>CM067323.1:9152500-10352500 GCA_034376525.1 Nicotiana benthamiana | reverse complement strand
CATAACTCGAACTAGGTTATAGTAACCTCCACAGGTTACATCAAAATGTGGAGGTTAGGCACCCCCATAAACTGTACCAATTTACGACGGTTGTTTGCATTAAATTGTTGCGGTTTGTATAACCTCTACGTTTTTACGAAATTTGTGGAGGTTATAAGCCAAGAAAATCGCCTCAAAAACTCTGTTTGTATTAAACATTAGTCTTTTACTAAGTGATTAATATTTAATTAAGTAATAAATAACAATCAGTTATTTGAATAAAATAAAATAATTTATACAATTCGAACATAGCCCCTAAGCGCAATGATAAATCACATTTAGCTATCCAATAATAGCTTTAGAGATAAATTAATTTTATCTTCATAAGTTTAAGCTCTTCTTATATCTTCAGTTTAATAAATAAAGTGATTTTAGCTATTCCAAATTTCCAACTCCCTATTAGGTAAAATTTTCTTACATAATTAAGCCTAGCTGATAGTATCATAGTCTTTTAATAAAAGGGAAAAGGATCATAGTTTTGAAAGTTTCATTTTTCCCTCTCATTTTTCGCATGTAGATTACTTAGTTTTTCCCACTCACCCTCATCCCTTATCCAACTTCCCCACTCAAATCTCTTCTCCTCACACCTGATTCAGCCCTCTTTTCCACTTTTGGATTGTTTTTCTCATCAGATCTATTTACCCCAAATACGAATCTGCAAAACAAATTCTCTGCGACTAGGTGATCGGCGTTGGGAGACCTTCTGGGTGGACTTTGTAAGTGTATTTGAGGACTTTGTAATTGCATTTGTCTTTAAACGTAACACCACAGCTATTATTAGTTGTATTACTTTAAGTTTATTTTACAACAACAACAGCCCAGTATAATCTCACTTAGTGGGGTCTGGGGAGGGTAGTGTGTACGCAGAACTTACCCCTACCCTTGGGTAGAGAGGTTGTTTCCAAATAGACCCCCGGCATCCTTCTCTCCAAGAACGTCTCACCTTGCTCTTGGGGAGACTCGAACTCACAATCTTTTGGTTGTAAGTGGGCTTGCTTACCATCAGAGCAACCCATTTTGTCTCTTTAAGTTTATTTTAGTTGAACAAAAATTGCCTTTCTACGGCTATCTTTGCTGATTGCATAAAGTCATGGCGAATCCACATAGAGAATTGTGGTACTCAAGCACCCATTGTCCCTGCTTGGTATCGAACCAGTTGCGGATGCATGTTATAGGAGATGGGTGCTTAAGCACCCATTACTTTTGGAGTCATACACTTATTTATATAGAAAAATTAGTAATTCATACGAATATATTACTTGAGCATCCAGTTTTAAATGTAACTTTTAGATAAAAAATAATTAAGCACCCACGATTTAAAAATTTTGAATTCGGCACTGTATCGAACATATACTGTTATAAATAATTTCTCATGAAATGGATATATATTAAGGTGAGCAGCCATTACTCAAATAGTGAGTGCTATTAATTAATGAAACCTAAATATACGCTTTGTGTGATCCGGAGTTCAATTCTTATGTAATGCTCTTTTTGACTTTCTTTTTCATCTCCCTTTAACATGGCTTTCCCTTTTGTTCTTAACTTTGCCCTTTTTTTTTAATTCATTTAGTTCATCGTGGCACAAAAAGAAAACATATTCAATTTACCATCACCAAATTTGACAGCCTATATTGTGGTTTGGAATCCTCATAATAATGTTAATATTTAAGAAAATATGGATATTCATATTTTTCGTCACTCACCATATCGAGGTGGAATGGATGAAATGGAGGTTAGCGCCTGGTAACAAGAAAGTGCCACTGAAATTTAAAGTTAAGTTCTATAGAGCGGTGATTAGACCGGCTATGTTGTATGGAATTGAGTATTGGCTAGTCAAGAATTCTTATATTCAGAAAATGAAAGTAGCCGAAATAAGAATGTTGAGATGGATGTACGAGCACACGAGGCTGGATAAGATTAGGAATGAAGATATTTGAGAGAAGGTGTGTGTGGCTCCTATGGATGACTAGATACGGAAAGCGAGACGTAGATGATTCGGGCATGTGCGGATGAGGAGCCTAGATGCCCCGATTAGGAGGAGTGAACATTGGCTTTGACAGGTAAAAGGAGAGGTAGAGGGCGGCCTAAGAAATATTTGGGCGAGGTGATACGGCAAGACATGGCGCAACTTCAGATTTTCGAGGATATGGCCCTGGATAGGGACGTGTGGAGGTCGAGCATTAGAGTTGTAGGTTAAGGTTTAGTTGAGCATTTTTCTTCGTTGTTATGGCTAGTCTGATAGTGTTTTATATAGGACTGTTGGCGGTTATTATTCCATCGCACTTTCTGTTTTTTCTTTATTATAATTTTACTTTTATTTTTAATTTTTATTATTGCGATAATTATTGTCGTTCCACTTATTTGTTGTCAATTACGGTGCTGATCTTTTTTGTATATTTTTTGTTGTTACAAATTTTTTGTTTTTAAGCCGAGGGTCTCCTGGAAATAGCTTCTCTACCCTCATGGATAGGGAAGATATGCATACACTCTACCCTCCCCAAACCCCACTAGTGGAGTTGTTATTGGACTGTTGTTGTTGCTGTATATTTTTCGTCACTCAATTTATGTTTTATCCGTATTAAATATGAGTGGTCGGAAATTTTATCTATACTGTTTAAAACGTATTTAATCCATTCATATTGTTAACCCTCAAAAACACATAACAGTTGAATTTATATGTGGTTTTAAGGTTACACAGATTAATTCAATACGAACGACAAATAATGTTAGATTAAATAGGTAAAGGGCATAATAAAATGTCAAACCAATTAAGGGGAGTGACCCCTGATTCAATAACAGCTTAATAAAATATTTGCCTTTGATCATGGGCTCACACCAATGAAGAACTTGAATAAAAGTAAGAACTTTGAATAACAGAGAAGATAAGAGTATATTGCCTTGATATGTGTGTTACCATGAGTATATCAATAATAATCTTTTCCCTTTATATAGTGGGGGAGTTTACTCTAAGTATAATTCTCAAAAAGATAAAAATCTTATGTTACGTCCATCATTGATACGAGCTGAGATTTGCATCGTGATATCCAGTTGGGTACGGATATCACGACCCTTTGTTAGCCATGTACAGTTGCTTGGTGATATTCTCTGAAATCTCAACCTTTAAATCGGACCCCAGGGATATGACCCCGATACCCGTGGGTAGGTGTTTGCCTGATCCCTGATAAGAGGGGTTCTTCGTTCTGACTCCGATTTGTTACGGTATCACTCTGCTTGGCTCACCGGGAACGGGCTTGGTTTTACCCGTATATATATATATAGAAAACAGGCTCCTCCCATCATTTACTAGCACTAATTAATAGTGAGCATTCATTACCTTAAAATACTGAGTCGACCATTGCATAAAGTTATGTCTATTCAAGTTCTAAGAATGTATGCACATTATCATATGTTTATATATCGAATCTATTGAAGTACCTCATCAAATATTTTTATTTATCATTTCAGACCAAGGGTGTTAAACAGGTCTACCGGGCCGGTCCGGGTTGCACAATGACGGGTTCGTAGCGGGCTGGGTTAGTTCGGGTAAAATTGAACCATACGGGTTACGGGTTGAAGGGGGCCGGGCCGGGTTTAGTATATTTTCATTTTTTTTTTGGAATTATATGTAGTATAATTATTAAGTTATAATTATATTAATACTTTGTAATAATTGAATGAATACAAGTAAGATGGGAAAAAATTGCACTTATTGCAAGTGCTACTTTATTTCTTAATTTCAAATTGAAAAAGTAGAAAATGAAATGTTTACATTTTTTCTAACAAGTAAACTAGTAAAGTAGTAATTTCAAATGTTTTGCATCGCCCTAGCAAGTTCATCATAATCAATATGAACCGATTAACCTTCTTATGGGGAGTTAAATTCGGATGGGTTTCCATGGATTAATATATCTCCAAGTTCCTCATCTTCTGGGCTATCAACATCTTCCTTTCCTTGATTTCTTCGTTCCGATCTAATCAAATCTCTGAAACTTACTAAAACTTCCAAAGCATTACTTCCCAATGAGTGGCGGATGTCTCCAAGTTGTTGTCTTGCTTGGCTAAATGCACTCTCCGATGCAACAGAGGAAATAGGCACATTCAGGACGTCCCGAGCCATAGCGAAAAGAACGGGAAATTGCTTTTCATTTTCATGCCACCATCCCAACGGTGAAAATTCCTTTGTGCGAGGCTCCTTTTGCTTCTGCAAGTAGAATTAAAGCTCATCAATATTCCTGCTACTGGTTTGAGTGTTAGAAAATGTAGAAAAAATATTAAAACTATCAAGGCCGTCATCATCCACATTAGCAAAACTGCTATATTGCATAGCGGGATTAACATTGCCAAAAGCACGAGCAATATTATCACATTCATTTGCATAATAATTATACAGTTGCTGTAAATATTCATTTAGCTCGTTCATAGAATCATATAAATTTGGGGTTTCAGTTTCTCCAATCTCCATATAAGTATATAAAGCATTCATTAATTGGTGACAATTAGACATTTTAATAGAAGGATTTAAAATTGCACCAATTAAGTAAATCGGAGGAATTGGAAAGAAATTTTTAAATTTTGCTTGCATTTTTTCAACAACATCCATATATTTTTCTTTCTTCATAAATTCAGATAGTAGCAAAGAAATTTCAGCTATATGTACTAAAGCCATAGTAACAGTGGAGTAATATGCGCCAGAAAACACAACAGTAGCAGTATAAAATTTATGTAAAAATTTAACAACATCATTAATGACCTCTCAAGTATCACTTGTTAACATACGCCTAGGATCAGTACAATGTACATTAGCAACTTCAGCTATAGGAAATCTATATTCGTAGTAACATTTTAAAAATATATATGTATAATTCCATCTAGTAACAATTTCGTCTGGCATGAATCGAGGTTTAAGGTTATACTGGATACACTTAGTCTTAAATTCTTTTATTCTAGATTCTCTATTATTTCCTTGAATAACACCAACTGCTCTTTCTAACATGAGTAATCTCAACTGAAAATAAATCAAGGCCACTTTTAATAATTAAATTGTAAACATGACATGCACACCTAACATGAAATATATCATCAAGAGGTGGTTGCAAATGCAATTTTAAAATTGAAACTGCGCATTATTGTTTGAAGCATTATCAAAAGACATACACAAAACTTTTTGGTTTAGATTATAAAATTCAACAACTTTCAACAATTGTACTGCTTATAAACGTAGCAGTATGACTCTGATCTTCATTATATTTAAAAGCGATAATACGTTTTTGCATACAAGTATTATCATCTATCCAATGGCATGTAATTGTCAAATAATCATTTCCATTAACAGCATGACCAATATCAGAAGTTAGACATACTCTAGAAGGAAGGTGACTAGACAAATAATGTATATATGTTTGATATTGTCCATGAAGTCTAAAGATATCTGCTCTACAAGTACTTCTAGGGATACCTTTAAATAAAGGATTGTAAATCCTTTGAATATACATAATAAGATACGATGAAGAAGCAAAAGAAAAAGGTAAACAACCCAAAGTAATCATTTTTGCTAATTCCTCACGATCCCTCGTTTTATCATATTTTACTAGACCTCTAGTAGTAGGGTTAATAGTTGTTTGGCTTCCATCCCCATTATTGCCCAATTCTATGGGATGGATAGACATCATATGTCTAGTACGTGTCTCAGTCGCCCCTAAATTTCCTCCGGTCAAATGTTTAAAATTTTCGTTACAAAGTTTGCACTTAACTCTATTAGTACCTTCTATTATTTCAAAAAATTTCCATACCGGACTTCGTCTTTTACGATTAGAAGTCGGAGCCACTGACGGTCTACTACCCCTTGTAGCACTAGCAACTCTAACTCCAATACTACCAATATTTCCACTACTAGGTGTAGGTGGTATCGCATCTTCTATTCCAATTTTATTATCTTCTATTCCAAAATTTTTTTGTAATTGTTCATAATCAATCTCTACATCATCATTAAACGATGATTTAGGAACATGTGTTATTGGGTCATTACTATTACTACCGGAAGCTACAGGACTACCCTTTTTTTTATTTCTACCCCTACCAGTAACTTTTCTACACGCTCTTTTAGCAGCACTAAACATATTGTAAAAATGAAAATATAAGCTAAAATTAAATATGCAATTAAAATATTAAATAAGAGAAAGAGTTGGAGGGAGTGCACCGAATTCGACAATAAATTGAGCACTTGATTACGCAAATCCGGTGTTACCACGAACAAACGTCAAGCAAGTATTTCAATTTTGAACCTCAAGCTTCAAATTCGCGAATGACAAATTGCGATAAAATAAATTCGGAAAAAGAGAGACAAATAAAATTATAAAATTAGAATATGAAATCTTGCAAATTGAAGGGAAGAGAGAGATTAATAATTTGAGAATTGAGATTGAGATAAGAATTTTGAGTGAAGAAATGAAGAAGAGGGGAGGGTATTTATAGATTTTAAGAAGGGTTAATATTGTAAATTAATAAATACAAAAAATAACCAAAAATAGCCATTTTTGCAAAATTATCTGTTGGCCAACGGATCTGTACCGTTGCCAACGGTAATGTGAGCCCCAATAATTCAAAAATCAAAAACAAAAAAAATTTACCATTGAACCGGCCCGGTCCAACCGGTTCACAGTACTATTTAGTCATACCGGGCCGGGCCGAGCCGGTTCCAACCCCAAAAATCCCAAACGGATCAACCCCCTTCCCCCCCGAACCCAGCCCACCCGGACCCTTAGTAACCGGGCCGGTCCGGTCCGGTCCAGTCCCGGTTTATACCGGTCCAGTCCCGGTCCGACCCGTCCCAGTTGATACCTTTATATTCAGACTAGTGATTCGGATGATGAAACTACTTCGCATATGGATATACGAGGATTGATCATGGCAGCAACATGAATAACCAATCAAATGTGTACTTTTGAAATATTATTTATTGTATGGAACTATTAATAGGTGAAATAGATTATAATTAAGCCCTAAAGAACTACCTTCTTGTATAGTTTTTATGGTAAAAAGTGATAACAAAATGTTATGATTAGTGCTTTTCATGCTTGGCAGGCTATATCCAGTAAAAGAAGTATATGGAGTACTTTTGGAATCAATTACGAAGAAAAAGAGTCCAATCTTACAATATCCACAAAGTGCACCAAGCGAAGGCAGGAAAAACCAGAACTGAAGATAGCCTGCCGCGGTCCCGGCGTAACCACGGTAAGACCGCGGCAGAATGATGTTGCAGGTGTCAGAGAGGCAGTTTGGCCGCGGTCCTGGCGTAACCGTGGTAGCGCGCAGAAACTTTAGGGACTTAAGTGCATAACATGGGATTTTTAGCTCAAAATCCTATATTAACAAGAAAAATCGCCCAAGGGAGGCATGTAATGTTTTAGATTGTACTTTGGCAAGGAATACAAGTGTGAGAGATCACCCATAATATCATTTTTCTTATTCTCTTTTATTTTTCTTGCAATTTATAATTATGAATCTTTTAGTAGTTTATTTACCCATTGTTATGAGTAGCTAAAAACCTTAATCTAAGGTTTTAGTGGAACCCGTTGGGGATGACTTGGCTATTTTATTAATATAATTAGATTTGGTTGTTAATCTCTATTTGTTCATCTATGTTTTGATTGTAGATTAGTCTAAAGAGCCCTCAATTATCCGTTCCTATTTAATATGTATCTACTTGAGAGAGTGTGTATATTTAGGTGATTGTATGAACAATATCAGTCCTGGAGTATTGACGAGAGTCATAACCGAGGGTTTAGAGGTTGGATTGGAGACGACAATACCTCTGGTGCAATTTAAGTGAACTATATTGTGAATCTAGCTAGCGTAGCTTGAAAGAGCGCGTCTAGTAAATTATCATAATACTTGAGAAAGAGTTATGATAGCTGGAGCATTCATGATTGATTGAGATAACTAAATCATAGTTATAAGACATATACAACAAAGAAATTACCAAAGGGGGAAACATTTGCCTTAGACTTTATTAAAACTGTTTACACATCAAGTTTAGTTAATGTTCAGATGTTAATTACTTTCAGTCTTTAGTTGTTAGAAAAATCATTACTTGTGAATCAAAAGGTTTGGGAAAATAGATTATGTGAATTTAGTAAATCTGATAATTTTAATTGATAGGTTAATTCTGTGTGGTTCATCTCTGGGCAATAATACTCAGATTATATTTGTAACGCTCGCATAGTCTTTTGTGAAACTCAGTTGAGCGTGATCAAATTTTGGTGTCGTTACTGGGGAATTAATGATGTTATCAGTTACAATTGAAAGAAATACAAAAACTCTAGTTGTAGGCAGTTTTCTCTATACCCAATTTTTTCATTGAAATTCTAACGTTTGAAATCTTGTGGAAAGCAGGTATATGCCTAGAAAGTCTTCGAGGAGTGGAGAACTACTAGAAGGACTCTCAGACCCCGAAAAAATATTCAGGGCATCGAATCGTACCAACAAAGGACTTTAACAACCTCAACAAATACACCAACTCGAATTTGACATGGGTGGCGTAAATGACGCCAACGGGAACGTCATGAATGCGCAAGCTGACTTAGATGTAAGAGAGGTGGCACCTCTTATGCCCGAGGCTGCACTTTATGACTAGGAACAACCTACAACTGACAATCTGGCAACTGCCTGTAACGACCTGACCCGTCATCCCATGTATTTCTACCCCGTTTTCCCTTTTTTTACGATGTTATATGTTTCAATATATGTATTTGGAGAGTTTGGAGAAATTCGGATGGAGCTTGGATAGAAATGAGACAATTAGTCTCTTTAAGAGAAAGTTAGTTTGGAAAATTCAGTTGAACGTTGACTTATGAGTTAGAGGGATCAGAGAAGTCTCGGTGGTTTATTTTGTTGTCATTTCTATTGTCCGGATTATTTTCAGGGTTGTATCCGGATATTGTATTGTGATTCAAACCCTTCTATCCTTTTATGTGTTTAGTTCCTTTAGTCGTCATATCTTATATAGTGTTATCTAGGCCTTGGATTTTTGATGATTCGACTAGTTTCGGATGGTGATTTATGACTTATGAGTGAAATCAAGACTGAATTTGGAAGTTCGATGTAGAATTAGGCTTGAATTGGCTAAGTTTTAAATTCGGCAAAGTTCGTTTGATAGGTGAGATTTTGATCCGGGATTCAGAATAAATTTCGGACAGTTGCCATAGCTCTGTTAGGTGATTTTTGATATGTGTGCAAATTTTCAGATCATTCGGAGGTGTTTAGGTCGGGTTTTGGAGCAAATGCAAGTTTCGAAAGTTTTAGTTCAATTTAGGCTTGAATCCGTGGAAATTTGATGATTTTGATATTTATGATAGTGTTTTTATGTTACGAGCAAGTTTTAATGAAGTAATGGGTCATATATGTGCATTTAGTTGGGGCGCCGAGGGCCTCGGGGTGATTTTGAGTGTTCAAACATACTAGTTTTGGCCTTGGGAGATAGTAGATTTTTGCTACTGGCTGTTGCAGATTTTTGTTCATCGTACTCGCGTGAGGAGCAACGCAAACGTGTAGAGTAATTGGAGGGAGCCAGGAATTTTTGCCTTCGCGTTCGCGAAGGTGAGGCACGCGATCGCGTAGCTGTGGAACCTTGTTGATCGCGTTCACGTGAAGTGGTGACGCGTTCGCGTAGGCAAGGGAGGTGGGCCATCGCTTTCTCGTTGTGGCTGTTGCATTCGCGTATGAGGGCCTGGGAGACAGATCAAGTAAAGCATCACGTTCGCGTGGGTAAGGTCGCGAACGCGATGAAGGAATTTCTGGGCGACAGAAGGGTTTTAAATGTTATTTCATCCGCGAACCAAACATATTTTCCACCATTGTTAAGCACCCAAGAGAGATTTTTGAGCGATTTGAAGTGGGTTTTCAGCGGGTATCGATTAGAGGTAAGTCTCTTGACTCAAAAACATCATTTTTAGGAATAATCAACCTCAGATTCCATGAAACTGCGTAAACATTGTGAAGAACTAGGGCTTAATTTTTAGAAACGAATGTTGGGGATTTGAAGGGTCAAAAGGACTCCGTTTTAGTGAACTTTATATGTACGGACTCGTGGCGAGACGAGGAATCCAAAGACTTAATTTTCACAATTTTTTGAGAAGTGAGCCCGAGCTCGGGTTTTACCAACTTCGTGATTTTTAATGTTTTTCGAATAATTTCAAGTGAGTTATGTTTATTTAGCCTATAATAACCTATTCGTTGTGGTTTTGAATAGATTAGATGCTCATAGGAGAAGATTTGGAGGGAAAGGGCATTGCAGACCAGGCTATGACCATTTAGAGGTGAGTAGTTGGTATAGATGATGGCATGAGGGTTTGAAACCCCGGCTTATCACATCGTGATGCTATATTAGGACGTGACTCGCACCCCATGGCAGGTGCGGGGTTGTAAATGATTGGGGATTTTGACATGGTCCATCTTGTGAGCTGAGTAAATTATTGTCGTCTGATACGCACATTGTGTTGTTGGTAATTGGACTTAATGCCATGTTTTGGGGCCTTGTGCCGATATGTGGTACCCGTTTAGGGTGAATATCTATGTGATAACATGATTGCATTATCATTGATCTCAGTCCTGTATCTAATCACCGAAATAAAATGCTAAGTCACCGTATTTATGAATTTTATTAATTAAATTATATTCACCGTAAGAATTGGAAAAATGGGAATTTTGATTGAATCTGTTTATATGACTCATATGCATATTGCGGACTGAGCTTGGGTCGGGCTGCACGATCCGCAACGGATATATATATATATATATATATATATATATATATATATATATATATATATATATATATATATATATATATATATTGGTATTGCGCTTGGCTGAAGGAGCCCCTCCGGAGTCTATACACACCCCCAGTGAGCGACCTCGACGTTAAATGGATCGGGCTGCATGTTCCGTAGCGAATTCATGTGCGCATTGCATCTTTTTCTGATACTTGGTTGTTGTTGTGATATTGTTATGTTTTTAGCTTGTAGCTAAGTTATAGGATTGTTAGTTATAGCTTTACGTTGTGGTACTTTGTGGATTTCTTACTTTCAGTCATTTTCTATACTTATTATTCACTGAGTCGTTAGTACTCACCCCTACTCCATGCACCTTGTGTGCAGATTCAGGTATACCGGAGGCTTAGATAATTATCGTAGTCTCCAGAGATATATCAGATTCATTGAGGTAGCTGCATGACGTTCGCAGGACCTGGCTTCTCTTCACTATTTCTCCATTTGATTATTTACTTTCCCGGATATTTCGGTTTTAGTATTCAGATTGTATTATTATTAATCAGTTTTGTTTAGAGGCTCTAGACTCGTGATTCCCAATATCATATGGGTGTGATTTTGAATTTCGTATTCTACTTATATCATATTATTAATATTTTTGGATTATTATTTTGTCAAATTTTCTCGGTCTGAGACTTAAATATTTTTATTGGAAGCGATTGTTGGTCAGGCTTACCTAGCTTTAGGGCTGGGTGCCATCACGATCGGGTTTTGGTCGTGACACTGCCATAGTTATGCCCGCAATTCAAGTGGAGACATTCCAGATCACCAATAACATGCTGCATCTGCTGTAAAATATGGGACTGTTTTCCGGATCACATATTAAAGACCCGCAACAACACTTGATAAACTTTCTGTCAATTTGTATGACCCAATGTCAGCCAAGTGTGACTCCTGAAGCGATCAAACTGCTCATGTTCCCATTATCAGTAACCGGGGCAGCTCATACTTGGCTCAATTCGCTCCCTATCAACTCTATTACCAATTAGGAATAATTAGTCAAGGAGCTACTGAACAAGTTCTATCCGCCTAACAAGAGTGCACAACATATTGATGATATATTGCAGTATAGGCAGCATTCCACTGAGTCCTTGCAAGAAACTTGAGAGAGATTTAAAGGGATGCTAGTGAAGTGTCCTCATCATGGAATTCCCGACCAGATGCTTGGCCAGAGATTCTACATGGGTCGAACTGACAACTTGAAAGCGAATATGGATGCTTTAGATGGAGGTGCTTTCTTAAGCAAAACATTTACTGAGGGCAAAATTCTCCTCGATAAGATGTCACAAAATGCGGGGTGGAAGACTAGAGGTACAACGCTAGAACCCATAGTGCACTCAGTTCCGTTTGATCTCAATAGTTCACAGGAAGAGAACATGGCTACACGCCTGACCCAGATGAGCTTACTGACAAAGAAGATTGATTATATAAGTTCAAAACAGGTGCATATCATTGACACAACGAATGGAGGACTATGTACACCGTGTATCAATCGGTCCTATGTGTGTTCATGGAGCGGAGAAGGTGAGAATCAAGGGGTACGGGAAGATATGAATTATGTCAACAACTATGGGGGTCAGAGACAAGGAACACAACTGTGGAAACCTCAGCAAAACCAGCAGTACAGGCCTAATATACAACAGCCTGGGGGTATGCACCCTCAAAACCAATTAGTGCCAGTGCCTTATCAGAAACCACAGGGTTATCCACATCAAAACCAGCAGCAATTAGTTTATCAACCACCCCCTCAGCAGCAAGATAACAACATGGTGAAAATCAGGGGTATGCTTCAGCAACTCATTGGGACAAACAATAAAGTGCAAGAAAAATTGGCAGTGCATGATTCAGCCATAAAGAATATTGAAACGCAGCTGGGTGTACTGTCCATGGCTTTAAACAACCGTCCTCCGGGAACTTTACCTAAGACACAAACATAAATCCCAAGGAGCAAAACCCGAGTCAGTTAATGACAGTCAGTCTCCGAAATGGTAAAGATTTAGATAGAGAGCAGTAAATTGCACAAGCCAACAAAAATACTACACCAGCCACTCCAGTGCAATTAGAGGTAGAAGAACCAGCAAAACTTACTAAAGTTGTAGTTGGGCAGACTCGGGAGGAAAAAGGTAAAGAAAAGGAGAATGAGCAAGTTTCAGAACATGTGGAACCTCTTGTACCAAAAAATCCTAACAAAGAGAAGCCAGCAAGCAATGCACAAAGGGTAATACCCGCACGCTTCCCTCAGAGACTGGTCAAACAAAAGAAGGCAGACCAATACAAAAAGGTCATGGAGATGCTGCATCAAATTGAGTTGAATATTCCTCTGATGGATTCCTTGAGGGAGATCCCTGGTTATGCTAAGATGATAAAAGATCTACTGTCACAGAAGTTTGATTTTCAGGATCTATCCACCGTAACTCTGACACAGACCTGCAGCGCAGTAGTGGCAAAACTGATGGCTCAAAAGATGTCCGATCTAAGTAGCTTCACTATTCCATGCACAATTGGAAGTTATGCCTTTGCAAAGGCGTTGTGTGGATTGGGAGCCAGCATAAATTTGATGCCGCTAGTAGTGTACACTAAATTGGGCATCGCAGAGCTAGACCGACTTCTATGCTGCTACAGCTGGCTGATCGCATTGTGAAAAGACCAATTGGTAGTCTTGTTGATGTTCTGGTTCAAGTGGGGCAGTTTGTGTTCCCTGCAGACTTTGTGATTCTGGATTGTCAGGTGTATAAGGAGATACCCCTTATTTTAGGGAGACCATTTTTAGCCACTGGGAGAGCACTGATAGACAGTGAGACTGGGGAACTAAAAATGAGACTGAATGATGAATAAGTCATATTCAATGTTCAGCAATCAATTAGGAAACCCACTGCGTATGCTAATTGCTCTCTAGTGGAAGCAGTGGATGTAATCCTGCAAGCAGATGATAGGACCCTAACTGTTAAAGATCCATTAGAGGAATGTCTGACGAATTTAGAACAAATGGATGGTGAGGGGTTAGCTGAATGGGTTATGGCACTGGAAGGCCAAGGGTTTTGATCTAGGGAAACTCCTTTTGAGTCCCTCGATCTTGAAAAAAGGGCCACTCCTCCAGCAAAGCTATCAATAGAGGATCACCCAAGTTGGAGCTGCAGCCACTCCCAGATCACCTCAGGTATGCATTCTTAGGCCCTGATTCGACCTTACTTGTTATTATATCATCATATTTGCTAGATGTGCAGGTAGAACGACTCATACAGGTATTGTAGGATAACAAGACTGTCATTGGTTGGACCATGGCAGACATAAAACGTATCAGCCCAACCTTCTGTATGCATAAGATTCTCCTGGAGGAGGGGCACAGACCTTTCAAGGAACATCAACGAAGGCTGAACCCTAATATGAAAGAGGTTGTAAAGAAAGAGGTGATCAGGTGGTTAGACGCGGGAATCATTTTCCCCATCTCTGATAGTAACTGGTCCAGCCCTGTCCAATGTGTTCCGAAAAGGGGAATGACTGTTGTGGAAAATGACAACGATAAGTTGATCTCAACTCGTACAGTCGCCGCGTGGCAAATTTGCATGGATTACTGAAAGTTGAACACCGCCACCCCAAAGGACAACTTTCCCCCGCCTTTCATTGACCAAATGTTGGACAGGCTGGCCGAGAGATTGCACTTTTGTTTCTTGGATGAATATTCGGTGTACAATCAGATATCAATAGCCCCCAAAAATAGAGAAAAGACATCGGAGTTAATGGGCGAGTCCTAGGGTTAGCTATTCCCTTTGGAAATATTAAAGAACAAGAATATTTAAAGAAACAATAACCTACTTCATAGATATAAAAATCATTCAATACATAAGCAATACAAGGTATAAAATCCACACTTTAATTATGAATATTCCTATAAACAAGATTCAAGTGTTGGATAAAATACTACACACTTAAATATTCAATAAAAAGGAAGGAAATGAAGAAACAAACATAAATGGGTAATAAAACCTTAACCAAAAGCTTGAAATCAACAAAACCCAAGTCTGTTTGTGCAAAACCCTAGCTTCCAACTTGTTCTTCCTAGTCTAAGAAGACTGAAAATAAGCCAAAGATCCTCAAAATGTCTGCTTGGACGAGTATAAGAATGTTGGGGCAAGAAAATATGAAATGCCAAACTGCCCCAGGCTTTGATGCACGACTTCCGCTTCTGCGACAAAGTGACCGCTGATGCGGTTCCGCAGAAGAGGAAATCAACCGCAAAAGCGGACGTCCCCATAATAGCAGTGATTGCATAAGCGAGAGTTGACCGCTTCTGCGGTCTCGCAGAAGCGAGATTTCAACCGCAGAAGCGGTTCTTGCCTAATCTTCAAGTTTCGTAGAAGAGGCCATGACTCCGCATAAGCGGAGGTCGCACCTGCGACCAATCATCCACAAAAGCGGAAATGACTGGGGTTTTGCATGGTTTCACCTCATTTTTACTCAATTCCACTTCACTTCAATTCAAACTAGTTCTTAGCATCATATACCTGAAAATCTCACAATAACCACTATAAATAACCTCATTGTATACTTAAAACGAAATAAACGCTAAGGTAAAGAAGGTAGAATGAGATGTAAAATCACCACTCATCAACACCCCCAACTTAAAGCTTTTGCTTGTCCTCAAGCAAATCACAACCAAAACTTAAATGAGGATTCAACATTTCAACACAAGTGGTATTGCTATTACTTTCATAACACATTCTCTAATTTACACACCATACTAATAGATTTGGTTGGTACTAACAATTAGGGTCAAGTACGCACATCTTTTCCGAATAACTCCCTCACAAAGAAAAACAACTTCAAAAATATGCAAAGGATTTCAAAAGTAATCAAGTGATCAACATAAGCCTCGAGAAGTTACTCAAAAGCACTTGTTCGCTAAAAAAGCTCACTTTACTCAATTTCACCAATCTTTTCTAATTCATGTGCCCTCACAAAAAGAATAAGTCCCAAAATTCATAATATTTACAATACAACACAAGGGACAATTTTTTCAAGAACACTCACTCTCACAAAGGACATGAAGTGTTACAACATTTCATACCACATGCTTGCCCTTATTTTAATTCATTGCTTATTCAAAAATGACCGGTTTGAGGTCTCATAAGGACTTTTTGAGATTGTAATGTAGGTTTAGGGACGGGTTGGATAGACATTTGGGTACAAGTGACTTCACCCTCATAGCCTCATTTTCATCTAGTTCCCAATATAGGACTACCTCACCTCTTCTAATTTAAATTCAAGACTCCATACTTTATACACATATTTTCTTTCTCTTTTTTTTTCTTTTTGGAGCTTGAATATTTCAAACAAACACTTTTTAGGCATGAGTTCCTAAACTCAACATACAACCTTGCCACTTTTTTTTCTTTGATCACACCCACAACTTAGGATTTTAGCCTCATTCATAATGTTCAAGGAGGGACGGGTTCAAAAGAGGGAATTATTTTTAAAACGGGGAAAGGTTTGTAATGAGTTGGCCAAAGAAAAGATTTTAAGGCTCAAATTGGGTACTAGTGATATTATTTACACAAAGGGGGGCTTGAAAGGCTAAAGAGGTTTTACAAATCAAAGCAAAGAATGCCTAAGATCATTCCTCCAACCAAACAAAGTATCATTAGCACGAAAGACCAACCAGGCAAGTTCTAGATGATAGAAGTAAATACAAAAATTTGTTTGAACAAACACTAACACATATGGCACATGAACTAATCAAGATGGATCAATTTTATTTTCTAGTAAAAGCTTCAAGAGCAATATAGAACTAGTGAGCAAAAAAAGTCACTAAAAGAGCCAAAATTGTATCACCAGATCAAATTTGCACCATGCAACTTGTTTAAATTCAAACCAAGCTTTTGGAGGGGTATTCTCAATTCACAACTTATACACGAGAGACTAATGTTATTAGTACCAAATAATCCAAAAGCCTCATCCTAGCAAAACAAGACTAATTCCCTTAAGAAAGCTGTCAATCTATCCATCATCAGGAAAAGTCACCCTGTTCACTTCAAAAGTGTTCCTTGGGAAAGAACCGTAGCATGAATAAAACCCAAGGAAATTTTATAAATGAAAACAAAAGAAAAGAAAACTACTACAAAGGTAACTAAAATAAAGAAGCTACTACTACTAAGAATAAAAAAAGCTAAATTCAGAAAATAAATAACGAAAGAAAGACTAGAAACACAAAAACACGACTAATCAAGACCAAGCCCGGCAAGGGCACACCATATATCACAAGCATAGTCAAGCCCGGCAAGAGCACAAAATATCCATACATAAACATAAGCCTTACAATGGCACATAATATAACAAAGCATGAATACAATACTACAATTTCCACCCCCAACTAAAAGCTTTGCAGTGTCCTCACTGCACAATGTCTAATATAAAGCATAAAGAGTTTGAGGGTCTCCCTAAGTTCTGCGTCAGACTAGCAGACTGCGCGAGGGCGGCTGATCAATGCTGGACTGCACTCATGGCTCCACCATCATCGGTCCCGTCATCATCATCATCATCATCATTATCATCAGTGCCCTTATCTCCAGCAGACTCTGAAATGAAGGAATACTCCTCACTATCGTCTTCAGCTACCACTGGAATATTTGCATCTGGTTGTCCCCATTTGAAAATTGCTTTGATGCCTCTCCACATCTTGACCATAAATTTGTTCTTCTTTTTATTCTTCTTCTTCTCCTCCTGAAAGTCCGCCCGAAGGTCAGCATGGGCCTTGGCCAAGGTACCATAGGCTCCCTCCAGTTTGGTCACAGATGTTGTCATATTCTTTATGTTCTCTTCCTGTCATTTTAGAGCATCCAAGTAACCCTGCATGTCTTCCCTGGAGAAGTTAGAAGGGCCAGGCTGTGAGGAGGCGGGCACACTCGGAAGCTGCAATACCAACTTCTTAATTGATTGAAGCTCGGAGTTAAGTATCCCGTATGGCCCCTGAGAGGACGGCTCAGAACTGGTGACTGTGGAGACAAATTTCCTCTTCTTGATCTTGACAATTGTGCCCTCTCCTATCACTTTCAAAGGGTGGAGAGGTTTGTCCGCTGGAAGCCAATGATCAGTGGGACGGGCGGCAACCTCAGCTCGGGTGCATAGCCTCGTAATCAATGAGGGAAACATCAATACTGCACCCTTCTCTCTAGAGTATTCTCTCACGTACTACCTCATCTCCTGAAGAAAGTAGTGCCCCACGTTAACCTGAATGCCATACATGAGGCATGCTACGATAAAAGCCCGGGTGTAGGAGACATCAGTGACATTCCCACACGGACATATTCTGTTGCTTACTATATGCAACCATCTCTTTGCCTCTGTAGTAAAGTCCGTTGATTTCAGCCCTTTCTGTTGTTCCCCCATTTCTCTCTCAACTATGGGGGAATAAGCTTGGACACATGCCACTGTCCGTTGTCACAATGATCTTTCTCGTTTGCCGGCTCGACGGGATAGTTGGGAATTCCAAGAGTATCATTGATGTATTCAACCCCAAACCGCACCATTTGTCCTTTGATTATGATATGTGGATCATCAAAGTTCATACGCCGAAGATTGGCATAGAACTCGCGAACCCATATCTCATTTTCCTTGCAAGGTGTGGCAATGAAACAAGACCATCCGTACGTATAGAGCCTGACATGGAAGTCTGGAAGCTTGTCGGCCAATTTCTCCTCATTTATCCCCTTTTCGAGCAAGATATTTTTATGGACCAAATCGCTCAAATATCGGGGCGCCGCTGAAGCAGACATGAAGTGTGTATCATCAAAGAGCTCATCACCCGCTTCTTGGATTTTCTGGTGTGATCCGCTTGCGGTTGGGTCCATTTTTTGAATTAGATCACCTACAAATAATCATCACAAAATTAGTCGGACAATCAAATCATGTTAAGCAATTTAAATCACTGCATTGTAGCCAAAAAAATAGGTTGAACGGGCCCAGGAAGCATCTTTTGCAACCCCACTATTCTGGGCCAAAACTGGCAGTTTCCACTTCTGCTGTACCAGGGCTGCAGAGGCGGTTCCGCATTTGCGGTCAACCAACCGCTTCTGCGGTCCTCATATTTTTTATTTTTATTTATCTCACTTCATCGGTCTTCTTACCGCAAAATCGATATCGCTTCAGCGGCAAAAGTTCCACTTATGCGGATTCTTCAGTCTTTTTCACAAAATTACATTACCAGTCTTTTTTTTGTTCTTTTTCACCCAAAATAGAAAATTTTTGCAATTTAATAGCACATGATTCAATTGAGACTAAAGTTGTGCCATTTCGCACAAGATTCACACTCACGCATTGTGTCGAACACGTTGCGCACGAGTGAGGATGAACCTTCTTTCTTAAAAATAGGGTACTCAAGACTTTCCCCAATTTCGTTAAATTTACACAGCACACACATTTACACTCAACCAAATCCTCACTTTCTAAGGTTAGCAACAAGAATTCAAAACAAAAAAGATGAAGAATAAAATATATGAAACGAAATAAATAGGAAGAAGATTCTGTTGCAAATAGAGAATGAGAAGAGAGAGATGAAGATTTAGAAGAGGGGAAGGAAGATATTACCTGAAGTTTGTGCAATGGAAAGAATTAAGATTGAGCCTCTTGGATTTTTGAAGAATTTTAGTTCTTTGGGGAGTTAGGACACTGGGGAGCAGTAGTGTTCTTTGTTTTTGAACAATTGATCGTCCAATATTGTTTTAAGATTTTAAAACCTGGTCGAATTTCACTTCCGCAACTTTTCGACCACTCCAGTGGTTCCGCGTACACGACCTCAGTACCGCTTCTGCGATTTAAGCCGCCTTTGCATTGAAATTTCTGCTTCTGGGAGACTGCAAATGCGGTCAAAACAGTGCAGAAGCAGTTTTACCAGAGATTGCTTGCACAGTGCTGGCACCTACTGGATTTTGCCATCCGGGTCCTCCCGACCTGCTCAAATAAACTCCAAAAAATCTAAAACTTGGCAGATTAGTCAAAAATAATATTCTAAGCTATTCTAAAAAAGAAAATTTAAAAAATTTTGAAAATGATGGGTTGTCTCCCACCAAGCGCCGCATTTAACGTCGTGGCAGAACGCAAACAACATCACCACTTTTCTCGCCACTTGGATGATATAAATTGGGCACCTAGCTTGGAATCAAACTTGTGACCACGACCGATGGTGGTGGTAATTTGATGTTCGAGCCAATGCTAAAAATCTTCATTTTGCACTTCATGGCTTTCAAGTGAGGGATGTCGTTTTGATTCCTTGTCTCCTCAAACTGTAAAATGTATGGCTTTTGAGTTTTTCCTCCTCGCACTCCTTCACTGATTCATGAGGTTCAACTTTCGTGTCACCACACAATTCCACCGTTTAAAAAGGCTTGGAATGTGATTTCAAGCCTTCACTTATACGAGTTGACTCCAATTAATATTTTTGGCGGCATCATTAACACTCATTGGGTCGATTTGCGGATGTTTAATTCTTGACTCCTCAAAGTAAAGCTCACTTTCTTCCTCGGAATTGGACTCTTCTTGGCTTTCTTCGAAACACTCAAATTGTTGGGCATAGTGAGCCTCAACCAAAGTTTACATTTGATTTTCCAAAGTGTGGATGCGTTCATCATTGTATGCCAAGCTTTGTTTCAAGTCCTCGAGCGTAAAGTTGTGCTTCTCCTCATTTTCAAGAATGGTATCCAACATGAGCATTATTTTCTCATCTTGCGCATTTGGGAGTTCCTCTTGAAGTGCCAAGAAAAGGTTCTCACTTTCAATCTCCAAGGAAGGTTTTTGACTTTCATTCACTTCCAAGGCATTTTGAACCCTTGAGGCTTCGATCAACTCATCCATTTGTGAGTGCAACCTTTCAAGTGCCAAGTCATTTTGGAGACTAGTCTCTAAAAATTGTTCCAAGGCATTTTGCTCGTTGTTTCCTTCTTCAAGTAAACACTCCAACATGAGTTTGAACTCTCCATTTTTGCCATGCTCACTTTCTTCCATTTCCATAGCCCTATAATTTTCATCACAAGAAGCAAACTCATCATAGTAGGGCTTGGGGAAGGGAAGGTCAAATATGCACAATAATCCCAATGACCATTTTGGCAACCATACTATCACAAATACTCCAACCTTGGGATTGAGCTTGTGCGCACATTCCACCCCCTGGAGAATTTAAACAATGTTGCCATATGTGTGGTCCACCACAATAAGGACAAGGGTCGTCAAAATATGAACAACTACCATCCGACCACTTTTCATTGTATGATGCCATTTTTCAAGAATAAAAAAATATAAACAAGAAACTAACAAGAAATATAGACCCAAGGTAAGAAAAATAATTACACAAGTATTCACAAGTTTGGATCAAAGCACTTTCGCTTACTTCTCAAACAACCTAAATTACGCCAAATTGTTCCCCGGCAATGGCGCCAAGTGACGTCCAAATCCACCGCTAAAAAGCAATAGATACGGTCGTAGCAATATAATTTACCCAACTATGAGTCGGGGTCGAATCCCACAAAGAACAATGTGTAGGCGATTAGGAATGTAAGAAAATTATAGATAGTCGCGCAGTGCCAAGCGCTAAGAATTTTGGTTGAAAATTGTTTTTATATCTAAAATGCGGAAATGTAAACTAACCTAGAAAGCAAGTGAAATGATCAAAGGCTACAAGTATGAACGCATCGGGAATTATACTCAAGTAAGGATCCAATGTATTTCACGATTTCACAAATATGAGCGAGTTTATGTTAATTAGCCACGCATATAGCTTCCTCCGAAGACTAAAAAGACTTCCTAATTGAATTATCCCTAATCACCATTAGAAGATTAAGCACACCCGGAAGGCTACAAGTAGTTCAATCCTATCACTAGGTCGAATCTATAAAATGAGGGTTAACGTCTCAAGTTCTTGTTAATTAATCTTTCCCGACCCCAAACTATTTTTTTTCAAAATTAATTCGGAGTTAATGGGCGAGTCCTAGGGTTAGCTATTCCCTTCGGAAATATTAAAGAACAAGAATCATTAAAGAAACAATAACTAACTTCATAGATATATAAAAATCATTCAATACATAAGCACAACAAGATATAAAATCCACACTTTAATTATGAATATTCCCATAAACAAGATTCAAGTGTTGGATAAAATACTACACACTTAGATATTCAATACAAAGCAAGGAAATGAAGAAACAAACATAACTGGGTAAGAAAACCTTAACCAAAAGCATGAAATCAACAAAACCCAAGTGTGTTTGTGCAAAACCCTAGCTTCCAACTTGTTCCTCCTAGTCTAAGAAGACGGAAAATAAGCCAAATATCCTCAAAATGTCTGCTTGGACGAGTATAAGAATGATTTGGGGTGAGAAAATGTGAAATGCCAAATCTGCCCCAGGCTTTGATGCACGACTTCCGCTTCTACGGCAAAGTGACCACTGATGCGGTTCCGCAGAAGAGGAAAACCAACCGCAAAAGCGAACGTCCCCATAATAGCAATGATCGCATAAGCGGAGAGTTGACCGCTTTTGCTGTCCCGCAGAAGCGGGATTTCAACCGCAGAAGCGGTTCTTGCCTAATCTTCAAGTTTCGCAAAAGCGGCCATGACTTTGCATAAGCGGAAGTTGCACATGCAACCAATCATCCGCATATGCGGAAAGACTAGGGGTTTTGCATGGTTTCACCTCCTTTTTGCTCAATTCCACTTCACTTCAATTCAAACCACTTCTTAGCATCATGTACCTGAAAATCTCACAATAACCACTATAAATAACTCATTGTATACTTAAAACGACATAAAGTCTAAGGTAAAGAGGCTAGAATGCGTGGTAAAATCACCACTCATCACTTAAGTAGAGTGCTCGAAAGATGTGTGGACGCAAACTTAGTGCTAATCTGGGAGAATTGCCATTTTATGGTACAAGAAGGGATAGTCCTAGGACATCGAGTGTTTAGAAAAGGAACTGAGGTCGACCATGCTAAGGCCAACGTGATTGAGAAGCTACCACTGCCCACTTCTATCAAGGCGGTGAGAGGTTTTCTTGGTCACGCTGGGTTCTACCGGCGGTTCATCAAAGACTTTTTCAAAACTGCTAACTCATTATGCAAACTCCTTGAAAAGGGTCAGCCCTTTGTGTTTTCTAATGATTGCAGGTTGGCATTTGAGGAACTGAAGAAGAAGTTGATAACTGCACCAATAATTATTGTACCCAACTGGGAGCAACCATTTGAGTTCATGTGTGATGCCAGCGACTATGCTATAGGAGCAGTCTTGGAGCAGCGAAAAGATAAACCGATGCACCCAATTTACTACGCAAACAGAATGTTAAGCGGTGCAGAGCTCAACTGCACAATGACGGAAAGGAGATGTTGGCAGTTGTATTTGCTTTTGACAAGTTCCAATCATATCTTATTGGTTCCAAGGTAATTGTGTATACCGACCATGCAACTCTCAGGTACCTAATTGAAAAAAGGAGTCTACTCCGCACCTGATTCGTTGGGTGCTGTTGTTGAAAGAATTCAACCTCGAAATTCGTGACCATAATGGCACATAAAATCAATTTGATGATCATCTAAGACGACTTGAAGGAGCTGAAAAATCAGTCGAGGTCGAAGAGATTCTAGAAACCTTTCCAGACGAGCACCTGCTCGCAGCTAGTCTTGAGGATGCACCATGGTATGCAGATTTTGCAAACTACCTGGCCTGCGGTATTGTTCCCTATAACATTTCCTCTGTCCAAAAGAAAAAGTTCTTTCGTGATTGCCTCATGTATTATTGGGATGAACCTCATTTGTTTCAAATATGTCTTGATAATATTATTCGAAGGTGTATCCCCGAGATATAACAATCTTCGATTTTGCAGGCTTGTCACGCATCAGCATATGGAGGATATTTTGGAGGAGTCAGGACAGATGTGAAAGTGTTAGAAGCTGGATTCTTTTGGCCAACTGTTTTTCGAGATGCGCACCTATGGGTGAAAGGCTGCAATGAATGTCACCGAACCGGGAACATTTCTCGTCGCCATGAGATGCCCATGAAACCGATTCAAGAGGTCGAGGTGTTTGATGTTTGGGGGATTGACTTCACGGGTCTCTTCGTCAGCTCATTTAGCAATAAGTACATATTTGTTGTTGTGGATTACGTATCTAAATGGGTGGAAGTTGCAGCCTTGCCCACTAGTGATGCAAAAGTGGTGGTCAGATTTCTGAAAAAGAACATATTCACCTGGGTTAGGACACTAAAAGCAATCATCAGTGACGGAGGCACTCACTTATGCAATAGAGACTTTGAGAAATTACTTGCTAAGTATGATGTACGCCACAAGGTGGCTACTCCTTACCATCCTTAGACCAGTGGGTAGGTTGAAGTGTCCAACGGGGAGATCAAGAGTGTACTAACAAAGACTGTGAATGCCACACGAACTGTTTGGGCAAAGAAGCTTGATGATGCATTCTAGGCATATAAAACCATGTTTAAAACACCAATAGGTATGTCACCATACAAGTTGGTATTTGGGAAGCCCTGTCACCTGCCTGTGGAGCTATAACATCGAGCTTGGTGGGCACTGAAGCAATTGAACATGGATCTTGAAGCAGCTGGACAAAATCGACTGATAGAGTTGCATGAGCTGGAAGAATTTAGATATCAAGCCTTTGAATGCACAAGGACCTACAAGGAAAGAATGAAGAAAATGCATGACAAGTACATCGTGGACGGAGACTATAAACCAGGTGACATGGTACTATTATATAATTCACGGCTGAGATTGTTTCCGGATAAGTTAAAGTCATGATGGTCGGGGCCATTTAGAGTGGTGCAAATGTGTGCAAATGGACCTATTGAGATTTAGTCGGAAGATGGGACAAACAAGTTCACAAATATTGAAACATTACCCTGGAATAGCCGAAGAAAAAGGGGATACAGTAGCGACCAATTTCAAAGAATCCCAGTACGCGATTGAAGAGTAACGACTCAACTACTTGCTTCATGTCGCGACGTTAAATCAGGTGTTGCATGGGAGGAAACCCATGAATGTGTTGTGAGTGTAATGTAGAACTTCAAGAAAAGAAAAAAAAGCAAGCAAAAAGCAGGAATAAGCCCAGACCGCGATTTCGGCGTAATCGTGGTCCCCATGCAACCACGGTCCTGGTGTAACCGCGGTCGGAACGCAATCAATGACCTCTCTGAAGATGGTCTACCACAGTCCCGGCATAGCCGCAGTTGAACCGGGGTCAATGACCCTCTCTGAAGATAGTCCATCGCAGTCCCGGCGTAACCGCGGTAGGATTGCGGCAGACCAAATCGGGACCAGGTAAGTTACGTAGATTTTTTCTTATTTTCTCCCAACCCCCCCCCCCCTTTATAATTAACTTAAATCCACTCTTTTCTTTTACCCCCCCCCCCCCCCAGAACACAGCCCCCAAACCCCCATACCCTTTTCTCTCTTCTTACTCTCTCTAATATATCTCCCCCCCAAAATTTCCCATTCTTTTTTTTCTCCAACTCACTTCTCACACCCACACCCCATGCCTTCCCTTCATTATCAAGGTGAGTTCTCTACTCTCTTCTCTGTTCTTCAAGTAACTTAGTGTAATGAGTAGTTTAATTTAGTTTCAATTAAACCCTAGGTAGTGTTTAATGCTAATTTTCTTATTTTTTTCTTTCTTTTCTTGATTTTTCTCGATTATTTGCTTCTTTTGGTCGTGATTGATGCTTAAATTGTTTGATTTTCATTGTGCTTAAATGGCGGGAGGTGCTTAGCTTGTCTTGATGCATACACAAATTGCTTAGGGTGAAGTTTCGTGGAGGGGACCTCAATGGCAGAAATTGGGGGTGTATTTATAAAAATTTGAAGTACGTTGTGCCCTTCTTCTATTGTGGTGGTGGTAATATTAGACATGATTCACTTGTGGAAGTAAGTATGGGGTCTTGTATGGTCGAATTGTAGAATTTATAATGCCATGAGGGCATTAATGGGGTTGTTAACTTTGGGCACCTTACTAGTTGAGAATAATGGCCTTGATTAACAAAAGGGAATTGTTTGGTGCTAGCGGGTGGCGAAATCTGAGTAACCATCTGACTGGAACATGTTAGGATGCACCTGATTGTTTTTCTATATTGCTTGCAGGTACTATGGCCCGAAGGAAGCGTAGGAATACGAAAAGCACTTCCCAAGTGCCAATGTATGATGCCACCCGATTCTAGTCACAGGTGGAAGAGGACGGGTTTCATGCCAAAACCACCAAAAGCTTTGTCCCTGAGATTCATGTTGATAGGGGTGCCCTCTAGAAAGGCCGGACTTGTATGAGGAAATCAGACGGAGAGAGATGGAGTACTTGTTCGAGGAACCTGAAACGGCCAACCTAATGATGGTCTGGAAGTTCTACGTGAACTGCCCAAAACATCTGTACCAGTCTGTGATTGTGCGGGTAAGGTGGTAGATGCCTCAATGAAAAGATTCGTCATGTCTAGCGGTTGCCTCAGTTTACTGGTGACATTGATCATTACCACAACTCCCCATGGGTCGATTGGTACACTATGATTCAGACACTATGTGTAGGGCGATGAGCAATATGGATCCAGGATTACATGACACTGCACTCCAAGTCGTTCACACACGAGGCCAAGTGCTGGTTCACCATCATTTGTAGCAGGTTATTGCCTACGGGCAACACGACATATGTGAACAGCTTACTAGCTTTATTGACTTGGTGCTTTGTCAACAAGAAAGATTTTGATGTGGCACAGCTCATTAGAGATGAAATGTTTCTCTTGGTCGCCTCTGATGTCTAAGGGGTTTTACTACCCCTCACTGATGACGAGGTTATGTCTGCTGGCTAATGTCCCGTCCAATCATACGGATGGAACTTTGGCCCCAAAAGCACCATTCAGATCGGCGACGATCAAAGTGGGCAGAGATACTCCCACAACCATTGACCTGGAGGACGAGGATGATGACCCAGCATCCATGGCACCACCTAGGAGATATTATGATGGAGCCGGATCCTCTCAGAGACCCCAAACTGGGGCAGGGTTCTCTAGATCACAATTCCAGCCTGTAATGACCCAAATCTCAAATCCGGTCGTGATGGCACTTCTCGTGAAGATGAGGCCAGCAAAATAAAACGCTTCATTTTTACAGTTATTTGACATTTATAAATCTAAAACATGATTAGCATAATCAAAAGCGCGGAAAACCACGATAAAAATAGGGAATCATCACGTCACAGCCCGACATCGTGGTGTAACTCATCATGAGCTACTATAGAGTTCAGAAAAGAACTACAGTTTCGGAAATGGGAACAAAGTCTGAAAATAACATGAACAACATACAATAAGGGAGAAGGTCTGGTTCCGCGGACGCTAGCGGTCACCTGGCTCAGCTACGATAACAAATCTTCAATCCGCTAATAACCCGCTACCGGGCGAACGATACCTGCAACTGCATGCGAGGTGCAGGGAGTAAAGTGAGTACTCCAACTTATGAGTAATAAGGGTAAATAATAACTGAAAGGCAAGAAATCTCGTAAGAGCACTCCACCATGCAATATGGGACAGCACAACCCTTTGAGAAAATAGTAAGTCTGGTAAAATCCTTTAGAAAACATATGACTCAGTTTAAAACCTCTTTTGAAAATATCATTTTCCAACAATTTAAACAAGTAAACGTAGGACAGGTAGTGCAAGTCAGCACAAAAGTCAGCCTCTCGGGCACAAGCAAGTATGCCTAACTGAGCTCATAACTCGCCCTTCACGCAATATTCTTATCTCTGGTCAGCCATTGTTACCTGACTCACTTACATCATACAGTGTCACTATTACCACTATCTCAAATTTATCCACTTTGAAGTGATCAAATAATCAGAACAACAAATAAATATCCCAAGAAATGACACAAAAAACAAATAGTGCACAAATTTATGAATCCAATGCAATGCATACGACGGTAAACTCCAGTACCCGCTGCGGCATGCAGCCCACTCCACTTATTTAACGCCGACGACGCTCACTGGGGGCGTGTACAGACTCCGGGAGAGGCTGATAACTGTGAATTACACATGATTTATGCCCCTTCTTACAGTAGCTTTGTGCTTAATTTGCCTTTGATTAGTCCTGAATTACTTACAAGTTGCGCTTGATTGCAGGTTTGAGCGACAAGATGATTAAAATCACAATCGGCTCAAGAAGGAATGAAATTTGCGAAGTGACAAGAAGATGAAAAAAAGTGGGAATTAAGAACCCGTGCGGACCACACTGTTTTGGTGTGCGGCCGCGTAGGAATGATCAGAGACTTATCAACCTACCCTGCCTCATGCACGGTCCGCCTGGTTTTGGATGCGGCCGAATGGGAAGAGTTCAGAGACATGACATTTTGAGGTTAAACCCACGCGGGACGCATCCATTTTTATGCGCTCCGCATTGATAAAGATTCAGAGGCTAGGACATTCAAGGCACAAGACCCACGCGGCCGCGCCCCAAAAGCAGGCAGTCCGCGTGGGCACAAGTTCAGAGAAGCAACCTTTTGCCAATTCCTCTTATGCGGCTGCACATCACTTCCGTGCGGTCCGCCTGATCCAACCTATGCGGCCGCAGTGCATTTTCATACGGTCCGCTTGCCAAGACCTACGCGGTCGCGATGCATTTTGATGCGGTCCGCATCTCTTATCTATAGGCGACGCCATTTATGTGCGGTCCGCACCAAATCTTCAGGGTATTTTTGAATTGAACAGCTTTCCAAAATAGATAATGAGGGGATAAGCCCAATTACAATGTCTACTGCAAATCGCAGTAGTTATGCCAATAGAACCAGAAAGTAATGCTATATTAATTACCAAAAATAAATGCTACATAAAAAAGAAATAAAAATAAAACAAGTTTGCATCCTCAACCCGATGGTTGAACTATTAAAATCCGGACCCTATCCATATGCTCCCCTTTCACAGGACTCAGCAATGCAAAATCACCACGCATGAAATAACTTGCTTAGTATTTTCTTAGTCGTTATTGCGTTAAATCAGTCAACATTTGCAAATTGCGATTAATGATAAATGATTCTCCAAGAAATGAAGAAAGCAATAGGTGCCTACCGCGAAGTGCTGAGGCTGGTGAGGCGACTTCCAAAGGACACCCGGCCTTGCTACGCAAAATACGCCCGAGAAAATTTCGTCAATTACAGAGAAATCGACTCGAATGATCCAAATGCTCTTCAGGAACTCCTTCAACGAACGTACAACCATTCCCTCTGGGTCCTTAATAAGGTAAACACTAAAATGCTGTGACATGTATTATATAGCTATTTTAGAAGTCATTAGTACCCTTTTTACATTTATTTAGCATTTGGTTTAGTTGGATTGAGTATTTATCCATAGACCCACTTGCAATTTCTTTTTGTTTGCAGTATTCTGTGGACCAATCTGCGGCGGATCGCCTGAAGAGTATATGCTCGTCTTGATGGTTCGTCTTGTCTACCAACTGTTTGCTACTATGTCCCAAAGAGCTTTGTTCTTTTGTTGCTCTTTTTTTCTTTCTTCCTTGTTCTTTAAATTGGATATTCTGCATTAGACACTTGATATACAGTTTCTGATACTTCATATAACAACTAACTGTTCAAAGTAAAATGCACTGAGAAATAAATTTAAATTTAAGTACGTTCTCTTTTAGTTTTACAAGGTCCCAAGTCCAAGATCCATCTATGATATAAATAAGGTCAAGTCAAAGTTTCACATGTGATGGACAAGTATTTTGATAGAAATTGGGTGGACAGACACTTGAAGATTCATTTCTTCTTTTGTACATATTCGGATTTTTAGAAACCCAACACATTTACTGATATTAAGGTGCATAGTCATGATAGTCAGGTTGTTGTGATAGTTAGATACCTTATTATTGTCACTTTCACATTACAAACTATACATCATGACCACAGTGTATAATGTCCAGTTTTTCATGGAGTGTCACTTACAGTCTGGCAGCCTGTTGCTTCTATGGTGTTAAACTAAACTATTATAGAAGTATGGTGAAGTATGCGGGGTAGCATAAGAGGTTCGCTGCGGTGACATATTGGTCGAGATAATTCAGTTGTCTAGTCAGTTTGAGTCAGTTAGTAATACTTAAAAGTTAGCTCAGTAACAAAAACAACAACAACAACCCAGTAAAATTCCACAATTGGGGTCTGGGTAGCTCAGTAAGAGATTGAGTAATAAAATGTGAAGCTGACTCTGGAAACAATTAATCGCCTTAAATTTGGTGTTAATGAGTATTTTTGGGGCAGTGCTGAATCGTGAATTTCTTTGGGTTTGGAGGTGGTTCTCACAAGTCACTACAAAGTTTTCGCATGGATCTCACTACAGGAGAATGTATGTAGGATCATAAGTTTCCATCTTAGTTCCGTATTACGGATCACCATTTTATTCTTGTTTTTATTTATACTTAGAATTAACTATGGATTTGTTCTTTGCTCTCCCCAAGTTTCTCTTTTGCCCTTTGTGGGTTGCGTTGTGGTTTCTGACAACAAAGTTGAAGTTTCGATTAGTATTGGTATAAGTTCTATGTTGGACAATGAAATGCCAAAATTATTTTGCTTTGTTTGGGGCTTAAGTTTGTGAGTTCTTGTTTATTGGAATTCTTTGGTACTATAACTTTAAACTGCAGATTTTCAACATGTCTTATCATTCCTAGGTCTGATTGTCTGTAGCACTACAGAGGTGTAAAGTGGCAGATCAATATCACATTAAGTTTTTCTTTTGAGAGCTATTCATTAGTTGGTTGAATTAGTCTTTGGAACTGTAGTTTTTTTTGAATGACATCTCAAACTACGTGCCCTAATTACTTCAGGTTCGTGAAATAGTAAAAATCTTGCTCAACCAAAAATGCTTAGAAGCAGAGAAGTCATAAGTATTTTGACTTATGAGTTTTGACTGGGTGCTTATAAGCATTTTGGATGTTTATGCTTATAAGCCAATTAAACGAGCTTATAAGCTTACTCAAACACCCTCTATACCATGCACATCCAATCCAAGGCCAATGTGCTTGTACAGGAAGGAAATGTCCTCATTTTTTTTCTTTTCTCACTCCTTTGTTCTTATAGATGCTTTTTTGAAAATCAAACTTAGTTTGTGAACTGTATTGGTCCTGTTCCTGCAGAAAATTCTGCAGCATTTGTCATAATTAAGGTTGGTTGGGGATGGTAGTTGTAACTGGGGAAGGAGCAAAACTTTTGTTTGATAGTTTTTCATAAGTCACTTATCAATTATGCTGATTAAAATAGTGCATACTACTTCAAAGTTCACTTGTCAATGTGCAACAATGCAATTGGTTTATTAGGCTCAATCCATGTGCTTTCAAATTCTAGGCACCTGGCTCTCTACTTGAACGATGATCCCATTTGTTTTGTACTCTCCTGTTATGTCCTGTCAACAACTTAAGATTTGGAGGACCTTCAATAATTAACACCCCCCCCCCCCCAAATTTATGCAGGACCCTCATAAGAAGATATGTTTTATTAAAGATGTCATGTTCTTTAATAAAGGAATAGATGAGGTGTGAATAACATAGGAAATGGAAAAGCATTTCTAGCTGATATGGTGTGGCTTACTATCCGAGAACATGGCTCTTGATAGGAACATGTAGAGATCGATCATTAGGGTGGTAAGCTAGGAGTAGTCTAGAGTTCTTCCCTCTTTATATCGGGTAGTTTGATAGAGTTTTGTTTAGGTCTATTAGCGGTCTATGTTGTGTTCACATTATTGTTTGCATAGTTCTGTGCTATTGTCCTTTCACTTGGTGTTACATGCCTTTTCTTTTGTTTCTTTTCTGATATTATTGTCTCTCTTATCGAGCTGAGAGTCTCCGGAAAACAGTGTTTCTATCCTTTTCGGGGTAGGGGTAAGGTCTGCGTATAGTGTACTTTCTCCAAACTCCATTAGTAAGATTTTACCGGGTATGTTGTTGTATAGTGTGGCTTACCAGCTACTGGTTCGATTACGAAAGCTTTGTGATTTTGTGTGTCTATCATTAGTGTTTGTTCAGCAGTCAGACCAGTACGAGTGAGGTTTTTCGTGATTTATAGAAGGGAGGGTCGTGCATATGGCTGTATATGTATTAATTAGTCCATGCAATCCGCAACTTGCTTATCAAGATCTAAGTTTCTTCGCTGATTACTCACTCAGCTGTTTTGTCACGCCCAGTGCGATTTTTGCTTCAAATATTATTATGATTATTGATTCAAAATGAAATAAACTGTTCCATAGGTCAAACGGCTGCAATAGCAAGGACGTGTATTAAGACCAGAGAGAGAAAGTATTTCCTGATTGATATATTCTGGATCCTTAATGCTGTTGAATGGCCTGTAGCTGTGTGCGAATCTGTTGCGGCGTTTATAGCATGAATATCGAATAAATATATTATAATCTTGCTACTTTACACACACTAATAAATCAGTTACATGGGTTTTGGACCAGCAGAGCGTTGAGAGATACGAGAGACGATTGACCAAAAACGTACTTGGTGGTGGTGTCGTGGTCGCAAAATTCATAGTCCAAAGAAGATAAGATGTCTGGCTTTGGTTTTCTCATCTTTGTTTAATACTAAGTGCTAAGCTTTGTGTTATATGTCTGCAGTCTGCGTAATTAGTACGTTTTCTCACTACATTGAAGCCTTTCTTGCACTTGTCAACCATGGGCTAAGATTTGCCTCGTTTTTGCGGAAGTCTTATTCCTTGTGCAAAAATCACCGTACTGAACCTAATTAAAAACGGTTTTGCCTCGTTTTTGCGAAAGCCTTTAATTTGTTTTTGTTTTGATCAAACTTTATAAGCTAAAAAAACAATCAAAAAAACTAAATCGTAATTAGGTATAATAAGTCCTAGAAATGGTTATTGTACTGGGATTGTAGTAGATCTTTAACGTATATAAGATAATAGAGAGTTTTTGCTGTTAGAAAGAGATAAAAAATGTGAAGATGTTTGTTTAATAACAGTAAAGAGAGAGTTGGTATATTCAGAGTAAATTAATCTCTATTACAAAGTTAATGTCTCATTTATATACTAGGAGACCTTTTCTTGAAATACACGAAAAGTAAAATACAAGGGTTGGTGAATTTTTGTACGATAGAAGCTTAGCTCAGAAACATATCGTTACTTTGTTTAATAGATTAGGACGTCCTTGGTCGGGCCGTCCTCATCTGGTTGGCAAGGCTCTGAGGGCGGCCTCGTTGTGTGGACCGTACTCACTTAGACGGCGGCGAGGGTGAACCACATTTTTGCCTCATACAGTTAGTCCCTCCGTCTGTTGGAGGCGTCCTCGAGGGGCGTCTTCAATGGACGGAAATGTTTGCTTATGCGACAGTACGGGGCCATTGACACTCGACTCCCTCTTTGGGGTGACATCACCAATCACGTGCATCATCGTTACTTTTACTCCCGAGGCTGTTCAGATCCTGACATGGCTTTTGGGTTTCCCGCGCCAGCGTTTGAATGATGATGCTTTGCTTTCCGTGCATCCTACTCCTATAAACAACGGAGTGTTTCAAAAACGGTTCATCGTTTGAAGCCTTGAAAGATATTTCTCTCTTTTTCTTGTTCTATTTTCTAGCGATTACTCCTTTCTTCGAGAACCGTTGCTTTGAAGAATCGAGCTTTGCATCTACTCGAAACATTCTTTTTTAGTAAGCTTTAACCATGGTAAAACGATCTCAAGGTAGCAAGGGGCCTAGAAACGATGTTCCTACTAGGGTTTCACCTCCTTCCGCCGGTGAGGCGAAGGTGGCCGAAGAGGTTCTAGTTCCTTTATCGGTGGCGAATGTTCTTCCGAAGAACATGAGCAAGAGGAATGACTTTAAGAATAAGGGTTTATCTCCACCCTGAGAACATAGCAAGTTGACGCGTTTCCACCTAGATGCTCTTCAGATGACATATGGGTTTCCGACCCATGTCGACATAGCGCGTGCCGGAGAAAATTATGCCAATGTGCACAGGCTCGGATTCTGCACATTCTATAAGTATGCATTCCGGATCGGTTACAGTTTCCCGCTCAACCCTCTGGCGGAGGAACTATGTCGTCTCTTCAGGTCGTGCCCGACTCAACTTACTCCATATACGCTAAAAGTGTGCAGAATACTTACTACTAACGCAGAGAGAGTCGGGTACCGGTCACAATATATCACCTTCTGCAGATGTTCAATGTGAGTTATATGCGGGGTTCGATGTTGCGCCTGACACGTCATGGCAAGAAAAGCTTCATGGTGCAGTCTAATGACAAGGCCAACCGTGGCTACTGGAAGAAGTTTTTCTATGTCCAGACGGAGCATTTGGTGGCCAACCCCGAAGGGTTCCTGGAGGTGTGGAACCCGGATTGTAAGTATTCTCTCGTATATTATTCGGCGCTCTTTGTTGTGACGGTTTAACTTCTCACGGTTCTTTTATCTGTTGTTTGCAGCGGTGGCCCGTATGCCTAGGGATTCCTCCTCTTTCATGTGCGGACGACATTAGGTCGTGGGTGCAAATGGATAATTCCGTATGTGAAGGAGTATCGTACATGGGCTCAGTTTTGTAGCACATACGGCCCGACTAGTAACGGTGTTTTCCCTGCTTTTTTCTTTTTCCCTTGCCTTAAATCGAGAGTTCTTCGGCTTGACTTACCTTTTCTTTGACAGGCCGGGGCATCTCCAAAAGGGTCAACAGAAGGAGAACTGATGCTGGCCCGTCTAGGGCGGAGCCGGACTCTGAGGAGGAGTACGTGCATGTGGAGGGCTCGCCTGAAACTAGTGCGTCTCGGCTCCTCAGCAGGAAATTATGCTGGGGGCTGGACCTCATGCGGTGGCCTAGACGATTGAGGAAGAGGAGGTTCCAGTGGTTTCCGAAGCCGTGCCTGAGAGGGGGGCCGGAGTTGCATTCAGAAACGAAACGCTTCCTTTGGAGTCGTCTTCTCAGCCAATGGAGGCGGCACCCGAAGACGAGGAATCCCTCGCAAGTAGGAGGCGGAGGTTGATCACTAGCAAAGGAGTAGTCGTCGAAGGGGAGAGGGTGGAGCTACCTCAACGCGAGCCGAGACAGTCGTTTATGACCGACACGATTTGCTCGTGGAGGGACGCTCATCGGAGGAGGGCTGATATTGAGGTCGGCCCATCTCCTGCTAGGGAGGACGATTCGTTGGCTGCAGCGGCGGGGGCAAGTGCACCTTCGGAGAGAGTGGTCGAAGGAAGGGACTCTCCGGCTCGTGTTGACATGACGGCCGGTAGGTCCACGCGCCGTATTTTGATCCTCGGAAGCACCTTTTGGAGAATTGTGAGGAGGTGGCCGCGGACATGACCCTTCTCTGTGCGGGCGTCGAGGGTGAAGCACTGGCGAAAGTTAGTGACAGGGTCCTGTCTAGGAGGATAGCGGGTGCCGCCTTGCAGGTGACTTTGGCTCTCTTCCCTTTGAAGTCTGAGGGGCGGTTTGCCTGCATACTAACTCTCCCTTTGATTTTTTTCAAGTTCTCGTTTTGGAGGTGGAGAGGGGGCAACGCCTGACGAAGAGGGCGGATTCCCATAAGAAGTTGCGGCAGAGGTACAAGCGGGTTCGAATGCGCACCAAACGTTGGCCGACATGTACAAGCAGGACCCCGAGTTCAGGTTGTTCCGTGAGTGTCTTACCCAATCGGTGGAGCAGCTGAAGAAGTGGTTGGCCGAGTTGGAGAGGGCGGAGAGCAGCTTATGACCGTGGTCGCCCGGAACACTGAGTTAGAGGCTCTCCTTTGAGCGAAGGATGATGAGTTGGAGCTTGGTCATGCCGTACCGGCGGAGGCTGCTGAGCTTCGAGCCCGGGTTGCGGCCTTGAACGCTGAGCTTAAAGCCAAGGATGACAAGATTGAGGCTCTTGCTCGGGCCGCTTCTCAGAAAACTGAGCACCGGGATGCTCACGATATGTGGGTGTACCATGATACCCGACTGGTCGTGCTTGAACAATTCTTAACAGCCGACCTAGTGTCCGAGCAGGACGTCGATAAGTAGCGGAGTCTGACTCGGGTTGCTCGTGAGGCGGCCGGTTACCTTTCTGACTCGCCCGCTGGGGAAGGGTATAAGTCAGAAGATCTTAACCGCTTGGCATCTACTTCTTGGATTTCTAGGGACTACCCGCCAGGAGGCGGTGACGGTCCGGGTTCTGATTGTGCCGGCCAGGGTTATGGGGCTTCCTAGGGTTTGCTTCTGTACCTTTTTTTATTGTAAATGGCCCCTTTTCTGAGGTCAATCATGTATATACTTTTTGGATATAACAGTACATACCTTTTTCTGTTGTTATTCTTTCTTTGTTCCTTGAAATATCTATTGTGTTTGCAACTCGTAGTTTTAGCTTAACTCGCCCTTCGTGAAGTCCTTTGTTTTGTCATGGTCGATGTTATGTCGTGTGTTAACGGTGATGGCCTTAGCCATGTTCGGACTAAATGGCCTTGGCCGTGTATTTGACTTCGACCGTCGTCGAGTTTCTCGTTATACCGCAGTCAACATTGGTCTACTGTTAACGGTGATGTCTTTAGCCATTTTAACTCGATGGCCTTAGCCATTTTTAAATAGATGGCCTTGGCCATGTAGAATTGAATGGCCTTAGCCATGTGGTCGACTTTGACTATCGTCGAGTCTTTCGTTTTGCTGTAGTCAACGTTGGGTTGACTGTTGTGGTGATGGCCTTAGCCATTTTAAATCTATGGCCTTAGCCATGTCGAATTGAATGGCCTTAGCCTTTTCATTTATTGGAGACGGCCGTAGTCTTTTCATTCATTGGAGACGGTCGTAGCCTTTTACACGTTGGAGATTGTTATCCCTTTCATGCATTGGAGACGGCCGTAGTTCTTCATTCATTGGGGATGGTCGTGGCCTTATACACGTTAGAGATGGACGTAGCTTTTTCATTCATTGGAGATGGCCATAGCCTTTTACATATTGGAGATGTCACTGGAGACTGTCGTAGCCTTTTACACGTTGGAGATGGTCGTAACATTTTCATTCATTGGAGACGGCCGTATACTTTTACATGTTGGAGATGTCATTAGAGACGGCCGTAGCCTTTTACACGTTGGAGATGGTCGTATCCTTTTCATTCATTGGAGATGGCCGTAGCCTTTTACATATTGGAGATGGCTCGTAGCCTTTTCATTCATTGGAGACGGCCGTAGCCTTTTACATGTTGGAGATGGCCCGTAGCCTTTCATTCATTGGAGACGGCCGTAGCCTTTTACATGTTGGAGATGGCCCGTAGCTGTATCAGGTCCGGCTGGAGAGCGTTTGGAAGGCGGGCGTGATACACTCGTCCTACAAACATCTCCAGGTGTCCCCTTCGTGCCTCTTGCTCTTCTTTCAGTAGGATCTCTGCGCTGGAGTCGGCTAGGACTTGCGACTTGATGGCGTTTCTCGAAAAGGTACAAGATTTCGTGCTCGTTGAGCTCGATGGCCCATTTTACGAGTTTGCATGCAGCTCGAGCCTATGTAAAACGCTCCTCAGTAGGAAGGTCATTACTAACCTTATGGGATGGAATTGAAAATAAGGTCGCAGCTTTCGATAAGCTACGACTAGGGCCAATGCCAGCTTTTCAAGGTGTAGGTACCGAGTTTCGGCGTCCACTAGTGTTTTGCTGATGTAATCGATAGAAGATTGCGTACCTTTGTTCTTGCACACTAGGACAGCGCTGACAGCGACCTCAGACACGGCTAGATACACCAGAAGTGGTTCTCCTGGGTTCCCTTTGGATAGCAGGGGTGGCGAAGTTAGGTACACCTTCAGATTTTTCAGTGCTTCGATGCATTCTCCATTCCACTGGAGCCCGTGATCCTCCTTCAACACGTTGAAGAACCTATGGCACCTATCGGAGGATCGCGAGATGAACCTGGAAAGGGCGGCTATCCGACCCATTAGCTTTTGCACCTGATTTTTGATGCTCAGTACTTCCGGGATCGCGTCTATTGCTTTGTTCTGATCCGGATTGACTTCGATACCCCTCTGAGATACGAGGAATCCTAAGAACTTTCCCGAGGCCACGCCGAAGGCGTATTTTTCGGGGTTCATCTTCCTTCCGTATCTTCTCAATATTTTGAAGGCCTCCTTCGGGTGGTCGAGGTGATCCTCCTTTCTTGATGACTTTACCAGCATGTCATCAATGTAGACTTCCATTATTTTTCCTAGTTATTCCTTGAACATCTCGCTCACCAATCTTTGGTACGTTGCTCCTGCGTTTGTTGAGTCTGAATGGCATCACTTTGTAGCAGTACGTCCCTCGGTGAGTGATGAAGGTCGTCTTATCCTGGTCTTCTTCGGCCATCATGATCTTATTGTAGCCGGAATATGCATCTAGGAAGCTTAAGAGTTCGTGACCGTCAGTCGCTTCTATCAGCTGATCGATGTGGGGGAGTGGGAATGAATCTTTTGGGAATGCTTTGTTCAAGTCCGTGAAATCCACGCACATCCGCTATTTCCCATTTTTCTTCTTTACCATGACAACGTTGGCGACCCACTCGGGGTATCTGGATTCTATGATGGAACCATTTGCTAATAGTTTGTCTACTTCTTCACTTACAGCTTCGTTGAATGCTGCATTGAATTTTCTCCTCAACTGCCTCACGGGCGGGTGTAGCGGGTCGACGTTCAATTTGTGAGTGGCGATGTCCTATGGTATCCCTGGCATGTCTGAATGGGAAAAAGCGAAAAAGTCCACATGGTTAGATAAAAATTCACGATACTTACTTGGATTCGAAAGGTCGTGCCCGATGTAGGCCTTCTTTGTGGGGTCGTGGTTGGCTAGATGTATAGGATCGAGATCTTCGATCGTTGCTTCGCTAGCTTCTGTGATTTCCGGATCTTTGATGGCATCCTCTGTTGGAAGAACCTTAGTCCCCGACAGAGCTAATTGTTATGCTTATGCGCTCGCCCCTTGCAGTTGTTTGGTGTTGGCTATAGTATTGAGCTATTTTGTTACATTATTGGGCTGTGTGGGGTTCGCCCCGTATGTTGAATATCCCCCATGGGGTAGGGAATTTGATCATCTGATAGAAGCTGGAGGGGACTGCTATCATGTCATGTATCCATGGCCGTCCAATGATGGCTTTGTACGTTGTTTCCTGGTTCATCACGAGGAAGGTGGTTTCCAGCGTGACTCCTGCCGCTAAGACATGCAGCGTTATCTCCCCGAAGGTTCTTTCTACTGCATTGTTAAAACCAGTCATTGTTATGTAACGCGCTATTATCTTATCCTCAAGTCCCATAAGTGCAAGGACCCTTGGGCTTCCGTCGTCAATCATTATTCTCCTAACATATGTATCTACAATGCGTAAAGTAATAACTAGAGCGTTGTAGTGAGGAAAAGACAAATCGTCGGTATCAGACTTATCGAAGGTGATACTATCTTCGAAGTCATCATACCGTTCGAGGGCGATAGTTCGCTCCAACTTGTGAGTGGTGGTAAATTTGACATGATTGATTGCCGAGTCATTGCCGTCGCCGATGATCATATTGATCGTGCGTGTTGGGGAGGGCGGCCTTGGTGGCCCGTTGGGTTGATCCCGCCCTCGTGCGAAGTTGAGCTTCCCTTTATCGCTGAGTAGTTCCCTCAGGAATCATTGGTTCAGCATCCTGACCACCTCCTACTATAGGCCTATGCAGTCCTCAGTCTTGTGCCCTCGCTCCTAGTGGAACTCGCACAGGGCGTTTGATTTCCGGGTGGTAGGGTCCGACTTCATCTTTGCCGGCGATTGTACCTTGTTGACCAGACTTTCTAGTACGTATACTACCTCTGAAGGGGAAACACAAAATTTATGTGCAGACAGTAAAGGAGGCATACCTCGTTTAGGGGGGCGACGTGTCGCTGTAGTGCATCTGCGTGCCTGGATGTTGGCGGATGGGATGATCTGATATACGGTTGATGCCTTTCCATGTTAGGACGCGAGATTTGCTCTTGTCGCCCCTCATTGCGTCGGTCCCTCCTGGTCTCCGGAAGTATTGTTGTTAGCCGCCGGGTAGGGCCGTAAAGATCTTCCTTATCTGTATGTACCTCGGCGCAGTATGCGTTGTGAATTTCTTCCCGTGTTGTAGGGGATATTTCATGAGGTGACTTAGCAGCTTCGTGGTCACCCTCAGGCTGTCCCTATTCGGCCAGTTCTGGAAAGCGGCAACTGCCATACCCTCCGATACATTCGGCAGGCTCATCCTGACCCTGTCGAATCTGACAGGAAGTCCCTAAGCCCTTCTCCCACAGTTTGCCGAATGGTGAAGATATCGTTGACCCTTGCTTCCGCTTTCTTCGCTCCCGCATGTGCTGTGACGAAATTGTCCTCCATTTCCTCGAACGTGGAGATACCTTTGGCCGGTAGTTGGGAGTACCATACTAACGCCCACCTTATATTTCCATGAAATCTCCCTCCAATGCTGCCACAACAACAAGAAAGCGAAACTAGTAGTCAATTAGTTTTTTTCGGCACTAGAACACCAGTCAGCATCTCGTCGAACTTCTTTAGAAGTACTGACGGTGCATGTTCCTTCACCAAATCATTTCCTTTCATAGCTGTGACGTAGTGGATCAGATGGTCCTCAGGATCGGTGATCCCGTCGTATACCCTCAGATAGGGAGGCATTTTGAAGGTTTTTGGGATGGGGTATGGTGCAGCCTCCTCTGTGTAAAGTTGTTCCACAATCCTCCCTACGTCGCGTTTTGGTAGTAACTTAGGAGCGCCCGGGATCTTGTCCACTCTTTCTTGATGCTCCTTCATTTGATCGGAGCTACTTGTTTTCTTGCTCCATTTCTTCCATTTTTCTGGGAATGGCTGTGAGCTCATCGTTGCTGGTTGAGTGTCGGTGAGAATATTGTTTGCTCGCGCAACCTCGGGTTCATCTTCCGTCACGGTGAGGTCCATCACTGGTGTGCGCCTTACGCCACGTTGTGGTGGCTTTTCGACCAAATCGCTTAGAGTGCTGGCGAGCCATTCTTTCAGTAGCTCGTTGACTTTCGGGGGTAATTCCTTAGATGTAGATGTAGAAGCTCCCATTTCTCGTGGTTCTGTAAGATCTGCGGGTGGAGGAAGTGGGGTTCCTCCGCTCATCATGGTACTTGGGTTGCGTTCAACAGATTATTTTCACCTACCTCGTCGAGCGAATTCATGAGGTTGACCTCAACCCCATCTATCACTTTCATTTTCGCACAGTTGTCAGCCATACTCATTTATATGATGTAAGGGATTTTTGTCGGCAGTTTTCTAGGCGCAAACTATGACTTTGATTCTTGAAATCCCCACAGACGGCGCCAAATTGTTTTGCTCAAAAGATCTATGCACTTTATAAGCTAAAAACAATCAAAAAGACATGGGGTAAAACCGTCATCAGGTATAATAAGTCCTAGAAATGGTTATTGTACTGGGATCGTAGTAGATCTTTAACGTATATAAGATAATAGAGAGTTTTTGCTGTTAGAAAGAGATAAAGAAATGTGAAGATGTTTGTTTGATAACAGTAGAAAGAGAGAGAGAGTTGGTTAATTCAGAGTAAATTAATCTCTATTATAAGGTTATGGTCCCCTTTATATATTATAAGACCTTTTCTCAAAATACACGAAAGTAAAGTACAAGGGTTGGTGAATTTTTGTACGGTAGAAGCTTAGCTCAAAACGGTATCGTTCCTCTGTTTAATAGATCAGGACATTCTTGGTCGGGTCGTTCTTATCTGATTGGCAAGGCTCTGAAAACGGCCTCATTATGTGAAACGTACTCACTTAAACGGCGGCAAAATGAACTACATTTTTACCTCATACAGTTTTAATCTTTATCAGAGTGTAGTCTCAATTGAATAAAAGACTTAAATGATGTTATCAAAGGAGGATGACCCATATTCATACACACTCTAGAATCTTGTATATAAATAGAGTATAAGAACTCAAGTAGGTTCGTGGACTGTTAAATGGTTTTGTGGGTGTTTTACAACTTTGTTTTTAATTTTATGGCTTTATTTTTGTTTTATTACACATGAATAATTTACTTTTACACATAAGAAATCTATTTTTTATAGAAATCTAAAAAGAATATTTTTTTAATTTCAACATTGTAAATGGACATGAAGGCCTATTTCCTTGGACATGTCAGTCAAGTGTTTAATGAAATTAAAAAAACAAAAAGAAATAGTAAAAACCAAATGAACCGACAAAAAAAAAACAAAATTGATATACAATTCCTATATTAGAGTCAATCTAGTGTATCTAGTGTGTGCGTGTGTATAAAATATAGCAACAAATTTGTTTAATAAATGATTATTTTATTTTATTTATAATAACTGGCATCAACCTACAGCACACCCTAGTATCCTACCTGTAACCCTGAGGGGTCGTTTGATTAACAGGATAACTGGATAAGGATATTAATTTGGATATAAAATTCAGGATTATATTTATTTTTGATATTATTAATATTGACATAAATTTTATACTAAAATTTGGCATTAGCTATTCCTTATTATAATCCCCGAATCATGATTCCGGATAATCCTGTTCCAATCAGACAACCCGTGAGTAGTGAATATTGATGAGTGCAAAGATTGACTACTAATTGATCAAACAAAACATTGGAGTGTGAACTTATATAGAGAGAGAGGAACCAAAGGCGTAGCACGGTTTTCTTGGGTAATGGTTGGGAGTTCGGTCTTCGGAAGTTTGACTGAGACTGAACAGGACTAAAGACGATACTGCCGAAGTCCCCTTAGATTTTGCAACGGCCGTAACGCCCCACCCCTTCACCCTTCTCTTTTACACTCCATTTATTGACACAGATTTTGATTAGAGGGGTTGCTTTGATGGTAAGCAAACTCCACTTTCAACCGAGAGGTTGTGAGTTCGTGTCTCCCTAAGATCAAGGTAGAAAGTTCTTGGAGGGAAGGATATTGGAGGTCTATTAGGAAACAACCTCTCTATCCAAGGGTAAGGATAAGGTCTGCGTATAAACTATTCTTCCCAGACCCCATTACGCAAAATTATACTAACTTGTTGTTGTAGTTATTGTTGTTATTGACACAGATTTAGAGACCAAATACGACAGACACGTCCTTGTTTTGAAAACTCATATAATTACTATTACTAGCTATTATTACTCCCTTTGTACTACGTGGGACTCCTTAGTTCCCCGTCATTATTTTATACTATTTGAATTAAACTTACAATAGTAGATCATATTAAGGAGTCTGATTGGTACTAGGCATAAGTAAAAATATCTTATACCTTATTTGGTTATCAAATTTGGAATAAGTTATTCCGAAATTAAAATTAGTATAGGGATAACTTTATACCTTGTAAGGACTGGAATAATTAATGCTGAGATAAAAATAGTGATAGAAATTATGGAATGCATGTCACTTTTGATATAACATACCAAACGGTTGATAAAAACAACACTAGAATAATTAATCCTAATATAACTTATCTCAGCATAACCTCTATTCAGACCAAACGATTCCTAATAAATTTTACAATATAAATATCCCCTCGGATAGTAAGTGACTTTTTAGTCTTTGGCACATCCCTTAAGAAAATATGAATTCCTAGAGAAAAAAAATATATTCACTAAATTATCCTTAATTAATTGTATCTTGACTCACTAAAAAAATTTGTTACTCTATTAGTTCATAGATGTTAAATTCTTGTAAGTTTGTACAAGTTGTATTTAATTATTTTAGAAAATGTGAAAAATGGAGTGGGGTGCAGAGGAAGAGGAGGGGTGCTCGGGGACAACCGTGGATTAGATGGGGTGTTTTGACTAAGGAGAAAGCACAAGAGTTGGAGAGGAGGTTAGCTGAGGGCGGAGTTTGGCGAAGTTCTGGGCAGCAGACGCTATGTGGTCAGAGACGGCGAACTTGGTTAGGGAGGCAGTACGGAACGTGCTCGGGGTGGCCAAGAGCTATTCAGGCAGACATTAGGGTGACTGGTGGTGGAATGATGTAGTCGAAGGAAAGTTGGAGGTGAAGAATGCGGTGTTTACTAAGTTGGCAGGGAGCATAAGGGAGGAAGAAGGAAGAGGGAACAGGGAGATCTACAAGGTAGCGAGGAAAGAAGCAAAGCTGGCGGTTACGGAAGCTAAAACGCGGCGTTTGGTCGCATGTACGAGGAACTAGGGGAGAGAGGCGGGGACAGGAAGTTATTCCGGTTAGTTAAAGCAAGGAAAAGGAAGGCACGTGATATTGACCAAGTTAGGTGCATCAAGGGCGAGGATGGTAGAGTTCTGATGGGGGGTTCTCAAGTCAAGCGGAGGTGGCAGGCGTACTTTAGAGACTTACTTAACGAGGAGGGGGATCGCAACATAGAGCTAGGGGAGTTGGGGCATTCAGAGCAACATAGAGACTTTGGGTACTGCAGACGCATTAGCGCGGAGGAGGTCATGGGGGCTTGCGTATGATGAGTAGGCATCGAGCGACCGGGCCTGACGAGATCGCGGTAGAGTTCTGGAAGTGCATGGGTAGGTCAGGAGTGGAATGGCTCTCCAGGTTTTTCAATGCGATCTTCAGGACCAAAAGGATGCCGGATGAGTGGAGGTGGAGTACAGTGGTGCCCTTGTACAAGAACAAAGGGGACATCCAGTGCTGCAACAACTATAGGGGTATCAAATTAATAAGTCACACCATGAAGGCTGGGAGCGGGTGATCGAGGCGAGGGTGAGGGATATGACATCTATATCTGTGAACCAGTTCGGTTTCATGCCGGGTCGCTCCACTACAGAAGCTATCCACCTTGTCAGGCGGCTGGTGGAGCAGTTCAGGAATAAGAAGAAGGACCTGCACATGGTGCTTATCGACTTGGAGAAGGCGTATGACAAGGTCCCAAGGGAGGTGCTATGGAGGTGCTTGGAGGCGAAGAGCGTGCCGGAAGCCTACATCAGAGTAATCAAGGACATGTACGATGGAGCTAAGACTAGGGTTAGGACGCTGGGTGGCGACTCGGACCATTTTTCAGTGGTTATGGGGTTCCATCAAGGATCGGCTCTTAGCCCTCTCCTGTTTGCCTTGGTGATGGATACTCTAACCCGATATATTCAAGGGGATGTGCCTTAGTGTATGCTATTTGCTGATGACATAGTCTTGATAGACGAGACGAGGGTCGGTGTTATTGAGAGGTTAGAGGTATGGAGACAGATTCTCGAGTCTAAGGGTTTCAAAATAAGCAGATCTAAGACTGAATACCTAGAGTGCAAGTTTAGCGCCGAGCCGAGCGAAGTAGGCATAGACGTGATGATTGGATCTCAGGTCATCGCCAAGAGGGACAGTGTCAGATATCTTGGGTCGGTGATGCAGGGGGACGGAGAGATTGACGGGGACGTCACTCATCGGATAGAAGCGGGGTGGTCAAAGTGGAGGCTTGCATCAGAAGTCTTGTGTGACAAGAAAGTTCCACTGAAACTCAAGGAGAAATTTTATAGAGCTGTGGTTAGACCTGCAATATTGTATGGGGCGGAGTGCTGGCCAGTGAAGAACTCTCATGTTCAGAGAATGAAGGTTGCGGAGATGAGGATGCTCAGGTGGATGTAGGGGTGTTCATTGGGCGGATTGGGCGGCTTTTTACTCTAACGGTTTGGCTTAACGGTTATCGGCTTTTAAATGTATTCATCTGTTAGCCACCCGATAAGATATCGGGCGGATTGGTATCGGGTTAGCTCTTATCGGGCGGCTACTGGGCGGTTTATCGGTTTAAAACCTAAGGGCTCAAATGTATTCTGTCCGCACACTGCATTCAATTTGTAATGCAAGGCTGCAAGCTCAGTAGCTCACGCCTCACTGTCCAGTTTAGTACATCAGCAGACACTTACAAGAATCAATTTGCCACACACATATTTACTAGTATATTCAAACTTCTCCAAGTTATGTTGGATAGGAAGTAGATCTGGGAAGAAACATTCCTAGGATAGGAAGTAGATCTGGGAAGAAACATTCCTAGCATAACAGAATATTAGATAATTAGTTTTGTGGTGGGGTGGAGACAGCACACACTACACTGTATGGGTGGTGGTATTTGTTTAATTATTTTTGTAATTTGGTTTTTAGTTTTTTATATTTAATATATATAATTATATAAATAAAAATAAATTATATATATATATATATATATATATATATATATATATATATATATATATATATATATATATATATATATATATATATATATATATATATATATTCTTAACGGATTAACGGATTACCCGTTAAGAAAATTGAATAATCCGCCCCCAATCCGATAAGCCGTTAATAAAAAAATTTTAATCCGTTCCCCGTCCGTTAAGCCGTTACCATTAAGCTTCGGTTCGGTTCGATTTTCGGTTTCGGATCGGTTTTGAACACCCCTAGGTGGATGTGCGGGCTCACCAGATTAGATAAAATTAAGAATGAAGTTATTCGAGAGAAGGTGGGGGTGGCCCCGGTGGATGAGAAGATGCGAGAAGCGAGCCTGGGGTGGTTCGGGCATGTGCGGAGGAGAAGTCCTGATACCCCGGTGAGGAGTTGTGAGCGGCTGGCGATTGTCGGCGTTCGGCGAGGCAGAGGGAGGCCTAAGAGGTATTGGGGAGAGGTGATTAGGCATGACATGGCTAGAATGCGGATTTCCGAGGACATGACCCTTGATAGGAAAGTCTGGAGGTCTAGTATCAGGGTTGTAGGATATGGCTTATAGAGTTTTTCGTACTCCTCACCCGGGGTTGGGTGAGGCTTGGCAGGGCTATCCAAAGATGATTTTTGTTTTGGATTGAGTCTCCCTTATGGTAGTTACTGTATGATATTATTGCATGCTATTTTATTTATATTTTTTATGTTTAGATAATTATTTACTCTATTTCTGCTGGAGTTACTTATGCTCTTTTATTTTTGTTTTTGTTTTTGTTTTTGTTTTTGTTTTTCCTTTCCTTCACTGAGCCGAGGGTCGATTGGAAACAGCTTCTCTGCCCTTTCGGGTAGGGGTAAGGCTCGTCTACATATTATACTCCCCAGACCCCACTTTGTGGGTCTATACTGGGTAGTATTAGTTGTTGTTGTTTGAAAAATGGAGTGGGGGAAAACGGTCCCATATAAGAAGCCAAATAGTCCTAGTAAGAAGAGAAGAACACAGTGCTTATATCTTTGTCCCTGCCTATGTTTAACTTTAAGAGAAGAACCCTTTTTCCACGAGTCAAATAATATAAAGGAAGAAAATCTACAATGAGTTGCTCTAATTAACAATGGCGGACGATCAAGAAGGGTATAAGGAAGAGACACTAAACGGAGAGAACTATTCAGAATTACTATTTGGCGATGTTGATAATACATTAGGAGGGTGTTTTAACTTCACTTCATCTTCCCCAAAAATGCTCTGTTTTGGTGATTACACCAAACACTGTGCTGATAATCCTTTTGTTGAAAGTTGTTCTATTAATTCACCTGCAAAAATCCAGATGTCTGGAGTCACATGCAGTACTGCAGATTCACCCTCAGCTTGTTCAAGTAGCAACAGCAAGAACAACAAGTCCGATGTATGTAGAAATACTAATTTTGCTTATTCTGAAATTCTTGTTCTATTTGTTACATAAATATTTAACGCTTGTTTTAGATTACAAATTTCAAAAATCAATATTTTTTAAACTATTTGCGCATCCGGGATGAAGAAGCTCCATTTACTCAAGGGTGGTCAATTGATCATCCTTAGTCAAAAAATTACATTGTAAATATAGGTAAAATATCACATTTTAGAGATATATAACATATACTGAACATTCTGTTTCAAAGAATTTTTTTTCACTTCTTTAGTTTTTAGTTTGAACACCATTTGAGAAATTTCTGCCGATGGCATTGTGTGCATCCTATGGTGCCACATAAATTGGAAGAAGAGAGTAATTTTTTTTCTTTGTTGCAATTTTCTGTGTTGATTTGGTTTTTGGGTTTCTGGATTTTCTTGTCCTTTGTGCAGAAAAAACGAAATGGAGCAGAGAAAGAATCGGTTGAAAAAACAAAAGCAGTTCCTGCTGGAAATCAGAGAAATTGCAAGAGGACAAAGGCAGAAAATTCAAATGTGACAGGCCATGCAAAGGTCAGAAAAAAATGAAAAACAAACAAATAATCATTTGCATGATAAATGAAGAGGCATTATCTTCTTTCTGGGTCAACTTTTAAGGTTATGAACATTAAAAATGCAGGTTAAGAAAGAGAAGCTTGGTGAAAGAATCACAGCTTTACAGCAGCTTGTATCTCCCTTTGGCAAGGTTAAAGTTTTTTCCTTCAGTCTTCCTATATTTGTAGTCGAGGGGCACCTAGGTCACGGGTTGAAGCCGTAGAAACAGACTTCTGCATTAGAAATGCAGGGTAAGGTTGCGACAGTATACCCTGTGATCTGTCACTTCCCCGAGTTTCGCGCATAACTAGAGCTTAGTGTATCGGGTCCTATATTGTAGTCAATTCTTGCAATTAAAAATATACACTACGGAGATATTTAACATGTTGTACTAAGTAAATATTGCACTGTCAAAATATATAAGATGAACTGATTTTTATTAGTGTGGCATTAAAAAGGATATTGATTAACTACAGACAGACACAGCATCAGTGCTACATGAAGCGATGGGATATATCAGGTTTTTGCACGATCAGGTTCAAGTCTTATGTTCTCCTTATTTGCAGCGCCTGTCTCCTTCATTACGTGTAAGTACTTTTATTTTGACCAATTTTTTCTCCTAAAGTAACAACAACAACCCAGTATTAATCTCATTTAGTGGGGTCTGGGGAGGGTAATGTGTACGCAGACCTTACTGAGGCTGTTTCCAAATAGACCCCCGGCATCATTCCCTCCAAGAACTTCTCACCTTTTGGGGAGACTAGAACTCACAACCTCTCGGTTGGAAGTGGGATTGCTTACCACGAGAGCAACTCCTCCTGTCTTTTTCTCCTAGTGTTTTCACTAAAAAGTGCTCTGTTTTACTCCTATTTAGTACGTACAACAACTTTGTCCCTATATATGGGCCTCCCCTGTCCTTACCTTAACACCTTGCTCACAGTAAATATTGACAAAAAGGTAAAAAAAAAACTAGGAATTACTAACAAAAGCTAGGTGTGTTTAGGTAAAATTTACTGCTGTTAAAGTCTTAGCCCTTAGCAGCATTTTTTCCCCTTCACAGTAGCATCTTATCGAATGTGGAGGTTGAATAATTAGGATACTCTTAATTTTAGGTTATAACGGGTGATTATATATTTCTGAGAAATTCTTTAATAACTAGTAAAAGTATACGACAATGAGGTCATTAGTTAACTTCTTATAGATTTTAATTACTACTGTTAAAATGAAGCGTTTGGCTTGTAATATGTAGATGGTTGATCATGATGCGTCTTAATATGCATTGGGGTTAACTTATATATATGGAGTATATTTTAACCTTGTTATAATATATAACGTCTTACTTTCAAACTATTAGTCTCACTTTGACAGACGGTTAATTAGTTATAATTATCTTTTAGATAATTTGATATGAAAAAACTCTTATTGTAAAAGTTGGTGTTATAAATCTCACTTTTTGTGGATGTTACGTGTGCTAACTCCATTTTTTTCCCGCTACAACGGGTTAAAAATAGATCTTGTTATACTTTTTCTGTCTGGTATACATAAATTATACATTGATTGTATCCTATACTACACATTCATAAGTTATTTATAGGTGGGCGACTAGTTGGCTTAATTCTTCTAAAAAATATTGTAAGTTAAATCCTAATGAGTTAGTGGAAAAATGTGACAGGAGGGTGGAGAAATGGAAGGATCAAGAAAGGAAGCGATGCTAAGGAGCAAAGGACTATGTCTTGTGCCAATAGAGCTAACTCTACATGTAGCTGATACTACTCTCAATGGTGCTGATTTTTGGTCACCTGCCGCCATGACGAACAATATCACTCGTCTCAATTCTAACCAATGAACAATCACATCCCTCTTTTTGCTCTCTCCTTTTTCTTGTTTTGTTGGCTTGATATGACAGTACTGTATATATTTGATGCTAGCTAAGGAAAACCCATTTTTAGATATAAAAAGGACATGATAACAACTGCTACTGTAGTATAGTGAAAATGATAGTAGGAAGGGCAGCTAGCAGGTTTTTCAAACGCTGAAAGGGGTGTAAAAGTTTTTTTTGGTTTGCAGAAAATTGAAAGTGTAAAAGGCAACAAAATCTGGTAGTTGGGGACACACACAGCTTGGTGTTGGAAATTGTAGACCTTTTAGGGAAATGGAAAAGTGTAGTATTACTCTTATCAGATCGAACAAGTATTTTTTTGGAAGATAATGCATAAATATCCCCATTAATTTGTTTGTAAAAGTCATTTATATACATTAACTTTACGGGTATCCTAACACCCCATTATTCTTATTTGGGTGAATTTAATACCCTATTGGTAACACTTAGTCAATCTTATGGTGGAATGTGTAGTACACGCGTACTATGTGTCAAAAGCTGCTTTATTTTTGACAGAATACATATTTTACCCATCAAACTTAAGTCCAAATTCCTGTTATACACCTTTTTTATACAGGTTTAATTTTACACACCAAACTTTTCAAAAATGTGTCAATTACATATTACTTTATCTATGCGTCATCGGCGTATTACACACAGCATGTGAATGATTTAACTTTCATGTTACAAGTTTTATAAAGTATCCACGTGTCCTTTTAAGAATTTTACTTTTTACACCAATTAAAAAATCAATAAAAAAAATAACTCGTCCTTCTCTTTGTCTTTTTCCCCATACTCAACCCCCGATCCACATTCAAGATTCTTCTCTCCAAGTCCAACAAATTTCTTCCATCACCCATAAATTGCTTGCCGAAGAGCTTTAGCAAACACCTTGAAAGTTGCCTCAATGATGTGTTGAGAATTTTTTCCAGCGAGCTGTGACCAGATAAATTCAACATCTAAGATTCAAGAGTATAAAATCAGAGTAAAGATCAAAGAAGGGTAGAAAAATAAGTGACCAAAAATCACCGAAAACCAGAAAAGAGCTACGAAAATCAGCTCCAAGGCACCCCCAAATTCCAACAGTTTTTCTTCTTTAAAATCACTGAAAATTACAGCAAATTCCAGCCCCAAAACGTTCCCAAAACCTGCTGAAATCAGCCCTCAAAATCACCAACTTACAGTTTCACAACACCTTACAATCAGTCCAAAAAAATAAGCCATTAGTTGTGAAATATTTTATTCTTAAAGCCCACCGCTAATTTCCCACCTCTTTCTTCTTCCCTTTGTTGTTCTCGGGGTTAGGGTTTTCTCAATTCGTGAATATTATAAAATTGCGGAAATAGAGATTCAACAAGAAAAAAAAAAGAGAAACAATAAATAAAAAATGACTTAGTTTCAAGAAATGGGGAGGAAGATGATGACATCTGCTAAAATGAAGAAAGAGAAAAAAAACAAAAAAAAAATAAAATGAATAAGAAAAGAGAAAAAAATAGTATTAAGTTTAATTAATTAGATTATCCAATAGGAAAGTGATATCTGGACAATTAAATTATTTTAAAGCTTTTTTTTACCTCACGCGTGTCTACGGAATTAGCTACACTTTTCATGCCACGTCATCATCCAATGGGGTATTTAATTCATCCCAAGCAAGAATAGTGGGGTGTTAGGACACCTGTAAAGTTAATGTGTGTAAATAACTTTTCCGAACAAATTTAATCAGGTATTTATGCATTATCTCTTTTTTTGGACTCCATTCCTCTTGTGTTTTCTTCATCTCTTTTTCCTTGAAAGTAACAACCAACTATAGCTATGTACATCTGCTGTGTTTAGTAATAAACTGTTTACAAGTTACAACAAGCTAATTGTATGTCCAGATAGGGTATTTCTTTTTCTTTTTATATACGTAGTTGATAGAATTCGAACTTTTAATATTACAACTTAAAAGTGATAACAATTTCTCTTATAATATAAGGGTAATATAAACCATCGATATTGTAGTAGTTGCCCCGTTGTCGTTCTTCGAGTTAATAGAAATCATAGCGATTTGATATATTAATTTTCTGGGGCGCCTTATTTGGTCGCCCCTACTTAATTTAAACTTATTTTTTTAAACTTTTAATTTGTACCCATTTTTTAAATATATAACTTCAGCCCACTTTCTCATCATTCTTCTCCTCCTTCGTTTTCTTCTTCTTCTGAAATAAAATCCAGCTGAAATGCTTCGAGGTCCAGGGAGGAAGATTAAACGACTTCAGTATAACTTTACAATCTATCCACATCGAAAGCTCATTAACTTCCAAGCAATGACAAGACTGAGTAGTAAAATAGCTAACAACAGGATGAATAGAAGTTGTTTTATTGTTTCTGATCATGAATAGAAAATAGGAGGAAAGTAATCCTCACCCAACATACTCTACAAATGTTGGTTAGCAACCTCTAGTAAAAGAGCAAATAATATTAATGAATATGCATGTTCTTATCTTCTTTCTGGTCATGAATAGAAAATAGGGGGAAAGTAATCCTCACCCAACATACTCTATAAATGTTGGTTAGCAACCTTTAGTAAAAGAGCAAATAATACTAATGAATATGCATGCTCTTATCTTGTTCTGATCATGAATAGAAAATAGAGGGAAAGTAATCCTCACCCAACATACTCTACAAATGTTGGTTAGCAACCTCTAGTAAAAGAACAAATTAGGCATGTTCTTATCGGAATTGTTAGCTTCAAAGTAATAAACAAGATGGAATTGAGTTTCCAAAACTTCAGCTCTAGAGCTGAAGTTTCTCAGTTACAACACAAAAACTTCAGCTCTAGAGCTGAAATTCCCAGTTATAACTAGAGGTGGAAAATGGACGGATTGGGCTGAATTTGGGCGAGTCAAGATGGGTTAGGTTAATAAATGGGTCATTGCCGAACCCAGCCCAAAGTATATTTGGGTTAAGATGGGTTGGGTCAAGGTGGGCTAAACAATGGGTGATAACCAACCCACCCAACTTAACCCATGTTTTAGAATCATGCTCATCTTGCATAAAAAAATCTTTTACCTTAAAATATATAAGTTGACAAATATTTTATGGGTAAGGGGGGTTGGGGTGGGGGTGAATGGTGCAGAAAAACGAAAAAATATAAAACAGAAAATTAAAATTATAAAAAAAAGTAAAAAAAAAAACTAAGGGGTTTTGCGCGCGTGTGGGGGTGTTATGGTGTGGGTGGTGCAGAAAAATAAAAAAATTATAAATAAAAAATACAAAAAATACATCCTCATCTCTTACATTCTTATCTTCTGCACATGGGAGTTCTTGACTGGCCAACACTCAGCTCCATACAGCATAGCGGGTCGAACCACCACTCGATAAAACTTACGCTCAAGTCTTACGGCACATTCCTGTCATATAGGACACCGGAAGCGAGCCTCCACTTCATCCACCCTGTTCCGATGAAATGTGTGACATCTTCGTCAATCTCCCCGTTACCCTGAATAATAGATCTGAGATACTTAAAACTCACTCTCTTGGGGATAACTTGAGCATCAAGCTTAACCTCTATGTCTGCATCATTGGTCTCACTGAATTTGCACTCCAAGTATTCTGTCTTGGTCCTACTCAGTTTGAAACCTTTAGATTACAAGGTTTGTCTCCAAACCTCCAACCTCGCATTAACTCCGCTACGCATCTCGTCATTCAACACTATATCATCAGCAAATACCATGCACCAAGGAACCTCCCCTTGGATGTGACGCGACAGTACATTCAATTCCAAAGCAAACAAAAATGGGCTAAGAGACGATCCTTGGTGTAACCCCATTACCACAAGGAAATAGTACGAGTCACCACCTACAGCCCTTACCCGAGTCTTAATGTCATCATACATATCCTTAATCAACCTAATGTACGCTATCAGAACGCTGCTAACCTCCAAATACCTCCATAGGATCTCCCTCGGAACTTTATCGTATGCCTTCTCAAGGTCAATAAAAACCGTATGCAAATCCTTCTTACTCTCTCTGTACTGTTTCACTAATCTCCTTACCAGATGAATCGCATCCGTAGTCGAATGCTCCGGCATGAATCCAAATTGATTCTCGAAAATAGACAAGCACCTCCTCACCCTGGCCTCCACCACCCTCTCCCAAACCTTCATAGTGTGACTCAATAACTTGTTACCCATATAATTATTGTAATGTTTGACATCACCCTTGTTCTTGTAAAGCGGAACTATCGTAGTCCACCTCCATTCTTCGGGCATATTCTTTGTCTTAAAAATAACATTAAACAACCTAGTGAGCCACTCTAAACCTGCCCGCTCTGCGCTCTTCCAGAACTCTATCGGGATTTCGTCTGGTCCCATTGCTCTGCCCCTGCACATCTTACGCATCGCCTCTTACACTTCCCTTACCGTAATCCGCCTACAGTACACAAAATCCCACCGACTCTCGGAGTGCTCCAACTCATCCAGAACAATGCGTCTACCCCCTTCCTCATTCAACAATTTAGAAATATGTCTGCCATCTTCTCCTAATGAGTGCCTCATCCATCAACACTTTTCCATCCTCGTCCTTAATGCACTTAACTTGGTCTAAGTTACGGGCTTTACTCTCCCTCACCTTGGCTAACCGATACAACCTGTTGTCCTCACCTTTGCCTTCAAGCTCCTCGTACAAACGGGCGAACGCTGCGTTCTTATCCGTCGTAACTGCTAACTTCGCCCTTTCTTTGCCTTTATGTAACACTCCCGATAATTTCTTTTTTCATCCTCGTTTGTACTATCTACTAGCTTCAAATAAGCAGTTTTCTTAGCTTCCACCTTACCTTGGACCTCTCCATTGCACCACCAGTCTCCTTTATGAACCACCCCAGGAGACCCCTTCGTGACCCTTAATACTTCTCTAGCAGCTACCCTAATGCAATCCGCAGTCTTGGACCACATATTAGATGTGTCCCCTATACTCACCCATGATCTCATATCCAACAACTTCTCCCCTAACTCCTGAGCTTTGTCTTTGGTCAAGGTACCCTACTTGATCTTAGGTTGCTTGCACCCCGCCCTCTTCCTCCTACTCCTCTTGATCTTCAGGTCCACAACTAGGAGCATATGTAGGTTCGTGAGGTGCGCACTGAGGATGACCTTGCAGTGAGTGGACAGAACGTTATCGCATTTTTGTAGAGAAGATAATCAATATGGGTCTTGCCTATTGAATTTCGGAAAGTGGCCAGGTGCTCTTCCCTCTTCGGGAAACTCGAGTTAGCTATAACCAAATCAAAAGCGCTAGCAAACTCCAATAGTGAATTACCTCCCTCATTCATATCCCCAAAACCGTACCCGCCATGCACATCATAATAACCCCTAAAACTAGCCCCAATATGACCATTGGAATCTCTGTCAATGAACAACTTCTTTGTATGTGGGATACTATGCACCATCTTGTCCAAATCATCCCAAAATTGTTTCTTGACCTCCTGGTTCAAACCTACTTGAGGAGCATATGCACTAATTACGTTTACGGTAAACCCGCCAACTACCAACTTAATACTCATCAACCTATCATTTACCCTCCTAACCTCAACTTCAAGCTCCCTGAGGTCCCTGTCTACTAAAATACCTACCCCATTCTTACCCTCAACGCTCCCTAAGTACCATAGTTTAAACCCCTCTACATCTCGTGCCCTAGTACCCTTCCATCTAGTCTCATGAATACATACTATGTTGATGTTCCTCTGATGAAGAATCTTAGTTAACTCTATAGACTTCCCGTCAACGTCCCAATGTTCCAAGACCCAATTCTCAACCTAAAGGCTTTCTTATCCCCCTTCCCACCCCTGGACCCCAACCCCAACCCCCACCCGAGGACATGACCTTACTCTCACATCGTTCACTACTGCCACTATAAGTAAAGGTATTAAGTAAACACTATGAGAACTAAAACGCGAGCAGGCACTAGAACAATGAATCTACCAGGTCTACGAAACTACCCGATGCAAATACAGAACTAAAAGGAATAGATGAGACCTTAAGCTTAAAACACAAATAGAAAAGATTGAAAAAGCAATTAATCTAATCAAAATTGGTGGCAAGGCAACAGTAAATAGATATGTGCAAATACAATTCAAGAAAGATGGAACCTGAATCACAGTCGGGATGTCCGGACGCGCTTCCAAATCCGATGGCTGCTGCTGCTTCGATGGATGCCAGAAAGTCTGGTGCTCCGGCGAACTTTCAATCGAAAAACCAATAAATCTCCAGAAAAATGAACAAACTTTGCCGTAAAATCAATCCGCTCAACAACAATTCTTCAATTGATTTCCAAAATTTTCGATCATCTCCAGAATAAAAGAAGACTTTTCCGTTTGAAATTGTAAAATGGTAGGAAAAGAAAATGTGTCGCAATAGCAAGACGATCAATATTCTGATCTACAGTGGCACACCAATGTAAGTTTATTCTAATTAAATCAAGAATGTCACAGTCCAAAATGCATGTAGAACAAAGTCTTTGGATTCTCAATCCCACTGCTAATAATGCAAGTGATTCTGCCAAATTTCCAAGATTTAAAGAAAGGGTAAAAATCAATGAAGTTTTCAATAATGTTTCCAGGAATTCTTTTCTTGTCTTCTTCAACAAATAGAATTTGCGTCCAATTTTTCCCAAGGAAACAAAGAACAACTCATAAAGTGATCACAGATACCGGAAGATGATGATGAAGAATACGTGCGGCGGTGGAATAAGATGGCGGCGGGGATAAATTGATGCTAATTAAAAATGAAAACAATTCAAATTATACAGGATTCGCCAGATTTCGAGTTTAAAAATAGCGTATTAAAAAGTGAGGTGACACCTTTTTTTGCCAATGATCCTATATACCTTTTTTCTTTTTCTTTTTTTGTATTTTTCTCTTATTTTTATTTAAGTAGATTAGTTCAATAATAGCTTGAGTCTTTTTAATTCCCCTACTTTTATTACTCTTTAAACCTTTGCATTTAAAAACTCAAAATTGATACCTTCTTAAACTTTCCTCTACCGTTTCAAATTGACTTCTTCTTAAACTTTGTTCTACCGATTTAAACTCTTTCCCTTCCCCATAATTGCTTATTAATTAGATACAATAACATATCATATATTGTCTTTAAATAAATTGCTAATGTGTTTAGGCACCTTAGTCAGCCTACAAAAGCAGATCTAGAAATCTAGAAAATGGAGATTAGACAGCACAATAAGCATTTTGGTGTATTTTGTGAAAAGTGGATTTCTAATTTTTCGATGCTTTTGAATAAACTATAAACTATACTTATATTCTATTTTAATAAGTTCAATGGTTTTGCTTAAATACTTGGGTTTCAAATAAATAATTGTTTTGAACAGTATGCAGTCAAGAGAAAAGCTATGGCGATTTGGAAATGTAAAGATTGTATCAACGGTGTGTTTATACATTAAACTAATACTCTCTATTAATTAATTTATTTTTTGCCATAGCACTGCAAGTGTTTATATCTGTATTGGACAAAGCTGGTTTTTCACGTCCACGTAGTATTCACATACAGCCTCACTAAAGAAGACGACATTGGCATGGTCGACTTAAGAAGGGCCGATCTCAGTCAAATAAACGGACCAAGTGATGTGACTCATAGTAATGTAACATCGAGCTCTGACACTCGTATATCGAGGCCACCAACTCTTGTACTTTTTTGTATTATTTCGAGTAAGGTCCCTTAGTATATAAATGGGACCTTCTCCCTTTGTAAAAGCTCATGTGTATTTCATTACTGAAAATATACAACTCTCTATCTGACTCTCTCTCTCTAGTGTAAAATCTGTTACTTGTCTCATTCTTCTTATATCTTAGTCATTTCATAATCGCTAGACCATATTACATTTGATTCCGATTGACTCAAATTATTTTTGATTGTTTTCAAGCTATATAAAGTATTCGAATAATTTTTAGTCAAACAATTTGGCGCCGTCTGTGGGGATTTCGAGAATCAAAGTTGTAGTTTGTCTCTAGAGATCCTTCGAAAAGCACCCTCTACAACCCAGAATGGCCGAAAACAATGCTAGTATGAAGGCTATCCTGGAGGTTAGAACAGACATCACGGGCACTCTCAACGCGGTTGCCGAAGGAGATGCCCTGCACACAACCTCAAGTACTCTAATAGGCGTGGAAGCGTTACCCTCCTCATCAGAAGACCTGGTGGTGCCACGAGAAAGAGAAGCTTCAACATATACCACTAAGGAAGCACCCCCAGAAATAACGAGACTACTAGAAGAGTGGCTGACAAGCACTCTAAGCGATCTAACCAAAAAACCACCTCAAAATGATATATGCACCCCAGCAGCAGATCATGTCGCAACCGAGGATAAGCTCGAGGTCACGAGAACAAACAACGTTCCCGTTGATGTCCAAGCTAACGACGGAACACTCGCAGCCATCCTCAAAAAGATGGAAGAGATGGAGAACGAGAACAGGTCACTCCGCGACCATATGAAGGAACACCAAGAAAGGGTGGATAAGATTCCAGGCGTACCTAAGTTGTTGCTGAAGCGAGACATGGGGAGGTTCGTCGAACAACCCTACACGGAAGGAGCTGCCCCATACCCCATTCCAAAAACCTTCAAGATGCCCCCTACTTGAAGTATATGACGGGACCACCGACCCCGAGACCACCTGATACACTATGTTACAGCCGTCAAAGGCAACGACTTGTCAAAAGAACAGGTACCGTCCGTACTTTTAAAGAAATTCGGTTAGACGCTGACAGGAGGGGCCCTAACGTGGTACTCACAACTGCCGGCCAAGAGCATCTCAACCTTTGAGGAGATGGCTGATAAATTCGCTACTGCTCATGTGGGAGTAAAGAAGGCAGAAGCACGGGTCAACGACATTTTTGCTGTGCGTCAAACCCCAGGATAAGGACTCACGGAGTTCCTGGCCAGATTCAACAGAGTCATAATGAGCCTACCTAACGTGTCTAAAGGCATGGCAGTTGCAGCCTTTAAGAACGGGCTCAGCAGAGACGGCTCGAAGGCGACCAAGAAGCTACTCAGCCATCTCCTGAAATATCCCCCCACCACCTGGGAAAAAATACACAAAGCATATTGCGTCGAGGTACGAAGGGATGATGACGACCTCAATGGCCCGACCCGCAGGTTGAAAACAGTACACCCGGAAATCCGAAGGGACCGGCGCAACGAGGAAAGACAGGAACAAATCCCACGCCTTAGTAGGGAAAGACATCAACCGTACATCAGGTCCTCACACACGCCACCACCAAGGCATGCAGACGCCCTGCAACGAAATATTTCTCCACTACGGAGCGACAGAGGTACGCCCCCTCCATTATCTGTACATAACTTTTGTGTGTACCCTTCAGAGGTAGTGTACGCACAAGAGAAGCTGGGCAACAAAGTACAATGACCAGCAAAGATGAAGTCTGACCCCGCCACCAGAAAGTCAAACGCCCTGTGCGAGTTCCACCAAGATCGAGGGCATAGAACGGAGGACTGTATAGGTCTCCTCCAGGAGGTAGTCTGAATGCTGAACAAAGGGTTCTTGAAGGAGCTGCTCAGCGACAAGGGAAAACTCAATTTCGCACGAGGGCGGGAATCACACCATGACCCACCAAGGCCGCCCTCACTAATACACACCATCAGCATGATCATTGGAGACGAAAATGATTCGGCGATCAATAACGTCAAGTTCACCACCACCCACAAGCTGAAGAGAACTATCGCCCACGAACAGTATGATGACTTCGAAGATAGTATCACCTTCGATAAGTCTGATGCCGACGGTTTGTGTTTCCTCATTATGATGCTTTAGTTATTACTTTACGCATACCAGATACTGATGTTAAAAGGATCATGGTCGACGATAAGCGGCGCATGTATCATTCATCCAAGAGTCCTTGCACTCATGGGACTTAAGGATAAAATAATCCTGCGCTGCATAACACTAACAGGTTTCAATAATGCAGTGAAAGAACCTCAGGCGAGGTGATGCTGCCCATACTTGCAGGTGGAGTCATGATAGAAACCACCTTCCACGCGATGAACCAGGAAACAGCATACAATGTCATTATCGGACGCCCGTGGATTCACACCATGAGAGTCGTCCCATCCAGCTTCTATCAAGTAATCAAATTCCCAACCCCATGGGGAGTGCATTGCATACAGGGAGAGCCCCGCACCGCCCAAGAATGCTATAAATAGAACAATATTACACGCACACCAAACAGCTCCAAAGAGCAAGCGTAGAAGCATAGCAATCAGCTATGTTCGGGACTAAGGTCCATCCGACAGAGAACACCATCGAAGAACCTGAGGAGGTCAAGGCTAGCAGGTCCACGATCGAAGACCTTGACCCCGTTCATATAAACAGCAGCGACCCCGCAAAGAAAGCATACATAGGCCACGGCCTCTCAAATCCAGGTTAGTACCGTGAAATTTTTTTCTAACCATTTGGATCTGTTCGCTTTTTCTCATGCAGATGAGAAGAAAATTCAACGCCGCCATTAACGAAGCAGTGAGCGAAGAAGTGGACAAGTTGCTAGCCAATGGCTTCATAAGGGAATCCAAGTACCCGGAATGGGTCACCAACATCGTAATGGTCAAAAAGAAAAATGGGAAGTGGCAGGTGTGTGTAGATTTCACCGATCTAAATATGGCCTGTCCTAAGGAATCTTTCCCGCTCCCCCACATCGATCAGCTAATAGATGCAACGGCGGGTCACAAACTGCTAAGCTTCCTTGATGCATATTCAGGCTATAATCAGATCATGATGGCCGAAGAAGATCAGGAAAAGACGACTTTCATCACTCATCAAGGGACATATTTATATAAGGAAATGCCCTTCGGGCTCAAGAACGTATGGGCCACTTATCAAAGGCTGGTAAAGGCAATGTTCAAAGAGCATCTCGGCAGAACTATGGAGGTCTACATCGACGACATGTTAGTCAAATCATCAAAGAGGGAAGACCACCTCACCCACTTGAAGGAAGCCTTCGAAATATTAAGGAAGTATGGCATGAAGCTGAACCCCGAAAAATGCGCTTTTGGAGTAACCTCGGGAAAGTTCTTGGGATTTCTGGTATCACAAAGGGGCATCGAAGTCAACCCTGACCAGATCAAAGCCATAGAGGCCATACTAGAAACGCTAAGTAGCAAGAAGCAGGTGTAGAAATTAACGGGCCGAATAGCCGCCCTCTCCCGGTTCATCTCACGCTCCTCCGACAGGTGCCACAAATTTTTCGGTGTACTAAAGAAAGATCAAGGATTGCAGTGGAACACAGAATGTGTAGAACCTCTGAAAAGCTTGAAAGCATACTTGTCGTCACCACCCCTACTGGTGAAAGCCAACCCAGGTAAGCCGTTGCTGATATACTTGGTCGTACCAGAAGTCGCAGTCAGCGCCGTCTTAGTACGTGAAAATAAAGGTACACAATCTCCTATCTATTATATTAGCAAAACTTTAGTGGACGCTGAAACCCGGTATCCCCACCTTGAGAGACTGGCATTAGCCCACGTAGTAGCTTCACGAAATCTACGACCATATTTCCAATGCCACCCCATAAGGGTAGTAACGACATTCCCCCTAAGAAGTGTCCTACACAAACCCGAACTCTTAGAGCAACTCGCCAAATGGGCCGTCGAGCTCAGCGAGCATGATATTACGTACCTCCCTAGGACCGCCATCAAGTCGCAAGTCCTAGCCGACTTTATCATCGACTTCAACATGGGAGTCCTGCCAAAGGCAGAGCTCAAGGCACAACGCGCGTCCTCCGAAAGCGACCTATGGGTTCTTTACACAGACGGCGCCGCCAACACATCGGGATCGGGACTAGGACTCGTTCTTGAGGTCCCAACGGGTGAAACAATTCGCCAGTCCATACGATTCCTGGAGATAACTAACAATGAGGCCGAGTACGAGGCCGTTATTGCAGGCATGAAACTGGCCATCAAGTACGGAGCTCGCCGAATTCTCCTCCATTGTGACTCCCAGCTTGTAGTGAACCAGATCGCCGGGACTTATCAAATCAAAGAACACAGGTTGCAAAAATACCAGTCGGAAAACCATAGACTAATGGCTACATTCGACTAATTCTACTTCGAACAAATTCCCAGAGCACGGAATATCGAAGGAGACGGCCTGGTAAAGTTGGCTGCCGCCACCTAAAACATCAGCAAAGAAAGTGTGGTCACACTCCTCCACTCGGCCATCGATCACGTCGAGGTACTTTCCCTAAACTTGACTTGGGACTGGCACAACTAATTCATATCTTATTTGCCGGATGGGGTATTACCCCTCGATAAAAAAAAGAGGCAAAGAAGCTTCGCGTACAGGCCGCCCGGTACTACATGATCAACGAAGACCTTTATAAAATTACGTTCGGTGTCCCCTTAGCCAAGTGCTTAGGGCCGCAACAAGTAAGACCTGTACTCGAAGAAGTACACGAGGGCCATAGCGGTGCCCACACGGGCAACCGCGCCCTCGTTAGATGCATCATACGCGCCGGCTACTATTGGCCCACCATGAAGAAAAAGGCATCAGAATACATCCGCCGATGTGAGCAATGCCAAAGGTTTGCCCCAATGATACACCAACAAGGAAAACCCCTCAATTACCTCACATCCCCCTGGCCATTCATCAAATGGGGAATGGACATAGTCGGCTCGCTGCCCTCACGACGAGGAAAGGTATGATTTCTTCTTGTTTTAACTGACTATTTCTCTAAGTGGGTGGAAGCAGGTGCATACGCGCAAATACGGGAGCAAGAATTCATCACCTTTATTTGGAGGAACATCATATGCAGTTTTGGCATCCCCAAAGAAATTAGATGCGATAATGGGCGCCAGTTCATCGGCCAGAAAACGACTGAGTTCTTCGAAAAATGGCACATCAAAAGAATACTAGACATGCCATACCACCCCACTGCCAACGGTCAAGCGGAGTCCTCTAACAAAACAATCCTGAACATACTCAAAAATAAGCTCGAAGATGCCAAGGGACTATGGCCCGAACTACTACCCGAAGTCTTGTGGGAACACATAACCACACCCAAATCCAGTACCGGAGAAACCCCATACTCACTTGTTTATGGAACCGAACACAGTCATACCTGTCAAAGTGGGCGAACCCAGCTTAAGTTACTCACACACCAGCGGATCAAAAACCGACATCAGCAGACTCTAAGATCTCGACGAAGCTGAAGAAAGAAGAGAAATGGCCCACGTCAGAATGGTAGCTCAGAAACAACAAGTCAAAATATACTACAACAGAAGGGCAAAAATAAGGCCTCTCAAAGTAGGGGATTACGTCCTCAAAGCTAGGACTCTGGCCTCAAAAGATCCAAGCGATGGAAAATTGGGCACAAACAGGGATGAACAGTACAAAATCACAGCGGAGGCCGGGAAAGGAGCATTCCAGCTGGAGACAATGGAAGGAAAGACGCTCCAAAACAATTGGAACATCGCTCAGCTCAAACTTTTCCACTTCTAAAAAGGTGACACCTGAGTCGTACTCTTTTTCCCTTACCCGAGTTTTGTACCAATTGGATTTTCTCGGGAAAGTTTTTAACGAGGCGGCGAAGGGGCCACCTGGAGATGTTTTGCAAAGTGAGTGCATCATGTCCACCTCTCCATGTACACTCCAAGCCCAACATTATACAGGGACTGGATTAGTGACATCTCCAAGTGAATAGAAAGGCTACAGAAATCTCTAGATGAATGAAAAGGCTACGGCCATCTCCAAATGAATGTAAAGGCTACGGCCATCACCAGATGAATGAAAAGGCTACGGCCATCTCCAGATGAATGAAAAGGCTACGCCCATCTCCAAATGAATAAAGAGGCTACGGCCACCTCCCAGTGAACGCATGGCTATGGCCATCGTTTATATGGCTAAGGCATCAGGCTACGCCCTTTATTTTACATGGCTATGTCCACTGTTTACATGGTTATGGCCATCGTTTATATGGCTAAGGCCATCAGGATACCGCCTTTATTTTACATTGCTATGGCCATCGTTTATATGGCTATGGCCATCGTTTATATGACTAAGGCCATCAGGCTTCGGCTTTTATTTTACATGGCTATGGCCATCGTTTACATGGCTATGGCCATCGTTTACATGGCTATGGCCATCGTTTACATGGCTATGGCCATCGTTTATATGGCTAAGGCCATCAGGCTACGACCTTTATTTTACGTGGCTATGGCCATAGTTTATATGGCTTAGGCCATCAGGCTACGGCCTTTATTTTACATGGCTATGGCCATCGTTTATATGCCTAAGGCCATCAGGCTACAACCTTTATATTACATGGCTATGGCCATCGTTTATATGGCTAAGGTTATTAGGCTACGACCTTTATTTTACATGGATATGGCCATCGTTTATATGGTTAAGGCCATCAGGCTACGACCTTTATTTTACATGGCTATGGCCATCGTTTACATGGCTATGGAAATCGTTTATATGGCTAAGTCCATTAGGCTAGGGGTTTTATTTTACATGGCTATGGCCATCGTTTACATGGCTATGACCATCGTTTATATGGCTATGGCCATCAGGCTATGCCTTTATTTTACATGGCTATGGCTATCATTTACATGGCTATGGCCATCGTTTATATGGCTAAGGCCATCAGGCTATGGCATTTATTTTACATGGCTATGGCCATCGCTTACATGGTTATGGCCATCGTTTATATCGCCAAGGCCATCAGGCTACGACCTTTATTTTACATGGCTATGGCCGTTGTTTACACGGCTATGACCACAGTTTATATGGCTAAGGCCATCAGGATACGTCTTTTATTTTACATGGATATGGCCATCATTTTCATCAGGCTACGGCCTTTATCTGTACATAGCTAGAGCCATCGCATTCACAAGGCTACGACCGCCAATTTTACACGGCTTAAGCCATCAGGCTAACTTTACACCGCTATGGTCGACAAATTCCAAGCATCTACGGTAAAGAAAAGTACAACGACATACCAAAAGGTGGAACGTATTACTTACAACAAAAATTATATGTTTTCACAAAGGGGAACAAACACCATTGATACAAAATGAGTATGAACAAGTATACATACAAAGATCCTTAGAAACCACTATCTATCTAGCCCGGCCTGGCCCTCAGGTGGACCATCCTCATTTCCGGGAGGGTACGCCCTGGAAATCCAAGAAATGGACTCCAAGCGATCGATGTTTGCTGAATTTCCCCACTCCCGGGCCGGTGATTCAGGACCGTAGCCTGCCCCCTCACGAGCGACTCTAACTAATTGGAGCTCGTGCTCAACCTCCGCTTCAAACGCCCAACCAGCCGTCAGGAATTCCTCAAGCACGACCATCCTAGCCTCCGCATACACCCATACCTCATGTGCCTCACAAGACGTATCGTCATGCGCGAGAGTTAGCTTAATATCCTCAACTTCGGCCTTCGTGGCTTTGAGTTCCTCCGTTTGAGCCGCCACCCGGGTGTGCAATTCTGCCGCCTCCTCCACAACAACACGACCGAGTTGCAACTCCTCGTCCTTGGCCAGGATAAGGACCTCCATCTCTGCGGACCGAGCAACAGTGGCCATGAGTTGTTCATCCACCTTTTCCAGCTCGGCCACTCTTTTCTTCAATTGCACCTCGGACTCCACTAGGCCCTCACGAACCACTCTAAAGTTGGGGTCCTGCTTGTACATGTCGGCCAGGGTTCGATGCACTTCGCGCACCTTATTGGAATTCTGCGCCAGCCGGTTGTATTTGGCCATATTCTCCTTCCGGCTCCGATCCCTCTCCACCTCTAAGACAAGAGTCTGGAAAAGAGACCAAGTAAGTACGAGAATATCGCAACCCTACATAAAGAACGGTCATCAAGCAAAGCAGAAACATACCTGTAAGGCCACGCCTGCCACCCTTTGGGCTAAAGCTTTATCACTAAGCTACGCCAGGGCCGTGCGCTCGGCACCGGCGCACAAGAACGTCATACTAGAGGCCATCTCCTCACAGTTATCCAGCAGATTATAGTGACTTGGGATCACTATACGACGAGAAGATTGGTCGGCCATCATCTTCACCCAGTCCAAGGAACTGCCTCCTCTTTTTGCTCCCTCTGTGGCTGCCCCCGAGCCTGCCACATCCACGTCTTCGTTTCTCCTCACCGCAGCCTCCCTCCTAAGATCAGTTCTTCCTGAGCGAATAGCCTCTACCATAAAGGCCGGCCTTGACATAGGGCCAGAGGGTCTAGCCTTTCCTGACTGGGTGGCCACGACTTTGCCAGTAAGGATCCGACGTTGCCTCCTCCCCAACGTCTCCTCCTCTTCACGATCCCCCTCCGCAGGGTGCGGAGCAGGCTCAGAGGGGGTCGGCACGGCAGAAGGCGCCCTTACGGGGGCAATCTCAGGGGTAGCCACCGGCACCTCTACGGGCGTCATCTCAGGTCCGACCCCCATCACGGCCTTAAATGCTATCTCTAGTTCCGCTTTTGATGTATCCTCCTGTCTTAAAGGAGGCGAAGCACTGCCTCTGGAATTGCCGACGAATATCAGATCCACCTCAGGATCATATGCCGTCTTAGAAGGACCGGCAATAGCCTTCTTCTTTTTCTTCTGTTGTTTCTTCTTCCCCGCCTTCCTAGAGGCGCCCCGACCAACCAAAACACATGAGAGAGGGGTAAGGAAATTATACGGGCCCCCAAACTGTAACAAACATTAGGTAAAGCCGTTACCAGCCGGGCCGTGGAGCCTAAGAAAGTCAGTCCAAGAACGACTTTCCTCTGCAACGGTATCATCGCCTACACCCACGACCTAATGTCGTCAAAACTACGAGGAGGACGAGCAGCCACTGCATGAAAACAAAGGAAAACTTTCGACAGTAAGAACCAGCAAAGTAAGGTCAAAATAGTAAACATCACGCACAGCAGTACTTACGTGCGTTTTTCCACACTTCTGGAAACCCATTAGGGTTGGGCACAAGGTGCTCGGTGCGGATGTAGAAGAACCTTGTCCAAAATTTACGATTGGCCTTTGTTAGAATATACGCTTAGCGCTAGAGGGGGGGTGAATAGCGTTACAATAAAAAAATAGCGTAAACTTGCGGAATTTAAAAATTGCAGGAATGAAATAAGTGCGATAAGTAAATAATAAGGAACGAACGCACCGATGTATCCTGGTTCACCACAACCCGTGGCTAGTCCAGTCCCCGAGAGACTATCTCGAGATTTCCACTAACTTCGTCAAGCTTCCGGGTGCTTAACAAACTGTTACAGTTGCTCAAGGATACCACACCTTAAGACTTCACTTGCTTGAGGATACCTCACCCCAAGACTTCAACCACTAAGACTTTGGGTACTTAGCAAACCCGACAAATGAGAAGATGTGTTCTTCTCAAAAAACCCTCTTTTACAACAAATACTCTCTCAATAGAGTGGATAAAGAGATACACAATAAGCTCTATGAACAACACAAAGTTATCTATCAAATGGCTCAACATAAGCTCTAAAATGATGCTTGAAAATGATCAATATGTATAACAATGTATGGAGGAGTTGTGTATTTAAAATCAGCTCAAAAGACCTCTTTTTATAGGTGAAAAAGTGGTGTTGACCGTTGCTTAATTGACAAATAAAATTCCTGATTCTATGCTCAAACAATCGATTGTTTGGAGTAGATAATCGATTGTTTGACCAACGTTCAAAAGACAGATTCCTGATTTTAGGCTAAACAATTGATTGTATGGACTAAATAATCGATTGTTATTCAACGTTCAAAAATCAATTTAGGATTCTGTGGGAACGGTCAAAATATAATTGATTCTGTGGGAACGGTCAAAATATAATCGATTGTATGAAAATGACAATCGATTGTTTATGAATATAATCAATTGTATGACAAAAACAATCGATTGTTTAGATGTTTAAAAACTTCGGTTGCACACTGTCTCAAAATAATCGATTGTTAAAAGTAGACAATCGATTGTTTGCTATTTTGAAAAACTTCAGATCACACTGTCTTAATATAATTGATTGTAGGATTCAAATAATCGATTGTTGAGACCCAGATTTAAAAGACATGTTTAAAACCTTCAACATCATTTTGTTTTAACACAAAGATGCATGTTTATGATAAATATGATTTAATAAAATATTTTATGCATGTTTATGATGACCTAATGTTGAGCCAAAGGATAAGATAACTTAAACGTTGTCCTTACATTGGTTCTACCAAACGACCTACGTCTTGGGTCTTCGGTCTTGAACTCTTTGGCTCGTTCATGCAATTCCGTCATCAGTATGCTTCTCGCCATTTGATTGATTGTCATATTATATCGTTGTTTGACACTTGACTTCATTGTTTGTCATTCATCAAAACCTATACCTGAAAATCATGCTCATACAACCAAAGCGCACATATCATAGATATACATGGTTTCCAACAGCCTTGTCATCCACATGCACCACGAAACTTTTCTTGCCACTGCTCCTCAACTGGAGCATCAATCCTCTCATGAATACCACATTGAACATTTGCAAAAGGTGATGAACGGTCACCTCCTTTCTGGCCTTCGCCGCATAAATGAATACCACCCTGCACACCTTCAAGGCATACGGGGTAAGCTGGGCCGGACACACTCCGAACTAGCGACACTACTCCTCCGCTAAAGGGTAAATTGGAAGGGTGTATCCGATTTGGAAGGCATATTCGTCGAAGGCACAGTACCCGGGCCTGTGCACATTAGCGTAATCCAACCCCGCGGGAACCATGTCAACGTGATCAGGGATATCATGCGTCTCCCTGAGAGAGAAGCAAAGTGGGACAGCGTCATCTCACTATGCTCCCAAGGGCAGACTTTACGCTTGTTCAGAAAGTAGCTTCTTTTGCTCATATCGCGTGGGAGCAGGTTGGCCATTGAAAGAGGAACAAAAACTTCCTCGGCCTCCTCGCCGTCCGAAGATGACGAAACCATGGTAGAAGAAACGTTCCTAGTTTTGGTATCATCACGCCTGCGTTTAGCCATAGTGAATGATATAGGAAGAAGATATTAAGGGTCGCCAGTTCGATTCTAGAAAACGAGAATTTCAGAGAAGAAAAGAATAGCAAACACCAGGAAAAGATAGGGAAAAGAGCGAGATAATACTCTCCGAAAAAGATTGAAAGATGAACCTAGTTCAACTCTCCACCTATTTATATGAAAAGGTACACAGAAATCGAAAGGGCATGATTCGAAAAATCGACGCAGGAAACCCAAACGTCATGTCATAACCCGAATCACCTCGGGAGCATAAGCAATGATCACGCATGTGATCGATAACGTCACCTCAAAAAGAAATCCCAAAAAGGAGGTAACATGTCAAACAGCATGACCTTTTTATATAGGAACGCGGCTCTCACGAATGTATCAGCAGGAGCGACCAAATTTTCATAGGCGCCAAGCACGCATGTCCGTCCATTGGAGACCCCTTTCGACTGTGTCCTCAATAAACGGAGGGACTATTTGTATTGGGCAAATTTGGTTCTCCACGTCCACGTAGTATCCACATACGGCCTCACTAAAGAAGGCGGCCTTGGCATGGTCAACTTAAGAAGGGCCAGTCTCAGTCAATAAACGGACCAAGTGATGTGACTCACCGTAATATCACATCGAGCTCTGACACTCGTATATCGAGGCCACCAACCCTTGTACTTTTTTGTATTATTTCGAGAAAGGTCCCTTAGTATATAAAGGGGACCTTCTCCCTTTGTAAAGGCTCATGTGTATTTCATTACTGAAAATATACAACTCTCTCTATCTGACTCTCTCTCTCTAGTGTAAACTCTGCTATTTGCCTCATTGTTCTTATATCTTAGTCATTTCACAATCTCTAGACCATATTACATTTGATTCCGATTGAATCAAATTATTTTTGATTGTTTTCAAGCTATATAAAGTGTTCGAATAACTTTTTAGCCAAACAATATCACCTTTTATCTTTTGGTGATAGGTCTGTGGAATTTGGGAGAGCATATTTTTCAATTTGAAGAATATTTTGATGTAGCTATTGTGCAAAAATTGAATATTATTCTGAGAAATACTCTATTTCATCTTCTTTTTTCTTTTTTTTTTTGCAATTGTTTAGATGACAGTATCTGAGGAGAACAACTTTATCATCTCCACCTTATTTCATATATATATGTCTATTACTTAATATAATTTTTTGATTAAGATCCATCTGAAATATTAATATTTAGAACGCTGAGGTTTTGTTGCGGGTGTAATAAATGATGCAAAACTTTGCCGATGCATTGGGTGAAGCAATTGAAAATTGGTTCGCTCATTGATTTCTTAAAGTGAAAATAAGTTTCAAGAAATTAGCACTCTTATGATATTCCTGTAATAGTGAACTACATTATAGGTAACTAAAGTAAATTTTTCTATTTGTTCATTATTATTATTATGGCTAACTTTTATTTTCTTTACTGTCTAAATCTGTTATTCCTTCTACTTTGTCTTTCCATTTTTTCTTCCTTAATTATTAATTAAAATATTATATCAAGAAAAAATGACATTATCCATCTTTAGGCCAGAAACAACAAATATCCTATTCACATCTTAAAAACTTTTTCTCAACATTACCTCCAAACAATATATATATATATATATATATATATATATATATATATATATATATATATATATATATATATATATATATATATATATATATATTTTCCCTTTTTGTATTTTCTTCTTTTTATTTATTTAAGCAAATTAGCTCAATAATAGCTCGAGTCTTTTTGAGTAACTTTTCTCTTATTTAGGCTCTAAGTACTTTTCCTCATCTTCTCTTCTCTAATGTTTATATGAATTTGATTGAAATTTAAAAAGTACACATATTTTATGACTGTTCTTTATCACCTACGTTAAACAAATTTCTGTTTGGCTAAAAAGTTATCTGAATACTTAAGTAGCACTAAAATAATAAAAAATAATATGGGTTAATAGGAATCAAGAGTAATATGAGCTAGAGAGCTTAAAGTAACAAGGATTTTTGACTATAGTGTCAATGATGCGAGATGTAAGAGATATAATAGTAAACTTTGCACAAGAGAGAGAAAGAGAGAATCAGATAGAGAAAGAGTTGTATCTTTTTAATAGTAAATATAAGATCCCCCTTTTACAAAGGAAAGGTCCCCTTTATATACTAAGGGACCTTCCTCGAAATAATCAAAAGAAAATACAAGGGTTGGTGGCCTCAGTGTACGAGTGTCAGAACTTGATGTGACGTTGCAGCGAGTCATATCACTCGGTCCGTTTGTTAACTGAGGTCGGCCTTACTTGAGTCGACCATAATAACGCTGCTTTCTTCAGTGAGGACGTATGTAGATAATATATGGGCGTAGGGAACCAAATTTTCCCAATACAGATAGTCCCTCCGTTTATTGGGGACGCAGTCGAGAGGCGTCTCCAATGGACGGACATACATGCTCGACGCCTATGGAAATTTGGTCGTTCCTGTTCATACCCCGGTAAGAGACGTGCTCATATGTAAAAAGGTCAAGTCGTCGACATATTACCTCATTTTTGGAGTTTCTTTTTAAGATGACATCATCTATCACGTGTGTGATCATTACCTCGGCTCCCAAGGCGGTTCAAGTTATGATGTGACGTTTGGATTTATTGCGCCGGTTTTTGAATCATGCCCTTTCAATTTCTGTGTACATTTTCTTATAAATAGAGGGAGAGTTGAACTGGGTTCATCTTTCGAACCTTTTTTGAGAGTATCTTCCCTATCTTTTTCTGGTGCTTGTTATTCTTTCTTCTCTGAAATTCTCGTTCTTAGGAATCGAACTTGCGACCAGAGACACCTTTTTCTTATAACCCATGCTATGGCGAAACATCGTCATGATGATATTAGAACCAAGGACGTTGCTTCCTCTAGGGCTTCGTCATCCTCAGATGATGAGGAGGCCGAGGAAGTTTTTGTTTCACTATTAACGGCTAACTTGCTTCCACTTGATTTGAGCAAAAGGAGTGACTTTAAGAATAAGTGTAAACTCCCTCCCTGTGAGCACGGTGAGTTGACGCCGTCTCACTTGGCCACTCTCAGGAAATCGCATAATATTCCTGATCATGTTGACATGGTCCCTGCAGGGCTAGACCATGCTAATGTGCCTAAGACCGGGTACTGTGCTTATTATGAGTACGCCTTTCGAATTGGGTACAGCCTCCCGCTTTATCCTTTGGCGGAAGAGCTCTATCGCTGGTTTGGGGCGTTCCTGGCCCAACTTACTCCGTACGCGCTGAAGGTTTGCAGGGTACTTTCCATCTATGCGGCGAAGGCCGGGAAAGAGGTTACCGTTCATCACCTTCTACAAATGTTCAATGCAGTTTTTATGAGAGGCTTGATGCTCTAATTGAGGAGTCGGGGCAAGAATAGCTTTGCGTCGCAGGTGGACGACAAGGCTAACCGCAAATTCTGGACGAGATTTTTTTACGTGCATACCGAGCACCTTGTGTCCAACCCTGAAGGGTTTCCAGAGGCGTGGAACGATACATGTAAGTATTACTGCGCGTAGCCTTTACTACGGCGGCCTCACCTTGCTGGTTTTCATCGTAAAAAATTTCCTTTTATTTTTATGCATTGACAGCTCGCCCTCCTCGAAGGACTGACAACATTAGGTAATGGGTGCAAGCGTTGATACCGTTTGCAGAAGCATGTCATTTCCTTGCCTGAATTATTTAGGCTCTATGGCCCGGCAGGTAACGACCTTACCTAATTTTCGCTATGGTTTGGGGATCCCATAATTTTCTTGCCTCGGGACACCTCTAAGAAGGCGCAGAAGAAGAAGAAGAAGAAGAAGAAGAAGAAGACGGTGGCCAGTCCTTCTAGGACGGTATCTGACCCTGAGGAAGATCTAGTCTTTGTTGGCACGTCTAGAGGCAGTACTTTACCTCCCTCAAGACAGGAGGTTACATTAGAAGCGGCTCCAGAGATAGTACCCGAGGCCGTGATAGGGGTCACACCCGAGGCAACACTCATGGAGATACCGGCAGTTGTTCTTGAGATTGCCCCGTAGGGACGTCTACTGCTGAACAGACCCCCTCTGAACCCGCTCTGCATCCCAGGGAGAGGGACCGTGAAGAGGAGGAGACTTGGAGATGAGGCAGCGTCGGATTCTTACCGACAAAGCCGTGGCTACCCAGACGAGGAAGGTTAAGCCATCCTTCCCTAAATCAAGGCCAATTTTTATGGCAGAGGCCATTCGCTCAGGGAAGGCCGTTCTTAGGAGGGAAGCCAAGGAGAGAAGGAGCGAAGGCATGGACGTGGCGGGCCCGGGGGCCGCCATGGAAGACGCGGACAGATGAGGTGGGTCGTTGGACCGGGTGGAGATGATGGCCGGCCAGTCTTCTCGTCACATAGTGATTCCAAATCACAATAATATTATGGAGAATTGCGAGGAGGCGGCCACCATTATGACGCTCTTGTGTTCGGTGCCGAGCGAACGACCCTGGCAGAACTTAGTGACAAAGTCTTGGCCTAAAGGGTGGCAGGTGCGGCCTTACAAGTATGCCTTTGCCTTGCTCGATGATCTTTCTTTATGCGTTTAGTGGAGGATGATTTTCCCCGTACTTACTTGGTTTCTTTTCCAGACTCTTGTCCTAGAGGCGGAGAGGGATCGGTGCCAGAAGGAGAAGACAGCCAAATACAATAGGCTGGTGCATAAGTATAATAAGACGCGCGAGGCACACCGGACCTTGGCCGATATGTATAAGCAGGACCCTAACTTTAGGGTGGTTCGTGAGGGCCTCGTGGAGTCCGATGAGCAGTTGAAGAAAATAGTGGCCGAGCTGGAGAAAGTTGATGAACAGATCATGGCCACTGTTACTCGGGCCGCAGAGATGGAGGTCCTTATTCAGGCCAAGGACGAGGAGTTGCAGCTTGGTCGTGTAGTTGCGTAGGAGGCGGCAGAATTACGCACCCGGGTTGCGGCTTTAATGGCGGAACTTAATTCCACGAAGGCTAAGGTCGAGAGCTCAAGCGAGCTCTTGCATAGGACGATACGTCTCGTGAAGCACACGAGATGTGGGCGTATGTGGAGGCCAGGATGGTCGTGCTTGAGGAGTTCCTGGCGGCTGGTTGAGCATTTAAAGCGGAAGTTGAGAGCCAGCACCAGTTGGTTAGAGTTGCTCATGAAGCAGCCAGTTAAAGTCCTGAATTGCCGGCCCCGGAGGGGGGTAACTCTGCAGACGTCAATCTTTTGGAATACAGCTCCTGGATTTCAAAGGCGTACCCTCCTGGAAATGAGGACGGGCCACCTGAGGGCCAGGGCGGGCAGGATAAGTAGTGGACTTTTAGGATTCTTGTAAATATTCCTGTAAATACTGATTTTTGTATCATGGGTGTTTGACCCTTTTGATAAAGATATATAATTTTTGTTGTAAGTAATCTTTTCTACTTTTGGCACGTTGTTGTATTTTGTAGCTGTGTAGAACTCGACGGCCTAGCCGTGTAAAACAACGACGTGGCCTTATGAAAACGATGGCCATAGCCATGTAAAATAATTTTCGTTGCCTGATGGCCTTAGACATATAAAATAATGGTCGTGGCCTTATTAAAACGATGGTCATAACCATGTAAAATAATGGTCGTATCCTGATGGCCTTATCCATATAAAATAATGGTCGTAGCCTTATGAAAAACGATGGCCATAGCCATGTAAAATAATGGTCGTAGCCTGATGACCTTAGCCATATAAAATAATGGTCGTAGCCTTATGAAAAATGATGGCCATAGCCATGTAAAATAATGGCCGTAGCTTGAGGCCGTAGCCATATAAAATAATAGTCGTAGTCCTTATGAAAAACGATGGCCATAGCCATGTAAAATAATGGTCGTAGCCTAATGGCCTCAGCCATATAAAATAATGGCCGCAACCTTTTCATTCATTTGGAGATTTTCGTAGCCTTTTCATTCATTTGGAGATGGCCGTAGTTTTTTTATTCATTTGGAGATGGCGTAGCCTTTTCATTCATTTGGAGATGGTCGTAGCCTTTTCATTCATTTGGAGATGGTCGTAGCCTTTCTATATATCTGGAGATGGCCATAGCCTTTCTATACATCTGGAGATGGTCGTAGTCTTTCTATACATCTGGAGATGACACTAATCCAGTCCATGTATCATGTCTGGCTTGGAGAGTACATAGAGAGGCGGACATGATGCACTTGTGCTGCAAACATGTCCAGGTGACCCCTTTGCCGCCTCGTTAAAAACCTTCATGAGAAAACCCAATTGGGACAAAACCCGGGTAAGGGAAAAAGAGTATGACTCAGGTGACAACTTTTTAGAAGTGGAAATGTTTGAGGTGAGCGACGTTCCAGTTGTTCAAGAGTGTCTTTCCTTCCATTGTCTCTAGCTGGAATGCTCATTTCCCGGCCGCCGCCGTGATTTTGTAGGGTCCATCCCAGTTTGTACCCAATTTCCCTTCGGTTGGGTATTTTGAGGCCAAAGTCTTGGCTTTGAGGACGTAATCCCCTACTTTGAGTGGCCTTATTTTCGCCCTTTTGTTGTAATATCTTTCGACTTGTTGTTTTTGGGCTACCATCCTGATGTGAGCCATTTCTCTTCTTTCTTCGGCTTCATCGAGATCTTGGAGCCTGTTGATATCATTTTCTATCTCGTTGGTGTGTGAATACCTTAGGCTGGGTTCGCCTACTTCGACGGGTATGACCGCGTCGGTTCCATAAACTAGTGAGCAAAGGGTTTCCACGGTGCTGGACTAGGGTGTGGTTCTGTGCGCCCACAAGACATCGGGTAGTAGTTCCGGCCATAGCCCCTTGGCGTCTTCGAGCTTCTTTTTGAGTATGTTTAGAATTATTTTGTTGGAGGACTCTGCTTGGACGTTGGCGGCGGGATGGTATGGTGTGGACATATCCTTTTGATGCGCCATTTTTCGAAGAACTCGATCGTTTTCTGACCAATGAACCAGCGCCCATTATCGTAGTTGATTTCTTTGGGGATGCCGAAACGGCGTATGATGTTCCTCCAAATAAGGTGATGACTTCTTGTTCGCGTATTTGTGCGTACGCACCTGCTTCAATCCACTTGGATAAGTAGTCAGTTAAAACAAGTACAAATTATACATTTCCTCGTCCTGAGGGTAGCGGGCTGACTATATCCATTCCCCACTTGATGAATGGCCAAGGGAGGTGACGGAATGGAGGGGTTCTCCTGGTTGGTGTATCATTGGGTCGAACCTTTGGCATTACTCGCATTGGGGGACATACTCGGCTGCCTCTTTCTTTATGGTGGGCCAATAGTAGCCGGCGCGTATAATGCACCTCACGAGGGCGCGGTTGCCAGTGTGGGCGCTGCATTGGCCTTCGTGTACTTCTTCGAGTACCAATCTTGTTTGCTGCGGCCCTAAGCACTTGGCTAAGGGGCCACCGAACGTCCTATTAAAGGTCGTCGTTGATCATGTAGAATCGGGTGGCCGGTACATGAAGCATCGGGATACTTCGGGGGTAGTATCCCGTCCTGCAAATAAGATACGAACTGGTTCCGCTAGTCCCAAGTCAGATTTAAGGAAAGTACCTCGGCGTGATCAATAGTTGAGTTGAGGAGTGTGACCACACTTTCTTTTTTGTTGCATTTGGTGGCGGCAACTAACTTTTCCAGGTCGTCCGCTTCGATATTCTGTGCTATGGGAATTTGTTCGAAGCGACATTCGTTGAAAGTAGCCATCAGCTAGTGGATTTTTTACTAGTACTTTTGTAACATTTGTTCTTTGATTTGATAAGTCCCAGTGATCTGGTTTACCACAAGCTGGGAGTCGCAGTGGAGGAGAATTCGGTGAGCCCCATACTTGGTGGCCAGTTTCATGCCTGCAATAACGGCCTCGTTGTTAGTCATTTTCGGGAATCGTATGGACTAGCGAATTGTTTCACCCATGGGGACCTCAAGAACGAGTCGCAGTCCCGATCCTGATGCATTTTCGGCACCATCCGTATAAAGGACCCATAGGTCATTTTCAGAGGACGTGCGTTGTGCCTCGAGTTCTACCTTAGGCAGGACTTCCGCGCTGAAGTTGGCGATAAAGTCAGGTAGGACTTGCGACTTGATGGCGGTCCTTGGGAGGTATGTAATATCATGCTCACTGAGCTCAACGGCCCATCTGGCGAGCCGCCCTGAGAGTTCGGGTTTGTGTAGGATGCTTCTTAGAGGGAAGGTCGTTACTACCCTTATGGCATGGCATTCGAAATATGGTCGTAGCTTTCGTGAAGCTACTACGAGTGCTAACGCCAGTCTCTCAAGGTGGGGGCACCGGGTTTCGGCATCCACTAAAGTTTTGCAAATATAATAGATAGGAGATTGTGTACATTTATTCTCGCGCACCAGGACGGCGCTGACTGCGACTTCTGATGCGGCCAAATAGGGTTGGCTTTCACCAGTAGGGTTGGTGATGATTAAGTACGCTTTCAAGCTCTTCAGAGCTTCTACACATTATGTGTTCCACTACAGTCCCTGGCTTTCTTTAATACACCGAAGAATTTGTGGCACCTGTCATAGGAGCGTGAGATGAACTTAGAGAGGGCGGCTATCCGACCCGTCAGCTTCTGCACTTGCTTTTTGTTGCTTAGCGTTTCTGGGATGGCTTCAATGGCCTTGATATGGTCGAGGTTGACTTCGATGCCCCTTTGTGATACCAGAAATCCCAGGAACTTTCCCGAGGGTACTCCAAAAGCGCATTTTTTGGGATTCAACTTCATGTCGTACTTCCTTAAATTTCGAACGCTTCCTTCAGGTGGGTGAGGTGGTCTTCCTATTTTGATGATTTGACCAACATGCCGTCGATGTAGACCTCCATCATTTTGCCGAGTTATTCTTTGAACATTGCCATCACCAGCCTTTGGTAAGTGGCCCCTGCGTTCTTGAGCCCGAAGGGCATTACTTTATTGCAACCCCTGATGAGTGATGAAAGTTATCTTCTCCTGATCTTCTTCAGCCATCATGATCTGATTGTAGCCGGAATACGTATCAAGGAAGCTTAGCAGCTCATGTCCTGTCGTTGCGTCTATCATCTGGTCGATGTAGGGTTGTGGGAGCGAGTCTTTTGGACATGCTTAATTTAGATCGGTGAAATCTACACACATCTGCCACTTTCCATTTTTCTTTTTGACTATTACGACGTTGGCGACCCATTCCGGGTACTTGGATTCCCTGATGGAGCCATTAGCTATCAGTTTGTCTACTGCTTCACTAACCGTTTCGTTGATGGCGGCGTTTAATTTTCTTCTTAACTGGAGCACGCGCGGGTGCAATGGGTCGACCTTCAGTTTGTGAGAGGCAATTTCTCGTGGATTTCCCCGCATATCTGCAAGGAAAAAAGCAAATAAGTCTGCATGGTTAGATAAAAATTCACGGTACTGACCTGGATTTGATAGGTTGTGCCTATGTAAGCTTTCTTTGCGGGGTCGCTCTGGACGGGGTCGAGGTCTTCGACCGTAGACTTGCTAGACTCGATGTCCTCGGGATCTTTGATGGCGTTCTCTGTCGGGTAGACCTTAGTCCCTGACATGGCTGATTTCTATGCTTTAGCACTTGCCCCCTTGAGTTGCTTGGTGTGCGTGTAATCCTGAGCTATTTTAAAGCATTCTTGGGCGGTGCGGGGCTCTCTTCGTATGTTGTGCACTCCCTATGGGGTTGGTAGTTTGATTGCTTGATAGAAACTGGAGGGGACGACCCTCATGGAATGTATCCATGGGCGTCCGATAATGGCGTTGTATGCCGTTTCTTGGTTCATTACGTGGAAAGTGGTTTCCATCGTTACTCCTCTTTGCCAGAACGCGCAGCGTCACCTCGCCTGAGGTTCTTTCTACTGCATTGTTAAAACCTTTTAGTGTTACTCAGCGTGGAATTATTTTATCCTCGAGTCCCATGAGTGTAAGGACCCTTGGATAAATGATACATGCGCCGCTTCCATCGTCGACCATGATCCTTTTAACATCAGTATCTATTATGCGTAAAGTAATAACTAAGGCATCATAATGAGGAAAACACAAACCGTCGGCATCAGACTTATCAAAGGTGATACTATCTTCGAAGTCTTCATACCGTTCGCGAGCGATGGTTCGCTTTAGCTTGTGGGTGTTGGTGAATTTGACATGATTGATTGCCGAATCGTTGTCGTCTCCAATGATCATGTTGATCGTGCGTGTTGGTGAGGGCGGCCTTGGCGGGCCAAAGGGTTGTTCCCGCCCGCGTGTGTAGTTGAGCTTTCCTTTGTCGCTGAGTAGTTCTTTCAAGAAGCCTTGGTTCAGCATTCGGATCACTTCCTATCGGAGAACTACTCAGTTCTCCATTTTGGGCCCCCGTTCTTGGTGGAACTCGCACAGGGCGTTTGATTTTCTGGTTGCGGGGTCGGACCTCATCTTTGCTGGCCATTGTACTTTGTTGCCCAGCTTCTCTAGTGCCTCTGCATGCCTTGATGGTGGCGAATGCGAGGACCTGATGTATGGTTGTTGTCTTTCCCTGTTGAGGCGTGGGACTTGCTCCCGCCTTCCCTCGCTGCGCCGGTCCCTTCGGATTTCTGGGTGCACCGTCGTCAACCATCAAGTTGGGTCGTTAAGGTCGTCGTCGTCCCCACGTACCTCTGCGCAATAGGCATTGTGTATTTCTTCCTAGGTGGTGGGGGATATTTCAGGAGACGGCTGAGTAGTTTCTTGGTTGCCCTTGAGCCGTCTTTGCTGAGCCCGTTATGGAAGGCTGCAACTGCCATGCCTTCGGACACATTTGGTAGGCTCATCCTGACCCTGTTGAACCTAGCTAGGAACTACCTGAGTCCTTCTCCTGGGGTTTGTCGCACAACAAAAATGTCGTTGACCCGTGCTTCCGCATTCCTTACCCCTGAATGGGCGGCGGCAAATTTATCTGCCATCTACTCGAATGTGTAGATGCTTTTGGCCGGCAGCTGTGAGTACCAAATTAGGGCCCCTCCTGTTAGTGTTTTGTCAAACTTCTTCAGAAGTAAGGATGGTACCTGTTCTTTTGATAGATCGTTGCCTTTGACGGATGTGACATAGTGGATCAGGTGGTCCTCGGGATCGGCGGTCCCTTCATATACTTTCAAGTAGGGAGGCATTTTGAAGGTTTTCGGGATGGGGTGTGGCGCGGCTCCTTCCGTGTAGGGTTGTTCAACGAACCTCCCCATGTCTCGCTTTGGTAGTAACTTAGGCGCACCGGGGATTTTATCCACCCTTTCTTGGTGCTCCTTCATCTGGTCGCGAAGCGACCTATTCTCGTTTTCCATTTCTTCCATCTTTTTTAGGATGGCCGTAAGTGTGCCGTCGTTATCTTGAACATCGATGGGCACGTTGTTCGTTCTCGTGACCTCGAGCTCATCCTCGGCTGCGACATGATCTGTCGTTGGGGTGCATCTTTCATTTCTTTGATAGACTGCTCAGAGTGTTTGTCAGCCACTTTTCTAGTAACCTTTTTACCTCTAGGGGTGCTTCCTTAGTTGTGGATGTTGAAGCTTCTCTTTCTCGTGGAACCACCAGATCTTCCGATGAGGAATGTAGGGCTTCCACGCCTATCAAGGTACTAGGGGTTGTGTGTAGGGCATCTCCTTCAGCAGCCGCGTTGAGAGTGCCTGTGAGATCTGTTCTAACCTCCAAGATAGCTTTCATTCTTGCGTTGTTCTCAGCCATTTTAGGTTGTAGAGAGTGGTTTTTCGAAGGATCTCTGAAACAAACTACAACTTTGATTCTCGAAATCCCCATAGACGGCGCCAAATTGTTTGGCTAAAAAGATATCTGAATACTTAAGTATCTCTAACACAATAAAAATAATATGGGTTAATCGGAATCAAGAGTAATATGAGATAGAGAGCTTAAAGTAACCAAGATTTTTGACTATAATGTCAATGATTCCAGATATAAGAGCAATAATAGTAAACTTTGTACAAGAGAGAGAAAGAGAGAATCAGATAGAGAGAGTTGTATCTTTTTAATAATAAAGATCATATCCCCCTTTTACAAAGGGAAGGTCCCCTTTATATACTAAGGGATCTTCCTCGAAATAATCAAAAGAAAATACAAGGGTTAGTGGCCTCAATGTACGAGTGTCAGAACTCGATGTAACGTTGCAGCGAGTCATATGACTCGGCCCATTTGTTAACTGAGGTCGGCCTTACTTGAGTCGACCATAATAAGGCAGCTTTCTTCAGTGAGGACGTATGTAGATAATATATGGGCGTAGGGAACCAAATTTGCGCAATAAAATTTCAAATGTACCTATGTGGATAAATAAAAACTAATTGAAGAGTTAAGAAATTCAGCAATATTGTCAAGCCATATCCAATGCTCAATTATTTTACAATAATGCAAGTAATAAATTGATCAAGTTGTTCATGGTGATAAAAAATTCGATTTGTGATGTAAACAGTTTATATATGCTGATGGATAAAACTATCTATGTTATCTCAAGTAAATTCAACAAAATATCGTTTAAAATATTAACCAATTAAATCGCGCGAAGCGCAAAAGAATTCACTTGTTTATAGATAAATTGTGATGAGATTCTTTGTTTTGGGTGAGTTTTATGTGTTGTATTTGTGCTGTTAAATGGGTCATAATGAGCTATAAAAATAATGGGTTAACTTGAGCTCAAACCAAATTGATCCATGAGCTAAAATATTTATAGCCCAACTCATTAATCTTTAGGCTAGTTGGACAGGATAGATAGGCTTGGATTCAAATTGTCACTTATAGTTACAACACAAAAACTTTAGCTCACAGTTACAACACAAAAACTTCAGCTCTAAATCTGAAGTTTTCCAGTTGCAAAACAAAAACTTCAGCTCTAGAGTTGTGCTTCAAGCCCGGCTACTAGAATGATGAAGTTTTGTGGGATTGCCTTTGCTACTTTAGCCTCGTGTGCTAAAATTATGTGAAAAAGCGGATAGGTTTGCAATTTCTTTTTCATAAAGCGGACACAAATTAAAATGTGACACAAAAAATGAACATGGATACAAATCCCCCTAAGATTGAAAATTTGAAGCTTTCACTCTTGTAGATGTACTTCAATACATGTAATACTCAGAAAACTTGCCAAAGTTCATGAAAAAAAACTTGTCAAAATTTATTTCATATGAAACATGTATGATCCTATTTCTTTCATTGTATTGTAACACCATTATGAAGTCGAGACGTCTTCTTCATTAAGTGTCGATAAATAAAAGGGCCCTCTTTCATTTTCCTCGTGCTGATAATCTATGAGAAGAATCATAAAAGCATTTTCTAAAAAGATAAAAATGGTAACCTATTCTCTAAGTCCTAAAAAGAAAAATAGGCAAGAATAAGGTAAATATAAAACTATTCTATAAAGTCTAGAACAAAGTAAATAGACAAGAGTAAAATAAACAAGTATTAGTCAAACTTCTTGACATCAAAGGCTAAGGGAAAAACTTAGTCAGTAGAATACAATTGTCTTTAAAACAAATGTCCCGTTATGAAAACTGGGGACTTCACTAAAAAGTCAAGAGATTACATCATCTATCATAAAGGAAAAAGGTGAGGTCAAACACTTTAGTTGGTCACTGAAGGGATTGGTACATCAGAAGTCGTAGCCTCATTAGGCTCGATAGCAACTTCTAAGGAAGCAACAACACAAGAAGGTTCAACTTAACTTGAAGTATTAACGTCCTCGAGGGAAGCAATAGTTACGGGAATTTTCATTCCCACAGGCTGTGTTATAGATGATTCACCCTCGGTCACTGGAATCACAACTTCAACTGCTTCAGCAGCTGCCTCAAAGTTCAAAGGTTTTTCTACTCCAGGAGTTTCAATTATTGGAGAGGAAATATCAATTGGCTGATATGGAGAAGGAATGTCAACGGGTTGGTTATTCTTCTCAATCGTTTCTAAGACTTTGGCTAACTCAGATTGCAAATTGAAATTTTCTTGAGAAGCCTCCAGCAAAGCATCACGGCGAGACTTCAAAAAAGCCCAATTAACCTCATAATTAAAATTCTTCGCAAGAGAATTGTAATCCTTCTCCAAGTTTTCATAATTCATTTCCCACGTAGCAATGGCGTTCATTATCTCTTGCTCAGCTAGGTGGGAATCAAAGGATGTCTGAATATTGGAATGGGAACACTCCAGAGCATGAACTTTATCTGAAGAAATCTTTAAATCAGCCCGAGCCTGATTCAAACTCATATTCTTCTTTTTTCTCCATAAGTTCTTTGAGTTCTTTGATTTCTTCGTTAGCCTTTGACAATGAGCTCTTCAAAATCTCTTTATCTCTTTTTACTTGGTTCGTGGAGGCCTTGGCAATCCCTAGGTCCGTGGATAAAGCATGATTTTGCCGCTCTAATTGAGATTTACAAGATTGCAACTCGTGTATGCTCCCTTGAGCGCTTTCAAATTGTTCCTTCCAATTTTGAGACTCAAGCTGTGCTCCCTTAGCTATTCTTTCAGCATCAGAAATGGCCTTTGCAGACTCACGTGCTTTCTTCTCCAAAGTAGAGATCCTTCCCATTCACTCGGTTCCAATCAGGTTGGCCTACGAACATAAGGCACAGAAATAAGAACTTAAAATCAAGGAAGAGTAAATAGTCAAGTTAAAAGAAGTTACCTTCAGTGTCGAATGAACTATGTCATTCATTAAAGTATAGCAGATGTGGCTCTTCATCTTCGTCCTCTCCACATCTCCAATGAGAGGCTCAAGCCAAACATCAGCTCCACCAGTCTTCCTCAAAAGGCTATGACTAGCAGGTACTTCAAGTGTAACTTTTCTCATAGCCATACCCCTGTTATTGGGGCCAGACTCTGAAAGTACAATAGAGGGAGAAGGTGCAGTAGAAGGAGAAGTAGTAGAAGAGGTGAAGATAGCAGGAGCTGCAGAAGTCAAAACAAGAGCAGAAGGAATAGGCACGAGAGCTAATGAAGGAACAGAAGTAGAATATTCCAAAGTAGATGAAGGTGCAAAAGAGGTCGTCACAGGAGAAGAAACACACACAGTTGAAGAAGGAATAAAAGGAACAAGAGAGATGGGAAATGAAGTAGATAAAGGGACTTCATTTAGAACAGGGACGAGTTCCCCAATTTCAAAACCGCTAACAAAGGGACGGTGAACAGATTCACTTGTGTCTCCATGTACCAGATTTTCATCAGAATGAATTAGAACAGGTTCGGTAGCAGAGGTACGAGCAAGAGTATCCTCAACTTCGTCTTCAATAATAATGTGTCTCCTAACTCTAGGTCTAGATACCAATGAGGTAGTACTTTCTTCCTCGTTCTCAGTATCTGCTATCGTAGCTTTTCTTTTAGCTATCAAAGCTTTAGCCTTGTCCAAGTCAAGAAAAGCGTTGGCAGAAGCACACATAGCCAAAGCAACGTCAGCCGTCATTCCTTTTATACCAAATCCTAACAAAAAGAAGGATTTGAATGTATAATTGGGAATTATCATATGTATCTAAAAACATATATACAGAGATGTATATTGTGTGTTTTCATACTTCAATCATGTAAAGAAGAAATAGATCTCCAAGTTCTATCTTCTTTAGGGGCAATTTTCAAAATCTAACTAACCACAGAAGTTGGGGATAGGCTCCATATTACCCATGGTTGCTACAAGAAAATCAAAAGAGGGATAAGATTAGAGATAAAATCAAAATATCTGAAAATAGGTACGAGAAAGTAAGTAGAAACTTACGTGCAAAGTTCCACTTCTCAGGAAAGGAAATGTTTGATTCACCAAGAAAATCCAATGTACGAACATCAATATAACAAAGATACCACCCACGGTCTTTATCATCTTCAGGGTTAACCAAAATTTTCTTACTCCTCGCAATTAGGGTAAAAAACCCATGGCGCAGTAAGCTGGGGTGGTATAAATGAATGAGATGAGAAAGCGTAAAATTGATTTTCGCTTTAATAGAGAGATACCTCAAACAAGCTACAACCCACCATACTAAGGGACCAACTTGAACTAAGCAAATGTTGAAAAAACAACAGAAATCAAGGATAACTGGATCTATGACAGGTTTAAATCCCAAAGTAAAGGGATAAGTGTAAACAAAAGAATACCCATGTCTATAGGAAGAGATTCTTTGATTTATGGCAGGGACTGATAGACGAACACTCTCTTTCCATTACAATATTTTCTAATAGTGGGGATTATGAGTTCAGTTATAAGAGAGGGGTAATCATCAGTTTTCTCTAATTTTGTAATTTGCTTCTGAAGAGACGTTCTATCACTTACAAAAGACAAATCACTTGGTATAATCTCTTCAACTGTGGGTTCTTGAGAAGGATCAGAAACCTCTTTACCTTTCAAAGATGGAGTTTTAGAAGAGGAACCTTTGATACCAGAACTTGAAGAAGGAGGAGCAAAACCGGTCGAACCACCATATGTAGATCCTGAACTTCTAAGTCTTCCTCCTCTGCCTCTTATATGTCTGCAGGGGCATTAGGAAACTGATCAAGAACTAGAACCTTTCTGGGGTTAGGGTTTAGAGATGCCATTGTTGAGCGAGTTTGAAGTAAAAGAAAGTAAATGAATGATTGATGAAGAAGAAGGCAAAGGAAGTGTGAATTAAAAGGTTATATGGAAGCAACCGTCAAATTAGGAGGTGTAATGATGGAAAGCCTATATTAAAGATAACTATCACTTCGTGAAAAGAGAAAGCTGAATAAGCCTAGAAAAGTGGGTAAAAAACTGCAGATCCAATCAGAAGGTAACATGTGTATGGAGCATTAAATAAGAAAGACAAATAAGACGTCAACACTGTCACACACATTAATTGTGACAAAAATTCTCTTTTATGAAGATCCACTTCCCAATTATTTAATTGATAAATAAATGAGAAGTGGGAGGACTATCTGTATTGGGAAAAAACCAAATTGGAATTAAAGTTGATGTGGCATAACACGTGGTAATAAATGACTAAAAAGAGGTACGGAAGACAACAGATGCGGGAGGAAGAAAGTAAACAGACACAAGAGGGAGTCCTAGATACGAGTCTCGTATCTGTTCAAGCCATTTAAAGCCAACAGATAAAAAGGGCACTGAAGACGAGAATCTGATGACAAAAAGAAGTCTAAATTCACTATTAAATACCTTATACGTTAGTGAATCAGTATTTAATAGCAATGATTGTGCAACGTTTCATTAAATGCTCTTTATTGTTTAGATTAAGCCGTTACTCCTTATTAGCTATAAAAGGAGGAGATTTCATCATTTGTAAGGACACAAAATATCATCTACACATAGTAAAATACGAACTTCTTATTGCTTAATTCTCATTCTTTGAAAGCCTATTATATTTTGTTCTCTTTAATTATCAGTAACCCGACTTCTTTTCTCAAACTTATCGCTTTGACCAAATTATATATTTTTTGGTTATACAATGTTACTTTCAAATATGAAGTTATAATACAAATTTAACTTAACATATATGGTAATTAAATGATCTAATACCTAATAATTCAATAAATTTTTCAAGATTCACGTACAGAGAGATCAAAAGTACACATGGCAATTGGTTGAAGGTTAAATGTGCATAGCAATATATCAGAACGACCAAAATAAGAAATTACAAGAAGCCAAAAGTGCTATTATCCTTCGAGTAAAAATTTCTACGAGAAATATTATATTTTAAAAAATTAGGCCAACTTATAGAATTACTTTTGAAGTAATAATTTATCTATTTTTCTAAGGGTATTATAACATCTCAACTTTATAAGATAATTTTGATTTTAATATATAATTTAAAGCAATTAAAAAATAATATTTTAAGGTAAAAATTGAATATTTTTAAAAAAAAGGCATCTCACAAAGGCTCACCCTCTCCAATAAGGAAAAGGAAATATAAAACCCGGGTTTAGTTCCGCGGGTTCAAGAAGTGGAGTAATATATATATTCTCCTGTATAAGAAGTCTAGTAGAAACAGGTAGGGGTGTATTCTGGCCCGAGCCCGGGCCTAAACGGGCTTGACGGGCGGGGCTTTGCGGTGGATGACCTGGCAGACCAGGGCCTGGCGGGGCTTTTTTTAAGGCAATATCTTGTATAGTAGTTATTAGTATAGTGTAAAATATATTTTATATGGTGTACTAAGTTATTAGTATAGTATAAATAATATATATTTCATTGTATATTGTGTTGTAGTAATTAGTATATATTGTATATTATATATATTGTGTTGTAGTAATTAGTATATATTGTATATTATGTATATAGTGTGTTGTAGTAATTAGTATATATTGTATATTATGTATATATTGTGCTGTAGTAATTAGTATATATTGTATATAATGTATATATTGTGTTGTACTAATTAATATATATTGTATATATATATTGTATCTCTTATGTATAATGTATATATATTCTCTTATATATATATATTGTATCTTATGTATATATGTTATTACTTATATATTATCTTGTAGTTCAGGTTGTACGTTATGTATATATATTCTCGTATATATTTTATTGTAGTATATATTGTATGTTATATATATATTCAAGGATAACGTATCGAAGTAAAGACAAAGAAATATTGAGAAAAAAGATATTCAAGGATATGTCTTATAATTTTTATTGACCAAAATGGCATATCTTTCTTAGTCTTCCTCCCCCTTATGGAATTAGCACAACAAGGTACTAATACCACCATTAAAAAAAAAATAACTAAAAGAAGATGTGCCAATGTACAAGTTACATCATAATCTACATTGTATCTCTAACGAATCTCATAAATCCGTCAAGTGGAAACGAAGCTTGTTCATCACCACTTCCGGATGAAGCCGAATCCTCCGAAAGTTCCGCCATCATTTCTTCATAAGCTTCATCTATCGCCGGTTGTGATTCTGCAATTCCAAAGTTTCTTCTTTCTGCGCGGATCCAATCTCTAAAAAGCACCGATTTTTTCAAGTTATCCCTCATCGCCGCTCTTGTCTTGCTTGACTGAAAGCGCTCTACGATGCAACAGTTGAAGCTTGAATTGATAAAACATCCCGAGCCATCCTTGCAAGAACCGCAAAATATTTTTCCTTTGACTTTCACCATTCCAAAAGATCGAAAGAGCCGTCTGGATTCTCCTTTTCAAGTCCCTGAGATAAGTAAACTTGAAGCTCATTCAGATGTGATGTATCATCATAATTATCACCTTGAGAACCCAGAACTCCGTCCAAGATTTAAGATATGCTAAGCCCGCAACTCTTTTAGACGATTGTGAGCTAGACGAAGTAGAGGTTGGAATATTTGGCCTAGCATGCCCTAACGCAACTTTACAAGCATTATAAACAGTTTGAGCATTAATTTTAATTGATGCTTTTGCATCAGCAAGTTTAGCAATTTCCTCGTGTGAAAGATCTAAAGCCTTATAAATATTAGAATACCAAAAATGAGAACCTCCAAATTTCATTGTAGGATTTAACATTGCAGCTACACCAAAAATAGGAGGGGTAGGGAAAAAATATTTTTAAATTTTTGTTTCATTTCATTTATATCAAGTTCATAAATATCCCCACCCTCGCCAAATTCAACAAACAAATAAGCTAGTGCGGCAATATAAACTAAAACAACAACAACAACTACTACCCAGTATAGTCCCACAAAGTGGGGTCTGGGGAGGGTAATATGTAGATGAGTCTTACCCCTACCCGAAAGGGCAGAGAGGCTATTTTCAATCGACCCTCGGCTCAGTGAAAGAAAGGAAAAATAAAAACAAAAAACAAAAGAGCATTATTAACTCCAGTAGAAATAGCTTAAATAATTATCTAAACATAAGAATCATAAATAAAATAGCATGCAATAATATCATACAGTAACTACCATAAATATCTAACATAAGGGAGACACACTCCAAAAACAAATCATCTATGGATAGCCCTGCCAAGCCTCACCCAACCCCGGGTGAGGAGTACAAAAAACTCTAGGAGCACTATCCTACTACCCTGATACTAGACCTCCAGACTTTCCTGTCAAGGGTCATGTCCTCGGAAACCCGCATTCAAGCCATGTCATGCCTAATCACCTCTCCTCAATACCTCTTAGGTCTCCCTCTGCCTCGCCGAACGCCGACAATCGCCAGCCGCTCACAACTCTTCACCGGGGCATCAGGACTTCTCCTCCGCACATGCCCGAACCACCTCAGCCTCGCTTCTCGCATCTTCTCATCCACCGGGGCCACCCCCACCTTCTCTCGAATAACTTCATTATTAATCTTATCTAACCTGGTGAGCCCGCACATCCACCCGAGCATTCTCATCTCCGCAACCTTCATTCTCTGAACATGAGAGTTCTTCACTGGCCAACACTCCTCCCCATACAACATTGCAGGTCTAACCACAACTCTATGAAATTTCCCCTGATGCAAGCCTCCACTTTGACCACCCCGCTCCTATACGATGAGTGCCGTCCCCGTCAATCTCTCCGTCCCCCTGCATCACCGACCCAAGATATCTAACACTGTCCCTCTTGGCTACGACCTGAGATCCAATCATCACGTCCCTGCCTACTTCGCTTTGCTCGGCGCTAAACTTGCACTCCAGGTATTCAGTCTTAGATCTGCTTATTTTAAAACCCTTAGACTCGAGAGTCTGTCTCCATATCTCTAACCTCTCAATAACACCGACCCTCGTCTCGTCTATCAAGACTATGTCATCAGTAAATAGCATACACCAAGGCACATCCCCTTGAATATGTCGGGTTAGAGCATCCATCACCAAGGCAAACAAGAGAGGGCTAAGCGCCGATCCTTGATGGAGCCCCATAACCACTGGAAAATAGTCAGAGTCGCCACCCACCGTCCTAACCCTAGTCTTAGCTCCATCGTACATGTCCTTGATTAATCTGATGTAGGCTTCCGGCACGCTCTTCGCCTCCAAGCACCTCCATAGAACCTCCCTTGGGACCTTGTCATATGACTTCTCCAAGTCGATAAGCACCATGTGCAGGTCCTTATTCTTATCCCTGAACTGCTCCACCAACCGCCTAACAAGGTGGATGCGGCAATATAAATTAAACAGTTTGAAATAGTAGGATAATATTGCCCAGAAAATACATTTGTAGCAACTTGAAAATGTTCTAAAAATCTAAAAGAATTTTAACATTCGTCCAATCTTGGGTAGTAAGCATTTCATCATCATCCTCACCACCTAGCCGAGAATTAAACGTTGCATTAATTGGGTTTATATATTTTCATACGCAACTACTAAACTTTCGTACATACAATTCCATCTAGTCGGGCTAGGTTTAGGAACCTTTCTTTCTCTAAGGCCATATTCATCACATTTTTTAAAATACTCTCTAAGTCTAGTTCTACGGTTTGAATAAAACAGCCAATTAAGAGCCATTTGAACATTTTCAATTTTTATGTTTAAAATTCACATACCATCACCAACAATTAAATGATAAATATGACAAATACATCTAACATGAAAAATATTATTAAATGCAGGATTTAGTGTTTTTGTAAGCATGCCTATTGCACTAGTGTTATTAGAAGCATTATCCATAGAAATTGCCATTATTTTATCGTTAAAGCAAAAATATCTACAAATATATAAAACAGTGTTAGTTATAAACCTACCCGTGTGATGTGAATTAATTATTCTATATGATATTATACGTTTTTGCATTGTCCAGTGCTCATCTATCCAATGACTTGTAACAGTTAGATAATCACAGTCATTATTACTTCTACCAATATCAGTAGTAATAGAAATCCGATTAGGTATATGAGTAAAGAAATAGCGCAAATATTGTTCATATTCACGTTTGAATTTATAAATATCGGCCTTAACTGTTGCGTGAGGCCAACCTTTATAAGTAGGATTAAAAACTCTTCTACTATAATGAACCCAATTAGGATTAGAAGCAAAAGTATAAGGTAAGCACATAACAGTAATCATCTTTGCTAGTTCTTCACGATCTCTATTTGGATCGTAATATAAAATACCTCCGGTGACAGTGTTAATTCCTGGTTGAACTAGATTTGAACATGTACTAGGGTTAACCGCAGAATCTACACTTGTCCTCTCTTGCTGCGCTTGCATTTGAAAAAATCTAGCCCTATCTGTAGGGTGTATTTTTATGTGCCTAACCAAACTACCTGTGCCGCTACGGTCTCCAGTAAATTTATGAACAAGTAATTTCCCACAAGTTTTACACTTAACCTTATTTTGTTTTCTTACTTGAGTAAAAAAATTCCAAACTAATGATGTTTTTGCACGTTTAGCAGGTTGTCTACTAAAAGTTGGAGTTTCTATAGGTGAGTGTGCCGCTGCATTACTTGAGTTATGAACATGACTAGTAGGTGTCTCATCTAAATCTGGTGCTTGGGTTTCATCATCATCATTATCATCCTCATTTTCCTCTAAGATAGGTTCATTAGGATAAAGAGCATTCATAATTTCATCATCTAATCTATCACCTACTGTAACAGCATGTAGAAATTCACTATCGGTAAATTGAAAACAAGGGTGATCACTATCAAGCATTACGGGAGGCGGAGTAGGACGTCTAGGTTGGCGACTACTTTAAACTTGCTTATCTTTTGTAGGTCGGGGAGCCGGGGAAGGGTAGTATTATGGCCACTACTTTCACTGGTTTTACCTTTTCCTTTACTGAATATTTTTTTCAAAGAAAATGCCATACTAACTAGAATTATGCAAGCTAAACAACACAAAAATATATTATTAAAACGTAAGAGTTGAAACGAGTTTACCGGATTGCCGAACAACTTCTTGAAAATTGAAAATCGTTGAACACTTGAAAACTTCAATTCAACAACTTCACAATTTTTCACGAATTTTCAACAATAAATTAAGCAATTGTAGTAGAAAGATTGAAAGAGAGATTGACATAGATTGAGAGATATTGATGAATTGGTGAATAAAAATGAAAGAATGAGGGGTATTTATAGTTTAGATATGAGAAAAATTGTAATTATATAAAGTTTGGGGTTAAATTAAAGTTTGGGGACCAAATGACTATTTACAAAGTTCCAAGCGACTACTTTTGAAAAGAGCCGTTACTTTTTTAATTTTTTTTTTAAAAAGAGCCGTTGGGCCCGCCAGACCCGGCCCAGACCCGCCTGGCGGTTCTTTGCTTCTGGACCGGTCCGTCACGGGCTTAATAGACCGACAGACCCGGGATCGCCAGGACCGACTCACCAGGACCGCGGTCCCGGTCCGGTCACGGTTCAGGCCCGGTGCACCCTTAGAAACAGGTGAAGCATGTTCCTCTTAGTTGACATCCCTGCTTCACCAAAAATAATTTTGCCATTACGTTTGTATATTATTACGTTAAATGCCACCGCACAGTTTTGTAAATAAACGGAACTTCTAAACCATTTTTGCTGGTTCTGAATAACATATGTAGTTGAAGATTTTTTTTAAATAATTTGTGGTCTAAATTTATTCAATAGATATTTTTGTAACTGTAAATCAATTCACTATAACGTGGGAATTATAAAAATAAATAATTTTAAATAAGAAAAAAAGATATTTTATTTTAGGCTGACTGGAAAAAATATTACAGTCAGACTTCTCTATAACAATATCCCTATATAACAACACTTCACTATAAATGTCAAACTTTTTCAGAAATAATTTTTATATTATATTATAATATATGCTCTATATAACAGCACTTCGTCATGACATCCACAAAATTTCAGAATAAATAACACTGTTATGAAGAGGTTTGACGGAGATGAAAGTACATTACACGCGCGAAGAACATAATAAAAGGACATAATATATTACACGTCCACACGTTTTATTTTTTCAAAAGCACACAAAGTGGCTGATTTCCTAATAAAATTACAAAAGATAAAAAAAAAGGAGAAAAAAGTTAAAAGAAATAAAATAGGAAGAAAAAAAAATGGGACTAGGATATCACTTTTATTTGAAGTGATTGGACGACAAAAAAATATTATAAATAGTATACTGAAGATTTTGAATATGCTGGCAAAAAATTATTTTTTTTTTTGAAAATTCAAATTAAGCCACCATTAAATCATGTATAGGTTGAGCAGGTCATTTTCTTTTACAAATATTCTTTCGGTAACTTATTTGCAGTCAGAAAAAATATTTACATCAACCAACGAATAATGATACATATTCACATAGTTTTACCACTAACTTACAGTTAATTAATGTACATTATCATTTAATTTTTATGACTTAACCATAATGAATTAGTATGATGTAATATAAAAAATAAATAATAAATAAGTTTTACCGTTTTAATCATGGATATAAATAATGTAAGATTTTAATTATAAGTATCTTATAAAGTGGGAAAAAACAAACAGAAGTTGCACGTTGCTTCACTTCACCTAGTATATATGTATCCCGCCTCATTTTGGAAACCCCCAACCAGATCAACGTTTCAATTTCTGCGCCACAACTCTGAGCAATCGAAGACGAGAATGGAACCTTCACGCTCTGCGAATTCCGGGTCCAATTCGAAACGAACCTCTAATTCAATTACTTCAAACCCTCGGAGTAACAGCAGCAATCAAAGCAACAAGAAGAGGAAGACGAGTCAGAAGACCCTAGGCATGGCTTGGGGTGCCAATTCTCGCTCTGCTTCTCGTCCTTCCTTCAGCAGTTCACCTTTCTCCAATTTTGGAAGGCAATTATCTTTTTTTTACTCATCTTTGTTTGCACTAATCTTGCGAAATTTTAACGTTGTGCTAGGTCACAATCTTGTGAATATTATTTAGGATCTTTGTACAGTCTTGAATATTTTAACAGTTTTAATGGGCAGAAGAGTGTTTTCCTTCGAGTTGACTTCGAATAAGGTGATCATCTATAAGAAGGCCACTAGTAGAATGTGTTGATCACCAAGAAATATTATTTTTGTTACTTTACAAGCGTTAATTATTGACCAAGTGCTCTATTTTTGTACAATTTTACTTCATAAATGCACTCCTTCTTCTCGCTTTTGATTTGAATGTGCATAATGCATGCTATGTGAATGGTTGCTGGTGCGTTGCCCCTGCCGATTTGCTGATCTTATCATTGAACTTTGCTTAGTTACATGGCCGTGAAGAATCAGAAGCTTCATGAGCAGTTTGATGCGGAGGCGTCGAGCACTTCTCACAGTGGTCCAAATTCTTCAAAACCTATATTTCATGGCGTTTCCATTTTTGTTGATGGATATACAGTTCCTTCCAGTCAGGTTTAGTGCTTTATGGTTTCTTCCGAGTCATATTTTTGTGATGGGGATTAATGGAATATGATTGCTTGAGATTTTAAGAATTAAAAGATCATGTATTGCATGATGTTGAATATTGTTTCTTCAATAGAAAACCTTCTCAAACTTTTGAATTGTCGAAACAAATGATTACTTGTATTCTACTTTGCTGTGACTTTGAGAGTTTCTACTTGTGTAAGAAGAGTTATTCAATCTGCATGTAAACCCTTATACGAGCATCCATAGTCAGTGCAATCAGTACCTGGAGCGTAGACTTATCATATTCTTTTCTGTATTTCACTAGAATTTTTCATTTAGAAGATTAGGGTTGTTTCTTGTGCAGTTTATTGATTTCATCAAGTTCTTCAGGAACTTCGAGGATATATGCTGAAGCATGGAGGCCGTTTTGAAAATTATTTTTCTAGGCGTCGCGTTACGCATATAATCTGCAGTAATCTTCCTGACAGTAAGGTCAAGAATTTGAGGTCAGTTGTAAAATCAAGTTCATCAGGTTGTCACTTTCTTATTTTTGTATCTCTGCTGAAATTGTAATTCTAATTCATTTCTATGATTTGTTTGAATTTGATACAGGTCATTTAGCAGGGGACTTCCAGTAGTCAAACCCACATGGGTGTTGGATTCTGTCGCTGCAAATAAGCTTCTGAATTGTAAGTTTATATTTCCATGACTTCCTTTTTAACGAAAACGAGCAAGTTGACCACTTGGTTATGTATTAGCTATTTTTTTGGGTGATCTTCCCTGATTCATTTTTTTTTTGTGGGTGAAAGGATATTGTTTACAGAAGCTATTTGGAGAATCTGTGCTTATCCTTTCTCTTAGGACTCTTTTTATTTGTTGAATTGGCAAAGGGAGATAGAAAGAGGAGATCAAGAAACTGCTCTTTTTATGTGTCGTTTGTTATGTTTGTATTATATATCTGCATTGCAATAGTTTGCAAGTTCAGGCCCTACCTCCATCTTGTGAAGAATCAACTTGAAGGGACACATGAAAATGCTAACGTACTTGAATCTTAAGAAGACTACCTTGTTTCCTTAGGACAGATAGTTTATTGCGTGGTGCATGCACCTTTATCAAGTTCTTTATGAGCCTTGGCTGCTGCATCAGTTTTATTTCATCATTTTGTTGTAAGCTTTGCTGATTTTATTTTCTTATTCTTTATGTGACTCACATAAATACTTTCAATTTTCTCTCTAAGCATCAGTCCTCATTGTTGTCTTCAGGGGTTCCTTATCAGCTCGATCAGCTTGCAAGTGAAGTTAATAACCAGCCTAAGCTATCTGCTTTCTTTACGAAAAACATTTACGTTTCTGATGATATAGCAACATGTTCAACTGTCCTAGCCACATCTAGTGTTGAGAGTCCAATGTCATATGCTGGACCAATTGAAGATCCTATATCATATGAAGAGTGGCAACCTGCAGAAGATTTGAAGCCTCATGATCTAGACTCTGATGATCTAATGCAAGAGAACTACAATGTAGCTAGAGTTGAAGAGTCAACTTGTAGCGTGGCAATGCAGGAACTGAGTGATGCTGCAAGTGGAGATGGAAGCCATGCTCCATTATCAGCACCTTCTAGTCCTCACAACTGTGCATCAGCTTGTAGCGACTGGACGAGTGATCCTGTTAACGAGGGGCCGTCAAATTTAAAGATTCCTAGGTCTCCTAATCAGAAACATTCAACTCTAGTTGATGCTAATTTTGTGGAAAATTACTTTAAGGTACGTTCGTTGATATCTTGATATTGGCTTTGCTCTTGCTTGAAAATCTTGTATATATCCCCAAGAAACACAATTGCAATGAACAATCTCTACTCCCAAGTTCGTTTTCCTTTTCCTTTGGCATCCAGATTTGCTGGCGCCTTCTGATTCAGTGAGATTACCTGCTTTTGCTTGTGCATCTATTACTTTAAATTTATTTATCTGCTGCAGCTATGCATGTCATAACTAATATTCATAAATGTATGTATATATTGATAACTAACTGCATAGCAAAATATTAAAAGCACCTAGTGCTGAAGTGGTTGACATATTTGCCACGTGCTTAGCATTCTAGGTTGCATTTCATTGGCACCTGGAGAAACCGGTATCGCAAACGATTTCCCAGCTCTCCTGGTGGATTTAGATGCTCAAGTTCAGGCCCTGGTTCTTCAGCCACAGCAAATAAGGCGTTCATTATTCATGTGGATATGGTAATTTCTGCTTCGATGATATGCAAACCTAACTTGTTCTCTTTATGTTGTATTACTGCTTCTATGTTCTGGCTCCTCTCTCTTCTCACCCTCCTTGAACTGAAGGAATGTCATGAATGATATACTACTTCTCTTTGTATATTATTCTCTGTACTAAAACAACTAATTCAACTTTATTTGTTCAGGATTGCTTTTTTGTGTCTGTTGTCATTAGAAATCGCCCTGAGTTGAAGGATAAACCTGTTGCCATTTGCCATTCAGATAATCCACGTGGAACGGCAGAAATATCGTCAGCGAATTATCCTGCTAGGAGTCATGGTGAGTCTTTAAGTCAGTAATTCTACCTTTTAGTAAACAACATTCTGTGTTGGAAACTTGATTGTCATTCATAGTTTTGTCTCATAGGAGTAAAGGCTGGAATGTTTGTCAGAGATGCCAAGTCACGTTGCCCTCACCTAGTCATTCTTTCTTACGACTTTGAAGCTTATGAGGAGGTCGTCATGCTATTCAGTTTCTTCTTCTTGTTCTTTTCTCCCGTATTAATTAAATTCTTCCTGTATTTGGATTTGGGTCCTATAGAATCTGATTTGGCTTGCAGGTTGCTGATCACTTTTATAACATCTTGCACAAGTACTGCAACAAAGTGCAGGTATGGCCTCAGAACTCCTTTTTGAATAACTTTGCTATGTTTGTATCTCTTGATTGGCAATAGCTACTGAATGCAGGCTGTAAGTTGTGATGAAGCATTTTTAGATGCCACTGATTCTGGAGAAGAGGACATTCAAGCTTTTGTCTCAGTGATCAGAAAGGAGATTCTTGATGTGACGGGCTGTAGTGCTAGTGCTGGTGTTGCTGGGAATATGCTTATGGCACGTCTTGCTACTAGGACTGCAAAACCTGATGGGCAATGTTACATCCCTGCTGAGAAGGTATCTTCTGTTCTAGCTGTCTTTTTTATCTATGAAATGGGAAGGGCTTATGTCTTGATTTCTGTCATCTTTTATATCTGTATTTTCTACTATCTTACAAACTCTATTTTGTAGCTACATATTTATTGGTTACGTGTTATTGCTTTCTCTTTAACTATGTGCAGTTAATATCTTCTTACCCAATGCATTTATGAATTGCCATGTACTTCCAAAAAGGAAATCAACAAGAATCCTTGATTCTTTTAATTAAAAGAGAAGTTAATCTTTTTATCAAGTTATCAAAAAAAGTAAAGGAAGAATCCTTGAATTCTTTTATCAAAGGATGTCACAAAGAATGTTTTTTTTAATAACATAACTTTGCCCATCACTGATACTATTCTATGGCAAACACATATTTCTCTTGGTTAGATCGTTGTTGATTAACTCCCCTTTTTCATTTCGTCTTATATTCTAGTGAGTAGTGTCTAATATACAACAACAACAACAACAACAACCCAGTATAATCCACTTAGTGGGGTCTGAGGAGGGTAGTGTGTACACAGACCTTAACCCCTACCCTTGGGTAGAGAGGCTGTTTCCAAATAGACCCCCGGCATCCCTCGCTCCAAGAGCTTCCCACCTTGCTCTTGGGGAGACTCGAACTCACATCCTCTCGGTTGGAAGTGGGGGTTGCTTACCATCAGAGCAACCCCTCTCGTCTAATATATGTAGTGAAAAAAGAGGAGAACAAAGACTTGAAGATCATTTAGGAGAAGTAAAATAATCATTGTGATATTTATCTTGTTGGCTATATCAGGTGGAGGAGCACCTGTGTGAACTTCCAGTAAAAGCACTTCCCGGAATTGGTCATGTGTTGGAAGAGAAGTTGAACAGGAGACAAATCACAACTTGCGGGCAGCTACGTATGATTTCCAAGGTTTTCATCATTTAGTATTTGTTTCTTCCTACAATAATTTGGTGACTACTCTCATGATGTAGACTTTCTATCTACTTATAGCTTGCGCAGAGCAAGTACTGTTTTGCGTCTCTTTTGATCTGGTTTCTCTCAGATACGTTCTATTTTATTGCACTTAAAAAAAACTTTAAGAGGACTTAATGAATCATTAACTTTCTTGCTACAAAGATAGATGACGACTCTTATTGTTCAGTTTATGTTTGTTATATTTGTTCTTGATATTTTATTACAGATAGCACCAAGAAGGTACAGTGAAAGTACTAAATGGTATGTTTGTTAAATTTGTAAGAGTTTATATGTAGAGCTCTGCCCAAGCGGGTGGCCTAGTGGTTGAAGCGCTGGAGTGACAACTTAGGGAACCAATGTTTGATTTCCAGCTGAGATGACACTTGTTGAATTCTTAAGATCTGCCTCTAAGCTATGGAAAGGGGGGGGGGGGAGGGGGGGAGGTAGATAGAGTTATTTGATACCGCCAATAGTAGTAGCCGGTACCCGTTGACTTGTCGAATGCGCACCATCTACACAGATACTACCATTCCTTACAAAAGAGCAATGGTATGCTTAATAACTTGCTTATGTGCCTTCTCTATCCATAATCCTCCACGACACTATGATCTAATCAGTGCTGAAGAAATCCCTTATTCATATGGAGGATGTTCTTTTGAGAAAAAAAAGGTATGTGGAACACATTACAACACTTGTTAGATTGCTGGTTGGTTATCTTCTCTTAGAATTGCTCAGGACTTGTTTTATAGATTTTAAAAACGGAACATTTTAAATGGTCAATACTTCCATAATTTGTTTTTTCTGTTATTCAGCTGGCCAACTGAGAGGCTTTTCTCCTTTATATGATAATCATTGATACACCAAGCATTGGTACAAAAAATGCTGTATATAAATCATAAATGAATGCCATTGTTTGGGTGACATGCATTATACTGAATAAGGGATGTTGCTCCCTTAGCACTTATGTGGAACGAATGGAGAGAGAGAGGAATAAGAGAGCTTTTGAGGGAGTAGCGAAAGATTCTGTACACTTGCGCAATAGTCTCTTTTCCCTTATTTCATTTTGGTGCACCCATGAGGTCCCTATCTATATAGATGATTGGGTATTTTTCGTAGAAAACCATGTCTTTTTGTTGCAAGGCTTTCTACCTTTTGGTGTACTTATTGTATACGGGCACGTTTTTTGCCCTCTATTCATGAAACTTATTATTTTATTAAAAAAATGTGCGTATTTTTATTTGTGTATGAAATCTTCCACTTATTTGTTGTGTTTCCAGGAAACTCTTCAGAAGGACTTTGGTTATAAAACTGGCAGTATGCTATGGAACTATAGTAGAGGGATAGATGATCGGTTGGTTGGCATGATACAGGTCAGGACCATACAGACTATCTTACTGTATAACCCTTTAGTTTGTATGCTTTTCTTTTCGGATTATGTCATAGTCACACAACTGATTCGGAAATTCCCATTAACTCCTTATTTTACCCTTTCTTATTGTTTTGAATATTCGAGACTTGCTTAATGATTGATGAGTACTTTCTTTGCTTCCTGTGCTTGTTGTTGCTTCTACTTGCATTCTGGTGCCAATATAATCAGTCATAAATGGTCTTAGGGGGTGTGCGCGCGCGCGCGCGTATGACAATTACAGAGCAAAATTTTTGTTCAGGTTTGAAAATAGTAAGTAGTACATAAAGACTTGCATAAGATTTCTGTAGATCTTAAAAGCTGTTCTACTACCTGTCCGAAGGAAGCAAAAGCTAGTTACATACTTTGCATCTTGCATTTCTGCATCATATATTTTGTCATTTTTGTTTTGAGTCAGTCATGCAGCTTCAAGCCAAATATATTAAACCTCTCTAGAACCTTTTGCAGGAAAGCAAATCCATTGGTGCAGACGTTAACTGGGGCGTAAGGTTCAAGGAGCTGAAAGATGTTAGATCTCCAAAAACAATCATTGCTTGTTTACCCTTTATAGTATGCTTATAGGAACTAAACACCTTCTCAATTCAGGTGCAACATTTTCTTTTAAACCTTTGCAAGGAGGTTTCATTACGTTTGCAGGGGTGTGGAGTGAAAGGCCGCAAGTTTACCTTGAAGGTCTCTCTCTCTCTCTCTCCCTCCTTCCCTCCCTCCTCTCTCTCCCTCCCTCTCTCTCTCTCTCTCTCTCTCTCTCTCTCTCTCTCTCTCTTCTTGCCTTATGAAGCTGATTATTTTTATTTAGATCATACAGAGCTCTTTTAGCTGAAACTAGTCAAGATTGCATTCATACTGGGGGTTTTGAATGTCTCGTATGGTTGGATGTTCATTCTGTGTTTGCATCTAATTTATCAATACAGATAAAGAAAAGGAGGAATGATGCGGGGGAGCCAGTAAAGTATTTGGGCTGTGGCGTTTGTGATAACTTGAGCCATTCTGTCACGGTATTAGTATTTCTGAGATAACCTTGTGATCTATGTTATCTAACTGGAGAAATTTTTATTTCCTTCCTGGTTGTAATTGCATTGTGGCTATTGTAGGTGCCAATGGCTACGGATAGCGTTGATGTGCTTGAGAGAGTCGTTTCACAGCTCTTCATGACTTCACACATAGGTAACTGCTTTGCTGAAGTCAATGTTACTCTTCAAAATAAGGGTTTAAGTTTGCACCCATGGCTGTGACCTACTGGTCAGTGAACTGACTGCAAACCCATGGAGATCAGGGTTCAAATTCCAACGGAGACAAAAAGCACCAATGATTTCTTCACATATGCCTATGCAGTGGTTTGCAAAGCTCGGTGCCTGTGTGGCTTGTGTAGCCGAGGTGTACCGCAAGCTGGCCTAGACACCACTATCAGAAAAAAGAAAAACGAGGGTTTAAGTTATATGCACTGATAACGTGAATGTTTTTATACTTTTGGGTTTCTCTTGGTAATTTACTTTATTAAGCGTCAAATTGGTAACTTGATAAAATAAGGTAAGTGACTTCTGACAACAGGTAAAACTACACTATAACACTGCCAGTGTTTATAACTTAAATAATTGAAATAAATGTATATGTTTCATCTGATGTCTATGTATGAGTTGCTTATACCCTTTTTTCTTAGAACAACATCGACGCGAAATTTTTTATTAAGGTTAATGAATGCAAGAGTAACCAATGCGGTATACCTCTAATTTGGTTGTATTTACTTGGGAGAATGAATGTGAATCATGCTAGTTGAAACAATAATATAAGGTTACTGTGAAACATCTATAGCTAGTGTGGATCGTTGACTCTTAATTTGATATTATGGTGAGTAAACTGATTATAAAATGAAATGATAGTGTACTTGTTTCCACTTTGGCAGTGCATGCAACTTAAGTCCTTGAAATAAATAAATAAGTTTCATTTAATATGTATGTATGAGTTTTTAATGCATTTTCTTAAAGCAACATTGAAAGGAGACATCAAATTATAGGGATTAATGGATGCAAGAATAATCATTACGTTAATTTGTTTGTAGTAATTTGAAATGAGAATGAATTTGAGTCATGGTAGTTGAAACAATATAAAAGAGGGTGCTCTTGCTTCAATGTATCCATGGTTAAAAAAAGGCCTTGATATTTCAAATGTAAACCAATTATGTTTAATTGACTTCTTTCTAGGGTGAATGCCAGAATGGGAATAGATTATCTTATGAAATTTTAGTTGATCTCAGTGTCATTCAGTACAAATAGCGTGTTTAGCTATGTTCTCGGGACCAATTAACTTTGCATTCAAAGTTATGGGCTTTTGTTGTGAGTTTAGTCTGGTTTATCCTTCTTGTTGCTTCCTAGTTTAGGTTTTCCATCTTGATACATCTGTACCAGAATGATTATCGATTTGCTATGAGAGTCAAACAAATAGTTTTGACTGTAAGTCTTAAATAAGCTTTTTTTCCATATGAAATGTGAAAAGATAGAACTGTATGATGTTCATATAGGTTTTTTGTTCGATGTAAGAGAAAGAAAATTAATGATTTCTCTGTTTCAGAAATAAACCAAAGTGCTATGACTTGTATGTTATCCTGTTTTCTGCTTCTAATATGACTGGTGTTTTAACTGTTGCTGTGCAGATGTGGAGGACATAAGAGGCATGGGATTGCAGGTCTCAAAGCTTGAAACTGCGGATAGTTCTAAGCAAGGTTTTTGTTCTGACAAGAATTGTCTTTCTAGTTACTTTCCCTTTCCTGTAAAAATGCTTGGGTTTTCTTTGTGTTTCATATATCTATCTCTTTTATGATGTTTCAACGATGACAATGTGCCATTCATGAACTGGATTTTTACTACTTTCATTGACATACATCCAGGGAAAGAAAGATATTCCATCAGATCTTGGCTCACGAATGCCTCTGCTAAGACCAGCCATAAAAACAGAAGCAGTAGTCATGAGAAATGTGCTGATGCAGGTTTGACTTCCCTACTTTCTTTCTTTGCTTCTGTCCAAATATTTGTTGCCTCTGATCATGCCTATTGTATGATTGAAGTATCGTTAACACACTTAAACTGGTTCTGAAATTCCTTGGTTGTTGCATTGGCAGTGCTCTGGCTCATAAAAGGTTTTGATAGGAATCTCTTTAATTTGTGTGTCCGAGAAATACTTGAGGACATCATAATTTGTCCTAGATTGTTTTGCTCCTTTCTCTGGCCACACAAGAGAAACTTAATAGGATTTTTATCACTGCAGCGCTGATGGAAGTGAAATCTATTATTTAATGCTTCTGTTAAAAGGTTCAGTATGATAGTTTTATATTGCTTCATTTCAACTTATTCCAACATCTGTTGCTGTGTTTTCAACAAATTATTAACTAAAAAGTAGGCAAAATACATAACTTACTCCTTGAACTATAGACCAAATCTCTGTTACACACTTTTTGCAGATAAAAATCATCTTATACACTCAACCTTTCCAGAGTGTGCCTAAGATATACTCCCTCAGTTTCAGTTTATGTGAACCTATTTCCTTTTTGGTCTGTTCCAAAAAGAATGACCCCTTTCTAAATTTGGTAACTATTTAGCTTAAAGTTACAATTCTACCCTTAAAAGAGAAGCTTTTATAACCACACAAATACTTTGGGCTCCTTTTTGACTTGTTTAGGACCGCAAATTTTAAAAGTCTTCATTTTTTCTTAAACTTAGTGCCTAGTTAAACATGTTTACATAAATTGGAACAGAGGGAGTACCACTTTTTCCTTAACAAATTTTTCAAAACATGTATAATGTCACGCACCTATCAAACTGTGACACACGTCATTGACTTAAAAAAAGAAAAAAAAAAGGCAAAACAAACCCCAACCAAGTAAAAAAAAACCAAAAATGAAAAGGAACCCTTCTCCTTTGTCATGGCTTTCACCAGAGCTTTAAGCTCTACCTTCATCCATCATCCCCTATCATCCTTCATCCATTAACATACATTATCCAACAACAACAACAACAACAACAACTACTACTCAGTATAGTCCCACAAAGTGGGGTCTGGGAAGGGTAATATGTAGACGGGCCTTACTCCTACCCGAAAGGGCAGAGAGGCTGTTTTCAATGGAGTCTGGGGAGGGTAGTGTGTACGCAAACCTTACCCCTACCCTTGGGTAGAGAGGCTATTTCCAAATAGACCCCCGGCATCCTTCCCTCCAAGAACTTCCCATCTTGCTCTTGGGGAGACTCGAACTCACAACCTCTCGGTTGAAAGTGGGGGTTACTTACCATCAGAGCAACCCCTCTTGTCCTAACATACACTATCCAAGAAAAAAGAACATGGATAGACCAAAAACATCTGACCCAGTTTTCACCGTTCCATTACCAATACTCATCTTCCACAACCTTATCACCAGTAGTAAACTACCACCGCCTTTCAACCTTTTTGCTATATAAACCTATGTTGCGCGGACTCTCCAAAATACAGCCACACCCGTGTCAGATCCTCCAAAAATGCACTACTTTTGGAGGATCCGACATGTACCCGACAATATTTTTGGAGAGTCAGAGCAACATAGATATAAACCAGCGCCGTCCTCTGCCGTCGAGCTCCACACAGCATAACAGCAGAGCCCTGCATTTTTACTCTCTCAATTTCTCATTCCATCAAAAACACAACCACAATTCTCCTCGGCCAGACACTTTCTCAGTTATATAACAACAAATATCTAAAAAAAATATAGATCCACTTCCATGACAGTTGAACAAATTAGTTTAAATAGTTTTCTTTAACTATATTTTTATTTTATTTATATTTTTCTCCAGTTCAAATTCATTTTTTTAACAATTTCACTTCAAAACTCTAAATTGGGGAAAAAACAGAGGGAAAGGGGTTCTGGGGAAGGAAACCAGAAGGAAGGGGTTCCTGTGGAAAGACGAGTGGGGGAAGGGGTCCCAGCGGGGGACAAGGGTTATGGAGTAATTAAAGAAAGGGGACTCAATAATTTAAATTAAAAGTATAAATTATAAAGCATCAAATATATATTTTTGTCTCTTCACATGCCTCATTTTGTTGGTAAAACACGTGATAGTCACGTAGGCAAAGTGGTGTATCTTAGTTACACTTTAGAAAAGGTTGATGTAAGGTGATTTTCTTCCGCAAAAGTTTGTCACAGGGATTTGATCTTTAGGGGTTAACTTACGTATTTTGCCTAAAAGTATGACCAAACATGTTTTGAATTCAGGCTCCACTTATGAATGCTGGACAAATCTTTTGAATTCTACTTCTCTGATACTGCAGGTAAAGGTAAAAGCGGTGTTGATGAACGTCAGGCTCAATTGCAGGGCGATTCAAGTTCACCTTTTGTTGAAATGTCTGCAGCGTCACCCTCTGGTACTGCTGGTTCTGGACAGAGGGGAAATCTTCCTCCTATGAACGAGCTTGATATGAGAGTTATAGAATCTCTTCCTCCTGAAGTCTTTTCAGAAATTAATGACATGTATGATGGAAAATTGGCTCATCTTATTATTGAAAAGAGAAGCAAAGGTAATGATCCATTCCCTAAAATTACAGAAGTTTGTTTATCCAATTAGCTCATGTCTATATCATATTGTTGTTATAAGCTTTTGCCTTAACTCTCTTATCTTTTAAATTTGGTGTATCAGAAAAAGAAAACATATCTTTTGCTTACCCTGCTGCATCAGACGAAGCTTTTGCCGCATGTGAGGTATGTTCTCCATTTTTTCTTTTCTTGGGCTGGCTTAGTATTTACTAGTTTAACTTCAGTGACGATTATCTTGCTTCTACAACTTAATAGTGTTGATTTCTGGTGGCTATTACAGGAGCAGCAGTATAATGAAGAGGAAATCCAAGTGGAGGTCTCTTACCCTAATAAACTTTTTGTTGATATGAAAATTGAGCCAGTTTCTGATGCTAGTGTACCAAATCTGGACTTGATTAGTAATGCTCCCGTCTCAGGAGACATCAGTCTAATGCCCTCTTCTCTAAGTCAAGTAGACACCTTGGCTTTTCAAGAATTGCCCGAGGACTTGAGGACAGATATTCTTGAACTCCTTCCTGCACACAGGAACACTGGATCATCACTAGATGCTTCCTTGGCATGTGCTAATAATCAGAGCACTACAGGTCCTTCTATTTCAAGCATTGACCTGTGGGTTGGAGATCCACCAGAATGGACTGACATATTCAAAGCCAGCAACTGTCAGATTTTGCGCATTTTGGCAGAGATGTATCAAAGAGCAGGGGCAAAAAAACAGTTATCTTCTGTACTGCAGAGAACTATGTCTGAGATTTATATTCTCCCGGATGTGGGCACTGATGGATGGGCTGAGGCTGTTAGTTGCTTATGCGAGCTTATCAAGCAGTATTTAAAAATGAAAATTTCAACTGATATTGAAGAGGTTTACATTTGTTCTTGCCTTTTAAGAAGGTATATACCAGAGACTACTGACGCATACATACGACTTATCTGCAGTATATATGTTCATTTTCTTCAGCACATTTCTTTTGGCACTTGCTTCTGTATTTCTTTTCCTCAGTGTTTTCTTGAATTTCTTTCTTGATGCTATTGTAAAACATGCAGAATCCAAGGTGATGCGAAAGTTAGACAGCCACTTAATGTAGCTTTTCAAGTAAAATTTTGAAGGACAGAGAATGGCAGACTTGTGGTCTTGCCGTTTCACAATAAAAAAGAAATATATTGCTGTCATTTTTGGAAAGGTTAAGTACAAATACTGGAGGAAGGGCTGTACTGCTCAAGAGAAACTTAGGATAGAGTACTGGGCCTTCGGAGATTCATATAGGCTTCTCTTCTCGTTAACCTTCAACTTGGCAACATTCCCCACAATAGCTGGTGACGAAGTTCTTAGATAATAACTGAAGGGGCTCTTGGCAGCTGTCTTTTCTACTTCTTTCTTCGTCTTTTTTTTGGGTGCTTTAGGTAAATGCATTGTCTAGCACAACTATGACATAAGCCTTCATATGCCTCATAAGATGATCTTTGTTGTTTGGATCAGTGGTAGTGGAGCCAGAAATTTGTACAAGTGGATTCAAAAAATACTAGAACGTGACTGTTGATTTTTGAATTTGAGACCTAAAGCAACTTTTGGACCCCTTTATTACCTTTTTTTTGAAAACCCCATGGAGTTCGGGCCAACTTGCGGGCACCTCGACTAATTCCACGGTATACCTGCTACCTCTCACCAGCAACAGGTATCAGGTAACTCTATCCACCAAGGCGTGGATAGATGGGAAGAAATCACCTAGTGTTTTTTGTCTCTGGAAATTGAACCTGAGACCTCATGATTCTAACCCATTTCATTGACCACTAGGCCACTCCCTTGGATACCCCTTTATGCTTATAGATAACCAAAAAAATTCATTTTTACCCTATTTAAACAGTATAATTTTTCGATGACGAGGATTCAATTGAACCCCCTCCCCTCCACCTAATTCCGCCACTACTTTGGGTATTTTGGATTTTTTTTTACATCGTTTTGATAATATTTACCTTTTTACTGCGTAGCAGCACAAGTAGACATGGTTGGAAAGTGCAACGGGGCTAATACATTTTTTATTTTTATTATGAATGAAGGGCCGGTCTAACGTTATTGAATTGTGACATCAGGTTGACTGCAAGGTCAAAACTTTTCGTAGAAGTTTACAACAACATGCTTCCTCATTTTCAGGTAACATAAGTAGTTCCACTTTGTTTTTCTTGTTGAGATAGGTGTATCCATCATTATTGTTTTATAAAGAAAAATATGATTAGGATAATCTTCTTCTCAATCTTATCTTTTTGACTCAGTGGAAATCATTAGATCTAGCTATACATGCTGGAAAGGATAAATGTTTTCAGGGTGTCGTTCTTGGAAGATTTCGTTACATGATACTTATTTCGGTCTTGTTATGGTTTCTGCTTATATGTTGTAGTCTGCTATGATATCAAATTGCAAACTATTTTTCCTTGATTATGACATGCACCAAAAGAATGATATAGACTTGTATGCATTTTTGAAAGAATTTATACTAGATATTGATTTGACCATATTTCCTTAAAAACTGGGCTGTCATTCTGTTCTCATTAGCACATTAATTGATCTGGTTTCTTCTAGATTTCTTGCTATCATTCTAAGGTTAGTTTTACTCCTTAATAGGCGTAAGATTCTACTATGTGGAGAACACTTTCAATCTGTCGTTCAGGGTCTTTGGAGCATGAATTCAATTAATAACTAAGTGGTTCTCATGCAAACAATTCCGGAACATGTTTTCTTTTCTATACAAAATAATTATATATGAGGGTGATGGTATTTCGTAAGCATATTGTGTGCAATGGCAATCTTACAGTAATCACCATACAATAATAATGATACCTAATTTACGAATATTAGAACTACCCATCTAGGTTATTATATGGGTCAAAATTTCCCCAACATATCTGGTAACGTGTTGCCACGCCTATCAAAAACTCCATCAAGTCTTTAAAGGGGAGTACCCTATTAGTTGGTATGCTGACAGATTTTGCATGGAGAATTGTTCCCATCTATGTTTCAGTTAACAAGCAGTGTCACAGGTGTTTATGTTAAGCCTGTAATGGTCTCACTGTACGTTATGTTGTGTCTTCCTTTTCCCATTGTAGTATAAGCAGTGCCGGACCCAGGATTTTTATCAAGCGGGTTCAAAAAAATTTAGAGGTCAACCCCCACTTCCAACCAAGAAGTTGTGAGTTCGAGTCTCCCCAAGAGCAAGGTGGGAAGTTCTTGGAGGGAAGGATGCTGGGGGTCTATTTGGAAACAACCTCTCAACTCAAGGGTAGGCGTAAGGTCTGCATACACACCACCCTCCCCAGACCCCACTAAGTGAGATTATACTGGGTTGTTGTTGTTGTTTACCAGCAGGCTAGGCATTTCACTTGTTTGAAGTGGGTTCAAAATTATATTTATACCTTTACTTGTTTGAAAAAAGCAAAAATATACCTATATATACAGTGTTATTTTTCGATGAAGCGGGTTCATTTGAACCCACTTAAGTCCACGTGGGTCCGCCCTGGAGTATAAGGGCGTCAACTTAGGTTATTTAAATGCTGCATTGATATTGATTTTGGGCTGTTCTGGTTGAAGTTGTTCTTTGCAGCAAAATAGCTTCCTTTGTTCCTCCTAAACTAGTAAAGTACAGGGCTGCAGCCTTTTAGTTGCAAACCAGTTAAACATAAATGATACTGAACACTATCGGTAGAATCTCTGTTTTGGTATTGGTTTCAGAAGACTTTCTTAAAAAGGTTAAAATATAAAGTGAGGGAATCTTTCTGATCGAAGTTTATTGTTATAAATCTGGAAGAATGAAAGTGTGGAATAGCAATACAATAAAATGAGGTGACATCCTAAAAAATCTTTGAATTTGAAACCATCGGTTTAGATGCATCACATTCTTTTTCACTAGTAAATTCAAGTTTAGAATCTGTTTTTACAGTGAATCCGTGAGCTAGCCTGATAAAGTTTTTGAAACCATCGGTTTAGATGCATCGCATTCTTTTTCACTGGTAAATTCAGTTTAGATTCTGTTTTAACTGTTTTAGCAGTGAATTTGTGAGCTAGCCTGATCAAGTTATTATCTCAATTTATAGGCATCGGTTAGTGAGAACTATGGTGGCAGATTTTGTATAGCCTCTGTGATGGAGTGATGCGTGGCATGCCTTCTTTGCGAAGTGGAAGTCTCAGGTGCTCTATGTTTACCAAGTCCGCTTTCTGTTTTCTCACTTGCTCCGCTTGTAAAGTGGATGTAGTCAAAGGACCTCTGGTATAAGAAGTCACACGTGGTCTCACAGAGCATGCAATTTTTTGTTAGTATCACATGAAGTTAGAAGAGGCCCGTTATCTTTGACGTCCTGTCTTCCAAGATTGTGGCTTCGGTCATGCAGGTGAGCACTTATTCATACTACACTAGCAATCTTGCTTTTGGATTTCCTGAAATATGACTAGTTTCTTCATGAGCATTTACTGAAAATGTGAATACACTATATTAGCAATCTGGCTTTTGACTTCCCTGGCAATTCACTTATTGAATATGTATGTTCTCCTTTTTCTTGATTTCTCCTCTTCCCCTCCTCATATGGCTCAAAAGGACCTAGATCTGTCATTACCTCTATGATTCTTCCTGTTAAGATTTCTGAAGCTCTGAAGTATGTCATTTTTTGTCTGAGGGTTTTGTAACCTTCTGTGGTCATTGTAATGCAAGATCTGATAGAGATGGTTATTTGTAATCCACATCCCATTTGTCATATTCTGTATTTTCATTTCATTTTCATATGTTACTTACTTACATCTTTCACCAATTCCTTTTTTATGCTTCAAAACAGATAGTTGAAGTCCTAATCATACAGAGTGGGGGCATATTGGGTCTGAAAGACGTCTCCCCAAGTTAAGCTGACAGAGCTGGAGATCATGGTAGGTACCTGTGTGTTTTGAGTGTGTTGCTTCCAATTCTTGTAGGTATACATCCCAATTCTTGTTGGTATACATTTGTCTTTCCTCTTTGCTTGAAGTCAAGTGGGGCTTCATTGGATGGATGACATAAGGTGGTATGAAATGCTTGAATCTGTATGTATTTTTTCACATGCTTACTTTCTGGTGTCCTGTATGGAGGTTCAATAGCATCCTTGATATTTATAATTTGTCTGACTGAATAGTGGAACATGAATGTTATTTTTCACTTTCCCATGGTTGACGTGGAGCTTTTGAAAGTTGTCTTTTCCTAGAGGGAATTCAGTAAATGGGAAGTGTTAACAAATGTGAGAAGGCACGGGAGAAAATATGATATGTATTAATATGTTGTGTGTTCAATACTTCAATACAATACAAGAGGTCCCTATTTATAGCTATACTATACAAGGATATTCTACTCCTATTTCAATGTGGGACAAGACTACATATCTAACACTCCCCCTCAAGCCGGTGCATACACATTATATGTACCGAGCTTGTTACACATGTAACTAATACGAGAACCAGTAAGAGACTTAATGAAAATATCTGCTAGTTGATCATTCGACTTTACAAACTTTGTAACAATGTCTTCTGAAAGTATTTTTTCTCTGACAAAGTGACAGTCGATCTCAATTTGTTTAGTCCTCTCATGGAACATCGGATTTGACGCAATATGAAGAGCAGTTTGGTTATCGCACACTAGTTCCATCCTGCTGATTTCTCCAAACTTTAACTCGTTGAGCAACTGCTTGACCCAAACTAACTCACACGTTGCCATAGCCATGCCCTGATATTCCGCTTCGGCGCTAGATCGAGCAACTACATTTTGTTTCTTGCCACGAGACCAAATTACCTCCTACTAGAACACAATATCTAGATGTAGATCGTCCATCAGAAGGTGATCCAGCCCAATCAGCATTTGTGTACCCAACAATCTGCTTGTGGCTTCGATCCTCGAATAATAATCCTTTGCCTAGAGCCGACTTTATATACCGAAGAATACGAACAACTGCATCCCACTGACTATCACAGGGAGAATACATAAACTGACTTACAACACTCACTGGAAAGAAATGTCAGGTCCAGTCACTGTGAGATAATTCAATTTTCCAACCAACCTCCTATATCTCGTAGGATCTCTAAGAGGCTCCCCTTGTCCAGGCAGGAGCTTGACATTCTGATCCATAGGAGAGTCAATAGGTCTGCAACCCATCATTCCAGTCTCCTCAAGAATGTCTAAGCATACTTCCGCTGTGAAATAATAATACCTGAGCTAGACTGAGCGACCTCAATACCTAAAAAATACTTCAGTCTGCCCAAATCCTTAGTTTGGAAGTGTTGAAAGAGATGCTTCAGATTAGTAATACCATCCTGATCGTTGCCAGTAATAACAATATCAACATAAACCACCAGATAAATACACAGATTTGGAGCAGAATGTTGATAATCAGCCTCACTACGAGTCATGCCGAACTCCTGAATAATTATGTTGAACTTACCAAACCATGCTCGAGGGGACTATTTCAAACCATATAGTATATATGACTTGCGCAATCTGCATACACAACCACTAAACTCCCCCTGAGCAACAAAACCAGGTGGTTGCTCTATATAAACTTCCTCGTCAAGATCACCGTGGAGAAAAACATTCTTAATGTCTAACTGATAAAGAGACCAATGACGTACAACAACCATGGGCAAAAAAAGACGAACATATGCTACTTTAGTCACGGGAGAGAAAATATCACTATAATCAAGCCCAAAAATCTGAGTATATCCTTTTGCAACAGGACGAGCCTTAAGCCGATCAACCTGGCCATCCGGGCCGACTTTGACTGCATAAACCCAACGACAACCAACAGTAGACTTACCTGCAGGAAGAGGAACAAGCTCCCAAGTGCCATTTGCATGTAAAGCAGACATCTCATCAATCATAGCCTGTCGCCATCAGGATGAGATAGTGCCTCACATGTAGACATAGGAATAGAAACAGTGGACAAAGAAGATATAAAAGCATAATGAGGTGACGGCACATGATGATAACTTAGGCCAACATAGTGGGGATTAGGATTAAGTGTGGACCGTACACTTTTGCGGAGTGCAATTGGTTGACTAAGAGGAGACAAGTCCGCAGTAGGTGCAGAATCTGATGTAGGACGTGAATCACCTGGGCGTGATGCTGGATGTGGACGACGATGATAAGTCAAGAGTGGCGGAGCTGCAGAAGGTTGAACTGGATTACGCGAAGCAATTGGACCTGGAGCTATAGATGGTGGAACGAGAGCTATAGGTGGTGGATCCGGAGATGTAGAGGAAGGTGGATGGGAGATAGTGACTGAATCTCCAAAAGAAGGGACCGATAGTACCTCAGAAATATCTAAGTGATTACCTGGATTTGTGAAGTATGATTGGGTTTCAAAGAAGGTAACATCAGCAGACATAAGGTACTGTTGGAGGCCAGGAGAATAACATCGATACCCCTTTTGCGTTCTCGAGAAACCAAGAAATACGCACTTAAGAGAACGGGGAGCTAACTTATCTGTTCCTGGAATAAGGTTATGGACAAAACAAGTGCTTCCAAAGACACTAGGTGGAATAGAGAACAAAGGTAAGTGGGGAAACATAACAGAGAATGGAACTTGGTTCTGGATAGCTGAAGATGGCATACGATTAATAAGATAGCAAGATGTAAGAATTGCATCCCCCAAAAACGCAACGGAGCATGAGATTGTATGAGTAGGGTACGAGCAATTTCAATAAGATGTCTATTCTTTCTTTCAGCTATCCCATTTTGTTGAGATGTGTCGGGCAAGATGTTTGATGAATAATCCCACGAGATTTCATAAACTGCTGAAATGGGAAACACAAATACTCTCGGGCATTATCACTGCGAAATGTGCGAATAGAACCCCAAATTGATTTTGAATTTCAGCGTGAAAGGTCTGAAATATAGAAAACAACTCAGATCTATGTTTTATCAAAAATATCCAGGTGCACCTAGAATAGTTATCAATGAAACTAACAAAGTAGCGGAATCCTAAGGTAGAACTGACTTGACTAGGACCCCAAACATCTGAATGGACTAAGGTAAAAGGTGACTCTGCTCGTTATCAATACGTCGAGGAAAATGAAAGCGAGTATGCTTACCGAGCTGAAAAGACTCACACTCTAGAGATGACAAGTGAGATAAACCAGGTACCATTTTCTGAAGTTCTGACAAACTAGGATGTCCCAACCGATTATGTTATAAATATGGTGAATCGGTAACATGACAAGTTGTTGAAGGAAGACAAGATGTGACTCCGTGTGATTTAGCGAGGATAAGGTAATAAAGTCCATTTGATTCACGCCCGATACTAATGATCCGTCCTGTACTACGTTCCTGTATAAAAACATGGTCATCAAGAAATAAAATGGCACATTTAAGCGATTTGGCTAGGCGACTAACAACTATGAGATTAAAAGGACTATTAGGGACGTAAAGAACTGAATTTAAAAGTAAGGAATGAATTGGGCATGATTGACCTATTGCAGTTGCCATGGTTTGAGACCCATTGGCCATTGTGACTCTTGGAAGAGATTGAGAATACGAAATAGTTATTGAAAAGAGATTTGTTACCAGAAATATGCTCCGATGCACCTGAATCAATGACTCAAGCCTCAGAGGATGAAGATTGAGAGACACAAGTCACGCTATTACCTGTCTGAACAACGGAAGCTATCTCAGAAGATGTCTGCTTACCTGCTTTATACTGAAGAAACGCAAAATAATCCACTAAAGAAACCATTCGAATATTTGAAGCATCTGTTCCCATGTCGCTACAATTAATAGTAGTAGGGTTAACTTGAAATAGTGAAAATTAGTAACTCTTTTGGGAAAATTGAAGAAATCGCTAAGAAAACATTGTTTATAGCAAGAAAACAGAACACTGTTCTGCACCGAAAAATACTGTTCACTTCATAAATACTGTAGCTCTCGGATTATTACTGTAGCTGCCGGAAAAAAATTCAAATTGGTCGGAATGAAATATAAATAATAGGGGTAGGATCGGAATTAACGGACGACCCAACGACCCAACGACCCAGCTGTTCTGAAGGAACTTTTTCAAAAAATGGCTGGAAGTCCACTTTTGAAATCACTATTCATGCCGGAAAAATATAAAAGTGGTAGGAATTTGGTGTAACCTGGATGGGTAGGCTCGAAATTGCTAGGAGAACAATTTGTCCTGAAGAGTCGTCGCCAAAAAATAGCCGGAAGGTGGCCCACGCGACGTCGGAATTTCGCCGAAAATTTTCTTCGGACAACAACAATACCACCGGATGTTTTCACTGGGGTTTGGTCGCCGGACAGTGACTACTCTTTTGGTAGTGTTGGATTTTTTTACACAACACTGACAGGGACAAAGCAGACGCAAAACAACTTTGAAAGTCGTCGGAAAAAGGTTTCGGTGACTGATTTCACTTCCCGGAATTGCTGGAATTTATGCACAGCAATAAATCTCTCACGATAGCTCTGATACCATGTGAGAAGGCACGAGAGAAAATTTGATATGTATTAATATGTTGTGCGTTCAATACAATACAAGAGGTCCTTATTTATGTAGCTATACTATACAAGGATATTCTACTCCTATTCCAATGCGGGACAAGACTACATATCTAACAACAACAATTAAATAAATAAATAAAAATCTCCTTCTGCTAGAAGCTTAAGCTTTTATATGTTGTGCTCACACAATTCAACAGGGTATCAAAATAGCCAGAAGCTATGGATTTAAGTCTCATTATCTCCTGTTAAGAGACTAGTATTTAACGTGCTTGCCCAAGAAAAGTAATGAGGGAGTAGGTACAGAATCAATTAAATTAGTATGATATCCTCTCTGTAAAACCACACAAAGAGGATACCGGAGCATTGCTTGTGACTGCACAAATATTTCTCTTATTTCTCCGTTACATCATGCACGCGGCTGACTATATATATGTATACACACACAGTTGATGTTGCAACCTAGGGATAGATACTAGAGTGGTGTAGTTCCATAGGAAAAATACAAGCACAAGAATACTCCTAATCTATCCCTTCTCCTTAGTCTTCACAGATGGTTGTGGCGGATAAGGATTTGGTTCAATACTCTTTTATTTAAATTTTCAGATGAGATGGTCATGCCTCATTTCACTATGAAGAGCAGTTTCATCGGTTGTGGAGTGTGCAGATGCAGTTTTGATGCAGTCAGGTACTTGGTGCTGGTATGCACAAAGTGCGTATAAAGACAGTAATGCTATGTTTCTGATATGACTACTTATCTTTGATCGCGAATAATAATCTTTTATCTTTGCCGAAAATGCAAATTGGATCTTTCAAAGGTATAATGAATGAACCATAAACTTCAAGATTAGTTGGAAAATCATTCAGGAAAGGGAAGAATGAGAGAATTTTCGGCACTTTCCTGATATATTAAGTACTGCCATACTATTAAAAGTATGAAAATTTAATTTTTTGCTTTTTCGTTCAGTGGAAAAAAGCATCTTCAGTTTCTCGAACAAGTACTTATTTTTAGGGGCCATTGAAGTTATGAATTGTACTAGGAGAACAACATGTAATGTTTCAATCTCCCCCCTTGCCCAAAACTAAAGTCGAGATGATTTGCTCCAAATCAGTTTCAAACAGCTAGCGGTGCAATATATGTAGGGCTGTTGACCCAGTTAAAAGTTGAAATCGCACAATTGGTGTTCGAAAACTTTGATTTGAACACACCGCACGACGGCCCAGCATATATTGTCTTAACACGTCGTCAAAGTTCACATATCTGACTTGAGATCACCGGCTTCTGTACTGGCTGGTGTGTACAACTTATTGAGAATTGGACTTTGTAAAAGGCAAGAATTTCGGGACAAGGACCTTTTTCAATAGGTATCCAAATGTTACAAAAGAAAGGGAAGGAAAAGTGAGAAAACCTGGAAAATATGAGTTCCTGGGATTAGGTCATGAAAGTCTTTATAGGTTATTGATCATTCTTCGGTCTTAAAAAGCCAATGTGAAAGACCCACTCGAAAAAGCTAAATCTTGTAGCTGAGCTAACGGTAAATCCTTTTCAAAAGAATTTGACTAATCATACATAGTAAGGTCATAATCTATTTAATTTGCATATACATAAATTTGTAACCTCGTTCCATAGTATATCCTACTTCTATATTATAAATCTTGTGATCTATAATCTTGTTTTTATTTTTTAAATATTAAAGTTTACTTCCGAAAAATTGGTCAGAAAAAATAATTAACTACTAATATTTTGACCTTGGTACACCGCATTATTTAAAATTCGTGGAGGAATATTATTTAATGTCCCATTGTTTGAAATGGCCGCATTCAAATCCTAGTATGATTTTATCGTTTTCAAACAAAGAATTCAAACTTATGAAAAAAGGTCTTCTCCGCCTTGGCATAAGTCAATGTACTACGACAACCAAAGTCAAAGAAACATACCTTTCTTGCAATTCTACGTAACCAACCCCCTTCTCCTTTGTTAGCTTTATATAGTGATGAGCCCTTTCTTTCTGAAACGCAAACAACCAGAAAAATTAGAATTTACGTTCCATTTTACTATAGCAATTTTGGATTTGCGAATCGTTGTCTTGCAAGTGCTCGTCTTATACCCAAAAACAGCACAAGAAATAACAACACGTAAAATGAAATGTTTCAACTCTTTTCTAGCGGCTCTAAAAGCGTTCGCAATGATCCTCGTTTTTGTGTGGCTTTCAAATCCCATGCAGGTGGAAGGGTCAAGAAACCTTAAGGAATTACAATATTCTTTCTCTTCAACAATGGTAGAGAATTTAGTGACAGAGAGAGCATATTCTGGGCCAAGTCATCGTGGACGAGGTCACTAGCTTCAACTTTCTTTCCTCTTTTATTCCAAATACCCAAAACTTTTGGATAGGAGAACATCTCATGAAATTGTCTGAAATCCCAAGAAATAGAGGCGCGCATATATATATATATATATATATATATATATATATATATATATATATATATATATATATATATATATATATATATATATATATATATCTATATATATTCTTTGACTAAAATTTTTGGTTGTTGCTGTTTGATTTTTTTGTTTTGGTTTCATTCTCCGATCTTCAAATTTATACAGTTGGTGGGTTCAATGTAAAACGTAAATATTCTAATATAATCTAACAAAAGTTACCTTCTCGATTCCTAACTTGTTTTATATATCTATATCTATATTTATATGAATACAATGTTACTAGACCATAAAATAACCTTAAAATATTAAATACAAGAAGTCACCGGGAAAGGATATAATAGTAATAATATGATAATCCTATTTCTTTTTAATTTGGATATACATATGATTTTGATTGGGATTTGTGTGACAACCTGACCCGTCGTCTCATGTGTTACTGTCTCGTTTCCCCCATTTTATGCTTCTTCATGTTTCATTATCGGTATTTGGTGTGTTAGAGTTAATTCGGATTGATTTTGGAAGGAAATGAGACACTTAGTCTATTTAAGGAAGGTTTAGTTTGGAAAAGTCAATCGGATGTTGACTTATGAATTAGAGAGCTCGGATGTGATTTTCGGTGATTCGGTTAGCTTCGGAGGATAATTTATGACTAAGAAACATGATCGGAAGTGATTTTGGAGGTCCGATGTAGAAATAACCTTGAATTAGCGAAACTAGTATTTTAGCGATTTTCGGTTGATAGGTGAGATTTTTATCCGAGGGTCGGAATGAAATTCCGAGAGTTGTAGTGGCTTCGCTGGGTGGTTCAGGATATGTGTGCAGCATTTCAGGTGATTCGGAGGTGTTTTGATTGAGTTTTTGATCGACTGCGAGTTTCGGAAGATTTTAAAGAACTTAGGCTTGGATTCGTTGGGAATTGAGGATATTAGTGTTGTTTGACGCGTTTTGATGATTGAAACAAGTTTGGATAATGTTTTAAGATAGTTTGACATTTTTGATTGAGGTCCCGGGGGCCTGGGGGTGATTTCGGATGGTAACGGAAGGTTTTTGGGACTTAGATATTGCAGATTTTTCCAATTTTGCGTTGCAGAGAATTTGTTCAATGCGATCGCATAGTGGTGATTTGTGAGGTGGACTTTTTTTCAATGCGTTCGCATCTACTCGTCGCGATCGTAGAGGGTTATTGGGTGAAGTTATGCATTCGCATGGGCATGTCCGCGTTCGCATATGAGGATTGGGGGCCAACGTAATTTGTTCTCTGCGTTCGCATAAGGAGGTACGCGTTCGCATAGAGGGAGTTTTGGAAGTTTAAATTTTATGCATTGCGATCGCAAGCCTAGGGCTGTGATCGCATAGGGGAAAATAACCTGGGTAGAAGGGCATAATAACATTTCTTCCACGAGCCAAGTCTAATTTCCACCATTTTTGAGCAACCTTGAGAGCTTTGGATGGGGATTGAAGGAAATTTCGACTGGGATTGATTGGAGGTAAGTCCTATTAGGGGTGTTCAAAACCGATCCGAAACCGAAAACCGAACCGAACCGAAGCTTAATGGCTTAATGGTAACGGCTTAACGGCTTAACGGACGGAGAACGGATTGAATTTTTTTTTTATTAACGGCTTATCGGTTTGGGGGCGGATTATTCAATTTTCTTAACGGATAATCCGTTAACCCGTTAAGAATATAATATATATATATATATATATATATATATATATATATAATTTATTTTTACTTACATAATTATATATATTAAATATAAAAACTAAAAACCTTAAAAATGAATAAGTATAAATACATGCATTTTCCTCGGATACCAGTACTGGAAGATTCTAATCTTTTAAATGAATAGAAAATCCGAGGTAAAATTTCATTGCAGACATAAGTTTGATCAAAACACAGAGCAAGTGGGACAAGAAATGATCTTTCAGTATTTTCTCTAATCCCCATATCCAACCCACATTGACCAAATCTACACAATATCACCATTATCATATACTAGTAGACTAAAACCCCATGTGTTTGTTTTATTTCTGTAGCTCTAGGATCATTGAAACTGTTTTGAACTTTTTTCGTGTGCTGCAAGTTTTGCCTATAAACCAGACTGTAAAAGAGAGGTTGAACAATAGAAACGAGTGTTGTTTCGATTGTATGTCACCGGCTGCGAAAAACTAGTTACTCGCATTCTATCATGTGCGGAGAGATTACATTTGAGCCCTTAGGTATTAAACCGATAAACCGCCCGGTAACCGCCCGATAAGAGCTAACCCGATACCAATCCGCCCGATATCTTATCGGGTGGCTAAAGGATGAATACATTTAAAAGCCGATAACCGTTAAGCCAAACCGTTAAGAGTAAAAGCCGCCCAATCCGCCCGATGAACACCCCTAAGTCCTATGGCCTAAAATTTTGATTTAATTCTAGAATCCACCTTGAAATTCATGAAAATGGGATTAAAAAGGGGATAATTAGGGCTTAAATATTTGAATGAGAAATTTGGATTTGAGGGAGCATTTAAGCTCGAATTTTGGAGTTTTTGATATGTGCAGACTCGTGGCGAGATAAGGAATCCGGTGATGTTAAATTTTCTGACTTTCGAAAAGTGAGCCCGGGGCTCGAGTTTTACAAATTTTGTGAATTTCGATACTTTTTCGAGTCTTTCTATTGGGTTATGTTCCCTTAGTCCATTGTAACGTATTTGTTGTGGTTTTGGCCAGATTCGATGCGCGAGGAGGTCGATTTGAGTGGAAAAGGCATAGCGAGCTAGACTTTTGGCCAGCTAGAGGTGAGCAATAATTTTAAATTATGTCCTGAGGGTTTGAAACCCCGAATTCGCACAACGTAGTGCTATGTTGAGATGAGACACGCATTGTATGACGAGCGTGGAGTCATTTACTATTTGGAATTGTGACTTGGTCCATTCCGATTGATATTTTACCGTGTATTTGATAAAGAATTATTGTTTTTCACAATGACATGGGTTTATTGCCATACCTGGGCTTCATGCCGACTATTTGACATACTTTGTAAACTCCGATCACCGTTTCCTCACTAATTGAAATATTATTTGAACTCAGTCCCACTTGAATTACACTGTTTCATGAACTCAGCTATACTTTTTACTCAACTTGAGATTTAAATGATATTTGAACTGATGTTTGAGCTGAACACTATTGTTTTACTGTTGCCCAAGAAGCTTATGACTATTTTCTGTAATGATTGAGGCCGAAGGCCATATGTGAGGATATGTTGAGAGATGTGAGGAGACTTTCCGGCCTCGAGGGATATGTGAGGAGGCTTTCAGGGCTCGAGTGTATTGTGAGAAGGCTTTCAGGCCTCATGTTGATATGTACATGCTTCCAGGCCTTATGATGATATAGTGCTTGGGCTGTAGGAGCCCTTCCGGAGTCTAAACCCATACAGTGAGCGCGGGTACCCATGTGATTTGAAACAGTGGTAATAATGACATCGTATGATGTAATTCGGTCAGGTAACAATGGCTGACCAGGAAGCAATTTGTGCCAGAGGGGCTTTGTTCTGATTATTTCTTACTTGTTGAACATATTTGTCTTTAACTGTTTTTAAAGGAAACGTTCATTCTAGGGTTGTACTCCAGTTTGTTTGCTTGTTTTGTTATTCGAGTTATTTCATCGTTGTCTAATGAAAATTCCGATCTTTTGTTACTTCCAATCATTTTTCTTTGTTTAGTTCTTTTCTATCCTTTTGCTTTGTCTTTTGTCTAAATGCGGTTCTAGTGACATGACATGCACGCATAATTCTCAGTTGGATCTTCAAATGCTATGTTAGTCGGGAAGCAATGAAATCATTTTGAAAACGATGGGGGAACTTGAGGAAATAAGAACATATTTGGACGTTTGAGTTTATTTGATGCCCGAACCATGTGAAACTGGGGCAGATAGAATAAAAGAACCCTGAAGGCAGGTGTGCCAAATTAACAGGGGGCTGGTCGTGGTAATAAGAATCAGAGTGTTGCCCAACAACACATTATATTTGACAGATGTAGAAGGAAACAGTGTGAAAATGGCCGTCAATTCTGATGCGGTCAAGAGATTTGTGTATGGTTTCTTTATTTTGACTGTACTTGTTTGTATTTGGCATACTTTGAAGTTTCAAATGACGAAGTCATTTTGTTCTGCTATCTAAATATTTTACCTTTTTGTCACCCTCTTTGAGCCTTATTTTTTTTTATTTCACACCTCTCTTTCGGAATCAAAGACACAATAAAAAAAAATGCAAGTGCCGAAGATAAGCAAATGGAAAAAGAGAGAAAAAAGGAAAGAAAGGAAAAAGAAGAAGGCCTTTGCCTTTTACTTACTCAACTGCTGCCTTTAGTTGTATTTCTGAAAATCAAATATCCTTAGGTCACTCAGTTTTTAAGATTAACCAGCTTTTCTAATCTGGAAGCGTGCCGCTCTTATTCCTGTTGTGACTCTCTGAATTTCAGTCTTTTACTGAAAATCCCTCTCAATCTAGAAATCAGTTTCGCATCTATATACTCTCACTAATTTTCTGATTCTTGCTCTCTAAAGATTTCAAACTACTAGGTTATCTTTCTGCCCAGGATCTTGTCTAATTAAACTATTGTATTTTCAAATCATCACTTTTTTCAAATGATGTTTTAACAATGTATATTTGTTTAGTTGTATAATTAATTTTAAGAAAAGATGAGTTATAGTTAAATTTTTTCTTCTATCTATAGATTTTTTTTCTTAAGTTTCTTAATATCTTTGCAATGCTTGTGAAATTATGAGCTTGTTAGTTGATTCGATTTTTCAATTGTATATTTTATTAGTTATATAATTAAATTTAAGAAAAGATGCATTATAGTTAATTTACGTCTTCTATATGTTTAGACAGTGTGAATTAGATATATTTTTTTATGAATCTGCTTAACATTTTAGTACACATTATCTTATAGGCTTCATGTATATGGTGTGGCCCGAGATTCATGACTCATGTAGCTCATCAATACCATCTTAGTAAGTTTCTAATGTTGCATAGACCTTTCTTTTAGATATTAATGTCAATTTTATTGGCTAATAGTGCATAGGTTTGGTTTTTAATACTAAAATGTTTAAACTAAGTTGACTACAATAAGTTGCACTCTGATACTTGAAGTTCCCTAAAAGAGTTCTTGAAATATTATCGCTTGTATCTCCTCATTTGACATGACAATTTAATTGCAGATTCAAGAGCAGCAAAATATTTAATAAATAAAAAATTTATATGGAAGTCAAATTTATCATTTGTTGTAATTTTCATAAATTTTACGTATAAATATATTTCCCGCATCTAAAGTATTAAGTTTAGATAAACCTGGCAGCAAAACTCTACATCGATCCCTGCCTAGGGGTGCGTCTTTTCCCCAGACCGTACATAAATGTCGCATGCTTTGTGCACTAGGCTGCCCCATTTTAATTCAATATATGATTGTGTTTAGACGATTACTATACTAATTTTTGTCATTTTAAAACTTATGGTTGGTTATTTAGAAAATATAATTGACTATAAGTCTATAATTATTTTTACATGGTCACTACACTAATTTTTATCACTTTAAATCTAATGCTTGGTTATTTAAAAAATAAAATTGACAAGAAGTCCCTACAAATAGGAGGAAATTTTCGCTTGCAATTATGTTATATATTTTTAAAAAAAGAAGAAAAAAAAGACTTATTTTTAAGGTACCTCTTCTCTCTGTTAGGTTCTTCCAGGGAAAGGTGACTCCAAATCGTATGATTTTTTGTTGTTATCAAATTTGATTGCTTTCCATTTGTATATGTGAATAGTTGTATAATTATTTTTAAGAAAAGATGAGTTATTGTTAACTTATTTCTTTTATCTGATGCATTTTCTTTTCTTTAACTTAATTTTCGTAATCTCTTTGCAATGTTTGTGAAATTAAGATCTTATTATCTGATTCGATTTATAGTTGTATATTTATTTAGTTGTATAATAAATTTTAAGAAAAGATGAGTTATAGCTAAGTTGTTTCTTCTATCTGTTGAATTTTTTCTTTTCTTTTTTTTAATCTTTTTGCAATGTTTGTGAAATTAAGAGCTTGTTACCTAATTTAATTTTTCAGTTGTATATTTCATTAGTTGTATAATTAATCTTAAGAAAATATGGGTTGTATTTTATTTATTTATTCTATATGTTTAGATGTATGGGTGTGAGAGTATCTTTGGCTGAAAAAGTAAGTAATGCTCTTTTCTTTTTCCTTCGTATAGCCAAAGCACAATGAATGGAGTTGAATGCTTTGGGTGTGTTATTTCTGTGGGGGTAAGATACTTTTTTGAAAATTTAAATTAAGTTTAAATATTGTGAATTAGATATAAATTGTTTATGAATCTACTTAATTTTTGGTATCTTTTATGCTTCACGTAAATGGTGTGGCATGAGATTCATGACTTATGCAGCTCATGAATATCATCTTAGTAAGTTTCTAATGTTGCATAGACCTTTCTTTTAGATATTAATGTCAATTTTATTGGTTAGTAATGCATAGGTTTGGCTTATAGTTGTAAAAGGTTTAAATTGCTCCGACTACAATAAGTTAGGCTCTGATACTTTAAATTTTTCAAATGAGTCCTTGAAAGATTATCGCTTCTATCTCCTTATTTGACATGAAAGAGGTAGGGGCAGCAGAATGTTTAATAAATAAAAAATATGTATGGAAGTCAAACCTATCATCTGTTGAAATTTTAATATAATTTTACCTATATGCTCCGCGTCTAAAGTATTGAGTTCAGATAAACCCGGGGGAAAAACTATACATCCGCCCCTGCTTAAGGGTACGACTCTTCCCCAGGCCCTACATAAATATCGGATGCTTTGTGCACCAGACTGCCCTTTTTTTAATTCAACTTATGATTGGTTTAGAAGATCAGATACTTAATTTTATCACATTAAAACTTATGGCTGGTTATTAGAAAATAAAATTGGCTAGAAGTCCCTGATTGTTTCTACACCGTCACTAAATTAATTTTTGTTACTTTAAAACTTATGGCTGGTTATTTAAAAAGTAAAATTGACCAGAAGTCCCTAAAAATTTAAGGAAATTTTCGCTTGCAATTATGTTATATACTTTTTCTTAAAAGGAAAAAAAAGAAAGGCTTATTTTAAAGATACCTCTTCTTTGTGTTAGGGTTTTTCCAAGCAAAGCTAACTCCAAATCGTATGCTCTTTTCTTGTTGTTTGATTCGATTGCTTTCCATTTGTATTTGTGACACCACCTTTTTACACACCTATCCCGAGGAATAAATGTATAAGGGAGTTTTTCCGATTTAAGTGACATTATTCGATATGAGATTACTTATTTTCAGAGTCGACAATTGGAATAAATTACGGTGTTCCAAGTCATCGATTTATTTTAAATCCCAAATCGAGGAAGTTTTTATTTTAAAAGAGTCTGCGAACCAAAAATTCTAAGTAAGAAATTCTGTTAACCCGGGGGAAGATGTTAGGCGCCCCCGGATTCCGTGGTTCTAGCACGGTCGCGTAGCAATTTATATTTGGCTTAATTATTTAACTACTCATTTTTAAAACCTATGTGCAATTATATTTTTACCGCTTTTACAACACTTGAATTATTCGTACTTAAAGAATCGAGTACATATACTCTTTTCTTTTGGCGCGTCAAAAATCATGTCACGCGAACATATCCACAATTAATAACGCTTTGTTTATTTTTATTTAAAAAATCTTGTTGAAGTTGCGCGAACACACCCCTCGAGTCTTTTAAGAGTTAAATTTGCAATTATATTCCGCGAACATATATATAATCGTAATACTAATCTAAAATGAGCATAAAGCAAACTACGAATATTAGAGATTCATTAGATTCAAGTTATGAGACTAATGTAAGGGCCATGAGATTTACTTAGGATATCCCTACTTAAGGCTTAATTTAACAAGAATTAGTTAATCAAAGAGAAAATTACCCATGTGTTTTGGGTGGTGGGCTAGATATGGCCCCATTGTGAATAAGCATTGAGCTGAAAAGAGGAGTGCACGAAGGGCCGAAGATTAGAAGGTCCTAGATTACAGGCCAAATTCCACGATGCACAGCCCACATTGGGCTTAATTCCCAAACGACCCGGCGCCCAAACTGCTAACTGGCAAAGATACGATTATATCCAAACTGCTCTTATGGAAAAAAATGATGCAAAACTATTTTTGGGAATTAACTTTAATAAACGATTTTAACTGTATTGAACAACCATAATTGAAAAATTAAATTCTGTTGGGCCACCGTGTGAAGTCCACACGCCTAAGCCCAGATGGCTTAAAATAGACTTGCACTGATCAGGCCTACAATTTGGGCCTAATAGTGGCCCTAATGCCAAATTCGCAGATCTCTCAAAGTACATTCATAGCACAGTAAAACAGACTACTTTTGCAGAATTACTAACCACTAACTGCACTAAAGTTAATAGTCCAATTTACAAATGTGAAAGTCCCAAAATTGTAAAATGAAGTTTTAGTTTTTAGAGAATCAATGTCTAGACAACTGACACCCAAGAAATTTGAATACAATAAAGAAAGCTTCTAATGATTCTAGAATTTCTTTGCTCCTCTTGAACATGACTTGTCCATAGCAGATTTATCCTCTTCCCTTAACGTATAGATCCCACTTTAAAGCTTTTTAAAACTAATTGATCCAGCCAACTAGTGGCTGAACCAACAAGTTAAAACTCAAAGTTACTATGGATTTTGTGAGTGGTCTTCCTCGGACTTCGAAAAAGTATGATTTGATTTGGGTGATTGTGAATTGGTTGACCAAGTCCACGCACTTCATTCCGGTGTGCACTAAATATTCTTCGAAGCTGCTGGCAGGAATCTTCATCGTGAGATTGTTCGGTTGCATGGTGTTCCAGTGTCTATTATCTCAGATAGAGGTATTCAGTTCACTTTCTAATTTTGGAGGACTTTTCAGCGAGAGTTGGGTATGCCGGTGGAGTCGAGCACGACTTTTCATCCTCAGACGGACGGATAATTCAAGCTTACTATTCAGATTTTGGAACACATGTTGCGTGCCTGTGTTATTTACTTTGGAGGTTCTTGGGCGGAGTTCTTGCCACTTGCAGAGTTTTCCTACAACAACAATTATCAATCCAACATTCAGATGGCACCATATGAGGCATTGTATGAGAGACGCTGTAGATCTCCGGTTGGTTGGTTGGAGCCCGGCGAGGTTAGACTATTGGAGACAGAGTTGGTTTAGGATGCCTTAGAGAAGGTGAAGTTGATTCAGGAGAGACTTTGTACAGCTCATTCGCGTCAGAAGAGCTATGCGGACCGGAAGGTTCGAGATGTGTCTAATATGGTAGGTGAGAAGGTCTTGCTGAAGGTTTCGCCCATGAAGGGTGTTATGAGGTTTGGAAATAAAGGAAAGTTGTCCGCGATTCATTGGACCTTTTTAGGTACTTAGGAGGATTGGGGAGGTGGCCTATTTTCTTGCTTTGCCACCCAACTTGTCAGGAATTCATACGGTATTCCATGATTCTATGCTCTGGAAGTATGTTGGGGACCAGTCTCATGTTCTGGACTTCAGCACGGTCTAGTTGGATGATGATTTGACCTATGATGTGGAGCTAGTGGCTAATTTGGGTCATCAGGTTCGGAAGTTGAGATCAAAGGATATAGCTTCGGTGAAGGTGCAGTGGAGAGGTCAACCCGTGGAGAAGGCTACCTGGGAGACTGAATGGGAGATGCAGAGTAGATACCCTCACCTATTTGAGACTTCAGGTATGTTTCTTGACCCGCGCGAGGATGAGCGTTTATTTTAGTTGGGGATGGTGTGATGACCCGACCAGTCATCTCATGTGTTATTGTTCCGCTTCCCTCATTTTATGCTTCTTCATGTTTCATTATCGGTATTAGGTGTGTTAGAATTAATTCGGATTGGTTTTGGAAGGAAATGAGACACTTAGTCTCTTTAAGGAAGGTTTGGTTTGGAAAAGTCAACCGAATGTTGACTAATACGTTAGAGAGATCGAATGTGATTTTCGGTGATTCGGTTAGCTTTAGGGTATACTTTATGACCTAGGAGCGTGATCGAAAGTGATTTTGGAGGTCCGGTGTAGAAATGTGCTTGAATTGGCAAAGTTAGTATTTTGGCGATTTCCGGTTGATAGGAAAGATTTTTTTCCGAGAGTCAGAATGGAATTTCGAGAGTTTCAGTAGCTTCATTAGGTTTTTTGGGATGTGTGTGCAAAATTTTATGTGATTCAGAGGTGTTTTGGTTGGGTTTTTGATCGAATGCGAGTTTCGGAAGATTTTGAAGAACTTAGGCTTGGATTCGTTGGGAATTGTGGATTTTAGTGTTGTTTGATGCGTTTTGATGATTGAAACGAGTTTGGATATTGTTTTAGGATAGTTTGACACTTTTGATTGAGGTCCCGGGGGCCTGGGGGTGATTTCGGATGATAACGGAAGGTTTTTGGGACTTAGATATTGCAGATTTTTCCAGTTTTGTGTTTTAGAGAATTTGTTCAATGCGATCGCATAGTGGTGATTTGTGAGGTGGACTTTTTTTCAATGCGTTCGCATCTACTTGTCACGGTCGTAGAGGGTTATTGGGTGAAGTTGTGCATTCGCAGGGGCATGTCCGCGTTCGCATATGATGATTGGGGGCTAGCGTAATTTGTTCTATGCGTTCGTATAAGGAGGTACGCATTCGCATTGCGATCGCATAGGGGAAAATAACACCTGGGCAGAAGGGTTTAATAACATTTCATCCGCGAGCCAAGTCTAATTTCCACCATTTTTGAGCAACCTTGAGATCTTTTGGATGGGGATTGAAGGGGATTTCGACTGGGATTGATTGGAGGTAAGTCCTTTGGCCTAAAATTGTGATTTAATTCTAGAATCCACCTTGAAATTCATGAAAATGGGATTAAAAAGGGGATAATTAGGGCTATTTGAATGAGAAATTTGGATTTGAGGGAGCATTTAAGCTCGAATTTTGGAGTTTTTGATATGTGCAGACTCGTGGCGAGATAAGGAATCCGGTGATGTTAAATTTTCTGACTTTCGAAAAGTGTGCCCGGAGCTCGAGTTTTGCAAATTTCGTGAATTTTGATATTTTTTCGAGTCTTTTAGATTGGGCTATGTTCCCTTAGTCCATTGTAACGTATTTGTTGTGATTTTGGCCAGATTCGATGCGCGAGAAGGTCGATTTGAGAGGAAAAGGCATAGCGAGCTAGACTTTTGGCCGACTAGAGGTGAGTAATAATTTTAAATGATGTCCTGAGGGTTTGAAACCCCGGAGTTTTACAATGTAGTGCTATGTTGATATGAGACACGCATTGTATGACGAGAGCTGCGTCATTTACTATTTGGAATTGTGACTTGGTCCATTCTGATTGATAGTTTACCGTGTATTTGATAAAGAATTATTGTTTTCACAATTAATTGGATTTATTGCAATACTTGGGCTTCGTGCCGACTATTTGAAATACTTTGTTAACTCTCATCACCGTTTCCTCACTAATTGATATATTATTTGAACTCAGTCCCACTTGAATTACATTGTTTCATGAACTCAACTATACTATTTACTCAACTTGAGATTTAAATGATATTTGAACTGATGTTTGAGCTGAGCACTATAGTTTTACTGTTGCCCAAGAGGCTTATGATTATTTTCTGGACTGATTGAGGCCGAAGGCCATATGTGAGAATATGCTGAGAGATGTGAGGAGGCTTTGAGGCCTCGAGTGATATATGAGGAGGCTTTCAGGCCTCGAGTGTATTGTGAGAAGGCTTTCAGGCCTCATGTTGATATGTACAGGCTTTCAGGCCTTATGATGATATAGTGCTAGTGCTGTAGGAGCTCTTCCGGAGTCTAAATCGCTACAGTGAGTGCGGGTACCCATGTGATTTGAACCAGTGGTAATAATGTCACGGTATGATGTAATTCGGTCAGGTAACAATGGCTGACCAGGAACCAATTTGTGCCCGATGGGCTGTTGAACATATTTGTCTTTAACTGTTTTAAAAGGAAACGTTCATTCTAAGGTTGTACTCCAGTTTGTTTGCTTGTTTTGTTATTCGAGTTATTTCATCGTTGTCTAATGCAAATTCCGATCTTCTATTACTTCCAATCATTTTTCTTTGTTTAGTTCTTTTCTATCCTTTTGTTTTGTCTTTTGTCTAAATGCCGGTTCTAGTAAAATGACATGCACCCATAATTCTCAGTTGGATCTTTAAAAGCTATGTTTGTCGGGAAGCAATGAAATCATTTTGAAAACGATGGGGGCACATGAGGAAATAAGAACATATTTGGACGTTTGAGATTGTTTGATGCCGAACCATTTGAAACTGGGGCAGATAGAATATAAAGAAACCCTAAAGGCAGGTGTGCCAAACTAGGTAATGCTTTTGGATAGTTTGACACTTTTGGTTGAGGTCCCGGGGGCCTCGGGGTGAATTAGGAGGGCTAACAGAAGGTTTTTGGGACTTAGATGTTGCAGATTTTTCCAGTTTTGTGTTGCAGAGAATTTGTTCAATCCGATCGTTTAGGCGATGCCGCGATCACATAGTGGTGATTTGTGAGGCTGGACTCTTGTTCAATTCGTTCGCATCTATTGGTCGCGATTGCAAAGGGTTATTGGGTGAAGTATGCGTTGGCAGGGGCATGTCCGCGTTCCCATATGAGGATCTGGGGGCTAGCATAATTTGTTCTCTGCGTTCACATAAGGAGGTACACGTTCGCATAGAGGGATTTTTTGAAGTTTAAATTTTGCGCATTGCAATCGCAAGCCTGGGCTACGATCGCATAAGGGAAAAAAACACATGGGCATAAGGGTTTAATAACATTTCATCCGCGAGCCAAGTCTAATTTCCACCATTTTTAAGCAACCTTGAGAGCTTTTGGATGGGGATTGAAGGGGATTTCGATTGGGTTTGAATGGAGGTAAGTCCTATGGCCTAAAATCGTGAATTAACTGTAGAATCCACCTTGAAATTCATGAAATGGGATTAAAAAAAGGGTGGGGATTAGGGCTTAAATATTTGAATGAGAAATTTGGATTTGACGGAGCATTTGAGCTCGGATTTTGGAGTTTTTGATATGTGTAGACTCGTGGCATAGATTACCATAATTAACATAGAATACCACAAGTCTTGACATCTTCTAATGAAACTCAGTCCCTAACCCCATATGCAACTTTAGAACTCTCAATTGATGTACGCAGACTCTTGAACCCATTAGAATCATTCTCGTAAGTCATTCACTCTTATTCAACTACAATTTACCTGATTAAACATACATAAACACCCGTGCTTCATTAGCACTCTAACCCCACAGGACATGATCTCATTCTGATACAACCAAACAACTTCCTTCTCTTTACACTAAGAATTTTGTATCAACAACAACTCAAGGCATCGCATTATTCCCACACATCCACATAATACCATATAACCTTTGTCAAAATCCTGCTTCACTCGTGCCATCCTCGGCTTACGTTTTGCAACCAGAGCTGATCCTCCAGCATATCTCGAAAAGAAACCAACGTAACACATGACCGTGCAATCAGCTAATCAACAACAACCTCCCCAACTTGGCTTAACGCCATAGATCAAAATATTTCAATAGCTCATAACGCTTTTACTCCATTGATACCACAATAACATGGTGAGAATAAACTTCAATTATTTATAAGTTGTGAAACACAGATCTTCTAACATGCACACAAGGGCCATACCATGCTAGAACACTCCGCAAGAGATAGCCACCTTCTTCGCCTCAATATAACATTTCCATATACCTTCCACCGTCACACACCTTCCACAATCGACTAGTCTTCCCGAGTCTGAACTCAAGCTGCAACATGCTATTTACTTCACTCCCCACTAGGAGACTTGAAACGATTCTTCATGCACCCTCAACTCGGAGTAACACATCCAATCACAATGGAAAATTAAACACTTAATGGTTCATCTATCATCCACCAGAACTTCTTCGACACCTCCAAGTCATATAGGAACATCTCGCAGTACCAATATACTCACCACATAGCTACCCATCCGTCATTCCCACCAATAGGGGCAATATTGAACATATAAGTTCATAACACTAGTTCTCACAATCAGCACCTTGGTGCTCAAGCCATAAGCAAAGATCCAGCCTCAAGTCCTTTAGACTGGCCCAACATCAACTCATAGAAATCTCATCTTGCCTCTCGATCGGGGAACCACAAGCCGACAAGGCACATCTGATACTGATCGCTCATGCGCGCATGCGAACGCGTGGAAGGAATTTCAAGAGTTACTTTCTAAGATGAATCAAGAACGCACAATAAGATTTCAAGAATGTGAAGTTTCCTAAAGGTTCTGCAGCCACTCGTGGATAAATACAGACATCTCCGTACCGATCCGCGAGACTCTACTACACCTTCTTATGACTCTTGAGGCCTAGTAACCTAGGCTCTGATACCAACTTGTCACGACTCTAGCTGCGCCGCCATGAAACCCCCAGGTCACCGGTGGAGGCGCTGATGCCAAATGCCACCAAACTTACACCCTTTGATCTCCTTACCTTCCTCTTTCCAACCATACTACCCATTTACCTCGAAGCATCACCCAACCCTTCGAATATTAAATCAATGATTCGAGCCAAGTCACAACTTCGCCCAAACTAGCTCAAATCTACACCAGATAGTCTCCATCCTTTCCTCAGTGCAAATCTATGGTCAAAAGCTTTCGAATCCCGCTGAGGCTCAACAGATTTTGAATCTAGGGTTCGACAGTTTATATTTTGGTTGGAAATTTTCTTACGGTGAGTTCTCTTTTAGTTTTGTAGTTTAACTAGTGTTGTTAATAATTTCTTCTTCTTCTCCTCTATTTGATTTGGTCATTTTAGCCATGCGTTTTTTTTCTTTTTTTTTCGTTATCCCTGTTTTGTTGTTCATTTTTGCTTCTTTGTAATGGGTTCATATTTAGCTGGTTAACCATGTTTAATTAGTATAGTCCGACCCGATTAGGTTTTATTCGTCTTAATTTCAAATGTCATTTTGAATTCTGCAGTAAGTTCTTTATAATTTTGTTTCCCGTCTTTCGTTTTATTTTTCAATTTCTGCTTTTGTTATTTGGTTTAGTCTATTTCATTGAGCATTGTCTTTGTTTTTAGTCAAGCTTTAACCTCAATTCTTCTACTTTGATTTGGCATCAACGTTTAGGTTTAAATCGTTTTAGTTTATTTTTCATCTCTTTGCTTTAAATTCTGTTGATAGCTTGAATACGCAGTTGTTAATTACTAATTATTGATAGCATAATTAGGTGTATTTGCTTATCCTGTTTGTTGAGGTTTAAACTTGGGGGTTTTAATTTGGCTTAGTTACAGTTTATGATTCAACTTAATGCTTAATAAGGTAGATGTAATTGGATATAGTTGAATAGTTCATTTGTAGGTAACTATAGTTAAATCTTAGCTAAGGTAAAGGTTTAGGTTTAGTCAGTAATATTAGGGGGATTTCAGGGGCCTTTTAGGGATAGAAAATGGTAGAATCTTTAGGTTTTTGTAATTTAAAGAAGGGGCAGGGTAGTATGGGAATTGTAGGAATATAGAACATTCTAGAGTGGTATTATAGTGTAGATTTCAATAAATTAAGGTGGTTACTTGGGAAACAAGTTACAAAAGTAGGGGTCTAATGTGGAAAATTAGTCAAGGACTAAAAGGAAAAGCTGAAATGTGAGGGATGCCCTACCTTACTTCTATGTAAAGGCATTCAATGCCTTGTAAAAGGGTCTACAATTTTTCAGCTGAAAACCCCACAAAAATCTGACTCTTATTCCATTTTTCAATTTCATTTTTAGTTTTCTCTAGCATTTTGATAAAAAAAATATAAAAAAAGGTTCCTCATCTTTATTTAGTTTCAGATTAGGTAGGCATTCATATACAGAAAAACTACACAAAATATATACAAAAGAAAATAGAAAACCAAAAGGAGATGATGACTGTTCCATTGGTTTAGATATAGTTTCAGCCAAGATCTCTTGTTATTTCGCTGTTTGGGTTTCAATTTTGAGTTGTTTGAATCAGATTTCAAGGTTGTGGTAGTTGGTTGCTATGTTTTAGTGGTCTGGGTTTATTTTTGGGTTGGATCTGCTGGTTCTTTCTTTAAAAATTGGGTTTGAGCATCTTTGAGTCATTTTCTTTCATCTGGGCTGCTATGTTTGCTGTTGGTGTTGGTTCTGGATAATTTAAATCGATGCTGACCTTTTTCCATTCTCCCTGTTTTGCTCAATCCAGGTACACTTCTTGAGGCTTTGTTGATGTAGCTTCATATTTTAAATTGAAATGAGAACGAGAATGCTATTTATTGTGAAATAAAATTTCTTGTTGTATTTATTAAATTTTCGTTGAGATTCAGTAGTGGTTTGTTTGATGTTTATATTGAAGTTATGGATCATATGGACGTTGTATGTAACTAGAACTATTTTGGATTTTTTTTTGAATTTGTTCATTGGAAATGGAATCACTGAACTAGTTGGTTGTAATAGCACAAAAACGATTTTGGAAGCACAAGTCGTATCTGTACTAATCTAGATTAGTACTAATATTACTGTTCCTTAACTCAAATTAGGAATCAAAATGGGATCACATAGAATTTGTTGTTAAGCCCTGCTAACTAGAACTTGTGGTATTTTTTTAATCTGGTAATCCCGTGTTCAATTCAAATCAATAATCACCATTACATAGTTTAGTCATTTCACACTGGACGCTTAGTATCTGCTAGCATAATTGATTCAAGTCATTTGGAATAATTATTGCTTCTATATTTATTTATGTGTTACAGAAAATAGAATCCCGGTGGGGTATTAGCCATCGAGATCGGCTTGGAAATTTGCAGCCTCCATATACTCTTGGGCTATAAACCATGGCCCAAAATGTGGTTGGAAACTAATTGAAGCCATTAGATTTCGAATGATTACATAAAATATTTAGAACTCGGGAGGGCCGTTAGTGAATTTCACGGCCTTCCCCAAACATTATTACGCCAGAACCCTCAAGCGCGACTTAATTAAATTACTTTCTTAAATTCAGGTACGCATTGATGCGACCCAAATCCAAATCTTGATAAAGTCGAAACGTGCCGAAGATCACGTGTACACTGGTGGTGACGTGATTAGAAATATGTTTCACGACGTCGCAAGTCTTTTAAAATAAATATTGGTAAAAACGGCTAATAAATAAAAGCATAAGTTAGCATGTATTAAAATCAGATAAAATAAAATATAACAGTTAAGCGACCGGGCTAGAACCACAGAACCCGGGAATGCCTAACACCTTCTCCCGGGTTAAAAGAATTCCTTACTCAGATTTTTAGTTCGCAGACTGTAATACAGAGTCAATCTGTTCCTCGGTTCGGGATTCAAATTGGTGACTTGGGATACCATAAATCTCCAAGTGGCAATTCTGAATAATTAATAACCAAATTCCATTCCGATTGTCCTTTAATTGGAAAACTCCTTTACGTTCCCTTTGCGGGGGTGTATAGCGAAAAAAGGAGGTGTGAAAAGGTCATCAACATCATCATACTTTTCTACCATGTTTTCTTGACCCTTCGAGTTGTCTTTCTTAGGAGAACGGCACTTCGTAAATTTATGTCCGGCTTTTTTGCAGTTGTAGCAGTTTTAACTGAACCACTTCTTACTTGGGTTGTATTTCGGACTAGAAGCTTTCTTTCTCTTCTTGTTCTCTTCAACAATATTTGCTCCCATTATTGTTCAACTTCCGCGGCCTCTTTTTTCAGCAGCTCTATTGTCCTCTTCAATTCTCAATCTAACAATGAGATCTTCAAGGGACATCTCCTTGCATTTGTGTTTCAAGTAGTTTTTGAAGTTCTTCCACAAAGGAGGCAACTTCTCAATTATTGCTGCTACTTGGAATGCTTCATTGATGACAAGGCCTTCAATGAAATTTCTGTTAGTAAAATTACTAAGATTACTACTTTCAACATCAATATTAATTTGATTCATACCTTCAGCAAAGAGATCGTGAATAATCACTTGCAGTTCTTGGACATGAGTAATAACAGATTTGCTATCTACCATTTTATAGTCCAAAAACTTTGCAGCCACAAACTTTTTTAACCCGGCATCTTCAGTTTTATACTTCCTTTCAAGCGTAGTCCACAGTTCTTTTGACGTTTCCATGCCACTGTAGACTTTATTAAAAGCATCATCCAACCCGCTAAGAATATAATTCTTGCACAAGAAATCTGAATGCTTCCACGCCTCAGTTACGAGCAAGCGTTCATTATCAAGAGTATCATCGGACATCACAGGAACATCTTCCTTGATGAACTGAAGACTTAAGGTAGTCAAATAGAAGAACATGTTTTGCTGCCAGCGCTTGAAATCAATCCCGAAAAATTTTTTGGGTTTCTCCGCCAGTGCCAATGCTGCCGCTGTTCGGCTCGTTGATTCATTGACTGTCACCATTGGAGTTGTCACCATCGGAACAGCTTGGTTCTCATTCTCATTAGTCATTTCTGTAAAAGAATGACACCAACATTAAAATCACGTAGATTTTAGTAGACTACAAAACAACAAAGGTTTTACTCTCCAGAAAACAATAATACAAATACAGAAATATATATTTAAATTCCTTAAGCTTGTTAGTAAACTGTATTTGAAAAACAATTCTGGAAATATAAATTAATATAAACAAAAATTATGATCAACAGAAATGACATAAAACAAATTGATCATAAACAATTCGAGCATACTGAATTCACAGTTTCTCCTTAAGGAATTTAATCCCCTTCTAACACCCAATGTTATGGATTATTTTCTTCCAGGATAGAACGAATTACACACTGGTGTAGTGGTACTCCAAACGCCAGTGTTTCATCAAACACAAAAATCAGTAGCAAATCACACTTACTTTTTGGTTTGTTTGTAGGCTAAAAGTATGCAGAAGAAGGAGAGAAAACTCAGAAATTCGTAGTAAAATTCTGAGCAGAATAGTGTTGTATTTATAACAAAAATTTGGGTTGGAATCTGAAGAGGTGAAACTCTTCAAAATGGCTATTTCTGAAAAACGGCCACAGCATAAATGCCATTATATAAATGGCTATTTACTCAACAATAAAGAGGAAAAATTGATGGGTAGTTAATTTTCTGTTACAAAAACAGAAAAACGGATTGGATTTAATATCAAAATTAATATTAATGTTCTGTTATTAAAAAATATTTAATAACACATATTTGTTAATATTTTACTATTAACAAATAAATTTGGTCCAAAAAGTTAATCAATCAATCATTTGACCAACGCCGAAGCTGAAGCCGAGCCGAGTCGAGTGAGCGACGACGACGACGGCGCGAGGCTTGCTTTCTTCTCAACTCTTTAAGAGAGCAACTGCTTATAAACCCATAAAAAAATCTCTTCCTCTTCGAATATGGGACAATGTCCATATGCCAAGAGAGGGAAACTTGAAATTTCACTCAAAATTTGATTTCCCCTCATTTCCTATTTACCCTCTTTTAAGTATTTAATTTATTAATTAAATACATAAATTTAATAGTTTTTCCCAACTTAATTTGTCCAGGATACAAAGAGCATATTTGAACTTTATTGTTTGTTGATGCAATAATGTAAAGTCTTTGTTTTGGAGGAAAGAAAAAACTACATTTCGTGGCAATTAGTATGTATAAGACCAGGCAAGAAATACTAGGTAAAAGAGAGGGGTGTTTAACCATATTTTCCTTAGTAAACAATTAATGGTTCATGTTATTTCTTTGAGAACATGGAATAAGAGAGTTCCCATGGAATAAGCAAGCTGACAGCTTTGGTCTAAATACATTTTCAAACCAAAAAGATGGGGAGAAATAGATAAAACTAATAAGAATATACGAGGTTGTAATATGATAATTGAAAAAATGAGCTTATTTTGAGAAGTACTTTTCGAATAAGTACTTTTGAAAAAAAAAATAGTTTGTATTTGACTAATCAATTTGAAAGACACTTTTGAATAATAATTTATGTTTGGCCAAGATTTAAGAAGTGCTTTTATGTGTCAAATTATAAATAAGGATACGAAGAGATTTTCTTAATAGTTAATATTATATAAGTAGATAAATAATTATAAATATTTATGATTAAAAATAATAATTAAGTTTTTTATTTTATTTAAGTAAAATATAAAACTAAAATTGAAAAGTACTTTATTTTTTCATGATAATTTGAATATGTCAAAAATCATTCAATAAAATATGAAAGTTCATCCCACAAGTCATTTTATATTATTTAATAGTTTAAACTAAGTAAGGTTTTTTTGGTATATATAATATTTTTCAAAGGGTATTTTTGGAAGGAATAAAAGTCAAAACTACTTCTGCTTTTGAAGAGAAATAACTTTTTTCTGTTTCTTCAAAACTGCTTCTGCTTCTAGCCAAAAACACTTTTATTTTCTAAAAAAAAGGTTTAGCCAAACAACTCAAATTGAGTATAACAATACTTTAATAAGCACTTTTGGCATGATGAGAAGCTTGACCAAACAGGCTATAATACTAAAGAAAATTGGTATTGTTTTTCCTTGGCTTCAAGTAAACATGAAATCAATTCAGAATTTTCAAAGTGCTGCTACTTTAGAAACAATTTAATAAATGAGAATTAGTGAATATTTTCACTAATATGTAGTATATCTTTATCAGATATAATATTGAGAGGCACCGTCAACAATACTTCAGAAAATTAATCTACTATACGTGATAGCATGTTATTTTAATTGAAAAAGAGATAATCATAATTAAGGAGCAACGTAAATTTTATATAATAAAATTCGATTATGAGAAAGCAAATATAATAAAATTCGATTATGTGTTGATAATAGCATAGCTGTTTAGGAAGTGGTAGATGCCAATAGGAAGGGTAAGTACGACTACCACATTCTGGTACAATAAATATGACACTTTTATTACACACACTATAATACCATATGCATTGCTCCTCTCATTTTGCTGAATAATGTACTATTATATGCTATAATAATCTGAACTGAAACTATCTTTAAGCGTATGAAGTGTTTATCTATTTATTTCGACTACTTGCTCTTTCTTTTCTTACTGTTTCTAATAAAAGTTTGGAGCTTGGACTCCATGTTATTTTATACTATATCACTTCCATTTTTTCTTTATTAAAAGAAAAAACAGTTTGGTGCATAAAGCTCTCGCTATACGCAGGATTCAGAAAATGATCAGATGATAAAGGTTTATTGTACACAGTCTTATACTGCATTTATGCAAAAGATTATTTTCACGGCTCGAGCCTATGACCTTCTTGTCACATAAAAATACCTTTACCAGTTACGCCAAAGCTCAATACCACTTCCATTAGTGTTATATAACTAGTGAATTTATCCGCGCTTCGTTCGGCAATTAAAAAAGACCTAAATAGTCTTTACTTTAATGAATATTTTAATTTTTATATCCGAATAGATATGTCACGACCCCAAAACCAACCCGACCGTGATGACGCCTATCATAAAAGTAGGCCAGCCGACAACATTTTGTTAAAATTTAAATAACAACTTTTTTCAAGTAACTTTCCATAAAGACATAAAGGCAAAAACCAAAATGCAAAAAACAAAAGCCCGACCTCGCGTGTCACTAAGTCATTAGGAATATTACAATTGTTCCAAAACATCACAAGACCGAAATAGTCTGAAAGTAGCCAAAGTATACTAGAAGGAAGATAAAGAAGAAGAAAGGCGGGACTGCAAACGTCAGACAGCTACCTTGCTATCTCCGGTGAAATTCACGTCTGGAATAGTCAATAACTGCTACCACGACTTGAGATATCTGGATCTGCACATAAGGTGCATGGGATAACGTGAGTACACCAACTCAGTAAGTAACAAGTCCAAATTATGGGCTAATAGATAGTGACGAACTAAACCTCAGTAATTATAACACATTTAAATTGCACAGTAAAGTAGGCACGCTGGCAATTAATTATTCAACTCAACAGTAAAGCAGAATATCAATTCAAACAATGTAAATAATAAAGCTCAGCAAATTTCTATATGTCAATGCCTGAAATGTATGAAAATGTACCGTGTGTTCCCATGCTCAAGTGCTCAACCACTCGGTGCCGCATATGCCCATCTGGTCCAGGAAATCCATCCCGAAATATATACAAAATTGACTTTAAGTCAACCAATACCGAGGAACAAGGGTAATCCAAACCTGAGGAGAAATCCATCTTCAGGTATCAATGTTTGGACAAATCCATGTCCAGGGAAATCCTTCCCTCAATAATATCATTTGCGACTCCGGAGGGGCTCCTATCAACCCAAGCGCTATAACAAGCCAATGAAGGCATAATCAATAATTTGCTGCGGCATGCAACCCGAACCCATAACTGTCACTCATAATCAGGCTCTCGCTCTCACTAAGTCATCACTCTCCAGTCTCACACACACGAGCTCATAATGTCATAAAACTAGCCCGAAACAATATTGATGTTACATCCCATGTTTTCGTCCGCACAAATAGACATAAGCAAATTGGTGAAAGCTCAGAAATGAGATACTATATCCCGCATTTCCGTGCGATAAAGTTTTGTCCTAAGTTAATCAGTGTAAATTCGAGAATGGAATTATTTTGAGATTATAAGTAGTATGCTATTTCAAATAAATAATGAATAAATTCGTGAAGTTGAGAGAGAAAACAAGTCGAAGAAAATGAATTTTGTCAAGGTTTGACATTTTGGGATAAATACGGTCTGAGCTAAAATACTAGTATTTATGAACTAGTACTATATAAGGTACCCCATAACCATGATAGTAAGGCATAAAAGTATATTAAAAGTGAATAGTATATTAAGTAATTTAAGTAATTTTTAATTATGCGGATAGATGGATAATTATGGATTTTTAGTGGGAGATTAATTAGTAATTAAGACATTTTGAATAAAATTCTTGGACCCCAAACGTGGCAGCCATTGAGTCTTGGTTAAGTGACTCTTAATTCATAAATTAAGGTGGCAAAAGTTAAGAGAGTTTGTGGCCAAATCATTTTACCGACTCTAAGTGTACCAAGAAAAGGATGAAGCTTCATACGGATAACGTGACTTTTTTCTTGATTCTAAGTGTGATGTGATTTTTTTCTTGAAACCAAAATACATACGAGACTTTTTAGCATAATAGCAACGGGATTTCGCAATTATGAGGGAGTATTTTGTAATTTTTCTCAAGAATATCATACAGATTTTTATCTACTTTGATTCGCCGGTATGTGTTGTCGTAATTGACGTGTATTGCAAGGATTGTCAAGAGAATTGGCTCAGGTATATTAAGGCTATCCCTTCTTTCTTTTGGCATGATCTATACGACATGAACGAAACAAGCAAATGCACTACTTCCATATATGAATCTACTCATAGAAGTATTAGAGATGCCTATATTTTTAAATTCCCACTATGTATTATTATTCTCTCATTTGTTCATGGGCCTCAAAAAATACGTAAGTTGATAAAGTTTGTTTCATGATATTAATAAGAAGTATAATGGTCTTATGATGTTTTGAGAGATTTTATTGACGTACTTCTCATGCATTGCATTCATTTACATTGACCCATGACCAGATGATGTTATATACGTGTATGTATGTATACACACACACACACACACACACACACACACACACACACATATATATATATATGGAAATGTTATGGCGTTATATATGCACCACCACCTAATCAACTGGTATGCGTCGATGATTTTGCCCACAGTGATTGATATGATATGATGGGATGCCCTCAGAAGCTTGATGATAATATGGTTGCATGTATTTATGCACGACATGATATTCATATGCATATGCATGACACTATAAGTATTTCATGATTTACAGAGTTGTCCAGACTTACAGGTTGAGTCATGTAATATATGTTTCTTCCATGTCTTTTATGTACTTATTTATGTGCCTTATATATTCGGTACATTATTCGTATTGACATCCCTTTGGTCTGGGAACACTGCGTTTCAAGCTTGCAGGTCCCGATAGACAGGTCGAGAGCCCTCCAAGTAGGCTATTAGCTCAATGAAAGATGATGGTGCGCTCTAGTTGATTCGGAGTTACTTGTTTGGTTAGTATGATTTAGACATATATTATTTGGTATGGCGGGACTCAGTCCTGACCTTTATGAAAATTATATTTTTTTTGAGTATAACTGTTATATTTCATTAATCTCAAGGAATGTACATTATAGAGCTCTATAGTAGTAGCTTGGACTAGCTGCTACTCATTTACAATCCATCATCTATACTAAAATAACTATCTATAAAAAAATGCCATTACAGTATAGGGAAGTCTAAAGGCTATAACTAAGGAAAGCAATCAAGCTGCCGCAAGCCAGTCTGCCATCGTTTGCATTTTCTGCCTCGGATATGTATAAGTAAAGCAACTTCTCTGCAAAGCTGTTCTTCTACAAATACTTTCCCATCAAATTGAATGCTATTCCTGTCCCTCTAGATGAGTGCAACAGTAGTGACAAAAACAAAGGCTGTAATAGCATTGTGCCACATTCTGCTCCTTGCTTTACTGCAAATCCAGTGAAGTTCTGTTTCCCAGTTACCAATAGTTCTGGAGTTCCCCAGCCAGCAATAGATTCTGGTCCACAGTCTATTAGTAATTGAGCATTCAAAGAATAGATGGTTAAAGACTTCAACATTCTGATTGCAAAACACACAGGTTGCTGGGACATGTATGCCATAGTTCTGCAGTTTGTCAACTGTAGGAAGTCTGTGTTGAGCAGCTAGCCATACAGTGAACTTATGTCGAGGTTGAATATTTGTGATCAGCATCAGATTCCTCCATTCGACCTTATTGAAGCCGGGGAGCATTGTGAGGTATAATTTCTGAATGTGGAATTTATCCAGTCTACATACACTTTTCAATCTGCCAAACAGATCCCCATGACGGTTCTGGCTCTCCATTATCATAGTTCTGCTTTCCAGTATCTTCCTAACAACCCAAGAAGCGGATTTTGGTATGGTCATTGTCTTAGAGGCTTGTAGACAAATGTCATATACGTAAAAGACTGTACGTCCTTGTCGGCCTATGATCAACGTACATGTGGTTATTTTGGTCTTATAGGCCCGTATTTCATATGTATAAGTTGGTATCACATAGTGTTTTCTACTTATCTCGTGGTAGCCTTCCGGCTCAGTTATCTATGATAGTATGTACGTTATATTGGTACTCGGTTGAGTAAAATACCAGGTTCCCATCACGACCCATCGGTTTGGGTCGTGACAAAAGTGATGGATAAATTTGAGATATTCAATAGATCATGTGTGTACTAAGACGTGTAAGTTTCTATATAAGGATCCCTAATGCAAGAATATCTATCCACTCTTACGGTAAAAAGGAATAAGAGAATCGGAAGGTAGACACAAGGTTCAACACGTAAAAAGGCAAGGTGAAGAAGGGTAGAAGGTACCCAGTTAATGAAGATTAGAGGTATTTACAATTCAAGCAGAGAAATATAAGCATTTTGATATACCTTAAATTATAATGGAGGTATGCAATTAGTCACACCCATCTCAATTATGCTCCATGGGAGCCAACAGATATAGTCACGAGAAGGATGGGATATCAGGTTCCAATCAGGGTTAAAGAAACCCAAAATGTTGGACAGATTGTTTGCGTTAGTTGATATTTCTTAAGGATATTGCAAATGTGATAACAGATCTCCTTGTGAGACACCCAAATGGTGCACTCTAGAATAATACCGCTAGATAGGAATACTAGAATGTTCAAAGACATGCACTGGAATCCTGGAAGGAATAAATATTACCTTAGTATGGCTCCCCTCCCTAGTAAAGCGAGAATTCTAGGCAAGTTGACAAGCGAACGGATGGAGCAAATGGGAGCTAAAAGCAAAGAATTATTGTTCGAGTTTTCAAAATAAAGTGAGAGGCATAAATGTTAGCGGAAAATAAGAAAAGCGTTAATGAAGCATTATAAGTAATACATGGTATATGGATGACAACGGTAGATCAAAAAATGACAGTATTATAGAATCTATAGTCAAGTGAAGGAAGAAATAAGAGGTGACAGGCCTTAGGACAACAAAAGAGTATTGGCCATACAATCATGTCCTCATTTCAAGAAATAATTTTACAACTCTAGCGTGATTACCAAAAGAAAAAGTTAGACCCCAGAGTAATAGAAATCACTATGGGCTGGTGAACAAGATAAACTAAACATGGATTAGAGACGGAGTGATATGATAACGGTCGACATCATGATAATTTCAAATTTTGTTCCGTCGATAATAAAATAGACAACATACGAAGATACATGAAAACATTCAGAAAATGGTCATTCAGAAAGGTGCTTCCCTAAAACAAGAAATGTGAGTAAAGTTAAACTTAAGGAACTGTGTGTGCCAATATTACTAAATGTCACCCTCGTGAGTAAGGAATTTTGTTATATTTGGTACAGAAGAATTACCACACAGCGATTAATGGTCATCGATAATGTGAAAGGATGCCAAAGATGAACAGGTAAAACATATGTAGGCAGGTCATGGTAGCTCCAACTCTTACTACTCCCCTAAAAGGGAGAATATGGAATGATGTGGCATTAAGTAATAATTAAATGGTTCTTGTAATTATGGAATGGTAAAGAAAGAATGCGAAAACATGAGAAAGGAATGAGACTGCACTTATTTGAATCCTACAAGTATGCTATGATTCCAGAATATTATGCAAGCATGACCTCAAGGAAAGGAAGTAAATGTTCCTGCTCCGGGTGCTATTGATATAATGAGCCAACGAATAGTTAGTAGTTGATACAGGAAGAGCCTAGTTATGGCTAGACAAGAGGATACAGACAAATCAACAGATCGTGCAAGATGAACATAATGAACCCTAACATATGGAGTCCAGTCTCACAATTATGATATTGCAATCCTTTAGAAATATTTAGATAAAAGTGGGTAGTTAAAGGTACCGTATGATCACTACGGAAATAAGAGAGAGTGCTAGTGGAAATATAGTCAAAATATCAGTTCAAAAGTAACCCTATAAGCACAAGGGCGTGGAGGTAAGTAACTACGGATAATTGTAGGTGAGGAAGGATATTAAAAATTCTATCGGGAATACGATGTAATAAGCTCGCAGCTTTATAAGAGTCAGAGGGTTCTCCCTAAGTATTACAATTAAAGACTAGCTGAGGAATTAAGGAAGAACGTTTCAGCCTAAGCTGGGTGACCTAAGGAGGAAATGGTCTTATAACAACAGTCTCACAATAAAATTGTATGCACTGCATAAGAAAATGACACCTACTGTGGCTAATGACGGGAAGTAAAATCAGAAGTGATACTCATGATCATATGAGTTGTATGGAATTCCAATATGCATGGGCACCAACATAAGCTAAGTATGCACGCAAAAAGGGGGTAGAAAGATCAGGAAAAGTTATTGCTTACGTTTGAAGAAAGCTAAGTTGGTACAAAAAGAATTATTCAATTCGTGATCCAGAGTTAGTTACGTTATGAATGCACATAAGAGTTTGGAGTTTTTGTACACGCAACATATACAACCGTAAAAGATTCGGTATAAGTTAAAAGAAAGAATTGAGCCCAGGTCATAGACGAAGTATTAAATTATTAAAGGCTTGTACCATTGATATTCCTCAGTCCCATGAAAGGCTAAACGTAATAACTAATACCATGAACGACAGATCGGAAGATAGCTTATGCCTATACGAAGGTTGATCAAATGGAAGAGGAAATTAAAGAGTAATATCAACTAAGTAAATCAGGAGTCTGATTATTGGACCTACATTATTATAGAAATCGTGATCAAGAACACTACAGGACCAGCCTTAATATCAAAGGTACAAGAGAAATAGTAGAACAACCATAGTCTATAACATCTCTACGATAAATTCAATTAGAAAATTAACAGCCTCATAAGAAGTCAGTATGAAGCTCCCACCGGATTGTAGTATTATAATAAAGTTCCAAGTTGTGGATTTGAATCATACCTATGTGGAAGGGAGGTTATGAAAGAGATACAAGATGTGATGTGAGATTTTAAGGTAAGTAAGGTAAATGTGAATAGCGTACAAGATATTCAATGCAGAAGGTTGTGAATAGTCCATACTTCGGATAGAAGGCTAGAAGTATAGGGATTCAGTATCCAGGAATGACATCAACATCATTAATAGCATATTTTCAAGCCTATGGTTTCTAGGTACCAGGAGATCTAGCCAAGAGAGTAAAGAAAAGTTAGATACGATTAGATGTATCGCTTGATATTCCAGAATAATACAAGGAAATCTATGGTGAAGCAAGATTGTGAGTAGTATAAATGGATATATATAGGTCGCAAGCTGTAATGACTCGACCCATCGTTTTGAAATTCTGCATTTTTATCGCCAGTTCTTGGGCATGACTTGCCCTGCATTATGTATTATTACTGATATGGATCGTTGGTTTCAAGTTTCAGGAAAATCGGGATGAATTTGAAAGAATAGTTGCAGATGGAGACTTTGAATTTGAAAGATTTGACCAAGAGTTGACATATGTGTATGTCAGCTCGGATTGGAGTTTTGATGATTTGATTAGTTTCGTTGGGTGATTTATGACTTAGGAGCATGATCGGAATTTGTTTTGGAGGTCCGGTGTGGAATTTTTCTTGAATTGGCGAAACTAGTATTTTAGCGATTTTTGGTTGATAGGTGAGAATTTGATCCGAGGGTCGTAATGAAATTCTGAGAGTGGCAATAGCTTTGTTATGAGATTTGTGAGGTGTGTGCAAAAGTTTAGGTCATTCGGACGTCGCTTAGTTGGATTTTTGATTAAAATTTAGTTCGGAATTTCTTATAAAACTTAAGCTTGAATTCAATGTGAAATGATTATTTTAGTGTTATTAGATGTGTTTTGATGATTGGAACAAGTTCGTATGATATTTTAGGAGGTGTTGCTGCCTGTGGTTGATGTCCTGGGGGCCTCGGGGTGATTTCGGATGGTCAATCGAACCAATTTTGGCCTTTGAAGATTTCAGTTTTTTCCAGCTATTTATTGCAGAGAATTAACCCTTCGCGTTCGCGTAAAGGATCACGCGTTCGCGAAAAAGGAACATGGGAGGATGATGGATTACTCTTCGCGTCCGTGTGTATGGGTCCGCATTCGCAGAGGGCTAGCTGTTTGTGCATCGCGTTTGCATGGCATTTGCCGTGAACGCGTATAAGGAATTGAGTTGGAGGGTTTTCCATCTTCGCATTCGCACTTGTTCTGTGAGGAAGCTTCGCGTTCATGGAACCTGAAGCGCGTTCGCGAAGGGAATTTTCGGGCTGCTGGAAATTTGAGCATCGCGAACGTGAGAATGGCCTCACGTTCGCATAGAGCAAAAGTCACCTGGGCAGAATTGATTTAAGTCATTTTTATTCCGCGAGCCTAAGCTAAATTCCTCCATTGTTGGGCACCTTGAGAGATTTTTGGGAGCAATTAAAGAGGGTTTCAAAGAGATCTATTGGAGGTAAGTTCTATGAACTAAAAACATGATTTAATTGTGAAATTTACCTTGACATTTATGGAAACTTAGCAAAAAGGGGAAGAATTAGGGCTTGAGTTTTGAGATTTTAAATTAAGGATTTGAGGGGTCATTTGAACTCCGATTTTGGCATTCTTGATATGTATGAACTCGGGTTGAGATGAGGAATCTAAATATGTAAAAAATTATGAGTTTCAAGAAGTGGGCCCGTGACTCAAGTTTTGGTAATTGCGGGATTTTGTGCCCGTTATTGATTGTTTTTATTTAGACTTTGTTCCCTTAGAATATTGTGACATATTCACTCTGATTTTGGATAGATTCGACGCGCATGGAGGCTGATTTGAGGATCAAATGCGTCACGGGCTAGAGATTTCACCGGTTCGAGGTGAGTAATGCTTGTAAATGATATCCTGAGGGTTTGAAACCCTAGATTTCACATCGTAACACTATATTGAGGCGTGACACGCATTCTATGACGAGTGCGGGAGCGTTTACTATTGGGGATTGTGACTTTGTCCATCCCGAGTGTTATTTCTACTATATTGGAGATTGAGACACATACGTTATTACTGTGAATTGGGCTTATTGCCATGTTTGTGGCCTTGTGCCGACCTGTAGAATCCTTAGGGGATCTTCATCTGTTTTTCCTCACTTGTTCGCATAAATTATACTCCCAGTCATGTTTTCAACTATTAAAAATATTATAAGAACTTTATTTTGAGCTTGAATCATAAATGAAATGAATATGAGTGCTAAGATCCCTACAGTATGTTATGCCCGAGTGGCTGTGAATTTATTTGACTGAGATGGGCTGAGGACCCAATAATTAGGATGTTTTCCTATGATATGGATTGGGTTGTGCGCCGCAGCAACGATATATTAATATTGAGGCCGATAGACTATTTGGTGCCACGAGATGGTTGATATTGCGCTTGGGCTGTAGGACCCCTCCGGAGTCTGTACACACCCACAGTGAGCGCCGTCGATGATAAATAAATGGAGCGGGCTGCACGCCGCAGCGGGTACCAGAGTGTACCGTTATTTGCACTGCATTGCATTCATGCATTCGTTCATTATTTGTTGTTTGCGATATTTCTTGAGATATTATCTGCTATTTTGGTATTATCTTATCACTCCTAAAGAGGATAAATTTTAGACAGTAGTAACAATAACACTGTATGATGTGTTTGGTCAGGTAATAATGTCTGACCAGGAATAAGAATAATTGCCCGAGGGGCAGGCTTCTATGCATAGTGTCATTAATTATTAAAACTATTTTTGCAACTGTTGAAAGTATCATTTTCAAAAGAGGTTTGATATGGTTATTTATCTTATTTTTTTATAATATTCTTGTTCACTCATGTTTATTTAATTTATATATCTTTAAAGCGGCTTATAAATTCAAGTGTTATAAATTTTTTTAAGGGTAAACAAAATCAATAGCTATTTTTCAAAGACAAAGTTGAAATTTGGTTAACGGCGCTATTTCTACCAACAAGACTCATATCTCAATCGTAAGATGTTAGTAGCACTTAATTCTTTACATTCTTAATTCTGGACGCGCTGATGAGTTGATTCCGCAACCCCAAACCCGTGTTGAATTCTCAGGTGAAATAAGTTTTAATACCTAATGTGATAACTTGCTATATCTTCACGACACATAAGCGACATTTGGCATATATTAATGCCATGTGGAAGCTTACATAAGAAGAAGGCTAGTATTTATGAAAAGATTCTAGAGAAGAATGGACATTTCCTTAGGAAGAAACCTAGATCCTTATAGATTTGCTAGAAAAGTCCTTGGAATCTTCTACGCTTGTAGAAAATTCTAGAGAAAGTCCTTATCTTGTAAACATCAAGGACTTGTGTAATAATTAATATTTACACACTAGCCTCTAGGAGAGTAGTATATAAAGGGGGTCATTCATTTGTAATTCATAAAGCAAACAATTCAAGTTCTCTCTAATACAAAGCTTCATTTAACAATTCTCTTGTGTTCTTTCCTCCACAGAAACTCAAGGGGAAGTTTTATCGAGAAGTGGTTAGACCGTCCATGTTGTATGGGGCGGAGTGCTGGCCGGTGAAGAAATCTCATGTTCAGAGAATGAAGGTTACGTTGTGGAGATGAGGATGCTTAGGTGGATGTGCGGGCTCACCGGGTTAGATAGGATTAAGAATGGAGTTATTAGGGAAAAGGTGGGGGTGACCCCGGTGGATGAGAAGTTGCGGGAGGCGAGGCTCAGGTGGTTCGGGCATGTACGGAGGAGAAGCCCAGATGCTCCGATGAGGAGCTGTGAGCGGTTGGCGGTGGTTGGCGCGAGTCGTGACAGATGAAAGCTAAAGAAGCATTGGGAAGAGGTGATTAGACATGAGATGGCTGGATTGCGGATTTCCGAGGACATGACCCTTGATAGGAGAGTCTGGAAGTCTAGCATCAGGGTTTTAGGATAGAGGCTTTTAGAAATTCTGGCAATTCCTTCTCGGGGATCGGTGGGGCTCTCCATAGATTGTCTAGTGTGCCCTTTTGGTAGTTAGTAGTCGTTGTTATTGTATTTCATTTTATTTACTGAATGTGGCTAAATTTACATATGCGGATGTCCTTTCACTTCTATTTTGTTTACCTCTCCTTTTTGCATGCCATGTTATTGATGGTCTATGTTTACATGATTATGTATTGTGATCTCTGTTGGAGTTACTAATGCTCTTTTGTTTTTGTTTTGTTTTTCTTTTATTTCTTTCGTTATCTAAGCCGAGGGTCGGTTGGAAACAGCCTCCCCACCCTTTCGGGTGGGGGTAAGGTCTGTGTACGTATTGCCCTCCTCAAACACCATTCTGTGGGAATATACTGGGTTGTTATTGTTGTTATTATTGTTGTTGTTTTTGTTGTGTTCTTTCTTCCATTCTCTTAGCGATATTGAGTGCAGTAAGGCTGATTTGGCATAGCAAGAACGTGAGCAAGTTGTGCAAGATCGCGAGCGAATTGTTAAGTAATGCACGTGTACATAACTAACAACTAAGGACGTGACACAAATCCCTAAATGAGAAGCAATAATAATAGAATAACTATTTCCATTTGGGTAACTGCATTATCAAGCAAGGTGTGTAATAGTTATTAGTACTAGTTAGTAGTCACATTCTCACGGCATGAAAGCGTAACTTTACCCACTACAATAAAACTAGTTGGAAATTATCATTTATTTTACTCGGCGGCTTTTAGCAAAATCATTTTTAAAGACGTTCAAGGTCAAATTATATGCCTAATGTTTGCGGGAGCCTAAAGCAAGCCTCTTCTTTCCGCACTATCTTTTCCTCTTCGGCCCTTTTAAATGACATTTTTGCCAAACAAATTTGATGTAAATTAAGTCACTTTGGAAATCAAGAAAACATTTTTTTTTTCAAAAAAAAAAAAAAAAAAAAATGTTTTCTTGATTTCCAAAGTGACATTATGGTCATTATTTTTTTCGAATTTACCCTCTTTCCAAGTAAATGATCTAATTAATTTTCTAAAAGTCCATTAAATGTTATTACTCGTACTATTGAGGAACGATAAATGGCAACTTAATTAAATAACTCTTATCATTAATATTATTAAATAACTTCTTTGATGGATGTGTGAAAAACTTACTAGATGAATAATAATTTCCCAAAATAAAATTTAGAATTCACAATGAAGGGAACATTGGCGTAACTGGTAAAGTTGATGTCATGTGATTAGGAAATCACAGGTTCGAGCCGTGAAAACAGCCTTTTGCAAAGAGACAGCGTAAGACTGCGTACAATAGTCCTAGTGGTCCGGCCTTTTCCCGAACCCCGGATATAAACGGGAGCTTGGGCTGCCCTTAAGGATTTCTTTGATGAGTGTGTGAAAAACTTAACAGACTAATAATAAAATAAAATTTAGAAGTCATATTTTTCCATTTTTTATATTAAGAACTTATGTCTATCTTGTATTAACATCTTATGGAAAAAATATAAATAATTCGCAAATGTGATCTTTCAAAAACAGTGTCTTAAAGAAAAAGTACTGCAGGGAAGAAATTAAATGGGATAATGAAGTAAAAAACTTTTATTACACTCAACTGACTTGATATCTTTCTTTCTTTCCTTTTTTTTCTTTTGTCGCAATACTCAACTGACTTAGTCCAGCGTTACTATTTTAAAGTGTATGGAAAAATTATATATATAAGTGATTGTCTTCGTACAGGCCATATCACTTCTATCTTGAAGCAAAACATGGCTAACACAATTTCCTTCCTTTCTTCTCTACTAATTATCCTTGCAATGTTCACCCCTGAAATCCATGCAGTAGATTACACCGTTACCAACAGGGCCGCAAACACCCCCGGCGGTGCCCGTTTCAACCGAGATATCGGTGCCCAATATAGCAAGCAAACATTGGCAGCTGCCACTTCTTTCATATGGAAAATCTTCCAACAGAACTCTCCAGCTGACCGCAAAAACGTGCAAAAGGTAAGTATGTTCGTCGATGACATGGGAGGAGTAGCTTACGCTATCAACAATGAGATTCATGTTAGTGCCAGGTATATGCAATAAATTGATTCAGTAAATAAGCAGAAGATGCACGTCCCAAACTCAAAATACATGCATATATTAAGTGATATGTTAAATTCATGTATTGCAGGTATATTCAGAGTTACTCTGGTAATGTCAAGAGAGAGATAACCGGAGTATTGTACCACGAGAGCACCCACATTTGGCAGTGGAACGGGAACGGTCGGGCTCCCGGCGGATTAGTTGAAGGGATTGCTGATTATGTAAGGCTCAAAGCTGGTCTTGCACCTAGTCACTGGGTGAAACCAGGGCAGGGCGATCGATGGGACCAAGGCTACGACGTGACTGCTCGATTTCTTGATTACTGTAACAGCTTGAGAAATGGGTTCGTGCCACAACTTAACAAAAAAATGAGAAATGGCTATAGCAATCAGTTCTTTGTTGACTTGTTGGGAAAGACGGTTGATCAACTTTGGAGTGATTACAAAGCTAAATTCCGCGCAATAGTGAGCGAGTGAGGTTGTCTAATTAAGACCCAAAATGAGAAACAACATCTAATGCCCACGTACCAATAAAAGGCTATGTGTGTCTGGTCTTATTGAATAATAAAAGTAAAGCGCTAGGGTTAACTACAAGTTTTCTCATTCATGTGGCTTTTTATTGGAATAAACCCCGCAAAAATAATATTCACGATATTAATAATAAATATAGAACATTAAGTTATGGTTAAATCAACAAGAATAAAAATACAGTAAGAATGACACCAAGATTTTATGTGGAAACTCTTCTAAATAAAGGAAAAACAACGACCAAGAAGAACAACTAATATCTCTATAGCGAGGAATTTTTCATTGTGCACTAACGAGTATAAGTACTTCTAAGACCACTACACCCTCAAAAGAAATAAATACTCCTTTTCTTTTTCCACCTTACTACAATATCTCACACTCTATTTTTCTTCACATACTATTTTCTTATAGTCTATGGAATACATTGCTCTCTTTTTACTTTTTGTTGGTATGATGAAATGAGAGTTGAAGCTCTCCTTTTATAGCCAAAACCTCACTCTCTAAAGCCTACGATATTTGATAATTTGCACACTCTTTTTACAATTTCAACAGGGTTGGCTACCAAACCAAACCAAGTCAACAAAATTGGCTACCACATCATATCAATTCAATAAGGTTGACTATCAAACCAAACCAAGTCAACAAAATTGGCTACCAAATCATTTGAATGAGATGAACACCATATCAATCTCCCCCTATAGTCTCATTCATCTAGAGGAGGTAGCATTGTCTTCTAGTTTGAGTGCATGCCGACAAGTTCTTTCCATTGCTTGAACTTGTCTCTTGGTACCACCTTGGTCATTCTCTGTTTTTCCTCCGTTGTTGTAGGACACATCTTTTTGCTCAACTTCAGATGACCAGGAAGGGGTGTGAAAACCAACTGAGCACTTTTCATATTAAAGCGTTCCAGTACAGTTCTATGTACTTCTCCTGTGACAAGTAAAGCTTCTTTTTTGTTTCTCGAACGAGTAATTCTCATACCCAAAATTTACTTAGCGTGACCCAAGTTTTTCATTGCAAAAGACTTAGTTAGTTGTTTCTTCAACTCGTCAATCTTGGAAGCATTCCTGCCCACAATCAACATATCATCCACATATAGCAAGAAGATGATAAAGTCATCGTCACTTGTAACAGTGTCTGGGAGCTTGTTTCTATAGACTCTTCTTAAGTTTGCGTACAAGATTTTTATTTACCTTTTGCCTTGAAGCCCTCAGGTTGTTCCATATAAATCTCCTCATATAAGTCACCGTGAAGAGAAGTTGTCTTCACATCCATCTGCTCAATCTCCAAATCAAGACCGGCAGTCAAACCAAGAACTGTCCGAATGGAGGACATTTTCATGACAGGACAAAATATTTCGTCAAAGTCAATACCTTTTCTTTGACCAAATCCATTAACAACCAATCTAGCTTTATATCTGGGCTTCTATCACGAACCGAATTTCCATCTCTCGGGAATCGTGATGACGCCTACTATTGAGCGCTAGGCAAGCCAAAAATCAACTACTTACTTCATTAATAAATTACTTCCTTTTAACAAATATAAGCGATAACATGAAATCAGCGGAACTTTAAAAAAATAAGCGAAAGGTAAAAAATAAAATATATGAAATCAATGTCTATTACAACTTCTAAAACCTCAAGTACCCCAGAATTTGGTGTCACAGTGTCACAGACTGCCTAAGATTTACTACATACTAGTTTTGAAATTATAACCGTACATTGTTTCTGAATAAAAGAAAAAGGAAACAGAAAATAGTGATAGCAGGGGACGCCAGGGCATGCGGGCGTCTGCAGGTCCACCTTGGATCTCCGGGTGGACTGAAGGAAGTAAATATGTCTATACATATGACTCAACAATTATCACGTAGCAAATAGGACTCGACTCATAATCCACCAAGCTAAAGTTAGACCAAACACTTACCTCGATGCCTCGAACACAACTCAAGTTTCAATTATAGTTTTACCACTTGATGCCACCGCCAATTCGCTTGTATCTTAGCCACAAATTATTTAATCACATCAATAAATGCTAAATAAATCAACCATAATGCATGAAAATGAGTTTTTCAAATTTTTATCCTATAAGTCAAAAATCTCCCTTGAAGTGATCCAGTTTGCACATACCTTGCAATCTGTCCAGAATTTTCCTCACAACCCAAGAAGCTGCCTTGAAGCCCTTAGGTTGTTCCATATAAATCTCCTCATATAAGTCACCGTGAAGAGAAGTTGTCTTCACATCCATCTGCTCAATCTCCAAATCAAGACCGGTAGTCAAACCAAGAACTGTCCGAATGGAGGACATTTTCATGACAGGACAAAATATTTCGTCAAAGTCAATACCTTTTCTTTGACCAAATCCATTAACAACCAATCTAGCTTTATATCTGGGCTTCTATCACGAACCGGATTTCCATCCCTCGGGAATCGTGATGACGCCTACTATTGAGCGCTAGGCAAGCCAAAAATCAACTACTTACTTCATTAATAAATTACTTCCTTTTAACAAATATAAGCGATAACATCCAGTTTGCACATACCTTGCAATCTGCTAAACAAAGTCCCCTGAAGCAACTAATTCCCCATAATGGCATCTCTACTGTCCAGAATTTTCCTCACAACCCAAGAAGCAGCCTTAGGAGTAGTCATTGTTTCAATAGCTTCCTGTTTAATGTAGTAGCTGTGCACCCACTTTATCCAAAGGCATTCCTTCTTTTTAGTTAAATCCCAAAGATGTTTGCAGATTGCTGCTTTGTTCCATGCCTTCATGTCTAGGATATTCAGTCCACCTGCTGTACTTGGTCTGCATACCCTTTCTCAAGCAACTAGTGCCTTCCTGGATGCATTAGCCCTTCCGGTCCACAAAAAAGTTCTGCGGATAGTTTCAATAATTTTCATCACTTTCTTAGGCATAATAAAAATTTGAGCCCAGTAGGTTTGAATTCCAAATATGACAGCTTTGATCAGCTGACATCTTCCAGCATAAGAGAGTAATTTTGCAGACCAACATGTTATCTTGGCTTTTATCTTCTCAATCAGTGGCAGATATTGACAGATAGCCAATTTCTTGGATTCCAAGGGTATCCCCAGATATCTAAATGGCAGCTCTCCTTCAATGAAACCCAGTGTTCCCAGAATTACCTCTCTGACATTCTGCTTTATTCCATCCATATATATGGCACTCTTGTTAACATTTGCCCGCAGACCAGATGCTTTAGAGAATCTGTGGAAAGCCTCCTTTAAAATTCTAATAGAGATAAGATCAGCTCTGCAGAACATTAATAGGTCATCAGCAAAGCATACATGAATACCGTTAAACTTCCTGCATTTAGGATGAAAATTGAAATCGCCATTCTTGTGTAGCTGCCCCAGTTCCCTATTCAAATACTCCATAGCAATCACAAATAGATAAGGTGACATCGGGTAACCTTGCCTAATACCATAAAAATCTTTGATTTTAAGGTGAAATCAAGTTAAAAGATGTTGATAATTGAAAAAAACTAGTTTAAAACAACTTACAATTGATTTGGAGAAGAAGTAATCCTTGAAAAATCGCCTAAGTGCGTTTATGTTTGAGGAAATATGAAAAATGGGTTTTAAAATCGGTTAAGTATAAAAGTTGCAGGTCTTACTTATGGGAATTGCAAAATAGGGTTCGCAATTGCGAACCTTTCAGAAATCTCAACTTTCGCATTAGCGAGAAATATGTCGCATTTGCGACTCCACATTTGCGATAGATGTGTTGCATTTGAATCCTTAAGCATTAAAGGGAAACTTCACATTTGCGAAGAAGCACTCGCATTTGCGAGCAAGCAGGCCTAAATTGGTTTTCGCATTTGCGATCCAGCCTTCGCATTTGCGAGCCAGGCTTGGGCACATTAACTCAAAACCAACAATTTTCTAAGTTCAAAATGCAATTCGTGACCTATCCAAAACTCACATGAGCTCTCAAGGCTCCAAACCTAATATAAACACAACCTCAAGAAAATCCCACATACTTACTTGTGTACTCATACCACCATAATAACATCAAAAATATCGAATTAAACCTCAATATCAATGAAATTTATCAAAACTTCTTAAATATCAGAATTTCCAATTCAAGTCCGAATCACGCCAAATGATATTTGTTTTAACAAAATTTTACAGAAATGTATTAAGCCATATATAAAACCTATATCGAGCACCGGAACAAAAATACGGCCCTAATATCATCGTGTTCTATTCAAATTTCCTTTCAAATTTCCTTAAACTATTTCAAAAATAATTTTCTTTAAAAATTTATTTCTCGGGCTTGGGAGCTCGGAATTCGGTTCCGGGCACACGCCCAGTCCCATATTTTCCTACGGATCCTCCGCGACTGTCAAATCACGGGTCCAGATTCATTTATCCAAAATATTGACCAAAGTAAAATTAACTCATTTATAACTAATTTTTATCATTTTTCTAAGATTTTCATATTTAAACTATTCGGCTATGCGCCCGGATTGTGCACGCAACTCGAGGTGACTCTAAATGAGGTTTATAAGGCTTGAGAGACACGATATTCAATTAAAAGAAATTGATAACCTTTTAGGTCACCACATTCTCCACCTCTAAAACAAATGTTTGTCGTTGAACGGACATAAAAAGGAAGTACCTGAGTCGGGGAAAAGATGGGGATAACTGTAGAAAATCACTCTATCTATGATATGTGCGCTTTGGTTGTATGAGCATGATTTTCAGGTATAGGTTTTGATGAATGACAAACAATAAAGTCAAGTGTCAAACAACGATATTATATGACAAACAATCGAGATTGAATGGCGAGAAGCATATTGATGACGAATTGCATAGACAAGCCAAAGACGAGCTCAAATGTTCAAGACCGAAGACCCAAGGCGTAGGTCGTTAGGTAGAACCAATGTAAGAGCAACGTATAAGTTATCTCGTCTTTTGGCTCAACATAGGTCATCATAAATATGCATAAAATTATTTTATTAAATCATATTTATCATAAACATATTTTAAATACTTCAAACAAAATGATGTTAAAGTTTTTATTTTAACCAAAATGGTTTTTGAAGTAAGTTTTCAAAACTGGACTAAAATAATCGATTATACAAATCAGCATAATCGATTATGTTATAACAGTGGCCAAAGTGTTTGAACACTGCCACAGAATAATTATACAAAGTGCATAATCGATTATGTGATTACCGTTGCCAAAGTGTTTGAAACACTGTCTCAATATAATCGATTATATCAATTAGATAATCGATTATCCAGCGGAGAATCAGCTTTTGATTTTCGGAACGTTAGAGACATAATCAATTATCTCTATCAAATAATCGATTATCTGGCAGAAAATCAGGGATTCTAATTTTCAGAACGTTAGAGGCATAATCGATTATATGGATGAAATAATCGATTATATGTGAGCAGAATTAGATTCCGATTTTGTAACGTTAACAAAATAATCGATTATGTGATATAAATAATCGATTATCTGGGCACAAAATCAGCATAATTAATTGTAAATTAAGCAACGGTCATGCACCCTTTTTCACCTATAAAAAGAGGTCTTTTGAGCTGATTTTAAACACACAACACCTCCCAATATTGATATACATATTGATCATATTTGAGCATCATTTTAGAGCTTTTGTTGAGCCATTTGAGAGACAACTTTGTGTTGTTCATAGAGCTAAATTTGTATCTCTTTATCCACTCTTTTGAGAGCGTTCTTGTGTAAGAAGAGAAAGGTGTTTGAGAAGAACATATCTTCTCATTTGTCGGGTTCGCTAAGTACCCTAAGTCTTAGTGTGTGAAGTCTTGTGGTGCGGTATCCACGAGCAAGGTGAAGTCTTGGGGTGCGGTATCCTCGAGCAATCGAAGTCTTGTAGAGTGTACATCTACGAGCAACTGTAACGGTTTGTTAGGCACCCGTAAGCTTAACAAAGTTAGTGGAATCTCGAGAGAGTCTCTCGGGGACTGGACTAGCCACAGGTTGTGGTGAACCAGGATAAAATACGGTGTGTTCTTTCTTTATTATTTCAATTACCGTATTTACTTTATTCCTGCAATTTTAATTCAGCATTATTTATCAATATTCTCGTGCCTCACTATTCACCCCCCCCTAGTGAACGGCATAAATCCTAACAATTGGTATTAGAGCCTAACTCTCTGAAAGCCTTAACCGGTTGAGAGCGATATATATTTTTTGTTGAGAATATTGAACGCATGAATGATGAGCGAAGGACATTCCACCCATAGTCCTCCACTCTTTGATGGAAGGAATTTCACATATTGGAAAGAGCGGATGAGAATCTTCATCCAATCACATAATTTTCGCTTGTGGCGGATCATCAAGAATGGACAACAAATGCCAACAAAGGAGGAAGATGAATATGACGCCGAGGACATCAAAATGGTTGAACTTAACGCAAAGGCCGTCAACTTATTATATTGTGCGATGAATCCGGATGACTACCTGAAAATCTCTTGTTGCACAACCGCAAAGGAAATGTGGGATAAACTCGAGATCACTTATGAAGGTACGTCTCAAGTCCGAGAAGCTAGAATTGATTTTCTAACACATGAATATGAAATCTTTAAAATGGAGAAGGAATCCATCGGTCATATGTTCGAACGATTCTCAAAAATCGTCAACGACCTTCATGCTCTCGGGAAAGTGTACACGAACAAAGATCTTGTTCGAAAAATCCTACGGAGCCTCACTCCCGAATGGCGTTCCAAAGTCGATGCCATCCAAGAGTCGATAGGTATCACGGATATCACAATTGATGGACTAAGAGGTAACCTCGAAACTTATGAAAGTACAATTCTTAATCCCTATCTTAGAAGTAGAAGTTCAAATTTCGCCTTCAAAGCATCATCTTCTAAAAGAGTAGAGGTAAGTGATTCGGAAAGCGATGATGATATTACTTTCAATGATATAATTGAAAAGTTTTATAAGTTTATGAAGAAGGAAATAAAGAAGGAAGAACCAAGTCCTTCATGCCAAAATTGTGGAAAACTTGGCCACACCAAATCACATTGTCCAAAACCCAAGGACAAGAAAAAGAAGAAACATCATCGGCGCGTGACATGGGATTCAGACAGCTCGGGCAATGAAACTGCCGCATTATGCCTCATGGCCAACGAAGAAGAAGAGGTAAGTATTTCTAACTCTTACTCGCTTGAAGAAATACAAAATGCCTTTGTTAAAGCTTCCGAAACCATAAAAGAATTGAAGAAAACACTTTCTTTGCAAGAAACAGATTTTCAGAAAACACTTTCTTTGCAAGAAAAAGATTTTGAAAAACGACCTTCTTTGAAAGAAAAAGATTTTTAAAATGACATTAGTGCTCTTAAAAATAAAATTGAAGTTTTAGAAAAAGAAAATAAATTTTTGGAAAATGACAATGTTGTTTTTAAAAATAAGATCAAGGAATTGAATGAAGCCTCTTCAATTGATCAATGTTCAAATTGCTCTTCTTGTAGTTCTTTGAAAACAGAGAACATAGAACTTAGGAACGCACTAGAAAAACGTAGTGTTGATAATCCTAAAACAAGTGAAGAAATCAAAAAGGATGTTAGAAATGAGGTACCACCTAGAAATAATTCTAGGAACTTTACTAATGAGTCTAAGATTAATTATTTTAGACCACCTAGAAACAACTCTAGGAATTTCACAAATGAGTCTAGAATGAATAATTTTAGACCACCTAGAAACAACTCTAGGAATTTCACAAATGAGTCTAGAATGAATAATGATAGACCACCTAGAAATGACTCTAGGAATTTCAACGCTTCTAGGAATAACAAATTTAGATCACCTAGAACGCATTTGGCTCAACCTAGACACATGCACAATCCTAATGTTATATGTCATTATTGTAACCGGGTAGGACACATTGCACCCGTATGTTTTGCTAAACATAGAGATTCATATTTTGATTATGATTATTATTTGTCTAACCCCCAAGGACCCAAAAGAAGTTGGGTACCAAAAACCTATTTTTAGGTACTTTTGCAGGTGTGCTTGAAGACTACAATATTGTAGTAGATGCACCAAGCACGAAACCTTAATGCATTGAGGGGGAACGTCGGTTAGTTATCATATTTTCGAGCTAACAATTGATATTAATGATTCGATAAATCTTTAATTTGAATAAAATTGGTATCAATTAGTTTTCAAATGATTGATTCATGTTTTGATGAATATTTTGAGTTTAAATAACAGTTGGTATATTTGCGAAAAATGACCGTTATTATGATTAGTATGCATTACTAACGTTTGGTATCATTTGATGTTGATATGATTTTGTTTCTAACAATTGGTATCGTCAATAGTTTAATTAACAATTGGTATACTCTTTTTGCTAATGCCAAAAGGGGGAAGAATTTAGGCGATATGCATGCTTTAATTAAGGGGGAATTATATTGAATTGTTTGCATAAATTGTACGTTGAGATATAGCATGAATTTAGGGGGAATTCGATATGCATATCTCCTATTGTTTGTCATTATCAAAAAGGGGGAAATTGTAGAAAATCACTCTATCTATGATATGTGCGCTTTGGTTGTATGAGCATGATTTTCAGGTATAGGTTTTGATGAATGACAAACAATGAAGTCAAGTGTCAAACAACGATATTATATGACAAACAATCGAGATTGAATGGCGAGAAGCATATTGATGACGGAATTGCATAGACAAGCCAAAGACGAGCTCAAATGTTCAAGACCGAAGACCCAAGGCGTAGGTCGTTAGGTAGAACCAATGTAAGAGCAACATATAAGTTATCTCGTCTTTTGGCTCAACATAGGTCATCATAAATATGCATAAAATTATTTTATTAAATCATATTTATCATAAACATATTTTAAATACTTCAAACAAAATGATGTTAAAGTTTTCATTTTAACCAAAATGGTTTTTGAAGTAAGTTTTCAAAACTGGACTAAAATAATCGATTATACAAATCAGCATAATCGATTATGTTATAACAGTGGCCAAAGTGTTTGAACACTGCCATAGAATAATCGATTATACAAAGTGCATAATCGATTATGTGATTACCGTTGCCAAAGTGTTTGAAACACTGTCTCAATATAATCGATTATATCAATTAGATAATCGATTATCCAGCGGAGAATCAGCTTTTGATTTTCGGAACGTTAGAGACATAATCGATTATCTCTATCAAATAATATATTATCTGGCAGAAAATCGGGGATTCTGATTTTCGGAACGTTAGAGGCATAATAGATTATATGGATGAAATAATCGATTATATGTGAGCAGAATCTGATTCCGATTTTGTAACGTTAACAAAATAATCGATTATGTGAGATAAATAATCGATTATCTGGGCACAAAATCAGCATAATTAATTGTCAATTAAGCAACGGTCATGCACCCTTTTTCACCTATAAAAAGAGGTCTTTTGAGCTGATTTTAAACACACAACACCTCCCAATATTGATATACATATTGATCATATTTGAGCATCATTTTAGAGCTTTTGTTGAGCCATTTGAGAGACAACTTTGTGTTGTTCATAGAGCTAAATTTGTATCTCTTTATCCACTCTTTTGAGAGAGTTCTTGTGTAAGAAGAGAAAGGTGTTTGAGAAGAACATATCTTCTCATTTGTCGGGTTCGCTAAGTACCCTAAGTCTTAGTGTGTGAAGTCTTGTGGTGCGGTATCCACGAGCAAGGTGAAGTCTTGGGGTGCGGTATCCTCGAGCAATCGAAGTCTTGTAGAGTGTACATCTACAAGCAACTGTAACGGTTTGTTAGGCACCCGTAAGCTTAACAAAGTTAGTGGAATCTCGAGAGAGTCTCTCGGGGACTGGACTAGCCACAGGTTGTGGTGAACCAGGATAAAATACGGTGTGTTCTTTCTTTATTATTTCAATTACCGTATTTACTTTATTCCTGCAATTTTAATTCCGCATTATTTATCAATATTCTCGTGCCTCACTATTCACCCCCCTCTAGTGAACGGCATAAATCCTAACAATAACGGCTTCACATATCGGACTTGGACTCCCAAGTCGATTCCTCAGGAGGCTGACCTCTCCATGAACACGAAGAGAGGGAAAACTCTTCCATCTCAACTGACGAACTTGCCAGTCTAGAATAGCTACCAGCTCCTCCTCATAAGACAAGTCCTTGTCCAACTGGACAGTGCTGAAATCTAACACGTGGGATGGATCACCGTGATACTTCCGAAGCATGGACACTTGAAACACTAGATGCATGGTTGATAAGCTCGGCGGCAATGCGAGTCTGTAAGCCACCTCTCCCACTCTATCAAGAATCTCAAACGGACCGATGAACCTAGGGCTAAGCCTGCCCTTTTCCCAAATCTCATCACACCCTTCATAGGCGTCACTCGAAGCAAAACCCGCTCAGCGACAATAAAAACCACATCACGAACCTTGCGGTCTGCATGACTCTTTTGCTTGGACTGAGTTATACGAAGCCTATCCTGAATAATCTTGACCTTGTCCAAGGCCTCCCGAACCAGCTCTGTACCCAACAAATGAGCCTCTACCGGCTCAAACCACCCAATCGGAGATCGATACCGCCTACCATTTAGAGCCTTATAAGGAGCCATACGGATACTCGACTGTAGCTGTTGTTGTAGGCGAACTCTGCTAAAGGCAAGAATTGATCCCATGAGCCTCCAAAGTCAATGGTAATAGAATAGTCCGCTCAGACTGCTTGTCCGTCTGAGGATGAAATGTTATGCTCAACTCAACCTGAGTGCCTAACTCTCGCTAAACTACTCTCCAAAATTGCGAGGTGAACTACGTACCTCCGTACGAAATTATAGATACAGGCATACCATGAAAACGAACAATCTCCCGGATATAGATCTCAGCAAACCTCTCGGATGAATAGGAGACTGCCATACGAATGAAATGCATTGACTTGGTCAGCCTATCAACAATGACCCATGCTACGCCGAACTTCCTCTGAGTCTGTGGGAGTCCAACAACGAAATCCATAGTGACCCGCTCCCACTTCTACTCGGGAAACTCAATCCTCTGAAACAAACCACCAGGCCTTTGATGCTCGTATTTAACCTGTTGGAAATTTAAACACCGAGCCACATATGTAACAATATCATTATTCATTATATGCCACCAGTAATACTGCCACAAATCTTGATATATCTTCGCGGTGCCAGGATGAATAGAGTACCGGGAGCTATGGGCCTCCTCTAAAATCAACTCTCGAAACCCATTCACATTTGGCACATAAATTCGACCCTGTAATCTTAAAACTCCATCATCATTTATGGTAACATGCTTGGCACCTCCGCGCTGGACCGTGTCTCTAAGGACACACAAATGGGGATCATCATACTGCCGATCACGGATACGCTCCCATAAAGACGAACGAGTGACCATGAAAGCTAACACCTAAGTAGGCTCAGAAACATCCAACCTTTCGAACTGATTGACCAATGCCGGAACATCCAAGGCAACTAGTCTATCACTGACCGGAATATAAGCAAGACTGCCCATACTGGATGACTTCCTACTCAAAGCATCGAGCACCACATTGGACTTCCCCGGATGATATAAGATAATGACATCATAGTCTTTCAACAACTCCAACCACCTCCTCTGCCTCAAATTCAACTCTTTCTGCTTGAACAAATATTGAAGACTGTTGTGATCTATGAACACCTCACATGGCACGCCATACAGATAATGCCTCCAAATCTTCAATGCGCGAATAATGGTTGTCAACTCTAAATCATGAACCGGATAGTTCTTCTCATGAATCTTCAACTGTCGTGAAGCATAGGCAATAACCTTGCTATCATGCATCAACACTGCTTCAAGCCCAATATGAGATGCATCACAATAAACTGTATAAGGCCCTGATCATGTGGGCAAAACCAACACCGGTGCTGTAGTCAGAGCTGTCTTGGACTTCTGAAAGCTCGCCTCACACTCGTCCGACCATTTAAACTGGGCACCCTTATGGGTCAACCTGGTCATCAGGGCTGCAATGGATGAAAATGCCTCCACGAACCGACGATAGTAGCCTACCAATCCCATGAAACTCCGAATTTCTATAGCTGATGCTAGTCTAGGCTAGTTCTTGACTGCCTCAATCTTTTTCAGATCAACCAGAATACCCTTTGCTGATACAACAGGACCCAGGAATGCAACTGAACTCAACTAGAACTCACACTTAAAAATTTTAGCATACATATGACTATCCTTCAAAGTTTGAAGAACCACTCTAAGATGTTGCTCGTTCCCCTCTCGGCTACGAGAATATATAAGAATATCATAAATGAAGACTATCATGAACGAATCCAAATAAAGACTGACCACTCGGTTCATTGAATACATAAAATATGTTGGGGAATTGGTCAACACAAATGCCATGACTAAGAACTCATAATGCCCGTACCGAGTCCGGAAAGCTATCTTAGGGACATCAGATGCCCTAATCCTCAACTGCTAGTAACCTGATCTCAAGTCAATCTTTGAAAATATACCTTGTCACCCTGAAGTTGGTCAAACAAATCATCTATCCTTAGAAATGGATACTTATTCTTGATTGTAACCTTATTCAACTGTCGGTAATCAATACACATTCTCATTGATCCGTCCTTCTTCTTAACAAACAACACTAACGCACCCCAACGCGAAACACTGGTCTAATGAAACCCTTCTCAAGCAAATATTGCAAGTGTTCCTTCAACTCTTCCAACTCCGGGGGGGCCATACGATACGGTGGGATAGAAAAAGGATAAGTGACTGAAGCCAAATCAATGCGAAAGTCAATATCCATGTCGGGTGGCATACCCGGCAGGTCAGAAGGGAAAACATCAGGAAACTCACGAACAACAAGTACAAAATCAATAGAAGGAACCTTAGCTCTCAAATCACAAACATGTGCTAAATAGGCCAAACGCCCCTTCTCGACCATACGTCTAGCCTTCACATACAAGATAACACTACAGGTAGAATGACCCGGAGTCCGTCTCCACTCTAAACGCGGCAAATCTGATGAGCCTAAGGTCATAGTCTTGGGATGACAGTCCAAGATAGCATGGCAAGGTGACCCCAATATAACATTGAAATAGACCAAGTCTAGAAGCAACAAATCCATTCGAGTCTCAAGACCCCCAATCACCACAATACAAGAACGATGGACTTGATCTACCACAATAGAATCACCCACCAGTGTAGACACATAAATAGGAACACTCAGTGAATCTCTAGGTATGACCAGATACGGTACAAAATAAGATGACACAAACGAGTAGGTAGACCCTGAAACAAATAACACTGAAGCATCTCTATCACAAACCAGAATAGTACATGTAATGAATATATCTGAAGTCTCAGCCTTGGGCCTGGCTGGAAGGGCGTAACATCACGGCTGGGACCTACCACCCTATACTACCTTTCTGGGACAGCCTGTTGTTTGCTGGCCTCCACCGCTAGCGGCCTGAGCTCCACCTCTACTACCTCTACCTCCACCTCTAGCACCTCTGCCCTACCTCTAGCTGGCTGGGTGGGTTGTGGAACATCCGGTGCTTGTACCATAGCATGAGAACCCTGATGCTGGGAGCTACTCGGTGCTCGAGGGAAAAACTTGGCAATGTGACCTGGATAACCACAAGTGTAACAAGCCCTCAGCTGATGAGGCTGCTGGCCCTGATGACTTGAATGACCACCCCGAAAACTCTGAAGTGGCGGCTCACTAATAGGAGAAGGTGGTGCACCGTAGGACTACTGATCGGAATACTGCATCTAGGGATCACAACTACCTAAAACACCATGAGAAACCTGAAGTGCTAACTAAAAAGGTCTAGGAGGATGGCCTCTACCATATGAATATCTACCTCCAGACGAGGTACAAGTGAATCTGCTTGAACGACGGGGCCTCTTGTCTGGCCCATGACTACCTCCCTACGACAGAACCATCTCAACTCTGCGGGCCATATTGGCCTCCTCCTGAAAAGTAATCTCTCTTCCAGGTTCCTTAGCCATCTGAAGATGAATCTGCTAAATAAGACAGTCAATAAACCTCCTCATCCTCCCTCTCTCGGTGGGAAGTATGACGAGCGTATGGCGAGCCAAATCAATGAACCTGGTCTCATAATGGGTAATCATCATGGAACCCTGCTGGAGGCGCTCGAATTGACTCCGATAGGCCTCTCTCTGAGTAATTGGGAGAAACTTCTCTAGAAACAACATTGTAAACTACTCCCATGTCAAGGTTAGTGATCCAACTAGTTTGGCTAAGCAATAATCTCTCCACTAATTCTTGGCGGATCCAGATAAGCGAATGTATCAAAATAAATCTCATTGGTCTCAACAATACCCATGCTCCTGAGAACCTCGTTGCAGCTGTCTAGATAATCCTGAGGATCCTCAGTAGATGCACCACTAAAAATAGAAGTGAATATCTTGGTGAACCTATCCAGCCTCCACAAAACATTGACAGACATAGCTGCTCCATCACCGGTCTAAGCTACAACACCCGATTGTACTGTTCCAACTAGCTGAACCAGTGGAGTCTAACCTGAGGAGCTACCCGCTCCGCAGTGAGAGTAGCAAGATTTAGGGGCCCTCCTCCAGCCTGAGAGATTGTTAGCACTACAGGAAGAAAGCCTGCACGGGTGACACTCTCCATGAAGCCCACTAGTCAGACCAAAGTGTCCTGAAGAACTGGGGTAGCAATAAACCCCTCTGGGTCTTGAGTTGGGTCTATCGGAACTGCAGGAGTCGGAACCTCCTCATCTAAATCAACCGGATACTCTGTCACTGGTGTTGCTGCTCGGGGCTGAGCTCTGTCCCTACCTCGCCCTCTAGCACGGCCTCAGCCTTACCCTCTACCCCTTGTGAAAGCTGTTGTTGGGGGATCGGGCTGCTGAGCGATGGATGAGGAAGCTTGTGTCCTAGCCATCTGGAAAGAACATAGTAGAAATCAATTAGTATTGGGAAATAGAATCGCATGACAAGAAAGAACAAATGTGAAGTTTTTCCTAACTCCGTAGCCTTTGGGGATTAATACAGACGTCTCTATACCGATCTCTCAGAATCTAATAATATTGTCTCTGAACTGTGAGATTCATGTAACCTGAAGCTCTAATACTAACTTAGTCATGACCCGAATTTCCCTGCATCGGGAGTCGTGATGTCACCTACTATTGAGATCTAGGCAAGCCCAAAATCAACCACTTACTTCATTAACAAATTACTTCCTTTTTAAAAATATAAGTGATAACATAAAATCAACGAAACTTTAAATAATTAAGCGAAAGGTAACAATAAAAAATCTGAAATTAACGTCTATTACAACTTCTAAAACCTCAAATACCCCAAAATCCGGTGTCACAGACTGTCTAAATTTTACTACATAAAAGGTTTGAAGAAATAACAATACACTATTTCTGAATAAAAGAAAAAGGAAACAGAAAATAGAGATGGAGGGAGACGCCAGGTCCTGCAGACGCATGTAGGTCTAGAAGATCTCCTGAGTAGAATATCTAGCTCATCCACAGCTTCACAAGTAGGAGCATCTACCTCAACAATATTAGCATTGTTATCACCATTACCATCAATATGTTGATCTGGAATATGATTTTGGGCATCACCATCATCATTGAGACCACCAACATCATCGGTATTTGTATAATGAACTTCATCAAGATTAACTAAACCTTCCGCATTTATCCGCTTTATTAATATCTTTAATGGTTTGATACTCCATGAAGATAACATTACGGCTCCTCACACCCTTCTTCTCAATTAGATCATACAGCCTATAACCAAACTCATCAAGGTCATAACCAATAAAGATGCACTGCCTTGTCTTGGCAGTTAATTTTGACCTCTCATCTTTAGGTACATGTACAAAGCTTTGCAACCAAATACTTTTAAATGATCATAGGAAACGTCCTTGCCATACCAAACTTTGTTTGGAACATCACTTTTCAAAGCAACCACAAGGGATATATTAATAACATGTGCGACGGTTAACAAAGCCTCTCCCCAAAAGGAATTCGGCAACTTTGCTTTAGAAAGCAAATATATGACTCTTTCCATCAAGGTCCTGTTTATCCTTTCTGATAAACCATTAATAAGAGGAGTCTTCTGGTGTCTGATACCTAGTTGCTTGCAGTATTCGTCAAACGGTCCACAATATTCACCACCGTTATTAGTACGAATAAACTTAAGCTTCTTTCCAAATTCTCTTTCCACTGAAGCCAGAAACTGCTTAAAGACACTCAACACTTGGTCTTTAGTCTTCAAGATGTATACCCAAAGTTTTCTTGAGCAGTCATCAATAAAGGTAGCAAAATAAAGTGCACCATCCGAAGTCCTTGTCTTCATTGGACCACATAAATTTGAATGTACCAACTCAAGCAACTTTGTCTTTCTTGAAGGAAGATGACATTGAAAAGAAACTCTTTTTTTGTTTATCGGCCAAGCCGTGCTCACATTTTTATAATTTTGCACTTTCAAAATTTGACAACAATTTCTTCTTGGCCAGAACATTTAGTCATTTATCACTAATGTGTTTAAGAATCTTATGCCATAACGTTGAGAGCTATTGCTCTCAACGACATTCATAATATCAACACGGGTAGAGATTGTAGTCTAGTATAGACCACGATGCTTTTCCCCTAGAGCCACAAGCATGGAACCCTTAGTGAGCTTCCACTTTCCAGCACCATTGGTACTGATATATCCTTCATCATCCAAAACACCAGCAGGGTCAATTCAAACGAAGATCACGTGCATTCTTTACATTGTTTAAAACTAGTTTAGTTCCAATACTAGTTTTCAAACAAATCGTTCCAACACCAGCGCCCTAGATACAGTCTCATTGCACATAATTAAAGTTCCAAAGTCACCCTGAGTATAGGATGAGCAAAATTCCTTCCTTGATGTCACATGAGATGCGGCACCACTGTCCACAACCCAACATGACTCATCACAAGCAATATTTATCAGATCCGCATCAAGGACGGTAACAAGATCTTCTGTAGTGACGATGGCCACACGATTACAATCTTCTTTTTGTTCTTCCTTGTCTCTATTCTCCTTTTTGAAAATCCGACAGAACTTCTTTGTGTGTTGTTTCTTCCCACAATGATAGCACTCAATATATTTAAGTATGCTTCTTGATTTGCTTCTAATATGTTCTTTATTTTGAGAACCCCGATTCTTGTTTCTCTCCCTAGAGTCAGTCACCAGGACATCTGACGAGGAGGAACCTTGAGATTTTCTTCTTATCTCTTCATTTAAAAGGCTACTCTTGGCAAGATCCATAGAAATCACACTATCCGGAGCAGAATTTGATAACGAGGTTCTAAGAATTTCCCAAGAATCTGGTCGGGAACCAAGTATAAATAGGCCTTGAATTTCTTTATCAAATTTAATTCCCACAGCAGATAACTGGTTCATGATCCCCTAAAAATTTTTCAGATGATTTGTCATCGCGAAACCATCGTGGTATTTCAAGCAGAACATCTACTTTTATTTGAAACATCTTGATGTTTACAGTTTTCCGAGCATACAAACTTTCAAGGTGCTCCCATAGGTTCCGAGCATGTGTCCCCTAAGAAATATTGTTCAAAATATTATCGTCAACCCACTGTCTAATAAAGCCGCAAACTTGCATGTGTAACAAATTCCATTCTTCATCTGATTTATTATCAGGCTTTATAGTGGTGAAGGCAGGTTGTTCAAAATTCTAGTCATAAAGCAAATCTTTCATTTTGCCCTTCCAAATGGCATAATTTGTGCCATTCAAAGTAACAATTCTACTAGAGTTGGCTTCCCTCATTTATCACAAATACAAATACTATTTATTAAGAGACTAAAGTGATTTTTTTCTTATGTGGAAGTTCATACTGTGCTGCAGCACAGAGCATACTTAGATAGAACCTTGGATTTGATACCACTTGTTGGGAATCAGCCCCATATAAATAATATTTACGGTATTAGTGATAAACACGGAACACTAAATTATGGTTAAATCTGCAAGAATAAAAATGCAGCAATAATGATACTAAGATTTTATGTTAAAACCCTTCTGAATAAGAGAAAAAACCACGGTCAAGAAGAGCAACTAATATCACTATAGCGAGGAATTTTACATTGTGTAGTAACAAGTACAAACACTCCTAAGACCGCTACACCCTCAAAAGAAAGAATACTCTTTTTCTTTTTTCACCTCACTACAATATCTCACACTCTATTTTTTCACAGACTATTTTCTTATACACAGTGGAATACCTTGCTCTCTCTTTTACTCTTTGATGGTGTGATGAAATAAGAGTTGAATCTCTCCTTTTATAGAAAAAACCACACTCTCTAAAGCCTACAATATTTGACAATTTGCACACCATTTTCACAATTTTAACAAGGTTGGCTACCAAACCAAATCAAGTCAACAAAATTGGCTAAAAAATACAAATTCAACAAGGTGACTACCAAAATAAACCAAATCAAAAAAATTAGCTACCAAATAATTGAATGATATGGACATCATATCACTTTTTTAGGGATATTTAATCATCTAGTATTCGAAATTTATTAGTCTGGCTAAATTCTATCCCGATTGTTCATAGAGTTCTTAAAAGGAAAAATCACCCATTTAAATTTCTCCATTCCTAGCACCATCATTCACTGATTAGCAGTACCTAGCATGCTCTCCAACTAAAATAAAGTTCAATATATGTGTAAACCATTATTAACAATCTGAATTTTCAGATAAACCCAACTCATGTGTCAGTAGAATTATTTTTTAAATAATTGATTGCTCAAAACATTCTACAACAAATAAAATACCATAGCTATAGGAAGACACTTTATTCGTAATATAATTATGAAGACATTTTCATGTAATATATCTATTTTTCCTCTTCTACCGTCTTGTTGGATGTCTATAGAAAATTCTATTTATCTAATACTTTAGCGTGCCTAAACAACTAAACCCCAAACTTTTGGATGGTACACTAAGACCTCAGGGTTGACTTTTTCGAATTGAAAAAAGTTCTTTTTATATCTTACAACGAGATAACAAAGTGAGGATTGATAAAAACTTATCTAATCGGAAGGCCATCAATAAAACTTAACACTCTCACTCTAATTGACATTCCTGTAGTTAATACGCTTTCTTATCACAATTCGTTAACCTAATATTTAGAAATGTAGCAATATAAGATTGCAGTATAGTTCTGTAAATCCTACAATAAGCAATTTTAATTCTTTTCTTTATTTACTTTGATACCCAAAGGATATCAAGCAACAGTGAAACGAGGTAATGAGAAAAAGAAGGGAAAGAGGGGAGAAATAGAGAATAGAAGAAGAGAAGGAGAGAAATAAAAGATATGAGAGATTGGAAATGAGAGTTTTCCTTATGTGCCTCCTTCCAGCTATTACAATTCACTATTTAAACAAAAGAGAATTGAAATGAAATGAAAATAGTGCTGAAAATCAAAAATTGAAACTATCTGTTTTTCCCGCCACTAACTAACTTTCGAATTCATCTAATCATTGAAAAAAATAGTATATGTCATCCTACTCACCTGCCAAGTCAGTTGTTGTTGCTGCACTTCGTGTATCAATACCCCCTGTGGGAGAGAACACTTGTCCTCAAGGGTGAAATCTGGAAAGCGAGTGCGAAGGGCAGAAGCCAACTCCCAGGAGGCATAAGAAGCATCGAGGTGAGACCATTTGAAAAGGCATTGGGCAACAGCTTTGTTGCCCCTTTTGGTTAGACAACGAGCAATAATAGCCTCAGGTACTAAACAAGGAGGTCTAGAAAGATCAAAGACAATGATTTCAGAAGGGAGGGAGTGGCAAAGTTTGAGATGAGAGATGAGAAATGTGGAATGGATAAGAACCTCCGGGGGTAACAATAGCTTGCAGGCAATAATACCAACCTTGTCAATAATGGGATAGGGACCAAAGTAACAGGAGATGAGTTTGTGGTAAGGAGAACTATCTAAGGTAGACTGCCGTTAAGGTTGCAACTTAAAAAATACCCAATCTTCAATATTGAAGCTTTTATCTGATCTGTGAGCATCATCATGAGCCTTCAGACGTTGCTGAGCTCTATGCAAATGAAATTTGGTGATTTGAAGTTTGAATTCCCTGACAAGTAAGATGTCCTCTATAGAAGAAGATTCAGTGTCCCTATGAAGGAAAGGAACATGTAAAGGTGGTGGACAAACATATAAGAGTTCAAAGGGGGAAGTTTTAATAAAGGAAGGGGGAGTGGAGTTGTACCACCACTTAGCTAGAGGTAAGAAGAAAGATCAATCTGTAGGTGAGTTAGTAAAAAAAGTACCTCAAGTAAGTCTCAAGACACCTATGGCCACACGATTACAATCTTCTTTTTGTTCTTCCTTGTCTCTATTCTCCATTTTTAAAATCCGACAGAACTTCTTTGTGTGTTGTTTCTTCCCACAATGATAGCACTCAATATATTTAAGTATGCTTCTTGATTTGCTTCTAATATGTTCTTTATTTTGAGAACCCCGCTTCTTGTTTCTCCCCCTAGAATCAGTCACCAGGACATCTGACGAGGAGGAACCTTGAGATTTTCTTCTTATCTCTTCAGTTAAAAGGCTACTATTGGCAAGATCCATAGAAATCACACTATCCGGAGCAGAATTTGATAATGAGGTTCTAAGAATTTCCCAAGAATCTGGTCGGTAACCAAGTATAAATAGGCCTTGAATTTCTTCATCAAATTTAATTCCCACAGCAGATAACTGGTTCATGATCCCCTAAAAATTTTTCAGATGATTTTTCATCGCGGAACCATCGTGGTATTTTAAACACAACATCTGCTTTTATTAGAAACATATTGATGTTTACAGTTTTCCGAGCATACAAACTTTCAAGGTGCTCCCATAAGTTCCGAGCATGTGCCCCCTAAGAAATATGGTTCAAAATACTATTGCAACCCACTGTCTAATAAAGTCGCAAACTTGCATGTGTAACAAATTCCATTCTTCTTCTAATTTATTATCAGGCTTTATAGTGGTAAAGGCAGGTTGTTCAATATTCTTGTCATAAAGCAATTCTTACTTTTTGCCCTTCCAGATGGCATAATTTGTGCCATTCAAAGTAACAATTCTACTAGAGTTGGCTTCCCTCATTTATCACAAATACAAATACTATTTATTAAGAGACCAAAATGATTTTTTTCTTATGTGGAAGTTCATACTGTGCTGCAGCACATAGTATACTCAGATAGAACCTTGGATTTGATACCACTTGTTGGGAATCAGTCCCATAAAAATAATATTTACGGTATTAGTGATAAACATGGAACACTAAATTATGGTTAAATATGCAAGAATAAAAATGCAGCAATAATGATACCAAGATTTTATGTTAAAACCTTTCTGAATAAGGGAAAAAACCACGGTCAATAAGAGCAACTAATATCACTATAGCGAGGAATTTTACATTGTGTAGTAACAAGTACAAATGCTCCTAAGACCACTACACCCTCAAAAGAAAGAATACTCCTTTTCTTTTTCCACCTCACTACAATATCTCACACTCTATTTTTTTTTCACAGACTATTTTCTTATAGACTGTGGAATACCTTGCTCTCTCTTTTACTATTTGATGGTGTGATGAAATAAGTGTTGAATCTCTCCTTTTATAGCCAAAACCTCACTCTCTAAAGCCTACAATATTTGACAATTTGCATACCATTTTTACAATTTCGACAAGGTTGACAACCAAACAAATCAAGTCAACAAAATTGGCTAACAAATATAAATTCAACAAGGTGACTACCAAAATAAACCAAATCAATAAAATTAGCTACCAAGTAATTGAATGAGATGGACATCATATCACTTTTTTAGGTATATTTAATCATCTAGTATTCGAAATTTATTAGTCCGATCCCGGTTGTTCATAGAGTTCTTAAAAGGAAAAATCACCCACTTAAATTTCTCCATTCCTAGAACCATCATTCACTGATTAGCAGTACCTAGCATGCTCGCCAAATAAAATAAAGTTCAATATATGTGTAAACCATAATTAACAATCTGAATTTTCAGGTAAACCCAACTCGTGTGTTAGTAGAATTATCTTTTAAATAATTGATTGCTCAAAACATTCTACAACAAATAAAATACCATAGCTATGGGAAGACACTTTATTCGTAATATAATTATGAAGACATTTTCATGTAATATATCAATTTCCTCTTCTACCGTCTTGTTGGATGTCTATAGAAAATTCTATTTATCTAATACTTTAGCGTGCCTAAACAACTAAACCCCAAACTTTTGGATGGTACACTAAGACCTCAGGGTTGACTTTTTCAAATTGAAAAAAGTTCTTTTTATATCTTACAACGAGATAACAAAGTGAGGATTGTTAACAACTTATCTAATCGGAAGGCCATCAATTAAACTTAACACTCTCACTCTAATTGACAATCATGTAGTTAATACGCTTTCTTATCACAATTCGTTAACCTAATATTTAGAAATGTAGCAATATAAGATTGTAGTATAGTTCTGTAAATCCTACAATAAGCAATTTTAATTCTTTTCTTTATTTACTTTGATACCCAAAGGATATCAAGCAACAGTGAAACGAGGTAATGAGAAAAAGAAGGGAAAGAGGGGAGAAATAGAGAATAGAAGAAGAGAAGGAGAGAAACCAAAGATATGACAGATTGGAAATGAGAGTTTTCCTTATGTGCCTCCTTCCATGTATTACAATTCACTATTTAAACAAAAGAGAATTGAAATGAAATGAAAATAGTGCTGAAAATAAAAAATTGAAACTATCTGTTTTTCCCGCCACTAACTAACTTTCGAATTCAACTAATCATTGAAAAAAATAGTATATGTCATCCTACTCACCTGCCAAGTCAGTTGTTGTTGCTGCACTCGTGTATCAATACCCCCTGTGGGAGAGCACACTTGTCCTCAAGGGTGAAATCTGGAAAGCGAGTGCGAAGGGTAGAAGCCAACTCCCAGGAGGCATAAGAAGCATCGAGGTGAGACCATTTGAAAAGTCATTGGGCAAAAGCCTTGTTGCCCCTTTTGATTAGACAACGAGCAAAATTAGCCTCAAGTACTAAACAAGGAGGTCTAGAAAGATCAAAGACAATGATTTCAGAAGGGAGGGAGTGGCAAAGTTTGAGATGAGAGATGAGAAAGGTGGAATGGATAAGAACCTTAGGGGTAACAATAGCTTGCAGGCAACAATACCAACCTTGTCAATAATGGGATAGGGACCCAAGTAACAGGAGATGAGTTTGTGGTAAGGAGAACTATCTAAGGTAGACTGCCGATAAGGTTGCAACTTAAAAAATACCCAATCTTCAATATTGAAGCTTTTATCTGATCTGTGAGCATCATCCCGAGCCTTCGTACGTTGTTGAGCTCTATGCAAATGAAATTTGGCGATTTGGAGTTTGAATTCCCTGACAAGTAAGATGTCCTCTATAGAAGAAGATTCAGTGTCCCCATGAAGGAAAGGAACATGTAAAGGTGGTGGACAAACATATAAAAGTTCAAAGGGGGAAGTTTTAATAAAGGAATGGGGAGTGGAGTTATACCATCACTCAGCTAGAGGTAAGAAGAAAGACCAATCTGTAGGTGAGTTATTAAAAAAATACCTCAAGTAAGTCTCAAGACACCTATGGCCACACGATTACAATCTTCTTTTTGTTCTTCCTTGTCTCTATTCTCCATTTTGAAAATCCGACAGAACTTCTTTGTGTGTTGTTTCTTCCCACAATGATAGCACTCAGTATATTTAAGTATGCTTCTTGATTTGCTTCTAATATGTTCTTTATTTTGAGAACCCCGATTCTTGTTTCTCCCCCTAGAATCAGTCACCAGGACATCTGACGAGGAAGAACCTTGAGATTTTCTTCTTATCTCTTCATTTAAAAGGCTACTCTTGGCAAGATCCATAGAAATCACACTATTCGGAGCAGAATTTGATAATGAGGTTCTAAGAATTTCCCATGAATCTGGTCGGGAACCAAGTATAAATAGGCCTTGAATTTCTTCATCAAATTTAATTCCCATAGCAGATAACTGGTTCATAATCCCCAAAAAATTTTTCAGATGATTTGTCATCGCGGAACCATCGTGGTATTTTTAAACACAACATCTGCTTTATTAGAAACATCTTATTGTTTACAGTTTTCCGACCATGCAAACTTTCAAGGTGCTCCCATAGGTTCCGAGCATGTGTCCCCCAAGAAATATGGTTCAAAATATTATCGTCAACCCACTGTCTAATAAAGCCGCAAACTTGTATGTGTAACAAATTCCATTCTTCATCTGATTTATTATCAGGCTTTATAGTGGTGAAGGCAGGTTGTTGAAAATTCTTGACATAAAGCAAATCTTTCATTTTGCCCTTCCAAATGGCATAATTTGTGCCTCTCAAAGTAACAATTCTACTAGAGTTGGCTTCCATCATTTATCACAAATACAAATACTATTTATTAAGAGACTAAAGTGATTTTTTTCTTATGTGGAAGTTCATACTGTGCTGCAGCACAGAGTATACTCAGATAGAACCTTGGATTTGATACCACTTGTTGGGAATCAGCCCCATAAAAATAATATTTACGGTATTAGTGATAAACACGGAACACTAAATTATGGTTAAATCTGCAAAAATAAAAATGCAGCAATAATGATACCAAGATTTTATGTTAAAACCCTTCTGAATAAGGGAAAAAACCACGGTCAATAAGAGCAACTAATATCACTATAGCGAGGAATTTTACATTGTGTAGTAACAAGTACAAATGTTCCTAAGACCACTACACCCTCAAAAGAAAGAATACTCTTTTTCTTTTTCCACCTCACTACAATATCTCACACTCTATTTTTTTTCACAGACTATTTTCTTATAGACTGTGGAATACTTTGCTCTCTCTTTTACTCTTTGATGGTGTTGATGAAATAAGTGTTGAATCTCTCCTTTTATAGCCAAAACCTCACTCTCTAAAGCCTACAATATTTGACAATTTGCACACCATTTTCACAATTTCGACAAGGTTGGCTATCAAACCAAATCAAGTCAACAAAATTGGCTAACAAGTACAAATTCAACAAGGTGACTACCAAAATAAACCAAATCAATAAAATTAGCTACCAAATAATTGAATGAGATGGACATCATATCACTTTTTTAGGGATATTTAATCATCTAGTATTCAAAATTTATTAGTCCGGCTAAATTCTATCCCGGTTGTTCATAGAGTTCTTAAAAGGAAAAATCACCCACTTAAATTTCTCCATTCCTAGCACCATCATTCACTGATAAGCAGTACCTAGCATGCTCGCCAAATAAAATAAAGTTCAATATATGTGTAAACCATAATTAACAATCTGAATTTTCAGATAAACCCAACTCGTGAGTCAGTAGAATTATCTTTTAAATAATTGATTGCTCAAAACATTCTACTACAAATAAAATACCATAGCTATAGGAAGACACTTTATTCGTAATATAATTATGAAGACATTTTCATGTAATATATCTATTTCCTCTTCTACCGTCTTGTTGGATGTCAATAGAAAATTCTATTTATCTAATACTTTAGCGTGCCTAAACAACTAAACCCCAAACTTTTGGATGGTACACTAAGACCTCAGGGTTGACTTTTTCGAATTGAAAAAAGTTCTTTTTATATCTTACAACGAGATAACAAGTGAGGATTGTTAACAACTTATCTAATCGGAAGGCCATCAATAAAACTTAACACTCTCACTCTAATTGACAATCCTGTAGTTAATACGCTTTCTTATCACAATTCGTTAACCTAAATATTTAGAAATGTAGCAATATAAGATTGCAGTATAGTTCTGTAAATCCTACAATAAGCAATTTTAATTCTTTTCTTTATTTACTTTGATACCCAAAGGATATCAAGCAACAGTGAAACGGGGTAATGAGAAAAAGAAGGGAAAGAGGGGAGAAACAGAGAATAGAAGAAGAGAAGGAGAGAAATCAAAGATATGAGAGATTGGAAATGAGAGTTTTCCTTATGTGCCTCCTTCCATCTATTACAATTCACTATTTAAACAAAAGAGAATTGAATGAAATGAAAATAGTGCTGAAAATCAAAAATTAAAACTATCTGTTTTTCCCGCCACTAACTAACTTTCGAATTCAACTAATCATTGAAAAAAATAGTATATGTCATCCTACTCACCTGCCAAGTCAGTTGTTGTTGTTGCACTTCGTGTATCAATACCCCCTGTGGGAGAGCACACTTGTCCTCAAGGGTGAAATCTGGAAAGCGAGTGCGAAGGGCAGAAGCCAACTCCCAGGAGGCATAAGAAGCATCGAGGTGAGACCATTTGAAAAGGCATCGGGCAACAGCCTTGTTGCCCCTTTTGATTAGACAACGAGCAATAATAGCCTCATGTACTAAACAAGGAGGTCTAGAAAGATCAAAGACAATGATTTCAGAAGGGATGGAGTGGCAAAGTTTGAGATGAGAGATGAGAAAGGTGGAATGGATAAGAACCTCAGGGGGTAACAATAGCTTGCAGGCAACAATACCAACCTTGTCAATAATGGGATAGGGACCAAAGTAACAGGAGATGAGTTTGTGGTAAGGAGAACTATCTAAGGTAGACTGCCGATAAGGTTGGAACTTAAAAAATACCCAATCTTCAATATTGAAGCTTTTATCTGATCTGTGAGCATCATCCTGAGCCTTCATACGTTGCTGAGCTCTATGCAAATGAAATTTGGTGATTTGAAGTTTGAATTCCCTGACAAGTAAGATGTCCTCTATAGAAGAAGATTCAGTGTCCCCATGAAGGAAAGGAACATGTAAAGGTGGTGGACAAACATATAAGAGTTCAAAGGGGGAAGTTTTAATAAAGGAAGGGGGAGTGGAGTTGTACCACCACTCAACTAGAGGTTAGAAGAAAGACCAATCTGTAGGTGAGTTAGTAAAAAAATGCCTCAAGTAAGTCTCAAGACACCTATTGAGCACTTCACTCTGACCATCAGTTTGAGGATGGTAAATAGTGGAAGTCTACAATGTGATGCCTTGAGCTAGAAGAAACACCTACCAGAAGGAACTGATAAAGATGGGATATCAATCACTAGTAATAGTAGCAGGGAAACCATGTAGTTTATAAATGATATCTAAAATGATAGGGACTCAAGTTTTGGCAGTATATGGGTGAGTGAGGGCAATGAAGTGGTCATACTTAGCTAAACGATAAACTATGACCCAAATGACAATCTTACTTTTGGACTTTAAAAGGCCTTCAATAAAATCCATAGTAATGTAAGTCCGAGGTAAAGATGGAACGGAGAGAGGTTGAAGAAAAGCAGGAGAAGCTGAAGTATCATACTTATTCCTCTGGCATGTGTTACAATTAAGAACAAATGCGGCAATTTCCTTCCTTATGCCCTTCCAATCGAAATAGGAAAGTACCTTCCTGGTAGTGGCATCTAACCCAGAGTGGCCTCCTGTGGGCGTTGAATGCCATAATGTGAGCAACTTAGTTTGGAGAGTAGCATTATTACCAATCACCAATTTTCCTTTCCTTTTAAGTTGATGGTTGATCCATGTGAAATGTTTCTGATGAGTCTGTTGTAAGGATGAAATGAGGGAACTTAGCTCAAGACCAGAAGACCAACTGCCTGTGATTTCTTCCTATAGCTGAGTGGAAACAGAAGAAACCATTAGTGTCATTAACTTAACACCTTGAACTCTAGATAAGGAACTAGCAGCTACATTCTCCCTGCCTTTCTGTAGTGAATTTCAAAATCAAAAGGTAGAAGCTTGGCTATCCACTTGATTTGATCATATGTATGGATTTTTTTCTCAAGTAAATATTTCAAGGCTTTCTGATTTGTTCGTATAATAAAATACTGTCCCATAAGATAATGAGACCACTTGCTCACAGCAAAAACAATTGCCAAAAGCTCCCTCTCATAAACAAAAAGAGCAACATGCGTGAGAGCCAATCCTTTGCTGATGAAGGATACAGGGTGACCTTCCTGCATGAGAACAGCCCCAATACCAGTGTCACTAGCATCAGTTTCGACCACAAAAGGAATTGAGTAGTTGGGTAAGGCTAGGACAAGAGCAGTATTTAAGGCCTTCTTTAAAGCAATGAATGCTTATTCAGCTTTAGGGTGCCATTTGAAATTATCTTTCTTGAGTAGTTATGTGAAAGGTTGGCTAATAATACCATAGGACTTGATAAACTTCTTATAGTACCCAACTAGACCAAGAAAACCTCGAAGTTGCTTCAAGGTGTAGGTACAGGCCATTGTTCTACAACCAATATTTTCTTTGGATCAGTTGCAACACCTACAACAGAAATAAAATGACCCAAATACTCCACTTTTGCCACTCCAAAAACAAACTTAGAGTGTTTAGCTAATAGGATGTTAGACTTCATGACTTCAAATACTTGCTGAAGATGGTGTATATGAGCCTACAGGTGCATGCTATAAACCAAGATATCATCAAAGAAGACCAATACAAACTTTCTGAGAAATTGTTGGACCAGGTGACTCATAAGGCATTAAAATGTAGAAGGGGAATTTGTCAAATCAAATGTCATGACAAGGTATTCATAATTTCCTGAGTGAGTCTTGAAAGAAGTTTTTGGAATGTCCTTAGGTACCATCCTAATCTGATGGTATCTAGATCTTAGATCAATTTTACAAACGATTGTAGCTCCAGTAAGTTTATCTAAAAGGTCATCAATGATAGGAATAGGAAATTTTTCCTTAACTGCGCCTTGATTTAGTTCCCTATAATCAACAAACAACCTCTATGATCCATCCTTTTTTCCCACTAAAACCACTGGCGAAGAAAATGGCTATTGCTGTAATGGATAATACCTTGTTGTAACATTTCCAACACAAGTGTTTCAATAATATCCTTCTTCATAGAAGAATACATGTAGGGTCTAATTTTCACTGCTTTGGTCCTTTCCTGTAAAGGAATTCTATGATAAAAAAACCTCCCCTCTGAGGAGCTAAGGCAGTTGGTTCCCTAAAGAGCACTTGATACTGCCCAAGCAATTTCTGAAGGGTCTCTTGTAGAGGGTCTTCAATAGGCAAGTAAAGTGCATTAAAATGATTTTCACGCTCCTCCATAGTCCTAGAAGAAACCACTTGTAGCATGAAGAACCAAACCTCCGCAATACAATTCTTATTGATAGCCTTAGAACTTGAAAGCATGCACTCTTCATTAACTCCCTTCCACACATGATGTTTGCCCTAGCAGTTAAAAGACATAGTAAGCTTAGTGTAGTCCATAGTAACAGGACCTAGTATCTTCATCCAGAGGGCCCCTAAAACCAATTCATCCTCACCAACAGAGAAAAAAGTTCAAATATGATGTATAAGTAGTCCCGTGCAACATCCATTGAAAATATCTTACTACACCAGAAGTTGCCTCCATAGGATTGTTGCCCAAACTGGCATAGCCTAGATTAGTTAGGGAAATGTGACACCCCAACCTCTCTGCAAACTCAGCATCAATGAAACTATGTGTACTTCCACTATCTAACAGTATCTGAATAGGCTTTTTATTGTTATACCCAATGACATGGATAGTTTGAGCCCCCTAAAGACCACTTAAAGCACATAGAGAGATCAAAGAGGGCCTCCATCCGGTACATTCCATTCTTCAGTTAGTGGAGCTCCTTCTGATTTCACAGGATCCTCCTTCCTCTTACCTTCAGGGTTCTCCAAATCCATAATCAACATCTACTTAGGCAAGGAGCATTTATGCCCAAGTGTGTACTTATCATTGCAAAAGTAACATAACCCCTGAGCCCTTTTTGCCTCCATTTCAGCTGGTGAAATCACTCTACTATTTTTAGAATTGGAGGTAATCGTGGTGAGTAAGGCTGGTTTATGGGTAGTTAAGGACTATGGGTAAGTATTTTTGGCAGGCTGCAATTCATAGGATGGTTTCCTGTTAGTATGTTGATAAGGTCCAGGAAGTTGTTTCATGTTGCGAGCATTAGCTGCTAGGATAGCTTTCAGCAAGTTGAGCTAATCGATAAGTCTTTGAGAGTGTCTTAGGTTCATGCATCATAATAGTACTAACTAACTCCTTCTTCAATCCTCTTAAGAAGCAAGATATAGCTTGATCTATTGATAAGCTACCCTGTGAAACAAGCTTATTGAATGCAAACTAAAATTACCTTACTAAGCCAGTTTGTTTTGGTTGTTTCAGTTCAAGCATAGGGTCTGGAAACTCATACCCAAATGTGTACCAACACAGCCAGATATTCCTCCCTTTTAGGTAAGCCAGAAACACCTCTACATTTTAAAAAAGCTTGATCCTAAGCAAAAGATTCATCATCTAGGTTCATAGCCACTAATCTTACTCGTTCATTAAGAGGAGTATTGTCGATGGAAAAATATGGCTCAATTCCATACAACCAATTTTTAAAGTTTTCACCATTAAAACGAGGAAACACCAGATTGTGATTGTGATTGCGATTATTAGCAGCATATTGAGGATTTGGGCCCAAAATACCCTGACTTGGTGTAGTACTTTGAACTCGATCTGTAGATGTGGAGCTTTCATCTTTCATTTGTTGATGCTGATGCATTCCTTCGAAGAAACTTTTCAGAGCACTAACCAGCTGAACAAGTTCAATTTTCCTGTGATCCATGTCCTCCTTAAGCTCCTGATGCATATGATCCATGGTAGCTCGTAAATCCAGTTGTTGAGCTGCTAAATCCTCATATTGTTCCTGAAGATTAGCAGTTGGAACACCTTGGATCTAATCAATAACTCTTTGTGGTCCCATAAGAATCGCTGAGCTCTGATATCAATTGATACCCAAAGGATATCAAGCAGCAGTGAAACGAGGTAATGAGAAAAAGAAGTGAAAGAGTGAGAAATAGAGAATAGAATAAGAGAAGGAGAGAAATCAGAGAGAGGGGAGATTGGAAATGAGCATCTTTCTTATATGCCTCCTTTTAGTTATAACAATTCTTCAATTAAACAAAAGGGAATTGAAATGAAATGAAAACAATGTTGAAAATCAAAAAATTGCAACTAATTGTTTTTCCCGCCACTAACTAACTTTCAAAATTCAACTAATCATTTAAAAAATCCTGCATGTCATCCTACTCGGCTGCCAATTCAGTTGTTGTTGCTGCACTTCGTGTATCATACTTCTACATGCTGCTAATTTTATTCAAACTTTAAAGCCCTATGCAGATGATAAATTCTAGTAGAGGCCACAAAGCCTTATGTTGCACGTTGTGGTGCAATGGATCCAAGGCAACACTCTAATTACCTACTACTCTACTCTACCAAGGAACAAAGCATTCTCGGAATAGTATATCCCATCTATGAAGAAAGAAAATATCCATGGGAAATATATAGAAGAACGTCACCATAAAGCAGGTTATGGTTGCTGGAATGTCCAGGATCAACTTGTAATACCTCACATTAAATAAGGGTATATGCGTAACTTGGAAATACATAAATGAAGATAAAAACAAGCAAATAATTGAAAAGGTGGTTAAAAAAAATAGAAGGGCCGAAGCGAAAAAAAACCCTTTGCTGTAGGGCATCTAATAGAGTTTGGGAAGGAAAATTCTAATCCCTTGTAATCTCAAGGAAAAAGAATAAGAGTAAGATGGACAAAGACCTAGACCCCACTTTGTGAGACTATACTGGGTGTTGATACCCAATATTTTTCTATGTATTTCATACTCAAAATACTTTCAAAACAACATATGTATGCATATATAAGCATGCCCAAAGGTTTTGGTATTTTTTCTAATTTAAAAAAAATTAAAATTAATTTATTGCCTATTTTAAGAGTACGAAATCCAGTAATTATTTCCAAAATTATTATTTTGGCGAATAATTTATTTCCATCCTTATATTTACACCAAATATAATTAGGGTATTTTTGCATATTTTTAAGAATCCATTTGATATTTTTAAGATAAATTACATAAAGTTATAATTATAGCATATATTATGAATAATATAGTTTTACAGTTATAAAATTATTTCTAATATTTTTAGATTATTGTTTAGACATTATCATAGGTTCAGTGCTTTTAATTTGTTTTTAAATCACTTTTAACTATTTTAATTAATTAAAAAGGAAGAAAATGGCTATTTAAGAACTAGCCAATTTCTATTTCAATTTTAGTCTTAATTTGAACCCCCCCTATTCGGCCCAATTAAAATGACCCAATTTTAACTTTTGACCGCCCTTTAACCGTGTAATTAAACCTGCACGGTTCCCCTTTCAATCCTGGACATTGATCATTTTGATCAACGGCCCACAACCCTTCTTTCCTTTTTTAATTTCTAACTACCCCTAACCTTAATTCATTTCTCAAAAAAAAACTGCCCTAAAATCCTTTCATATCCTAAATCCTCTCTAACCCTCTCCAAAACCCTAGCCCTATCCCACCGGTTTTCACCTTATTTCACCATAGTCAATGACATCCCAAGCCCTGGGTGGCCTATACTCACCTCCATGTGCCATCATACCCCTATTACTTGAACATTCAAGGTCCGACCTTGAAGTCCTTTGCTCAGATCTCCGCCGATTCAAATTCCGCAGCCATCTCCGGCTTGGCTCTAGCATACCCTAGCCCTATGAGTCCATCTCTGACTCATTCGACTCGGAGAAGACCCGTTTCCAAGCCTTTCTCACTTCTACGGTTCTTCTGAAACCCTAGCCTTTCGAGGTTTTCCTATTTTCTCTAGATTTGATCAAGATCCGTGTTTATTTTAAGGCTTCAAACGATTTCTTAAGTCTCTTTCATAACTTTGCTTTCAAAAACTGTTCATCTTCTCCTACTTAGGGTTTCTATGATTTTACTTGTTCTACTGTGATTCTTATATGTAACTCTTACTGTATTTTTCCCTACTTTGACTCCTATGTGTTTCTAATGTGATTTCCAGGTGTTTTCTTCTACTATGATTTCTTCTACCATCTCTTTATGATTTCCTTACTGTATTTTTCTTTCATTATGTTTTCTTGAAATGTTTAAGGTTCTAAGTTCCTTTGGGTCATTTGAACCTATTTCATTATCACTTTTGCCTGATTTGGTTGTTTTCATCTTTACACTTGATTAATGGCGAAAAGCCTAGAATTTGGGGGTTTTCAGACCACTTGTATGTGACTAGTTTGTTTCTCATCTCTGGACTAGTTTTATTTCAAAACCCTAATTCCTAAATTCATCCTTGTTTCTCTATGTGATTTTGATTCTTGCAAAGCTTTGCAAGACCTTTTACCTGACCTCTCGCATACTATCTGATACTCTCTTTTAGCTATAGTCTTCTACTCATTGGTCTTTGGTTGCATGATACTTTGTTTGAATCCAGCCTCGCATGTTTAAAGCTCATGCTCTCTTTATAGTTAGATTTTCCCTCTCAGAATAACCTATGATTTGGGGATTAATTTTAGTCTGCCTTGTGTGAATTCGATTGATTATTTCCTTGTTTAATTTTGAACCTCTCGATCCCCCTATTGTTTGGCTTGGTTCATTAAGTGATTTAAGGAATCTCTGATTCCCTGAATTACTATGTGCTAATTGGTTTACTTCTTGCCTAATTTACTTAGCCGTGTATTTCAAAATACCATTCCCTTAATTAAGATTCTCATGTATCTACCTTTATTTGTATGATGTGCACAATGTTGTTTGTTTGATCCTCTATCATTAAATATTTCCTGTCCTTTACCGTTCAAATTGAGACTCCTTAATTAAAGGAACCTCTTATTGATTGATCCTAATTGATACTTGACTATTTTCTTTCCTTGCTTGCCTACCTGACTTCGAGTATAAATACACGCTTTTTTGTTGACACCACAGACACAATTCGATACACAGACACTTCTGAATTTAAAAGTAATTCGAATACTATACAGTTTCCAATACTCTCTTTACTACTACTTTCTCGACCTTCTCTACTAAGTGCTCTGCTCCTCTCTCTTCTACTGTCTGAAATACCCCTGAGTTCGTCTTGAACTCTCAAATACTTGCTGAAGATCCTGAGTTTGCTTTTGCTGACTTTCTGGCCGATTACTTACTTTTTCTGTTGTACTAAAATTGCAACTGGTATGTCTTTCTAGTTAAATAGTACCCTCCTACGCTATGTATTTATTTTCCTTCTTCTGTGATACATTCTCCATTATATGCTCCTCTTAGTATGTCATGCTCTCTTTCATTATGTTCTTCTCCTTCAAGTCTATTATGCCTTCTTGCCTTCTTCATGTTTCTGTAAATGCTTTCTTATGTGGTACCCCTTCCTTTTGACGCTTTCTTATGTGTGAGTGCAATTATGAGACATGGTGGCATTTAATTGTTGTCACTCATGACTTAGAATTAGGTTCTTATGAACCTCTACTCAAGTCAATCCCCCATTCCCTTTACCCCTTATGTGCTGAGCCTAAACTCAGGTTTGGTGGTTTCCTAATCACCATCCAGACCCAAGTTTGACATCTAAAGTCTGCTCTTTATTTGTTTGGACCAAGTAGAGGATCAGGGGTGTGCCAACCTATGCCCATGACTCTCTGTTATGGCTCCCTAATCCCTCTCTCACTTTACACTCATTCCTAGTTCTAAGTTCTACCCCATTTGGTAAGCCATACTTTGGAACCTTCGAGCTCCCTCTGAACTTGGATGCATGAGGTCCGGAAATTCCGCACTGCACTATTCTGTTACAATAATTTTTATCCAGAGTGTAAGCACTACCCGGGTACTTGAGGCTCCTTAGAACTTTGAAACACCTTGGGTGAGAGAATGCCTTGGAAATCTGGAATCCAGATTTGGTGAAACACATGTAATTGGATATTAAGATTGATATACGAAGCTCGGATCTAGTTGTAGGTTGTGATGTATTTTTAATTAATTTCTTTTCTTTCTTCTAGTTCTGCAATAATTTTGTAAAAAGAACTTGGGGAGTATTAGTAAAGGGTATGGGATGGACTTACATTATCGCACAAAAGGGTAGATACTATGTCTATAGGTTTTAATGTTGTTATTCAGTCACTTAGAAATCATGCTTATAGGTTTAATGCTTTAATCACCTAGAGATCATGTCTATAGGTTTTACGTCTTAAATCAATCATCTCGATACCATGCCTATAATATTTCATATTCAGTCATATTGCAAATCATTAGAAATCCTGCCTATAAGGCTTAATATTCATGTAACCAGTTGCATATAGAAATCATGACTACAAGAAATGCATAAACGCTAGGCAAACTGTAGGGTAATCAAATACTCATTCTTTTACCGGTTTAATAACAGTAACAAGACTTAAAAATAAAGATCTAGATATATGCCTATAGGAGCTCAAACTCGCCTAATTTGTTTAAGTAATAACAATCTATCAATTGGCTTCAAACTTTGTCAACAAAAAACTCTTCCAATTCTGTTTTCTTTTGAAACTCTTATAAGTCTGCAATGCTCTTAGATTTTCTAAACTTGGATCTTTCTTTTTCTGAAACGGTTCCTTTAACCCTCTACCTAAATTTTTATTCATTTTATGAAGCTACTATTTCAAAATAGCCTTTAACTCACTATTACTTTAAGGTCTTTTCACTTTCGAAAACTTTTCTTCATAACTCTACTGTACTTTCACTTAAACATTTCGGATGATTTTCAAGTCATCTCTGGACCTCTGCAATTTTCAACTTTTTCTTAAACTATTCTTCTAGGCTCTTGTCTGAAATCGGTGTTTTCTAAATCACATGTCTAAAATACCTCAATTTCTGACAATTGGATCTGGGTTGCCTAATGCAGACTTTTTATCCAACTATATGTGTTAAACTAGTCCATCCGCCATTAAATTTAATCTAAAGACCAAATCGTTATGTGCAAGGCATGCTAAACTATGTGTTATCTGATTTAAAGGGGTTTATGTGAGCCTTGCATGTGTGCTTGTTAATCCACTTTATTTTCTATTTGGTTTGTTTGTCAAAATTAGCGTTTTGCCCTTTAAACTCCATATATTCCTCTACCCCTTTTCTTCCCCTTTAGGATTCTAAGTCCTAATACCTCGGGACTGATAGGTTGGTACGGGTAATAGCATGCAATAAGTAATGATACTAAGCATGTTTAAATACCTTAACGGGGTGGGGAAGGTATAACATGGATATGATGACCGGTGTGTTAATATCTCGCGCGAACCCTCTTTGAGAAGTGATTGCTGGGCATTGCATTGATGTGATCCATATTTTGTATAAACCTAGGACCTCCTTTATTTTCTTTTTGTAATGTTTTCCTTAAGTGTTTTCATTTCTTTGCATCAACTCCTTTTCTAAAGACTGCCTATTCTTCATTTTCTTTTCAAAGTTTCAAACTTATTTGTAAATATTATATGTAAACCTTACTTGCTTCTACTCCTTTAAAGTAACATATAAGCATGACCGGGAACCACACTAGTGGATCTTGTGGGGTGCCTAACACCTTCCCCTCGAGATAATCTCAAGCTCTTACCCGAACTCTAGTTTTCTTTCAAATCTTCCTCTTTTTCTTTGAATTGTTCTTATGCACTATAATCATTAGGTGGCGACTCTTCGAATTCCATAACCTAATTCATCAAAAGGGAATAAGAGTTTTTTTGTCCAACATATCGTAAACCGGATTTTGCCTATCTTTTTAGGGGGAAAAGGGGGCATCGACACTGGGTAGTTGTTGTTGCTGCTGTTAGTAAGAGGCATAAAGAATTTAAAGCTCCTGCAAAGAAAAATAGAAGCTAGTGTCAAGCCTAAGGGAAGAAAGAGTGGAATTGCAAACAAACCATGGAAGATTTCAATTGGGCTCAAAGGTATGAAAAAGAAAAAAAATCGATAGATTTAGCTGTGATTATCCTTTGATCTATGTAATTACGTTGGGTAGTGAAAATTTAATACAACCGAGAAGTATTATAGACAACAACACTATTCAAGTTTCTTTTGATCCACATGGTTAAGGAAATTAAAGAGTATAATGATAGACAATACAAACGCCTTTTATTAGAAGAAAGCGAACTGGTGTAAGTTAACTGTAGCATGGCAGACAAAAAATTGGCGAATTGAGTATTAAACATGTGATGTAAAGGGTGTTGACGCCCTCTTTTTCCCCTAAAAGAAAGCGAAATCGGGTTTGCGACATTATGGGAAAAATAACTCTTATCCCCTTTTTGGGAATCGGGTTATGGAATTTGAAGAGATGCACAAAATCAACAGGATATTAGGTAAATGATGAACAATTAGACCTATAAAGCACAATAGGCATGAAAATCAGAGAACCCCAAGCAGGAAAATCAAAAGTTCAATAGAAGACTGGAACCCTAGTAGAAAACATAAAGCATGGAACTCAGAGTAACCAAAAGACAACACAAACAAACACATAATGCAAACGTAACCACATAATACTCAAGAAAAATCAGAAGATATAGTGATTTTGAAAGGGGTTCGGAAACCATAGCTTTTTGGGAAAAGGAACAAAAGGTTGCTAGCTTGAACAGTCGAAGAAAAATCAAGTATAAGGTAGTGTAAAACACAAAAGAATAGGTTAAAAATGCTTTAAAAGACGGAAATTGAGAGACTTAGGCAAAAATTAGGATTCTTGCAATAAATCAGTGAGGTAAGGAACCTAGTTGTAAAAATCATCAACAATGGCGTTCAGAGTAACATCAGACTGAAAACCATCGGAGAAGAGGTCGGAGATAAGCCAAGCAAGGCTTCCAGTGACCTTCCTGCATGGTGGAAGTCTCTATAGCCTCAAAGCTTAGAGAAGATCAACGAGACACAGCTCCATGGTGACTGGTGGTCGAGAGAAGTGAGGATGGAAATGGACAGAGAGGCGGTGAAGACCATTAGAGAAGATCCAGAAGGTTCTAGAGAGAAGGAAGAGACCAAGAGACCAAGAGAGAGACCGGTCTCTATGAAAAATGAGGGTCAAGGGGGGGAGGGGTCAATAGTCTTAATTTAGGAAAATGAATCTAGGTCGTTGATCTCATTTGATCAACGGCTTAGATCAAATCAAGGCTGGGTCAGATTAAATGAATTAGGTATGGGTCGAGTTAATTGGAATTGGGTTGGTCTGAAATAGGATTGAAATTGGGAGTTCAATTTGGGCTATATTTGCAATAAGTCTGGCTAGCATTTAAATAGCTACTTTTTCCACTTTTTATTTTATAAAATAGTTAAAAAAAATTATTTGAAAACAAATTAAAGACATAGAAATAATTAATAATATACAAATATTAATTAAAAATACTAGAAATAATTTTACAATTATAAAATGTGGTTAACTGTAAAATAGGCTATATTTGTAATTTCATGCAATTTAGCTTTAGAAATGCAAAATAAATATGTAAAAATATGCAAAAATCATATTAATTATATTTTTGTTGTAAATATGGGATTAAATAATTTATTCACCAAAATAATAATTTTGGAAATAATTTTGGATTTTGTACTGTTAAAATAGACAATAAATTGATTTTAAAAAATCTTAAAAATTGAGTAAAAATACCAAAACTTTTAAGAATTCTTATATATGCATACATATGCTATTTCTAATGTGTAAAAAATACATAGGGAAACATTGGGTATCAAAAGCTGCTCATCTTTACCCGAGGAGGATGAAAGAGTTGTCAGATAAAGATAAGATGGCCAATTTTGACCGGAAAAGGCGATTGTAAAAGAATTTTGACCACGCTATGATTTTACAGGAATCATGCCATATGTAGTTCAGGAACCATTGACGGAATGTATCGATGGAGATTCGAAAAGAAACGGACCAGATGATCAGATTTTAAAAGGTGTTTGGAGTTGAATAGGTTGCGAGGAACTGAAGCGGGATCGCTCCTGCTGAAACAGTTGTTTTCTAGATGGTGTGCCTGTAAATAAGCAATGTGCGCTTATAATTTAAACATGATGCAAGTTCCCGTTGCACCATGAATGCTGTCTTTGGATGGTTAGTATGAGTAGAGAAGATTTAAAAGAAATTATTTTTTCTGAAATTGATATGAAAATTTGAAATGATAATGAGTAAGAAAATATAGGTATCGGCCCCGTATATTGGTTCTGGCATCCGTACAGGTCTTCAATATGCGTTAAGCGCTATCTGTAAATTTTGGTTATAAACGGACGTTATTTGATGTGTTTCGGACTAGAAAAGGGAAATTTGAAGTTTATGAGAGTTGGAAGAAGAATTTTGTGTTTTGAGTTTTGATTCATAGATTTTGATGTTATTTTAGCAATTTGATCGTCGGGCAAGTCCATAGGATAATTTTTGAGGTCGTGTGTATGTTTGATTTGGAACCCCGAGGGCTCGGGTGAGTTTTGAGTGAGGCCCGGGAGGTATTAGACTTCGAGAAAACAAGTTCAGGTGTTGCAGACACCAGCGCGGCCGCAGTCATTTCCGCGCGGTCCGCGCTGGAGTCGCGCATCCGCGATGCCTTTCTATGGGGTTCGCGTGGATGAGTCTGAGGGCTAGGGGTTTCAGGTCAACCAGCGCGACCGCATACCAGATTAGTGCGATCCGCGCTGGGTGGGTTCAGAGAGCCCAAAATTTTCCTCCCCCAGCGCGGCCGCGGTGCATTTCTGAGCGGTCCACACCAGTCACCAGAAAAGTATAAAAACTCGGGATTTTCAGCCTTTTTTCACTTTTCAAAACCCCAATACCTAAAAGGCAATTTTCCAAACAAATGTTCTCACCCAAAACGACTGGTAAGTGATTTCTAACTTAATTTCCCTACTTTTTAACATCTTTTAACATGATTTTAACTTCAATCAAAGGTTTTCATGAATGGGAATTTAGGGTTTTGGGTAGGACCTAACGTTTTTCTAAATTTAGGGAGTTGGACCTTAATTGGGGGTCTGATTTCAAAACCAATCATATACTTGGGTTCGTGGGGGAATGGGTAACTGGGTTCTGGTCTGAACCTCGAGTTTCGACCATGTGGATCAGGGGGCATTTTTGACCTTTTTGGAAAAAACCTTGTAAAACCCATTTTCATGTATTGGGTTTAGTTCCAATAGTAGTTACTGATGTATTTAAGTAATTTGTGGCTAGAATCGAGCGGTTTGGTGGTGGAACCAAGGGTTAAAGATATTCTAGAAGCTTGAGTCAAGTTCGGAGCTTTCGAGGTAAGTGTTTGTTCTAACTTTGGTTTGAGGGAATAGGATTAGGATGTTGTTTTCTATTTGCTAATTATTTAATACGGTATATAGTCAAGGTAACCGTATCTATACATCGGAGTCTAGCATGACCGTGAGTCTTAATTGTGTTTATTCGGATATTGTGATACCCCTTCCTTGTTTAAGTAATAAGTTTCATATAATGTGAAAGGTTTGAGGAAGAATTATAATTTTTACATTATTGGAGTTTTAGCTCGAATGATAATATGATAATTGAGAAAGTAGTGATCAAAAGAGAAAGTGTTGTAATCATTTCCTTGCCGAGACTTATTTGTTGACTTGTTCTCCATTGACGGGATGTTTAATATTGTTGCCTAACCCCTCACCCCAATTGGTTGTGACTGTCGATTGGGTGAGAAAGATCAATTATGCATGAAGAGTCATTTTGTGCTATGTTTTGATAATTATGCACAAAGGGTCATTCTGTGCCATGTTTCGATAATTATGGGCGAAGGGTCATACCGTGCCATGTTTTGAATAAATGTGCACGAAGGGTCATTCCATCCTTTGATATGAGAGTTATATGAGAAAAAGCACGAAGGGTAATGTCGTGCACTTTATTTGAATCTTTTGGTGAGAATGAGAGTAAAAGCACGAAGGTTGGTGTCGTGCAGTTGCTGATTTACCTGTTCTCTTTAATTGATGTTATCGAACAGCTGCATCTCTTTGTTCATTGATCCAATATCTAAATTGTAACACCCTATAGCATTCTCCCCTCCCTTTTAGTTGTTTAAATTTTGTATATGTTTTCCCGCTATTGCATACATATCTGCACAGGTTGTTCTCGGTAGGTCCTATCTAGCCTCGTCACTACTTCGTCGAGGTTAGGCTAGACACTTACCAGCACATGGGGTCGGTTGTGCTAACACTACACTCTGTGCATCTTTTTGTACAGATCCAGGAGTAGTAGTTGGACCTCATTAGCAGTATTTGAGCGTCGCTCGACTTCAGTCCAGGGATTTTCGAGGTAGCCTAGCTTGCGTCCGCAGGCCGGAGTACGTTCTATATTATTAGTTTGTTTCCCTTTTACCGAGACAGACTCATCTATGTATTTCTTTTAGACTCTTGTTTGAGTATTTTATAGCAGTTTGTGAGTAGTAACACCAGATACTAGGTAGAAGTGTATTTTGGAATTTTTATATTCTCGCTTTCAGTTATTTAAGCATTTAAAAGTCTTCCGGTTTAATTATTATTCCAGTTTGTTATATTTTTTTAAATGAAATCAGTAGAATGTTCTAATGTTTGGCTTGCCTAGCTCTGATAGCAGGCACCATCATAACTCCCAATTGTGGGAAATTCGAGTCGTGAAAATGACGTCCTTAGATTATGATGTCTTGGGCCATGAAGAGCATAAAAAGTAAAGATTTGTAGGCCATGAAATGGTGTTCTCAGGCTATGCAGATGGTGCCTCCGAACTATGACGACTTTGAATAAGTTGGCGATCTTTCAGCCCATGAAAAGGTGGCAATCTTTCAGCCAAATGAATGCAAGGAGTGGCGATCTTTCAGCCAGAGCGTGAATTTAAATGCATGTGGCGATATTTCAGCCGAAGCGAGAATTTTAATGCAGGTGGCAATATTTCAGCTATTCAAAAAAAAAATAAAGTGGCGATATTTGAGCCATGCAGGATGGAGGTAAAGCTTAACCTCAGAAGGAAGAAAATAACCTTATGCAAAACGTAGATGGAGACAGAGCTTAGTCTCGAAAGCCAGATAAGTAGCCCTATGCAGGATGGAGGTAGAGATTAACCCCGGAAGGAAGAAAATAGCCTTATGCAAAATACAGATGGAGACAGAGCTTAGTCTTGAAAGGAAGATAAGTATCCCTATGTAGGATGGAGGTAGAGCTTAACCTCGGAAAGCAGAAAGTAGCCTTATGCAAAATGCAGATGGAGACAAAGCTTAGACTCAAAAGGCAGATAATTAGCCTTATGCAGGATGGAGGTAGAGCTTAACCTCAGAAGGCAGAACATAGCCTAATGCAATGCAGAAATGAAAAGGAGCGAATGGTAGTAAGTTTTCTTAACTGATAGACAATTGTGATATCACTACTGATAGGGATGCTAGGTGTAGTAGTAGATTCGTGAATGATTGCCCGTTTTGAAAGTTTTCAATCCTGAAGAGTGAATGTGTTCAATGATTTGCGACCAGAGCACCTGCATCCAAAGAAAAATCGTGAGTTCTGTAGAGGGGGGAGGTTATTTCGTATCCCCTGGCTCTAGAAGTCACGAATCATTGGGGTAGCGTTGCTAAACGACGGCGATGCAAGTGATATTTATGCATGATTCAGTAAATATAATGTAAGTAGATATTTGAAAACGATTTTATTTTGGATGAACTAATAACTGCAACATGGTTAAAGACACGTCAACCTTACTTGTTTCGAAATTTCAGGGTCCTCCTCAAAATTCTGCCCCAGTTTACTGGGTTGGCGCTGTTGACGGTTCTATTGAATGACTGAAGGTGCATTGATTCCAGAATTTTGAGGGTCCTCCTCAAAATTCTGCCCTAGTTTACTAGGTTGGTGCTGAAAAGGCTGAAAAACTAACTTTGGAATTTTGAGAGTCCTCCTCAAAATTCTGCCCCAGTTCCAACAGTGGGGGAAAATGGAATTTTCATTAAAATGTGACCGAATCCATAGAGGTTCCTACGTATCCCCTCTTAAATGGGAATAAGGTCAGGCGTAGTTCAAATTACATCATAAAGAGAAAGCATATGATCAAATATAGTATCATTTTACTGCATCTGAGTTGATCGGCTTCGGCCAGACTTCTCCGTCAATTTCTGCAAGAAAAAAGGCTCCTCCAATTAGAACCTGGTGAACCATGTATGGACCTTGCCAGTTGGGAGAGAATTTCCCCTTGGCTTCATCTTGATGTGGAAATATCTTCTTCAATACTAGTTGCCCCAGCGTGAACTTCCTCGGTTTAGCTCTCTTGTTGATGGGTCGAGACATTCTACTATGGTATTACTGACCATGGCAGACTGCATTCATTCTCTTTCCATCTATAAGGGCTAACTGCTTGTAGCGACCTTTTACCCATTCTGCATCGTCTAGCTCTGCTTCTTATATGATCCTCAAGGAGGGAATTTCTACTTTGGCGGGAATGACCGCTTCTGTACCATAAACCAACATGTCGGGAGTTGCCCCGATCGATGTGCAGGCAGTGGTACGATAGCCAATAAGGCGAATGAAAGCTTCTCATTTCATTGTTTGTGCCTTTCGATCATCTTCCTTAGTATCTTCTTGATGTTCTTATTGGCTGCTTCTATAGCTCCATTTATCTGAGGTCTATAAGCTATAGAATTCTTACGCTTGATCTTGAAAGTTTCGTACTTTGCTTTCATCAGGTCGCTGTTGAGATTGGAACCATTGTCGATGATGATTAATTCTGGAATTCTGAACCGAAAAACAATACGGTCACAGATGAAATCTGCCACAACTTTCTTGGTAACTGCTTTATATGATGCTGCTTCAACCCATTTGGTAAAGTAATCAATTCCTACCGGGATGAACCTGTGTCCATTTGATGCGACATGCTCGATTGGTCCAATAACTTCCATTCCCCAAGCAGTGAACGGCCATGGTGAGCTTTTTGCAGTAATCTCGTTTGGAGTTACTTTTATCATATCTGCATGTATCTGACAACGATGACACTTCCGTACATACTGGATGCAGTCCGTTTCAATAGTCATCCAAAAATATCCTAATCGGAGTATCTTTTTTGCTAAAACAAAACCATTCATGTACGGTCTGCAGGTCCCTGTGTGTTCTTAATCTAACAGTTTAGTCGCCTCTCTTTCATCGACACACCATAGCAATCCCAAATCGGGAGTCCTCCTGTACAAGATTCCTCTGTTGTGAAAGAAATTATTGTATAACCTCCGAAGTGCGCGTTTCTGAGTAGCATTGGCAAGCTTTGGATTTTCTCATGTTGTCAAGTATTCTTTGATGTCATGGAAGCAAGGTTTCCAATCGTCTTCTTCCTCAACGTGAGCACAGTAAGCTAGTTAGTCATAGATCTTGACCTGGATGGGATCAATAAAATTTGTATCTGGATGCTGGATCATGGATGACAAGATGGTTAGCCCATTAGCAAACTCATTCTGTATTCTGGGAACATGCTGGAATTCTGTATTCCTAAATCTCTTCCTCAATTCCTGTATGTGATGTAGGTAAGGGAGTATCTTAGGATTCTTGCTTGCCCATTCTTCTCGAACTTAATGTATGAGTAGGTCCGAGTCTCCAATCACTAGTAACTCTTGAATGTTCATGTCGATGGCTAGTTTGAGCCCTAAGATGCAGGCTTCATACTCAACCATGTTGTTGGTGCATGGGAACCTGAGCTTGGTGGATACCAGGTAATGCTGACCGGTTTTTGATACCGGGACTGCTCCTATACCAACTCCATTGAAATTTGCTCCTCCGTCGAAAAACATCCTCTAACCATCATAGGATTCTACAATGTCCTCTCATATGAAAGCTACCTCCTCATCAGAAAAATATGTCTTTAGTGGCTCGTATTCTCCGCCCATAGGATTCTCGGCGAGATAATCTTCCACATCTTGTCCTTTGAATGTCTTCTGAGTGATGTAAACAATATCGAATTCACTTAGCAGGATTTTCCATTTGGCGAGCTTGCATGTAGGCATGGGCTTCTGAAAGATATATTTTAACGAGTCCATCCTTGATATGAGATAGGTGGTGTAAGCACAGGAATAGTGCCTCAATTTCTGGGCCACCCATGTCAAAGCACAACAGATGCGTTCTAGTAAAGAATACCGAGCCTCGTACGCGGTAAACTTCTTGTTGAGGCAACAGATGGCATGTTCCTTTTCTTCAGTTTCATCATGTTGTCCTAAAACACAACCGAAGGCCCCATTCAACACTGCGAGATAAAGCAATTTGGGTCTCCCTGGTTCAGGCGGAACCAAGACTGGTGGCATAGACAAGTATCCCTTAATGTGTCAAAAAAGCTTTGACAATCATTAGTCCATTTTGTAACAGCATCCTTCTTTAACATTTCGAAGATCTGTTCGCAAATGATAGTGGACTGAGCTATGAATCGGCTGATATAGTTAAGTCTTCCCAGAAAACTCATCACATCCTTCTTGTTTTTTGGTGGTGGAAACTCTTGAATGGACTTGACCTTTGACGGATCTAGTTCTATTCCTCGGAAACTCACAATGAAACCCAATAACTTTCTGGTAGGCACCCCGAATTCACACTTGGCGGGATTCAGTTTCAAGTTTTACCTCCTCAATCTGTTGAAGAACTTTCGCAAGTCTTCCATATGATCTGCAGCTTTCTCGGACTTGATGATGAAGTCGTCCACATACACCTCGATTTCTTTATATAACATGTCATGAAAGATAGTGGTCATGGACCTCATGTAGCACTAGCATTCTTTACTCCAAATGGCATCATTATATAACAATACATCCCGCATGGCATGATAAACGTCATTTTCTTTGCATCTTCTTCATCCATCCATATCTGATGGCATCCAGCAAAACAATCAACAGCTTATTCTTGGCGCAATTGTCAATCAAGATTTGTATATTCGGCAAGGGGAAGTCGTCTTTTGGGACTAGCCCAATTGGGATCCCGGTAGTCGACATAGACTCTGACTTTCCCATCTGTCTTTGGTATCGGCATGATGTTGGCTAACCACGTCGGATATTCTACCACTCAGAGAACACTGGCTTTGACTTACTTGGTAACCTCTTCTTTAATTTTCAAACTCATGTCTGGCTTGAATTTTCTAAGCTTCTATTTTACTAGCGGGCATGTCGGATCTGTTGGCAAATTGTGAGAGACGATAGATGTGCTGAGACCAGTCATATCATCATAAGACCAGGCAAAGATACCTTCATACTCTCTTAAGAACTCTGTGTACTCTTTCTTTTCTGATGGCGACAAATGTACGCTGATACGCGTTTCCTTAACATTCTCTGCATCTCCCAAATTGACAATATCAGTTTCGTCCAAATTAAACCTAGGCCTATTCTCAAAATTCTCGACCTCTCTGAACCTCACCTGGTATATCATCCTCTTCTGAGTCTATATCCATTTGTTGCATTACCTCATTGCAAGTCACAGTCGTTGGTTCATCATCAAGATATGTAATACTAGTGCTGTGTAAAAATAAAGTAAATGATAGAGAGAAGTAATAAGAGTGAGATATGTAATAAACTTGAAATGATTTGATTGAATTCGTAACTTTTCAAAACATCAGAGCTCTTTTGAAAGTAAAGACAATGCGAAAAGTAAAATCAACTAGTAAAAGTAAAATAAAAAAATGCGATGCATAATGCTCGTTTGGCCTTGCTACCCCGAAGCTTTCCGAGAACTAGTGGTCTTGACCGACCAATTGGTGAGGTGTTCCCCTCAGTTTACATCTTGAATGGAAGGGCCTTCCTCCCCTTTCTCCCCGAAAATAACACAACAGTCCATATGATCTCCTAGAAAAAGGTTCTTCATCGCTGCCAGTGTTTCGTCTTCCTCTAATCCATATATAATGTCAGCAGGCTGAAAGGTCTATTCTAGCTGAGGTAGAGGGTGATCCAATGGATAATATGGGCCACTCCATAGTGGTGACCAATCATCAAACTCCTTCTAGGTGTACTCATATCCTAAGCCAAAAGTAGTGCCATGTTTATTTAGTTTGATGGGCTTGTTGATACCCTGGAGGTTCTTGCCAAGTCCTTTTCCGAGTACATACCCGCTCCAGTTCAGGATGTCCTCAAGCTTTTTATCCTACCACTTGTCTTTGTCTACGGAAATGACTCGCTCGATGTGATGGTATGTTTCTCCTCCTAGTCTCCTTCTGTCTCCAATCATCGGGATTATTTGGCGACTGTATATAGGGTTTCTACTATCGCCATGAATAATAAATTCCTTACAATTCCATTCAAATTTCACTGCTTGATGTAGGGTTGATGTCACAGCCCCAGCGACTTGGATCCAGGGTCGTCCCATCAATAAATTGTAGGATGCTGGCACGTCTATGATTTGGAAGTCAACATTGAACTAGGTAGGCCCCATCTGCAAGCACAGGCTAATCTCCCCAATGGTGGATCTTTGAGACCCATCAAAAGCTTTGACGTTGATAGCTCCATCTTTGATCACATGAAAACCTTTCCCCAATGTTCTGAGGGTTGTCAGTGGAAAAATGTTAAGGCTGGAACCTCCGTCGACCATGATTCTGGTGATGAAATAATCTTCACATTGCACGGTGATATGCAGTGCCTTGTTGTGACTAAGTCCTTCTGGTGGTAACTCATCCTCGTGTAAGGTGCTCTTGTGACTTTCCAGTACTTGTCCTACCATATTCGCCATTTTCGCCTCCTGTTATGTGGCTGGGAACATAGGCTTCACTCAGTATCTTCATCAAGGCATTTTATGTGCCTCAGAGCTTTGCCTAAGAGCTAGGATGGAAATCTGCCCTGGTGTTTTGTTAAGTTTCTCAACGATTGAGTATTCTTTGGCTTGTATCTTTCTCCAAAGGTCATCAGGTCCAGTTTAAACAGGCTGCCCAGAGGCTTATTTCCTAGACTCAGCTAAATGTTCTGGAGTGTATACCCTGCCGGTTCTGGTCATGCCTTGTGCACCGACCGCTTCTCCAGTACGTGTTTTCCCTTTCTTTCTAGCTTCTGTTGTGTAATCCTAAGGTATGCCATTTGACTTGAACGGTGTCACTTCTGTCAAGGAAACTGGAATAGACACCCTCTGGGGGTTACACAGCAACTTCGAACGGTGTAGGTGATTTTGGAATCCCTAACTCAACCTCAATTGGTACCTTTGTAGGAGGCGCTTCGAACTCAAGAGGTATGTACATATTTACCTCATCGCCCTCAAAAGGCTGGATCTGAACAACAATGGGGTTGAGGGTGACCGCTGGCTTCTTAGGCTCATCTCCTTCAGCAATCAATTCGATTGACCCTTTGGGGTCCCAATGATCCTCAATCTCGATCATGTGAATGCCTCCACCCTTATGGTCAAGTACAGGGTTGTTGCGGACATTGGGAGCGAGCTCCTTTGCTACAATGACCTTGTTATCAATCAAAGTCTAAATCTTCTCTTTCAATGAGCGACACTCGTCGATGGTATGGCCTTTTATTCCAGAATGGTATATGCAAGTTTTGTTTGGGTTGGCCTATTGAGAGGGATTTTCTAGAGTTATGGCTAGGACAGGGTAACATAACCGGCTGCTTTGAGTTTTTCATATAGTTGGTCGATTGGTTCGGCAATGGCTGTATACTGTCTGGGAGGTTTATGGTACAAATTTGGTCTGGGTCGAGGAACGTTTTGGCGAGTAGGTGGTGATGGGTAATGAGAAGGTTGGGATTTATATTCTTGCTTCACTGGTGCGGGTTTGGGAATATCCTGTAGAGGTGTGTTGATATGTGGAGGTGGAGATGATTGGTAGGCGGGTGGCGGAATTTGGTGATGGTTCTTGGTAATTTAGGGAAGTTTGATATGTGAGTGGAGCTGAGGGATATGTTTGTTATTTCATAGGGAAATTGGTTCTTTACGCAACCATTACGGAATTCACGTCTTTTTTCTTTGACGTGCCACCAGACTATAAGGCCTTGTTGGTGGCCTATAATGATTCGAGATTGGTGAACATACCATTCTTGATACCTTCTTCGATTCTTTCTCCCAACTTGATGATGTTAGAGAACTTCTGAACCTCTATCAACATCAGTCTCTTATAGTATTGGGGATCCTGAGCCCAGACAAAGAACCTGTTCATATGCTCTTCCTTGAGGGCTGGCCTGACCTTGACAGCTTCTGACCTCCAACGAGTTGCATACTCCCAAAAGGTTTCTGTGGGCTTCTTCTTGAGATTCTGGATATAGAACACATCCGGTGTGTTCTCAGTGTTGAATCTAAATCGGCCTATAAAGTCAAACACCATATTCACCCAACATATCCATTTCTTCGAATCCTGGCTGATGTACCAAGATAAGGCGTCGCCTTTTAGACTCCTCATGAACAGCTTCATATGGATTTTCTTGTCCCTTCCAACTCCTGCCAGCTTATCAAAATACATTCTGAGATGGACCCTGGGATCACATGTACCGCCGAACATCTCGAACTTGGAAGGTTTGTACCCCTCTGGGAGTTCAACAGCCGGTTGAACACAAATATCTTCATAGTTCAAACCCTCAAATCCTTTGCTTCCTTCGACACCCTGGACCCGGATAGTTAACTTCTTGAGCTCAGCGGCCAAATTCCGGATGAGCAAGTCTTTGTCATCTGATTCAGGTGTATCTGAGATGGGCCAGGTGTAGTGGGGTATAGTATCGACAAAGACAGGAGTGTTGTGGTCGTTTGTGGTGTTTTGGGGTTTTCCAATGAGCAGTAGAGTGTTGTTTCATGTGTTGCAGACTTGGGTATAAGAAGGTTGTGCCGGTGGTTGTGGAGGTACGAGGTTCTGGTTGTTGGCATCAGCAGCAGCAAGAGTGATTGACAGGCTTTCCAAGTTCCGGACTTGTTCTAATTCTTCACGAAATCTCAGCAAAGTCTGCTCAAGATGAGCAGTAGTTTCCTTGGTAATTGGGGTACCCTGAGAAGTTCCCTCAATTTCCTTTCTAGTGTTTGCATCTCCCATCTTGCCTTTGTTCCTGTTTCTGGTAGGACTCGGAGGAGGAGGAGATGGAGGGCCCTTGGATCTTGTTGTTAAGTATGTTGATGGTGCCAGAAGGCATAAACTAACCTTTGGAAAGGGGAATAAAAATAAAAGAAAAACAAAAAGGTAAAAAGTTAGTGCCTGTTTTGAGAAAAAATAATATTGCGATATTTAAACACATTGCACAGGGGTATAGTTCATTTCCTATTTTGGGTGCCTCATTGTACCCGAGTAGGTCTAGCGACAAATTAAATTTGTACAACTTATAATGCTATATACCTTATTTTATTGATAAAAACAAGACGAGTCTTAAAAACGACTGAACAATACAAGATGTAACTTAATGGCCATTAGCCTTATTAAATTATGAAAGCAGTGAAATAAAAGATCCTAACTATTTGGTCCCAGAAGGACCTTCCCCGGATTCGGTATCCTTGCCTCCCTCGTACAGTTGCACCAGCTCGCGCATTCCCAGCAGCAAATAGGCTCGGGCCAGATGTTCACCTGTATTACCCACAGCATTCTGGTAGTCGTTGATCCTCTTCAGAAATTTACCTTCCAGTTCCTCTAAGCCTCGTTCCAAATACCCTAGTCGGCTGTTGCGTTGCCATATCCTTCCACTCATCGATCATCTTCTGGTGAGCTTTTTGTATCTCCCGGTGCTCATTTTCACATTCTCGCATCCTTTTTTGTAGTTGATTGTATTTAACTCGTGCTTCAGTTTTCTCATCGATAAGACTATGACCATGGAAAAACCTTGGGTGACCCAAACCAATGTGATCGTCTTCTAACCAACCCAAGTAGTGCGGCACACACCCTGCATGATACCTGTCTGGCTCGATGGGAACGAGCTTACAATGCCATATGTGCTGAGCTTGACACATGTGCGGGCTATCATCATCTTGAAAGACAGCCTTGAAATGACTCATTTTGTCTACCCTTGGTATGATTTATTTCATCCCTGCTTACCTCATAGCTCGGAGAGGGACATAAGGGTAAGTTCTTCTCAAGCCAATGAGTATAAGAAATGGTGCATCCCGAGACCAAACAATGAATTCCCCGGTTGTGAACCACTCATACATCCACTGCCTACTCTTCTTTGAGATTCTCAAACAGTTCTACCCATCCTATGGTGTCTTATGGCTGAGCGAACATATTGGGCATGAAATTCATTTGCTTCAGGTGATGAAAAGAAATATGGTCATCCCAATCCCCGCATATGATTTCCTGTCGGTAGTCGCCTTTCTCAAGGTGTTCTATAAGCCAAAGCTGGAGTAGCAGATTACACCTTTCAAAGTGTTTGGCCCCTTGTTGACACTTCTCTAAGGCTCGAGACATCTCTGCGATGATCATGGGCATTATGCTGAAAATTTGCCCATCAATACCTTCCATTAATGTTTTGGTTACCATGGCTAGTCTGGTGTGGATCCTAGCCTTCTTCATGGGAAAAATCATCATGCCGAAGAAGTAGAACATGAACACAAAGTCCCTTCTATGTATATGCCCTAAATAGGTAAGAGCGAACTCGTCGGTGTAGGTGCGATAGGACTTGCTATGGCCAAACCTATCATATAGAAAGTCAAATGCTATGTAGGAATCTTTCAGACAAGTCATATCCGGATTCTTCTTGAGTCTCATCATTTTGAGGAAACCCCTACCCTTGCGATTCTCCGGCATAAGTAGACCCGGAGTCTCCCAAGGAATTCCAGCTAGACCCCCTATTTCTTCCAGTATAGGGGTCATTTCGAGGTCCCCAAAGCGAAAAACCGACCGATCACTGTCCCAGAATAAAGTAGTAGCTTCAATAATTTTTTTGCCAAGCCGGACTTCCAGGAGTGAAGGAATATTTCCTAAGTATTTTCGGACGACGGTCGATCACTAGCATGAAGGTCTTCCCACCAGCTTAGCAGCCTTGGGTGAATGTTGGTTACTATACCGAATCTGGAGATTTCGTGCCTCATTTTCTACAAAACAAAGTGTTAGGCCCTTAACCCACCATACTCGACTATTTAAATCAATAACTAGCAATAAATGCATTTAGTTCTCCAAATAAATGCGCACAACGTGAAGGTGTCCGTTTGGGTTTCAAGGAAATCCGATGGACTTTGGATTAGGCTATCTTAATGAGTCCTTATATGGACAACATAACTTACTCGGCTAAGTTTGACCATAATGCATGAACAGTTTAACGGAATAAGGTTTCTACTTTTGAAGTGCTAGACAAGGTACCCTTTGGAAAACTCAAGAGGGAAAGGCGCGGAACCGTCGACTACACCGTTGATCGACTGGTTTTACCGCAAATATGTCTTTGCCACATTTAGGGGGTTATAATATCAGAAGGGCGCAACCACTCATTATAAGCTTTGCTATAGGATTTATTTTGGCACGAGTGGAATATGATGTTGAAAAATGCAGTTACAAGAATGAAATCAATTGCATGTATTTTCACGTTCATAAAGTAAAAAATTACAATAAATGCTCAAAAATTACGACGGTATAATAAAAAGGCAGTGAAAGAAGAAATTAAAAGAAAATGAAAACACGAAGAGTCAAGTTAGTATCATAATAAAATAACTAAAGGCGGGAAATAAAGACAACTAAGGAAGCAATAAAATCACAACCACGTGTAATGGTAAAAGCTATAAAATATTCCCTAGCAGAGTCGCCATGCTGGCGACACCCCCGTTTTTAAGAAAGCGAAATCAGGTTTACGATATTATGGGCAAAATAACTCTTATTCCCTTTTGGGGAATCGGATTATGAAATTTGAAGAGATGTAAAATCAGCAGGATATTAGGTAAACGATTAACAATTAGACCTATAAAGCACAATAGGCATGAAAATCAGAGAACCCAAAGCAGGAAAATCAAAGGTTCAATAGAAGACAGGAACCCTATTAGAAAACTTAAAGCATGGAACTCGGAGTAACTAGAAGATAACACAAACAAACACATAACGCAAACATAACCACATAATACTCAAGAAAAATCAGAAGATAAAGTGATTTTGAAAGGGATTCGGAAACCCTAGCTTTTTGGGAAAAGGAAAAAAAACGTTGCTAGCTTGAACAATCGAAGAAACATCAAGTAGATGGTAGTGTAAAACACAAAAAATAAGTTAAAAATGCTTTAAAAGACGAAAATTGAGAGACTTAGGCAGAAATTAAGGTTCTTGTAATAAATCAGTGAGGTAAGGAACCTAACTGTAAAACTGATTAATATTGGCGTTCATAGTACCATCGGACTGAAAACCATCGGAGAAAAGGCGGGAGATAAGCCAAGAAGGGCTTCCAACGACCGTCTTGCATGGGGGAAGTATCTGGAGCCTCAAAGCTTAGAGAAGATCAACGAGACACAGCTCCATGGTGACTGGTGGTCGAGAGAAGTGAGGATAGAGATAGACGGAGAGGCGAGGAAGACCATCGGAGAAGAACCAGAAGATTCTAGAGAGAAGGAGGAGACGAAGAGACCAATAAAGAGACCGGTCTCTATGAAAAATGAGGGTCTCGGGGGGGGGGGGTCATCAGTCTTATTTTAGGAAAATGAATCCCGGCCGTTGGTCTCATTTGATCAACGGCTCAGATCGAATCAAGGTTGGACCGGGTTAATTGAATTAGGTATGGGTCGGGTTAATTGGAATTGGAGTGGTCTGAAATGGGGTTGAAATTGGGAGTTCAATTTGGGCTATATTTGCAATAAGTCTGGCTAGCATTTAAATAGTCATTTTTTCCTTTTTATTTTATAAAATAGTTTTTAAAATGATTTGAAAACAAATTAAAGACACATAAACAATTAATAGTATATAAATATTAATATAAAAATATCAGAAATAATTTTATAATTATAAAATGTGGTTAATTGTAAAATAGGTTATAATTACAATTTCATGCAATTTAGCTTTTTAGAAATGCCAAATAAATTTGTAAAAATATGCAAAAATTATATTAATTATATTTTTGTTGTAAATATGGGATGAAATAAATTATACACCAAAAATGATAATTTTGGGAATAATTTTGGAATTTCTACTATTAAAATAGACAATAAATTGATTTTAAAAAATCTTAATAATTGAGGAAAATACCAAAACTTTCAGGCATGCTTATATATACATACATATGCTATTTTGAAAGTATAAAAAATACATAGGGAAATATTGGGTATTTGGTTGGATAATCTAAATTAGTTACAAATTTGTCTAAACAAGGCAATTAACACAGAGTTCGATGTGATGTGATTATAGATTGAAAGAAGTCGTATAGATTGCATGAAATGGCGAGTTTGATATTTCGATACGAGTACTGCGAGTAGTAATCTTACCGCAATTTGTGTTTTCATAACTTGCATGATTTATACATCATTTTTAACATGAATATGTTACCGATTATTTTGAGTTGCATATGGGACAACTCTTTTACTCGATATGATATCGAAATAGTTATTTGAGATGATTACCGTGGTTTTAAATATTTTCGTTGTCACTAGATCTGTTTTACTGTTACTTGAATTTGCTGCTATTGAAATGAAATTTCATGATTTTATAAAACCGAAATGCCCTATATTGTTTTAAAATATTTTCTACGAGCATGTACGAATTATAGAGACAAGTATAAATTGGAGTAGATATTGAAGGATCCCGTAGCTAGCGGCGGGTTCGTTAGACCTGGTGCACCTTGTATTTACTAATTACAGAGTACAGTTATAGCCCTCGCTAGTGGGAAGGTAGAACTAGCACACCGTTACCGATTTCCCTCGAGTATGGACTACCGTTATATATGACTTCTTGCGAAGAAGTCCACAGTTATACCGATTATATGATCCGTTCATTGAACACTCCCAAAATATGAATACTGATATTATACGCTGGTTAAAGAGCTTGTTACTGAATTGTTAATTATATTTTACTACAAGAAAAGCGTGATGAGACTGAAAATTATTTATTGTTTCTGAAAGGCCATTTTTATGTTATTTTCTCTTTAAGATACTAGCATATTTCTAATTTGTCCCCAAACAAAAAAGGTTATAGTCAAGTGTTATTACTCACTAAGCTAGTGATTCATTCCTTGCTAAATTTTTTTACAGAGACAACAATTGACGCAGGCGAGGATTTCATTAATTAAAGCGCACAGGTTGATATTTCTCGGTGAACCTCGCACTTGTTCATATGGGCAGAGATTTTTCTTATCGTTATGGTGTTTTCATTGAACTCTTAGAATTGCTCCATAGTCATTATTTTAGTGTCATGCGTATTCTTTTGTTATTATAGTCCTATGTTTTTAAGTATCGTTCTCATTTATCAAAGTTGAAGATAAATTAGTATTTCTAATAGTTAGTTGGTGGTTTAGTTATGGTAGAGACTTGTATTGGTTAATTGAAAAGTTGTCAATTGTTTAGTATGATATTAGGATGTTTGGTTATTGATTTGAGATAGTAAAATTTTTGAAATGGTCCAAAAATAGGGGAAATTCTATCCGATTTTCTATGAAATTACCAATGAGGCTTGCTTCGAGCATTAGCTCCTAAGCGTCGGTCACAATCCTAAATTGGGTCGCGATACAACTAAAGATAACAGAATGTGAAAAATATAAAGGTGGTGCAGTAGTAAACTGGAAATATAATTTGACTTCGCCAACAGTGAACCAAAAAAAAACACACCATATTTTATCAAGATAGTTTTAACCCCCTAAAGGAACAGAGAACAGATCCAACATAGTACAATTGTCCCGTATGCTTAGCATTGCCAACCGACAGGCAACTTGCAGCAAATAAAAGGGGATTATTTTTTATCAATATGCATTACGTATCCCTAACATACTCCAAAATGCTTAGTCGAAAGCAAACATGTTATATCATCGATTTTACCCAAAAGGCCAACATGTTATATCATCCATTTTACCTTGACATTACTGCAAATGAACTTTCTCAATTGTGGAAACAACTTCTTCAATGCTCTTGACGTTTCGTCTTTCTTTCAGAAGCTTCTTTGCACAGTTAAGCGCTCGCCGTTCACAATCAGCTCGTTTGGCAGCATCCTTGATTGATTCAAAATCTTCTACATGAGCTACCCCAACTATTCTCCTGTGAATTGTTAAGAAAATAAGAATCCCAATCACATGCACAAAGACTTCAGAACTCTCTTGGGTTTTATAAGAACATTACTCTGGAATTCTGGAACAAGGCTTAGTTGATTGGCATAAAACCAGGGGCGGAGGAAGAGTAGAAGCTATGGCTTCGGGCCTAACCCAGTAGCTTTGGTCTAAACTATGTATTTATCTTAAGAAATTCATTTAATTTGTACAAGTTATTAATTAAAACCCAATAACTTAAAAGATTTAAAATGCCGAACCCACAAGTTCGATATGTCTCCGCCTCGGCATGAATCCATGTTTTTCCCCTAAAAGAAGTTTCTTGGGATTAAAAAATACCATTGCATCTTGGCAAGGGCGTACGCAGAAATGTTTTAAGGGGTGTCAAAATTTATAGAAGAACGAGAATAATAACTTTAAGTTATTGGGTTTTCCTTCCCTGAGCCGAGGGTCGAATGGAACAACCTCTCTTCCCTTTTGGATAGGGGTAAGGCCTGCGTACATATTACCCTCCCCAGACCCACCTTGTGGGACTATACTGGGTAGTTGTTGTTGTTGTTGTACTTATAGACAAGAATAACTTTAGTCTACTAGTTTTGTTGAGTGTTAAGTTAGAAAAGACCATGAGTTCAATTCAAATTTATCATAATTTTTAAGTACAGAGATTCTCTCAAATATTTGCAAAAAAAGAATGAGCTTGTTGATGTTTGAACATTTTACCTATGTCAAATGGTGTCATTTTTTCCTACTTATCTATTTCCTCACAATATTAATACATATATTTTTTTTTTTTTAAAAAGGCGAAGCGGTGTCGCGTGAAACGGCTTCCTTAGGCGTGCATCCGCCCTTGCATCTTGGCCGCCTATATGTGAGTATAGATACATTCACACACGCGCGCGCACAAATATAGCTGTTCATTCAGCACCTTTGTGCCTTCTGAGTTCCCAAATGTCATGGGAAACAAGTTGCTTATTTTGCTTCCCTGTGCAAGGGGTTGTTAAATAAAAAGAAAAACAAGAGAGAGAGAGAGAGCGCACGATATAATGAAGAATAGAAATAAGAATCCACCAATCACCTTATCATTTTAGCACCACCAAATCCAAGGGTGTCCTCAAAGAGTTCTTTCATGTATTTCTGCTGTACCAGTTCTCGAAGCTCAGTGTTGTTGTATATTTCAGGAAGATACGCCTCACCAGGACCATCCTTGTGCTCATCCCAGAGTGCAAGAAACTTTTTGTGAAAGAGGTTCCAAGTCTCTGTTATTGTCTTCAGAATCCAAACTTTATACGACTGAAAACAAACGAGTTCAACAGTAAGTGCCAAAAACAATGTCAGTGTATTCTTCACTCCGCAAATGTTGAAGAAAGAAACAAATGTCAAATCTACCAATCCATAAGCACATTTACATGTCCTCACTGGCAAAATCTTACATAGAAAACTAATAAGCTGAGGAAGTCATCACTAAAATTAAAGCAACAAGCAATGGGACGAAGGATGTGAAAGGAAAATAAAGGTGGTCTGTTCTCATTTCTCACTTTTGTCCATCCCTCTATTTAAAACCTCCTTTGTAGGGTGTAACCTGTTAACTTTTGTTCAGAACCACTGAGAAAAAGCCCACAACAAAACCTGTTCTCTATCAGAAAAACATTTATGCAGATAATGCTGCCTTTTTATCCTCAGTCATTACAGAGAAAAGATGCATACGTCGGCATATGAAGGTCATGTAAGGACATTTCATCTCATGGAAATTTTTTTTGAAGAAAATTGAAGAATTTAAAAGTCAAGAAACCGAGCTTTAACATTTGAAAATATTACATATTCCAAACTGTTATCGGCTTGAGAAGAAATTTATAAACTCATTAAAATCTTTAGATGAATATTTAGATTTAAAATCATGTCTTCGGAAGAAAGAAAAAAAGCATCCTAACGACATGCCTCAACTTCTCCAGATGAATCAATCTGGCAATAGGACATATATCTGAGCGGTGCAAGCCATAAACAGCTATAGTTCCAGAATAGCGATCACAGACGTTAAGGACCAGAATATCATGCACAAAGAGAAAGAATCAAAAGGGGGACAATGATCTTTACTATGAAGCAATGAGATCATAGTAAAAGGGATATAAAGGCAAATGTTGCAGTAGATATACCTTGCGGTCATTGGCCTGATCCGCATGTCCATCTTGGGAAAAGTACGCCAGAATTAGATTTCCAATAAATGCTCCAATATCAAAACCCATTGGCCCATAGAAAGCAAATTCCGGATCAATTACTTGGGTTGAATCCTGAGTGACCATCAAAGAACCAGTATGGAGATCGCCATGTATTAGAGCTTGAGCTCTCTCACAAAACCTGCAAAGTATTACATAAAGATTGACGTGATTTTCAAGCTAAAGCAAACAAATAAAGAAAAAATTCAAGCATATCAATTAGAAGCACTATATAGCAACATCTTCTAGAATCACAAACGTACTTGGATTTAAGCTCAGCAACTTCAATCTTCAAACCATTATCCTTGCGAACTGCCTCTGCATCGGCATCTAGATAAGGAGATGTACATCGATTGTATTGTGACGCTTTGTAGGGATCTGAGAAGACAACCTGCTCAGTGAGCCGACACAACTCGACGTTTCCACAAAATTCAGCAACTGCAAAAACGAATAGAGGTCAAACCAAACAGAAATAACAGTCATGGGCATGATATAGCTTGCCAGTGGCCATCAAAACCAAAAATGAATAGTTTTAATCCATAATAATGAATTGGTACTGGGAATGTGCCAACAGATGTCGATTCATATAGGTACACCCTTATTAGACAAAAACCCCTTATGGAGGCTGAAGATTAGTGCATGGTTCAATTTGTTGAAAAAAACAAATGGTCTCGACGAAAGCAAAGATCAAGAGAAATGTAAGATCGAAAAGAAACAGACATGCACATGATGAAGAAGAGACAAAACAGAAACTACAATTAGTTAGAATAACCATCAACACATGCAGAGAAAGATTTTTTTTATAAGCGACATGCGGAGAAAGATCTCCAATTCATAATAAAGATGTTGCAAGATAAAAGAAAAAAGAAAAATAAAGTTGCCTCCCCTGCTACACGGCCTAACCCAGCTTCAACAATTTAACACACTCACAGGAACTTTGTGCTACTTTTTGACATTACATGCTAGTCTGCACTCTGCAACTCTAAATTTTATAAAATAAGCTACAACTCAAGATTTTCAAAAATTTACAACTCACAGCATAGACCAGCAACACCAGTCCCACCGTCAATGTATGCCTTTCAGCCAATATTTTCTTAACAGAAGTCACCCATCACAAGCTAGAAGACAAATAAATAGGAGAACAGAAAGAGAAAGAATTAAAAGACTATTTACAGAAAGAGAAAGAATTAAAAGACTATTTTGTTTTCTTCATTCCTTTTAGAATGGAAAAACAATGTAGAGAGACTTCTTTAATTTAAAGGGAGAATTGCACAACCTCCATGGCATTTTCTTCCTGTAACACAAACTTTCCTTAAGTTACAAATATTACATTGTTCCGCTAATATCAAGGATTGGATACATAAATTTATTTTGTTGGATCATTAATCTTATCCTACCATCATTCATTCAACTTTTTCAAATAATTTCTCCAACTTTACAAATATAAGGAAAAATAAAATGTTAAAAGTTCCAAGGTAAAGACATTATACAATAAAAAAAGGAAAAGATAAGCTCAAAAGAGAGGAGAGAAGATATTTATTCCTATTTACTTTGTACCTCGTCTCTCTTTTTTTTTTTTTTTGGCTATCTTCGCCCTTTTTTGTGAAGGATTTTACAAAAAGAATTTGAATGATATGAAAAAGATCAAATGTATGCATGAAATGATTACAATTATCGCCAAATTTGTTCCTCGGGATGGAAGAAGAATAAAATTAGCACATCAGAGGCGAATTATTCCATGTGTGTTACAACTTAGTTTTGTTACAAAAAAAGTATAAAAGTATAAAGCCACAGGAATAGAATGTGTCGAGTGTCAAAATCTGAGGAAAAGCATATGTAATTCTCCAGTACCTTTTTTGAAAAGGATGCACTTCTCCCATATTTAATTTATAACTAGAAAATCCAATGAGTTTTGCGAACTTCAAAGAACGTGCTCTAGATCATCTCAAAATTGATTTAGCCTGGTGAGTCTGGTTGGCTGGTTGGCTGTTCTAAATCTTAAACGTTAATTAAAAAAAAAACATATCAACCAAAATAGTTATATAGTTTATTTGAAATAGCCTCGCTACCTCCAAGGTGGGGGCTACCCTCCCCAAAACCCACTGGTGGGATTACACTAGGTTTGTTGTTGTTGTTGTTGTTGTTGTTAGCCAAAATAATTGTATAACACCCTAACAAGATATATTAAAGAGACTTGTCAAGTCTCAAGAATTGAAAACTCGGAAACATTCAACTATTATTCATCTCTAATCCTTCTTCTTCTTCTTTTCTTTTGGTGTCAGGTCAGCCTCACTTTCTCAGTAGAAAGACAAGTGTCAAACAGAGAGTAACTGCTATGAGTGGGCATATGTGAGGCTTGAAGTATTGTAATGCATTTGAAATGAAAAATAATAGTACTATGGTTCGAGAGAAAGTAACAGTATCTACTCGGACACTACAGTGGAAGTGTGTTGAATCAAGAACAGACAGTAAACGCCTTTATTATAGACGCTTTATTCTGTCTCCACTTATGAAAGGCCAAGCCGACACAATAGGCATTGCGATGCGAAGAGCTTTACTTGGAGAAATAGAAGGAACATGTATCACACGTCTGTTCTATAATAAAGGAGAGGGATTGTAGTTATAAATATTACATTTTCACCCTGGCAGTTACTAATTGAATTCCAGAAATTAGTTACGGTTGTTAAACAAGAGGGGTTGCTATGATGGTAAGCAACCTCCACTTCCAACCAAGAAGTTGTGAGTTCGAGTCTCCCCAAGAGCAAGGTGGGAAGTTCTCGGAGGGAAGGATGCCGAGGGTCTATTTGACAGTCTCTCTACCCTAGGGTAGGGGTAAGGACTGCGTACACACTACCCTCCCTAGAACCCACTAAGTGGGATTATATTGGATTGTTGTTGTTGTTAGTGGCAGTTGGGTGGTCACTTGAGCCGGTATAAATAATAGTAATTCCAATTCCGAAGTCATTGATTCAGAATCTCAGCTATTTTTTCCTTTTTTCCCATTTTCTTCTACTTTTCTTATCCGGCATTATTGAGCTTTGAAGATCAAGACTGTAACAGAAAAAAAGTCCATACACTTGAATTTGCAGAATTGTAGACATTTGCTAGTTGAGGTGCACCCAAGCTGGCCCACCATTGTGAAAATATGAAAAAAAAGAAGAAAAAAAAAAAGATAGCTCGACCCAACTTTCAGATTTGAACATAGTGTTATCAAAGGCAAAAAGCGCAAAAAAACTCTAAGGTCTGTAGGGGCTTTAAGCGCAAAGTGCAAATAAAGTGCGAGTTTTAATGAAAAAATGCGCAAATAGAGAAAACAACAAATATGTATGTGTAATCCAAGACTAAATCTACAAGCATGAACACCAAATAGCTTGACCAACTTTCAAATTTGAACATGGTGTTATCAAAGGCGAAAAGCGCAAAAACCCTCTAAAGTCGGTAGGGGCTTTAAGCGCAAAAAAGCGTAGGCTTTAATGAAGAAAGGTGTAAATGGAGAAAAACTACAAATATGTATGTATAATACAAGACTAAATCTATAATCATGAATACCAAATATATGAACTAAGAAATTGAAGAAAATTTTACGATAAAATAAAATATAAATTGTTTAGTGTGATCTCTTCAAGATTACGCTCATTGGCAAGGAAAAGTATGTCTTAGAGCTTTGATGACAACACTGAAGGGCTCGCTAAGCGAGGCGAAGTGCTCAACATGTTTTGAGCTACGCTTCAGGGCTTAAGCGCGTCTTCGATAACACTGTTTGAACATGAAGTGGTTTCTAATCTTTTGATTAACTATATTCGTCCTCGATAAAAGTGCTGCCTCAGACGGGGACAGCAACAATGACAAACAATCAGTCAGAATGCACCAGAAAAGCAAGATTTATTGACGACAACAAGTGTAGCAATGGCACACCGATGTTGCCCTTTTCCTAACAAGGAGGATGAGATGAGCAAGTTAAGATGTATTAATGAGTTTAAAGGATCCAGATTTTGAATTGGCAATGTGTATTATCATGGCTATAAATGACAGTGATAAAAAGATTGCTGACATAGAGCTCATCACTGCACATTTAAATCAGAAATAGATAAACTGTAATTCACCTGATGAGCTTTGTTTATAAAAGTGTAAAAGCTCTCCTGGTCAAAATTTGATTTCTAATAATTGCACCGAAAGGTACCACTTTTACCAAACAAGAAGAAGCCAGACCACATGTCGTACAACCAATATCTACAATTCTTACCATAAGTTTTTAACTTTCAGAAACATGCTGAACCTTCAGTAACGTAGCCTAACCACTGTAAGAAGTATATTTTATAGAAGAACCAATTATGTGTATTCACACAACTGAACCCTGTCCGAATAAACAAGAAACTTTCATGAACATTCACAAAGCCTAATGCATAAACACAGGTGTGGAAAATGTATATGTACATCAACTATATGCAGTCCGTTGAGATTAATATGGCGCACCTGCACGTTTGTGATCCGTTGTTGTAAGATAAAGCAGGGAGGTGAAGAAAAGAGTCTTCGCCATATAGTCTGAAATGTTTTCTGCGAGTAATGGATACTCGACCCCAGCAATCAATCCCTTCCTCAATATAATATGAGGAGGTTCAAGGTAGCGCATCCCGATCACACACATGGTCCTGTCAAAATGGTAAACCTCAGGTACATGCTCGGGACACAGACGCCCATGCTCTTTTAGCGCAGTGGATTCAAAGTACGCACGCTCTTTTGTCATTGGCCACGACTCTCCAATGCATCGAATATAAGGAAGAGCCTGCAGACCCCATCACCATATAGAAACAAAAACATGATATAACATCAACCATTACACTGTCACCTTAAATATTACTATTTCAAGTCACTTAAAAGCCAACTGAGATGCGGAAAGTATATCCATTAACCCAAATAAGTGGGCACATAATATGTAACAACAGGTTAATTTACACTGCTAATGCACTTATTCTATCAGTACAGATCACTCAAATCCAAAGAGAATATCAGTAAACAGTGTAAACTGTCAGAATCGTTCACATTAAATGGCAATTGTAAGAACAGAATAACTTGATTGCAGAAAAAAAGAAAGCGACACTAATATATACGCGGAGGCTCTAAGTTCACTTCGGGGGAAAAACACTCCATAGCCTGTTGACTGCTAATTGACTAAAAATTAGGAATAATTATAGCAGAGAAAGGAAAGGGACAAAAAGAGATGAACGCCACCTGTTTGATGACAACCGAACCAGAGGGAGCAACAACAATGTAAACAAAGTTGAGATTTCCATCACCCACTTCCTTAATTTCAAGCTTATCGAACTCCTTGCCTAATATTGAAACCAAAGCAGGAGTAGCTCTTATGTACTCCACTAATGATTTCTCGTCCAAAGGCCGGAACCCATCGGATGGCATCGTCGGTGCCGGCGGAGAAGACGGTAGGTACGCGGTGGCGGATATAGTTGACTAGTCGGGGTGGATGGCGAATGAAGACAGATGTATTGGGGCAAAGGGATTTAATAGTACTAGGAGCCACTTGAAGTATTTGGAAATATAAAAATTTTGATATTATAAAAATGAAGATAGGAAAGAAGAGGGTAATTTTGGTATTATAAAAATTTATAAGGGCAAGAGATTAATTTTATTGGTCAAAAAGTTTGGAGGTCTAGTATCAGGGTTGTAGGACAGAGGCCTCTAGAATTTTTCGTACACTTTTTTCGGGCTTGGTAGGCTTTGCATAGATGATTTATATATTGGATTGTATCCCCTTATGGTGTTATTTATGGTAGTTACTATTTGATATTATTGCATATTATTTTATTTATGGTTCTTATGTTTAGATAATTATTTATACCAATAGTTCTTATGTTTAGTAATTATTTATGCGATTTTTGGAGGAGTTACTAATGGTCTTTTGTTTTGCTTTTGTTTTTGTTTTCCTTTCTTTCCATGAGCCGAGAGTCGATTGAAAACAACATCTCTGTCCTTTCGGGTGGGACTAAGGCTTGTCTACATATTACACTTCTCAGACCCCGCTTTGTGATACTATACTATATTGTTGTTGTTATTGCTGTAAACTAAAAGGCTTTTAGCCAAAATCAAAAAAATTGGGATCATCCAACTTGTGTTGCTTTTAACTTTTTTAAGCACTTTTTAGCTTTTTTAAACAATTTTTTTTGTTGCCAAACATTCCAAAAAATGAAAAAAGTACTTAAAAGCTGGCTTTAAGCCCATTCAAACACCTCTAGGAGTAATAATTACCACAAGAAAAATGTTACTTATTTTGTGAGTGAGAAAGAATTGAAAATTTGACGAGAATGAAGATGAAGCACGCTGTGTTCCAATCTCCACCCAGCAGTAATATAGTTACATCGTAATTGGTCACTTTTCCAGTAATATAGTACGAAATTTCCAATATTTCCAACTGTTGCTTTATTTCTAGGTTTTGTTACAAAGGAGCTACTATTAATTTGCTAGCCACTTTTACGATATTTCTAGGTTTCTATTTGTGTACAAATTACAAAACATCAATTACGCAACCAACCGTATTTAAGTTCTATGAATCAATTAGGCTCAATTCCAAACGGATTCATTGGTTAATTTACCCCTCCAAAACCCGAGCTCAAAAATGGAGCAACCAAAAACCAGTTAGCACGATTCCGGGCATGCAATCAATCAGGTCAACATATCAGATTAGCATTCCTTTTTTTTAAAAAGGTAAGAAATCTTCTCGACCTAATTACTCACAGTATGTTATAAAATAGAAGTCTATTTAGAGTGAATGTCTAAGAGTTTTAGCTTGAAGCTAAGTCATTCCTCTTCCTATAAATAGAGGGGTCTTACCCCATTGTAAATCACCCCAAGTATTAATAAGAATACTTCTCTCTCTCCCTATTCTCTCTCTATTTGCTCTTGTTCTTGAGTTATTGTTCTTGTCTTTATATTATTTCATAACACGTTATCAGCACGAGGCTCTACCGTGTCAAGAACCATTCTCGAGAAATCTGAGGTATTTCCCTCTTCCTAATTTAATTTTCGATTGTCTTAACTTTTGTTTGTGCAAGGTTTTGCTTCAAAGAAAGAATGAAGAAAGAAGGAAAAGAAACGAAAAAAAAGGGAGGAAAAGAAACGAAAAACAAAGAGAAAAGGAAGAAAACATTGAAAATATAATTGGTATACCTTAAAGGTAAGTAACTTATTTTTCCCTTTCAAATTCTTGGAATTCTATAATCTAATTTTATATACAAACATAGACAATAAAGTTTGATTATAACTCTAATGGAGTTTGTAAGAAATTATAACCACATGAAGTGGTAAAATCTCTATGTCCTGCCATGATTAAATTCATGTATGATTGTGGGCAAATAATTGAAAATCCGTCCCATTGAATTTGCTCCATTCCCTTTAGAGAATGTGGAAGCAGTATATGATAAGTCTGAAAGAAGACTAAAATATTACCATGAAGGTATCAATGAATGTGGACGTGGCAAAGAATTTCGTCCAATTGAATTTGCTCCATTCCCTTTAGAGAATGTGGTAGCAGTATGTGATAAGTCTGAAAGAAGACTAATTACCGTAAAGGTATCAATGGATGTGGACATGGCAATAGACGAAGTTATAATCGTCATAATTGTGGTAATGAGAACAATAAGGATTCTCAAAATAATCTTTCACTTTATGAAAGTAATATTTGACATGAGATTGTGTAAAGCACATGGTTATGATCCATTCCCTGAAGTGAATGTGATAATTGTAATAGAGCCCGTAAGTATGAACACGCTCTTGATGTAAATTTTTGGTTTATGTCTGACATTATGAAAATAAAGTTCGTTGCCCTTGAAATATCGGGCAAGAACTATATGACATGGGTGTTGGATGCTGAAATCCACTTAGATGCTATGGGTCTCGGAGACACCATCAAAGATAGAGAAAAAGCATCCACCCAAGAATGTGCGAAGGCCTTGATTTTCTTGCGCCATCACCTTGATGAAGGTTTGAAGATTGAATATCTCACCGTCAAGGATCCACCTATCTTGTGGAATGGCTTAAAGAAGAGATATGACAACCTGAAGTTGGTCACTCTGCCACAAGCACGATACGATAAGAACCCAAAAGCAAATAGTTTATAAACTATATATTATCGTTGCGGTGAAAACGGGCACTGGTCAAAGGCTTGCCGTATACCATGACTTTTGGTTGACCTTTATCAAGCATCTCGAAAGAGTAAACGCCCTGAAACGAATTTTGTCTCTGACGACAACTTTGACATCACCCACTTGGATGTGGCAGACTTCTTTGAGCAACCCGAGGGGAAGATAGACCACCTAATCGGTGATGGATCCGTGATGAAAGAAGATGGAGCTGTTTGATTTTATTTGTTTGTATTAGTGAATGAATAAACTAATAGCCATTAGTATTAGCTCGTATTAGTTAATTCATAATATAATGTTAGTATTAGTTCTTTAGAATGTATCAATATGCTCAAATATCAATAATATTTTTACTTTCCAAGTAGAGGTAATCGACTAACCTGAAAAACTAGTCGGTTATCTCATATTTCGCATAAAAACTGCAAAACAATCGATTGTCAATGATCAACAATCGATTGTCTTTAAAACAGTGATCTGGAATTTTTTCAAAAACAGTCAACAATCGATTGTCTATGTTTAACAATCGATTGTCTTTAAAACAGTGTGATCTGGAATTTTTCAAAAACAGTCAACAATCGATTGTCTATGTCTAACAATCGATTGTCGTTAGACAGTGTAATCTGGAATTTTTCAAAAATCATCCACAATCGATTGTCTATGTCTAACAATCGATTGTCGTTATACAGTGAGGTCTGGAATTTTTCAAAAATAACCAACAATCGATTGTCTATGTCTAACAATCGATTGTCTTAAGACAGTGTGATCTGAAGTTTTTCAAAAATAGCAAATAATCGATTGTCTATGTTTAACAATCGATTGTCAATGTTCAACAATCGATTGTGTGTGTTTAATAATCGATTGTCTTATGAAAAACGCTGAAAATTTTCAAACTGCAAAGTAATCAATTATGAATAACATATCTGATTTTGTTAGTCAACTGTTAGCAGCAGATTTTGAAAATATTATGTGACACAAACGAATTGAAGTTGTTTATTCTCATGTTCGTATATTTTCTTTTATATGTCAAACCATGGGAAGTAAATTGATTGAAGGCTCCGGAAGAGCAACTGTAAATCTGCCCAAAGGCATGACGTTTATCTTAGAGAATGCAATATTCTCCTCCAAGTCTAAGAAGAACTTGTTGAGTTTTTAAAGATATCATTCAAAATGGATATCATATTGAGACAATAGATGAGAATAATCTTGAAATCTTTATGAAAACGAGGCTGCCCATTTCGGTTTGGGTTCACGCCATTTTGCATGCAGCAATGCTAGTTTGTCGGCTGCCCGCTTCGGCTTGGGGTCACGCCACTTTGCATGCAGCAATGCTAGTTCGTCTCTGACTGACGAATTATCACAAATATTCCCCGTTGCAATTGGTTTTGGGTCATGAACCCAATATATCCCATTTAAGAATTTTTGGATGCGCAGTTTATGTGCCTTTAGCACCGCCATCCCGCACCAAAATGGGTCTGCAAAGAAGGTTAGGAATATATGTTGGGTTTGAATCGCCCTCCATCATTCGCTACCTCGAAACATTGACAGGCGACTTGTTTACTGCACGATTTGCAGACTGTCGATTTGATGAGACACTTTTTCCAAAATTAGGGGGAGAAGTTGGTGAAACCAAACGGGAAATTTTGTGGAAAAATGCATCATTATCTCATCTTGATCCACACACCTCTATTTGTGAGAAAGAGGCTCAAAAGATTATCCACTTGCAAAGAATAGCAAATCAAATGCCTGACGCATTTATAGATTTGAAAAGGATAACAAAATCACATATCCTCGAAGTGAATGTGACAACATTTGATTCACGAATACATATTCATTATTGGAAGAATATGAACATGAAATTGGTATTAAATATACCACACTCACCCCTAGAAGGAGGTTTGAGATGATACCACACTCACCCCTAGAAGGAGGTTTGAGATGATATATGGCATGAATGATCGTTGGTCACGTACCTATTGTACGCCAAAGTATTTTGGAAATATGACTATTAAAGGACAACGATAATGCAAGAAACATATCTTGCATATAAGTTTGACATGACCATAATGGTATGACTTTCTCTTTAAGAAAGATATTCACCACATGGATGTTGATGAATCTGTGGTAGTACAAAATTAATTGAGAGCTCTAGAAGAGCCAATTATTACTATGTTCGAGAAACACAATTGAGTATTGTGCTGTAGTAAGTCTCAAAGAAACTTATTCAGTTTCCAAAGTACACGCGAAAGCGATTGATTATATTGAGACTATAAATAAAGGAAGGCTTTGATATCTCCTATTACTATAACTTGTAGCGGGGTAATTTGCATATGAAAAGCTACCCGCTTTGTTCTCCAGTTTGTACTACACAAACGAAAGAATGCCACAATAAAGTGGATATCTATTGGTATAAAACCCATGTCATAATAAACCTGAAGTTTATTGATAAGTGCACATGTCATGGTGTAAATTTGAAGTTTACCAATATTGATAATTTGTTCAGTTAGCATTCGTGTTAGCTATCTCATTTTAAGTATGATGTGCAAATTCACATAGGTGAATATTAAAGAACTAGAAAGTTCTTTACGAATTCTCTTGTATCACTTGTTCTCATTAATGAACTGACCAACTAAAGAGTTCGGGTTGAAGCCCATAAATTCTGGAAATATCAAAGGTGAATATGGGCCCATTCACCTGCCATATATACCACATATGATGCATCTATGATATGGTTACATGCGCAATTGTTATTAACCCGCAGCCTGGCCGGTGCTTGCGAGGTAAATTGCTCAGTAATCTAACTTCGAGCATAATTTCCAGATTCTCTACTCAAGACAGTTCATCTTGATAAGTTGGTTTATATCAAAGCTGGTTTAGCAAGATAATTATTGAGTGCTTCCACTTAATAGCTAAACTGTTTCTTATGAGAACAAAGTTATATATATCAGTTTGATATAAGTTGTATACGAGAGTATATTCTCCCCTCACAAGTGGTTCAAGGTCAGGAACCAAATAATTTCATCTTATTATTAATATGCCGTGTATATTGACATGATAATGCACAAAGATGATTTCCCAAAGTTGAGGAAACAAGTTAGCTTTTCTAACATGAGGGGGAGACATGATAAACACTTGAGAAAAGGTTATTATCATTTGTATATGTATATCCCCGAATATCATGATATGAACCTGAAGTTCATAAAAGGGATAATTCAATTGCAACATATTGCAAAGCATGCGATACGCATTTGCTGACCAAAGAAAGTAACTAAATGGAAGAGATACAATTCAAGAAGAATTGATTCCATATGAAAGACATGTAGTTTTGAACCTATAGTTCAAATGCTTGAAAGTATAAAGTCAAAGGTATGTATAGTCAGTTTTCGATATCTTATTTGTCTAGCATGACATGAAAAACTTGATATGCATCTAAAGTTTATTATATGGCTTATATGACTTAACTTGAAAGATTTAAGTTGCTTGAAGCATATGCAATTCTTGGTCTTGAAGTACCACATCCCAAGTACAATTTGTGTACATATGAATCTTGCTATAACTATAAGCATGATGGCATTGAGAATGCATCTATAGAGATATTGAAGAGTTATTCCACGACATTATATGAAGATGTTCATATCTATCAAGAATGATGATTTCAAGGTGCGGAATACTTATTCAAGTCAATATGGTTGATTTGTCAAATCTCTATCAAAGATCGTTTTGAAGATGATGCACAAGATTGGAATGCAAATGCTCAAGGATATAAATTGATGTACTCATTAGGGGGAGTTAATGCGCGTTGCACTCTTTTTCCCTTACAAGGTTTTGTCCCACTGGGTTTTCCTTGCAAGGTTTTTAACGAGGCAACCAATAGGCGCATATTCAAACATGTGTACTCTTTTTCCTTTCTTTAATTTTTCCCAATGGGTTTTGGTTTTAAGGTTTTATGAGGCACATTATTGAATAGACATTCAAGGGGGAGTGTTATAAAATAGAAGTCTATTTAGAGTGAATGTCTAAGAGTTTTAGCTTGAAGCTAAGTCATTCCTCTTCCTATAAATAGAGGGGTCTTACCCCATTGTAAATCACCCCAAGTATTAATAAGAATACTTCTCTCTCTCCCTATTCTCTCTCTATTTGCTCTTGTTCTTGAGTTATTGTTCTTGTCTTTATATTATTTCATAACACAGTAAACTTTTTAAAAATTATCCGTGTATTGGTTTCTTATTTTTTTTCCTTGCAATAAAAAATCAGAAAGGTGTTTTAGTAAGAGGCGAGGTGTAAGCGCTGACACATGGGGCATAAGTCCCACGGATCATTAAATTTTACTAATTTTAAGATAGTATAAAATAAAAGATAATTATAAAAATTACATTAAAATCATAAAGATAACAAATAATCCATTTAAAATATTTATAATTTATAATTCAGCTACGAATAATACAAAAAGTATGACATATTCCATAATATGTAAATTAGCTGCAACGTCGTTATAACTCAAACATCAAATGTAATGTATTCAATACGAAATCTTATATGTATCTCTTAAGGAGTAATAAATCTTGAAAGAATTTCGATATTATATTTTTATATTTTTCTTAAAATACTCCTTTTATTTAATATGCTTCTATTTGAAAGATAATTTATATAAAAACAAAATTCACAATTTAAATATAATTCTGTAGCATAATTTACTTTTAAGTTTCAACAAGTGAATAAAGTGACACATAATTTACCATACAATACCATGATATCTAATTACTTGTCAATAGTTATTAGCTAATACTAAGCTATTAAATTACGTAATAAGTTGTATCTCGCAAACATGATAAAAATAATTATTAAAAAATTATGGACCTTACTATATAGTAAAGACGTAACAAGAGTTAACAAATAAATACTTTTTAAAATAAAAGATTTATTTAAAATTAACTTCATAGTAGTCTTAGTGGATGACGTGCAATAATTTTTATTTTAATTGTAACATAAAATACTCTCAACTTAATGATTTATGATTAAGAAATAAGTAATTTTGAATAGTCAACGATTTATCTAAAAAATCTGAAGATTTACAAGGTTAGTTACGTACAATTGCATAAAATTCTATTAGGCAAGTCCAGTACGCTGGGTGTTGGGCGTGTCAGGGGCATAAGCCCTGATGACAGAGTCATAAGTCTCGCGAAACTAAGCCTCACACATAAGCACAGGGCGTTGAACGAGTACTCCGCCCCGGGGCGAGTCCCAGCTCTGCCTTTAAAAATAGAGTCTCAGAGATGTAGAGTGTCACTGCCACACATAACTAAGTATGATAACACAAAATTTTTTCCTATTCAAAACTTTTATTGTGAACAATTGTGCATCTAGAGGTTAAAATAGTATGGGCTAGCCAGTTTTCAGACTTGTCATTCAAAAATAGCTAGAGTTTACAATGTTATTGAAAAATAGCCACTATTTTGCTCCAACAAGGACCGGTCTAACATAATATACTAGAGATCGATGTATTTGTGTATGAATTTCCAGAATATATGCTGCAACTCCAACACACAGAAAGTTCTAGCATAATATACTGGAGATTTGAGCACTTATGTATGAACTTCTAGCATATTATACTGGACCGGTACATTATACTGGAACTCCAATATATTATGCTAGAGTTCTAGTATATTTATGTTGGAACTCCATTATAATATGTTGGAGTTCCAGTATACGTATGCTGGAACTCCATTATAACATACAGATTTTGAACAACAATTTCGTTCAGATTATCTTACATGAAAAGTGGATAAATTTCAATTACTATTTTTAAATTTCTCCCCATCTAGAGATATCCCTATTCCCAATTCAAAACGGACTGGCCCAATACAGCCCAGTCCAGCTCAGTCCCATGAGGCCGCGGGCTAAATGGGGCTTGGTTCAGTAGTCTCATGTTTAAAATGGGCTGAAAAGTCCTAATGTAGCCTCTCAAATCTGTACCCTGCTTTGGGATCTACATTTTCCTTTTGAAGAATAAACCCAAATAGACACCTACTCAATTACTTAAATAATATATGCATAATTTATATATTATATATATAAAATTATGTATAAACTTATCTATATATATGGTTAGAAAAAACAAACAATGAATATAAGCGGCTATTTGTGTAAAGATCCCACTCTTCACTCTTGGTCCTAATGTTGTAGAACGGGTTGAATTGTGATATGCTCCTTTACCCTAGTACGGTTGTATCATATATTATCTTGATCGTAGGACTTCTAACTTCATCCCGCGATAAGTAAAAATGTATCTTGATGAGGTGATGAAATGGTGTTCTAAAATGTTAATGTCATACATATATGACTGTAAAGAATGGAATGTGTAATCCTAGATGCGGATTTTTTAAGATTTAGCTAAATTAATTTGTTTTTTAAAATAATACAATCTTAGTATCAAACCTATTGTACTTTGTTATTATGGGATTTAATATTCATTGAAATAAGAAAAGGCTTGGACTTCTCTGACAATAGATAGTTTGAGGATTTTTATACCATGATGTTGATAATTTGGAGTGGTAAGACGACGCAATCAAATTCTCGTAATGGACCTTGGTCTATCCTTCCTTATCAGCATTACTTTCAAATTATGGCCAAGCAGCTATATTCGTGGACCTGCTAGTGTTGAACTATCATTTTCCATCAACTTGCCCAAAGTATTTGGCCATGGGATATTCTATCGATACATATACGATACTGTTATTACATAACCATGAAGTCCGTTACTTCTCGACAAGAGGGGTTGCTTTGATGGTAAGCAACCCCCACTTCCAATCGAGAGGTTTGAGTTCGAGTCTTCCCAAGAGCAAGGTGGAAAGTTTTTGGAGGGAAGGATGCCGGGGGTCTATTTGGAAACAGCCTCTCTATCCTAGGGTAGGGGTAAGGTCTGCGTATACACTACCTTCCTCAGACCCCACTAAGTGAGATTATACTGGGTTGTTGTTGTTGTTGTTGATTTTATGGGTCATTACAAACGTATTTTTAATTTTATGACGGTATTTTTGTTTTCACAAAAAGAAAATTTGCTTTTGCACATAATGATACTTTCTTAATTTCAACATTATAAATGACCATGAAGGCTTATTCCCTCGCTTTATTCCTCAAATTCTTGAAATTTCGACAATGACTTAACTGTAAATTGTATCCTTAAATGGGAGGTACTTATTATAAACATTAAAGTAATTAGGACTCAATCATATAGAAAATGACTGCAGTAGTTATCCTGTGTCAAGAGCACCGCCTGCCCAGGAGCATTTAACGACGAAATTATCAATTGACTAACATATAGCAGCATATACTTATTTGATTACTCGCGCTGTCCTTAAGTATTTGATAGTATAAATACTGGAGATAAAAATTATTATTCTTAACTACGAATTTTCATTTTTTTTACCGATTCCTCACTGTAAAGCTGTAATACGTAATTATGATGTGTAGTTTTCAAAAATGTAAATCTTAATTTAATTCTAACTTTATAAAATAACAAATTAATCTTTTAATTTACAGAAAAAATTCAACTAGTTAATCCTCGTACGCCAAATCATGCCAATTTTTATGTAGAACAAGGAGTATCAATATAGAAAATCAATGCAGATGAGATTATATGTTCGGAATTGCTTGCAGATTCACTATTTGGCGTGTCATCAATACATTATGTCGCTTTACAATTTTGAATTTAAGAAAATGGTCTTTTAAATATTTTATGTGTAAAAATTTTTTGTTACGTATAAAAATAAATCTCATATATGTAAAAAAAAAAGGTCATAAACTAAGAATAAATTTGTAAATATCCAAAAATCCAATGGCAGAATACATAACTGGACCCTTAAACTTAGTCTTTTTTGTCACTTGCACATCTAATATAGAGTTGTTCCTATAAGTCCCTTCAACTAAGCCACATCTATGCCAGACACTTTATAGACCATCCGAGAGAAACTCTTAAAAAAGTAAACTCGTGTATTACAGTTGCCTCTAACATCTTAAAATATTTCACCTAATAAAATTAACCCCAAAAATAAATTGAAACTCATTTTCAAAAAATGGAAAACCTGACCGTCGGCCCTGGTGCCCTGAAAAACTCACTCAAAATTTTCTTTATTCAACTTCAACTCACTTCTTCTTGTTTCGATTTCACTGAAATATTCTGCTATTCTCTCTATTCCTCGTCTAAGTTGGTGCTTTTCATGTCGATTCTAGAACATGCATGGTGAACTATAGGGCTTATATGTGTTAAATGTTATTGAGGCTGTAGTTGTGGACTCACATGGGGGGCAAGTTGATGTTACAGAAAAGGTGCAGGTTGGTGTAGCTGATTTGTCTGATCTAGAAGGTCTTGAAGATGAACGGTAGCGACAGTCACTACCTCATAGTTGTAAGCTACGGCCAAGAAATCTTCATCCAGTATTGACAAGTGGTCGATCTAGGAGTTAAAGTACTAATATATGAAAGGATTTATAATGTTGGATATGTAATTAGTTGCATTTGTGTATTTGATAGCTTTTAGGCTTTCTTCTTTGCTAATGAAATAATTGTATTTGTGTATTTGACAACTTTACTCTTTTATTGAAGTACTATTTTTGTTAAAAGTTGTTAATGTCAAAATGTAACTTCTATGCTGAAATAACTTTTTGTCAAAATGTAAAAAGAAAAAGCATGTCAAATGAAATTAGTCAAATTCATATACACTAAACTTTATTTTGAAAAAAAGAATTAAGAAGAAAAATGATGGGATCCGATGGGAAGAAGAAGAAAAATAGAATAATAAGGTAAAAGTTAGCTTTAATTGAAGTAATATATTAAAATATAATAATAATTAATAATATTTTTCTTATGTTCACACATCCATTCCCCCACATTCAATCATACCACTATAAAGTGTCTAATTGGTATAGATGTGATTTAGTTGAAGGATATGACACGAAACTCAATAGGTGTTCAAGTAACAAAAAGGCTGTGTTTGGTATAATGGAAAATGTTTTCCGTGGAAAACATTTTCCAAGAAAATATAGTAATCTTATTCATTTTCCGGTGTTTGATATGAAAATTAAGGAAAATGACTTGTCAAGAGTATTCATAAATAATTTAGATATAATAAATATGAAGCCATAAACTTTGAAAGTAACAACCTTCTGGACGCTCAAATTTCATAAACTTTCGAACCACTAAACATTCAAAACCGCAAAATTTCGAACCCGTAAACTTTCAAACACATAAACCTCTGAACTCATAATTTTGGAAATTATAAAATTTGAGCATTTAAACCGAGAAATAATAAAATTAAAATTAAAAAATTTATTTTAAATTTTTTTTGGGGGGGGGGGGGGGGGGTGGGGTGGGGCGGGGGATGGGGGAAAGTAAAACAAAAAAAAATAAAAAATTAAATTACAAGAAAAAGAAGTAAAAAATTTTCTTTAGCGGGAAGGAGGGGTGTGAGCGGGGTGGGGGATGCGGGGGTGGTGCAGAAAAATTTAAAAAAAAATTAAGGTTAAAAAATATTTTTTTTTTGCTCGGGGGGGGGGGGGGGGAGGAGTGGGCTGGAGGGTTAATAGGGTGGGTAGTATCATAAAAACTGAAATTTAAAAAAAAATATTTTTTTGGGAGAGGGGTGGATGGATTAGTGAGGGTGGAGAAGGTTGAGAAGGAGGTTTGGAAAATATTTTCCCTTCTCTTGATAAGGAAAATATTTTCCTCCAATAGGACGAAAATGAATTGACAAGAAAATTATTTTTCAAAATATTTGAGCCAACAAACATAAAAAAATTAAAAAATATTTTTCGAAAAATATTTTTCTTCGTACCAAACACATCCAAAAGGCTAAATTTAAGGGTATGTATTATGCCAAACCCAATTGACCACGGATTTGCGGAGATACTTCAAAAGTTCGGGACAATGATTTTACTGAAATTCACACGTAACTATGACTAAAGTACAAAATCACCGGGTAACGTTCAAATGTTAGTGCCAAAGTAATGTCACAGCCTACAATGGCGGAACTTGTCACATCCATGGACATATATAGTTCCTGTCACAAACAATAATTGAAAACGTCTAACGACGTGATTACTTTATGGAAAAAATGATTTTATGTAATTAAAAACTTGTTTGGTTAAAGAGTGGGCAAGCATAAGAATTTTTCCACGACAGATCACTTAAAAACGAGATGCATGTTTAGCTCAAAGTTTCCGTCTACGTTAAAAACATAAAACGATCAAAATAAATGAAAGACCAATCATATCAGATCGTAATAAATCAAAAGATCAAATGATTAAGATGCAAGAGAAAACAGTTGCATATTAAAGGAAGGAAGGTGAAGATCTTTTATTAATGATATTGGTTTGGTCTGCATCTCCGTGGAGAGGTTCAGAGCCTTACAATGATGTATTCTCTCTTCTTTTAGAAGTAGATGTGAAGAAGAAGAAGCCCCCTTTTTAGAGTTCTTTCTCTTAGTATTTATAGCCAGGAGACCTGCCAGCTGGTGCCAAGGGGTTGGGACCACACTGAGGGGACGCCCTCACAAGGACGGCCAGGCCGTGGCCTTGGTTGCCAAATCGAGTAACTGTCCGATAATCTCATTAATAAATGATCTTACCATTTATTAATCATGAATACGCTTTAATAAATGCGTCAGTCCCGTTTATTATCATGATGTTAAGTTTTGACCCATACAGATAGTCTCTCCGCTTATTGAGGTTGTGCCCATGCCGAACTCGATGAGCGGATTCTGCCGACAATCGCAGTCGTTTATGCGTTGGGGACGACCGTAGCCCTTTATTCTTCGAAGGTGGCCGCAACCATTCATACTTTAGAGGTGGTCGTAGCCTTTTGTTCTTTAGAAATGACCGTAACCATTTATTTTTTGGAGATGGCCGTTGCCATTTATTCTTTGGAGATGGCCGTAGCCATTTTTATTTTAGAGATGGTCGTAGCCTTTTGTTCTTTAGAGAAGGTCGTAACCATTTATTCTTTGGAGATGGCCGTAGTCATTTTACTTTAGAGATGGCCGTAGCCTTTTGTTCTTTAGAGAAGGCCGTAAACATGTGTTCTTTGGAGATGGCCGTAACCATTTATTCTTTGGAGATGGTCGTATCCCTTGTTACTTTAGAGATGGCGGTAGCCTTTTGTTCTTTAAGGAAGGCCGTTACCATTTATTCTTTGGAGATGGCCGTAGATATTTTCGAGTGCATAGAGAGAATACGATCATGCTCGCCGCGTACAAGGGGACGTCATATGCATGGTGACAAATGGGGCGCGCCCATTGTACCTTGGGGCCATTACAACCATGTCAGGGGAGACATGCCGATTGACGGTTGAATGAACGTTTCGTGGTATCTGTCACAATGATACCTGTTACCGCAGGCCTGAACCGTTTTGCGGTTGGTCGGGTAGTTAATGGTGACCCTTGGGATTCGTGAGGGTCATTTATGCTTTGTCTATAAATAAGGGATTGCATCGTTCAGTTCTCACTTTTCCGTTATTTGTCTAAGTGAAATTCCGAGAGAGATAGCTCTTCTTGTTCTCAGATTATCTAATCTTTGCTCCTTGTTAACTCACTCTCCGTCGTTTTTGTCGAATCTTCGTTTCTCTTGCTTTTCCGATGAATTTTACCATTTCTCTTTTATTATATTGACAATGGCGAGCGGTTCTCATTCCGATATTGCTCCGGTAGCGGTTATGGCAGCTGAGGGCCCGTTTGCGATGGTGAGAACCACCAATTCGCCGAATGTTGACCGGCTCCCGTCGTCGAGTGATGTTCTCTCTCTGCCCGGTGGTCCGGCAACTGATTTCTCCGACCCCGAAGGAGAGGATTAAGTGGATGAAGCTCCACTGATGGGAGAAGTTGGCATCGCCCAGCTGAAGGAGTAATGCGATATTCCTCACTTCGCTGACATCATCCTGGCAAGGAGTGGCGAAAGGGTACACGTCGACCGTTGGGGACACTGCGTCTTTTATGCCTACCCTTTCAAGTTGGGATCCAGGCTTCCTCTCCCAATACTAGTGGTGGACTTTTGTCGCTACAACAGGGTGTGCCCCAGTCAGCTCGTCCCCTCTTGTTACAAGTTACTGGCGATGCTGATTAAATATGCGGAGTTGGCACGGAGGGAGATCACTCTTGGGAACTTGCTGACTCCTATGACCCTCAGAGAGTACGTGGCACCATGCTTCGGTTGAACTCAATGAAGAGGTCGCTACCCGTCCTTACGAGCATTTTTTCTTCATCAGGACCGAGCACTTGGTGGCCTGCGCTACTGACTTCCCAGAGAAATGAAACCATGCACGTAAGTTTCTTTTACGCTAACCTTGATTTCCCTTGGTTAAATGTCCCGCTTTATGTCCGTACGTACTAATCTTCTTCTTGTGCCATAGCGGCAGGTGCTCCACCGGCACCATTTTTTGGTATTTGCAAGTGGTTCGAGGCCATGCTCCCTGATACAGCAGGGATTCGTACGTGGGCATCTTTCTGGGAGGTCCATGGCCGTAGGCCGGCAGCTGGTAAGAATCTGACTTGCTGTTATTGATCTTCTTTCATAGTCTTTAGTTTCTTTTACTTAACCCTTGTTCCTTGGTTGGACAGAACGAGCACGGCGTAGGAGGGACCCTCATCTTGCTTTTCATAGGCCGGGGGCAACTGCTCGATTGATCATAATGCCGGCGCCTTGCCCGGTCTCAAGGGCGAATTTAGTAGAATCCTCTGCGGCACACTCTCCGGCACAATCCGTTCCCCTAGTTGAGGAATCTCCAAGGGTCGTGCGTTCCCGAGCAGAGCGATCACCGAATGAAGATGAGGAAGAAGATGGGAGGCCGCTGGTTCGGCGTAGGGTGGAATTCACCCTGGCCCTTACGGTGGTGATTAGTTTGAATTCTTCGCCACTGGAAGAGGAGGCGGGTGCAACGGACCTTGCCCCAGAGGGCGAGCAATCAGTGGGGGTTGCCACGGTTGGCTCAGGCCAAGGTGACACAATCTCTTCGGCGATTCAAATTTCGGTTCATGTTGCTGAGAGGGAAGGTAGCTCCTCAGAAACTATTTTAGTGGAGGGTACAGGCGCCGATATCTTGGAGAATGCGCGTGCTTCAATGACCCGAGCAGCGGAGGCCTCGACTTCTAGGGCGGCAGAAGGAAGGGGCGCCTCAGGAGAGGGGGATGATTCAGAGTCCGACATGGATCTCGAAGACGTCCGTCTCTTTCAGGAGGGTTATACCCCCCAGCGGTGCAAGCCGAAGGGGATTACCGTTATTTGAAGATCCCTAACTACCTGAACCTTCTGCTCCAGGAGGAGAACCTGGTGACGATGTTTGGGGTACTATGCTCAGAAGCGGAGAGCACGTCCTTGAAGGTCATCTCGGACATCGGGTTGACGGGCGAGGTGGCTGCCCTGAGTATAAAGGTATGTATAAAACTTTGGTTTGTTTTCTTTCTTAGTACGTCTTCTTGTATTAATTGTCTCTTTGTTTGTCGTAGTCATTTTTTTGGAGGTGGAGAGCATCAGGCGGGCTAACGTACGCTCGGTAGTTTTTGTGCGGTTGTTTGAAAAGTACCACCACTACCGCGACCGGTGTCGTGATCTGCATGAACGCATATGTAACGACCCACGGAACTGGGAGCTGGTAGAAGAGCTGGCGCGGAGAGAGCTTCATATGCAATAAACCCTTTGCAGGGTGAATGCTCTTGAGGGGAAGCTCCGCCAGATAAACAAGGAGATGGGCGCTGAGAGAAGAGCGGCTACTGAGAGAGAACGCCAAAATCATACTACTACAGCAGAGGTTGCTGAAGCTTTGACTAGGCAGGTGGCTGCCCTGGAGACGGAGGCTGCCGCTTCAAGGAAGCAGGCAGAGGACGCCCTGGCGAGGGTTGAAACACCGCAGGCGACCAACCGTGCCCAAGAAAGGGGGCGTATATTAGAGAGGGTCGTCTCTACCTTTCGAGCGCGATCGTTGGAGGGTCGCATTGCCGTCTGTGAGCAGGATGCACGTGCTGCAGTGGACCGGATTGCGGCCTTGGAAGCCGAGAATCAGCGCCTGAGGGACCAGGCCGCTTCTTCTGGTCCTGCTCGTGAGCTTTGGACGTATGCCGAGGCATTGCTCGATGTGTATAGGCGATTGTGGGAATCCGGCGTCGTGTCAAAGGCCACTTATGAGGAGGCATACCAAAAGGCTCGTGATGCCCGCCTCGACTGCGGTTTTGACCATTCTACACCTGGGGTGATGATGACGCCGAGGGTGCTGACAATATTGTTGAAAGAGTTGCAGTTTTTGGCTCAGTGATGTTAGTGGAGTTTGAAAAAATCCTACTGAGTAGTAGGTCGTGGTTTTTTCACCTTTTGAGCCAGGTATTTTCCATGTAAAAATCTATGTGCACTTTACTTTCAGTATTTATTATTCCACAGACTGTTATAGTTAGAACACTTAGAAGAACCAGGTTCTTCTAACGCGAAAATTAGGTACCATACAAATCACCCCCCTCTTGTGTGGTATTGACGTTTATAGCATCACCAACCTCAATACCGGATCCAACAGGGGATCTAAGAACAAGCTTTCCTTTTCGCAATGATCATAAATACAATGGAAGTTCTAATAATCATCAAAAATCCCAACATCCTAGCCCAACTGATAACGGAAGGAGTGCGTTTAGCCATGGACAATTACATGAACCACATGTGATTGGAAAATGTATTGGATCCTCTAGCCCCAGCAATTGCTCTATCTCTATACTTCAACATGAAACAACAATGGAATATGTCCCCACACTTCAACCCCGTCATCAGTATGAACCAAATTTAAGAGCTACCCTTCTTCCCGCCTCAGGAGCTGCTGAATGTCAACCCTCTATTCTTCCGTTGGCAGCCCCAACAGTTTCAACATCATGTCTAGATACAACAAGCCCCTATGCAAATGAATCCACAACCTCCACCACCACTACAAGAACCAGAAGAGATCGATATAGTAGTGGAGATACCTCTTCCCACGGGATAGTTCCCATAAATCTCAAGCCTTAGGGATGCAAGCCTTATAATATTCCCGGACACAGAGTTCAAAAGGTATATCCTCAATTATCTGATTGCATTGACAAAGTGCTCATTCGATCTGCGTTTTGCGATGAATAGAGCCTTGGCGAAGTATGCGACAGTGATGATCCCAACTCTATGGGGAAGCCAATTTCCTGTGATGAAGAGTCAGGTGACTCTACACCCCTCCACCCAACATTTCCCCATGAATTGACCAACTAGTTTTATGGTTTGGAATACTAAAGGGGCTTATAACGATGCCTTCAAAAGAAAGTTCAAAGAACTTTTTATTACTCATAGGCCATGCATGGTGGCTTTGCTTGAAACTAGGATGGAAAATCATGTGGAGCTCAAAAATGATTTTCACTTTGATAACTTCTTAGAGGTCCCTGCCCAAGGTAGGGCAAGCAGGATTGTGCTCATGTGGCTCACAAATATGGTCACTGTCACTCATATTAGGCAAACAGACCAAGAACTGCGTGCTATGATTCAGGTATGGCCTAACCCACTTCCATGGTTGTTTAGTGTTATTTATGCAAGTACTAAGATTAGTAAACGTAGACTCTTATGGGATAGATAAGAAAATATTGTTGTCACACATACTGGTCCTTGGCTATTAGCAGGATATTTTAATGAAGTTATTAATCAAGATGAAAAATGGGGGGAAGAATAATTAATCGGGGAACATCACATAACTTTTGGTCTTATATTAATACATGTATCTAATATATTTAGGCTTCAAAGGGAGTCGCTATACATGATCTAACCATCGTAGAAGGCACAAGGGTTTAATCTTTGTATGTCTTGATAGATGTCACGCTAATGAAAAATGGCTTCAAGAGTATCCTAATGCCATGATCACTCATATTCTTAAAACACATTCGGACCACAAATCTCTCCTAATTAATACCATTAATATGATTTCTAGACCTACAACGAATCCCTTTAAGTTAGAAAGTTTTTGGTGCTCCCATCCCGACTTTCATAATATTGGTCACCAAAGTTGGCATCAAAACGACCTCCCATAAGCCATTACCACTTTCCAAAATAATATAAATACTTGGAGTAATGCCACTTTTGGCAATATCTTTCACAAAAAATTTTTAGCTAGATTAGACGACATTCAAAATTTACATTTTTATCCTACTAGCAATTTTCTCCAACATCTTCAAAAAGAGCTCATTAGAGACTTTAATAATATATTGCAATTAGAAGAAGAGTACTGGAAAATTAGATCTCATGTTAATTGGCTCAACGAAGGGGACACAAATACCAAATTCTTCCATCTATCCATTATTAATATAGGAAGAAAAAATAGAATCTCCTTCTTCAAAGATGAAGAAGGCAACTAGATCATAAATCATAACCTCTTGTCCCATCCATGACCAAGAGGTTATTCAAGCCTTATTCTCTTTTAAACCCTTTAAAGCACCAGGTCCAGATGGCCTTCACCATTTTTTTAATCAAAAACACTGGTCTATAGTAGGAGAGCCTGTACTTACATATTGTCACCAAATTTTTAGATCACAAAAGGCTCACGAATCTCTCAATGAAACATTATTATGTCTAATACCGAAATCTAAGAATGCAAATAATATAAAGATTTTTTGACCTATAGGGCTATGTAATACCATCTACAAAGTCATCACAAAAGTCATCGTCAACATTGCTATCATGAATTGTATTACTAGCACCATGAATTGTGTTACTAGCAGTAACATTGCTATCTTGGTTAATGGTACAAGAACTAACTATTTTTCCCCATCAAGAGGCATCCGTCAAGGTGAACCCTTGTCCCCCTACACCTTTGTCATGTGCATGGAACTACTCTCTACTTATACTAATCATCAAGTAGACCTTCAACTTTGAGATCCTATCACTCTTAGTAATAAAGAACCTCAACTATTTCATTTATTCTTCGCATACGACTTAACCTTCATGGCTATTTCCAACCATAAGTCAATATATTCTATCCACAATAGTTTACGATACTTCTGTCAACTTTCGGGTCAAAACGTCAATCCCACCAAATCCAAAGTTGTATTCTCATCTCAATTCCATGAGGATACTAAACATCTTGTCTTTCAACTCCTCGATATTAAAGCAACTGACAACTTTGGTAAATACTTAGGTTTCCAAATCTCAATACAAAACCAAAGGCTTCAGATTTCAATATCATTGACAACATGAAAAATAGACTATCTAGTTGGCAGACAAAATTCCTTATGCTGCCAGGAAGAGTCACTCTTACTAAATCTAATTAGAATGTAATCCCAACATATACCATGAAATACTTCCTCCTTCAAAACTTCATCTGCCACAATATCGATAAAATTCAAAGGGACTTCATTTGAGGGACCCTTCCACAAAAAAAGAGAATCCATTATATCATCTAAGATGTGGTAACACTTCCAAAAAATCAATGAGGACTGGGCCTTTGAAAAGACCATGACAAAAATATGTCACTTTTAACGAGGCTCTCATGATGTCTGTTTTTTACACCCTAAATCTCTTTGGGCAGAAACCTTAATTAACAAATACACCCTTAGCCGGAGTACTACCTCCCATTCTTTTATCTAAAAAAATATTCTAAAAGGGGAAATGTATTGCACTAACGGTATAGCCCGGATGCCTGGGGCTAACTCCTCAATCGACCAGTGGAACACAAAGTGGATCCCCCACTCCCTTCCATTTAGAAAAATTGTCCATGACCCTCTAAACCAAAATGAAGAAGGTTTTAAACTCATGCAATTATGGAAAGATAACGAGTGGGACTAGACAAAACTATCTTTTCGAATCCCCGGCGAAACTACTCTAAAAGCTTTCGCCACATCTATTCCGGCCTCTATTAGTGTCACGGACACACACTACTAGGCCCTTAATGCCAATGGCATGTTCACAACCAAATCTTTCTACTCCCTCATTCACACCAACCCCCCGATTCACTATAACTTCAGATGAATCTGGTCACTCCACATATTAGAATTTTTTTTCCTCTGTCTATGTTCTCATGATAGGTTACCTACAAAAATGTACCTTCACCACATGAGCCTAAATATAGAATCTACTTGCACCATGTGTAACATCATACAATAAAATATTCACCATATATTCTTTGAATGCCTAGCAATAATGAATTTTTGTTAGACATGGACTTAAACATACAACAACTTTCTTACCAAGACCTCTACTGGCTAGAACTCTTAAAAGATTTAAACATCTCTCCCCGGACCCATCATCTCCAATGGCTTGATTTCCTACCATTTTCTTTGTGGCATATTTGGTTAAATCGTAACAATAATTCCTTTAAAAATAAACATCAAACGATCCCCACTAGCATCCCTATTAAGAGAACATTAGAATTTAAGCACACAACTACGCTTAAGAAAAAGCTATAGAAACAAAGCCTATTTATGTGAAATGGACACGCCCCATTTCTGGCACTTATAAACTAAATACAGATGGTGCCTAAAATATTAACACAAGCAGTGGCAGAATTGATGGCGTAATTAAAAATTCAAATGGGGACTGGGTGATTGGCTATTGGAAATATTCGTATGCTATAAATCACACATATATGGAATTATTAGCATTACAACAAGGATTGCAGCTAGCCGTAACACATGCTTTGAATCCAATTAAAATCTAAACCGACTCAACAGAAGTCTTGCAACTACTAGAACATTGCACTCCTATTTATCAAACACTAATGGATTATTGCAGGTACCTATTGAATAAGTTGGGAAATCTAATGGTCTGACATAGCTTTCACGAGGCAAATAATGTCGCTTACTTTTTGGCCAGGAAGGATCCAATTAAGCAATGTGCAACGACCTCTCAGTATTTTGGCATCCACCTACAACTATATGCAATAGCCTGCACGCTAATAAGAAGTAGTACCTAAAGAAAAGATAGTACTATAAGTTTTTATATGTAGTAACTTGGCACAACTTAGAAATCTAAATGTACTTTGCATAGAAGACACTACTACTACCAATACTTCTACCTCTGTAAGGACGTCCCATAATAGAGCACTTGTAATAGACTAGTATTATCTATAAAATCATCCTTTTAAACCCCCCTCCCCACAAAAAAAAAACAATATATCTAGTATATTCTCATACTATACAGATCTTACCTCTACCTAATGAAGATAGAAAATTTGTTTCCAATAGACCCTCTGCTCAGAAAAATAGGGAGAATAGGAAGAAGAAGAATAAGAAGAAGCAAGGGGAGAGAAGGAAGAAGAAAAGAATAAAAGGGGGGGGGGGGAGGGAGAACAGAGTAAGTAGCACCAAAATAGTAATAACAGGAGAATACGATAATTGAAACTAACTAAACCACATGATGTCACACAAATATGAGAGATACGATAGAATAGTACATGCGTGTTACTTGTACTACTACTAAGAAAGGGGAAACTCTCAACTACGTGCTACCTTTTTACCCTAATCCTCAACCTGCATACTCTCTTATCAAGGGTCATGTTCTCAATTATATGAAATCGCGCTATATCCGCCTAATTACCTCTCCCCAGTATTTCTTACGTCTCTCTCGTCCTCTTATCAAACTCGACATGGTCAACCTCTCACACCTCCTAACAGGAGCATCAACGCTTCTCCTCCTATCATGCCCGAACCATCCCATCCTCGACTCCTGCATCTTGTCCTCCACGGAGGCCACTCCCACTTTTTCACGAATAAATTTATCCCTAATCTTATCTCTCCTTGTACACCCACACATCCACCTCAATATCCTCATTTCTAGCTACTACTTTCATCGTTTGCGCATGGGAGCTCTTGACTGGGTAACATTCGACCCCATATAGCAAGATAGGTCGAATCACCACTCCGTAATTACCCTTAAGTTTTGATATCACATTCTTATCACAAATAACACAAGATGCAAGTCTCCAATCCATCCATCCCGTTCCAATACGATATGTGACACCTTCGTCAATCTCCATGTAACCCGGTATAATAGATCTGAGATACTTGAAACCACTTCTCTTGAAGATGACTTGAGTATCGAGCTTCACATCTACGTCATCTTTAAGGGTCCTGCCATTGTATTTGCACTCCAAGTACTCTGCGTATTTGTGAAAATAATTTCGTGCTATTTGTCAATTTTGATATATTTAAATATCGAAAATAATATTATCCTAAGAATTTTATTTTCCTTCTTACACGAAAAGAAAAGAAAAGGTAATTATGAAATCATTGCAATTAGGTTTATTCTCAAGATTCTATATCGGACGATCTTCTGGAACAAAACGTTGTAATTTCTTAATCTTCTTGTGAATTAATGGTTGGATAGGGACTTCATTGAATGAAAGTGTTGTAAAGAGTACAAGGTTGAATATGTAGCATGTACACCTAATTCTCTGTCACTTAAACCCTATTATTAATATCCATCCATCTTCCACAGCATTTGTGACCTTATTCGCCTCCCTGTAGACGTTTTGCTAGGGGGAGCAATTCATGTATTGGTGAAGCTTCCCTTTATATTGAAGACCGTTCCAGTTTGTTTTGAAGATATAAGACAAAATTTCCAGAAAGAAAAAGTTTCCAAATGCACCCAAGAAAACATAAATAGTTTCAAATATATTTAAATACCAAACTTGAAATTTAAACAAAATTGAATTTAATCTAATTCAAGTGAATAGGCCGTCGACAAACTTTTAGCAGATTACTCCACGTAACTCAAATGTCATCGTTGGATACAAATTACGATCATCTTCACTAATCTTTTTCTATCTTATAGCTTTCGTCCACTCCCATAGAATTATTAATTACATTTTAGCAATAAGGCAACAGCCAAGAGCATAAGTCGATGTGTTTCATTTTTATTTATTTATCAAAATGCACTTAAATAGATTCGTAAGATCGAATATCCTTTCAGTTGTTTCATACTACTCCCTCCGGTCCACAATAAGTATAGATTTTACTTTTTGATTTTTGTCCAAAATAAGTATCTAGTTATGCAATCAAGAAAAAATTCAATTTATTTTTATTCTTATACCGTTATGTGCATATCCCTAAAAAAATTCTCTCTCATCATACTAACTTACTAAATAAAGGTAATTTAGTCATATTCGGTAATTTTGTATAAAATTTAATATTTTTTTAATAAGTATATTAAAAGTAAAACAGACACTAATCGTAAACCGGGGGATTACTAATTAAAAGAGACCAAAAGAACTCTCAAATTTACGAGTAACTTACTGTTTGAACTAGTTATAAATCCATGCTATCAATTTGTTTGGCACCAATATTATAGAAGAAGTCAAACAAATTTTTCACCACAATCCTTTAACTATACTAAGATACTTATAGTTGAGAAAATAGTAACTTTGTACTATTACCAATTATATACAGTAATTAAAAATATAAGTTTTATTTAATAATATATATATATATATATATATATATATATATATATATATATATATATATATATATATATATATATATGTAAAGTCGACGTTCAAAATTAATTCCATGAATTTCATTCAAATAGTACAAAATTTGGGTTTTACTATAAATTAGGCAAAATAGTGATTTTGTAAAACTCATATTTTAATACTATACAAGACGAAAGAGTATTATATCAAGCAAACAGATCTTTCCTATCCGCTTGAAGAAAAAGAAGTTGGATTCAAATTTAAATTGCTTCTACAAAATTTAGACTGAAATTCATTTCAACCTAAGTTGTTTGATATTAGAATATAAATCACGCACGATAAGAAAGGAAAAAGACAAATTTCCTTTTCCAGATATTTGGAGTTCGGAGTGGAACTGTGTGAATCAGATAATTCAAATATAACTTCTATATTGAAGAGGTTAACAAATTAGCTACTACTTCCAGTTTTAGTTGTGTGGCGTATGAAAATTGAATACTAAAAAAAGGGAACGTGGACATTAATAGACTACTCGCATAGCTGAGAGAGTAATTCAATTTACATGATTATTTTGAACCACAATTTTGTGTCTCTTAAATCATAATAGCATTTTCGTAATTCTCCACTAAACCCTAAAGTGCCTGGATATTTTTGTCTCTCTTTGCTGATCCAAAAGACGACTAATGCGTCATCGTTTAATATTAGTATTTATATTCATATACTGTCAAACAGTGACCGATACAAAGTGATAGTGACCGATCTCAACATTAATTTAGTATTCACTCCGTCTTAGTTTATTTGAACTAATTTTTTTTGGTTCATTTGAAAAAGAATGAACCCTTTTTAAATTTGGTAATAATTTAGCTTAAAGCTATAACTCTACTCTTAATGAGAAGTTTTTATAATCACACAAATAAACTGGGGCCCATTTTGACTTATTTAGGACCACAAATTCTAAAAAACTTCATTTTTTCTTAAATTTTGTACCAAGTTAAATAGGTTCACATAAATTAAAACGGAGGGAATACTAAATTGCGTCAACTATAAAGAAAGAAAAACTGTCGTGGATGCAATGCCACCAATCTTTTGTGCTTGATTGATTTAAAATATTTGAATATCAAGTACTCTGAGGAAGTTCTTTTTTCTTTTGTGTTGTAAGTAAAAATTTATCCCGGATATATAAACCCACCTTAGTTAAGTTAACCATAAAAGATAAACTACGGCTATTAGGAGTCTTATTTCTAATAAATAAAATTATTTAAAAAGGAATTAAATTCATAATAACAGAAATATAATGATGCAAAATATAGGTTTGCCGTAAACGTGCCTTCTCTTTTATTCGTGCGGCTCTTCAATTCCAAGTTCTCTAGATTAATACTAATTTGGGAGTTAAAGAATTGGCATATAGCAGGTTAGTTCATACTATTTAGGAACATGTACATATTGAAAGAATTCAAAGAATACTTTTTAGTTCATATTGTTTCTACCACTGTTTTTATTTCTCCATTGCCGCTGATTGAAAACCTCGTTGTTTTACTTGTCTTGATACTTGAAAAAATTAGAAGTATCGGTACTCTTAAAAACGGTAAAACAAATACTCAATAGAAACGAAAATTCTATGTGTAGTATTTAGTAGTATAATAAACAAATGTACGAGGAAGTTGCCACGATCCAAAATCCACTAAGGATCGTGGTGGTACCGAACACTGCTGTCAGGCAAGCCAACCCAATTACTTAACCAAATCTCGTTTTAACAATTTTTGAAATACAGGATTTTTCTTCCATATTTAAATTTTTTTAAAGAATATAGATTTTCGAATCAAATTTAAAAGTTAAGCCAACAACACAATATTTCAAATCATCCCAGAACCCGGAGTCACAAGTACATGAGCATTTACTGATAAGAGAATAACAATACAACATCCTCATGGAATACAATGGACGGAAAATAAATACAGTGCAAAGGAAGGGACTACTCTAGCTGCGACCGCCTCGAATAATGCAACTCACCTAGTCCCCGAATCATTCATGCTGCTATGCCTAGCAGACAGCTGGAGTCACATATACTTGTGCAACAAAATGCACATCAAGTGTAGTATGAGTACAAAAATGTACCCAATGAGTGTCCCACCTAATCCCGAAGGGGTAGAGATGAGATGGTCAACTTTGACACTCACTAGTAGTCCAATGATTATTTATCCATAATAAATATATTAAACAGTGGATTTGTTTTATAAACATGATTCTAATCCAGATAGAGGAAACAAGTAAGCATATAATTCTTTTATGGAAAATTTTCTTAGCTTGTTATTATTAACAGTATAATCTTGAGGCATAGTGTGGCATAACACAACTCAAATGAGTCCAGGCAGCAATACGAGCATGCACAAATCATACCGAGGCGACGATCCGATCCAACCAAAATAAATGTGCACCTGCCGAGGGTCGACGGCGCGCCTATAGATGCATCTATTAATCTGCCGAGGCATACGTCCCCTTCTAATTAGGAGCACATAATCAATTTAACTCACATATGTGGTAGATTCTCACTCACAAGATTAGAAAGGAAACTCACCTTGCTCCGAAGTGTTCCTTCAATAACAAGAATAGGCTCCAACCTTAATTCGAAGACGAACGAGCACCAACTAGTTAAATAAAACAAGAACTAGTCAATAAGTGCTCACAAAGTTGAATTCCAACAAATTAAATGATTTTCCAACCTTTCCCGCAAGTTTACTAAATTCCTACCCCAGGCGCACGTGCCCAAATTCCGAGATTTTTCGAAGGAAATTACACTCTTTAAGCTAAGGATTACTAATATGTGATTTTTAGTTCATTACATAGCTAATTAGGTGGTTAAATCTTAATTTTATCAAAACCCTAGACCTAGCTCTAATCTCTTATTTTTACTTGATTATTAGTATTAAATTTATCTAACGTTCATGTATTTAAGCTAAGAGTGAGTGAGAATTACTTACTTTGTGATGTTATGTTGAAACTCTCTCTTTGGAACATCTCGCCCAAGTAGAGTGAAAATGAATGAGAATGAGCTAGGGTTCATATTTAATGAACCCTTACTGCCCCCGCGATTTTCGCATCTACGAATGAATTTATGCATATGCGGCATCCGCTTCTGCAGAAGAATAACCGCTTTTGCGGTTTGGGGACAAGTCGACAAGACCACTTATGTGGTCGCTTAGTTCGCACATGCGGGACCGCTTTTGCGATCCCAAGGTCGCTTCTACGGTACCTTCCTTTCCTGGCCCTTCCGCTTCTGCGACCAAGTGGCTGCTTATGACGGTCACGACTTCTACGGTCAAAGAGCCGCATAAGCGGTTTTGACAGAAGCGGCAAACTTGCTTCCTTTCAAAGTCCGACTTCGCTCAATCCTCGACCATTTGACGCTCGGGGCTCCCGAGCCCCTCCCGAACATACCGACAAGTCTGAAATCACGAGAGGACCTAATCAAACCCTCGAAACACCCAAAATAATGCTAAATCAAAGAATCGACCCTCAAAACCAATTTGTTCAACTTAATGAACTTCAAGTTATGTGTTTCCTATCAACGGGTCAAAACGCCTTTAAATTATTCGGATTGATGCCAAATTTTACGGGTAGGTCTAATATGATATTTCAGACTTGTACTAAGTTTCGGAACTGGAATCCGAACCCGACACCTAGGTTTTTAATAAAAATTTAGATTCGTTAATTCTTTAAAACTTTGATTAAACAATTTTATAGAAAAATTTTGTACTCGGGATAGGGACCTCGGAATACGATTTCGAGCATAAGCTCAGGTCCCATATTTTTCCACGGACTTTCGGGGACTGTCAAATCACGAATTTGGGTCCGTTTTCCAAGAAAGGTGACTGAAGTCATATTTGGCCTTTTAAGAAAATCTTAAGGAAATAACTGGTTTTATTTTTACTCAAAACTCTCCTAACTTCCCCCAAGAAATAATTTAAGTAAAGAAAACGTGGAAAGTTTTATATAAGGGAACAGGGGTTCTAAATAGTAAAACGACCAATCGGGTGGTCACAAAGTGTTAGATCCTTTTGTTAGAATATACTATAAGCCATGCGTATTGTTATTGTATTCATTATGAAAAATTATTTATTTTCTTGTTTAAATTTAATAAATTTTTATTTTAAATAGATCATGTTTTGGTTTGTGCGTCCATTGCTTACATAGTAGATGATTTAGTGTATAGAGTAGCTTATACACGGAAGATTAATTCATCGGTTCTTGTAAGACATAAAAGTTAACGTTCACAATCTAAAGATGGAATTGGACAAATCATCGGAATGATTGTAGCACAAGACAATATAATTTATCTTGATTATGGGAATGGTTTAATTCCAACTTCTTGTGCTAGTACATTTTGTATGTATTGAACGGATCAAGTAGAGATGAGTATTTTATACTGACTTTATAAATAACTTCTCTAGTCCATTTAATGTACTTATACTCTTAATCCTAATATAATTACTATTAGGTGTGTATGTCACTTGTTGTTTTGATTTATTAAAAGGCGAGATTATTTCGCGAGTCAATAAGCCAGGTAAATTGGATAACATTGATATACATTGGCGAAGTAATAATTAGTTGATGGAATTCATGTTTTGATTTTGAGATTGATGATACTCTTTTATGAATGCTTATAAGTTTTCATGTGTAAACGCGGCCGGTGAATTTTGTATCCGACAGATGAAATAAGTTAAGTGTAAGCCTAAAGGAAGTAATCGATAAATTAAATAGTCAGTAATTTAATTTGATTGATTAGTATCTGAATCTTAACATGGGGAATTAAATAAGGTTTTATGGAAGAATTTCGAAATTGAACTAAGGAGTAAAATTACGAATTTTTAGTGAAATAATTAGTAATTTTTTATGATGGAAATTAATTTCATAATTTCGAAATTAATATCATAATAGGAAGCCTTGTTAATTACATTATGTGGTCCCTACTGTGCCTAAATAATAGGAAATAGTGGGAACTGTTACTGAGTGGGAAAGAAAATGTGGAAACCGTCCCTTAGTGAGAGAAGGAAACCTAACAGGTTTTGAAAACAGTTTTGACCTAAAAAAACGCAGCTATATCTATACATATAGGGGCTGGACGTTTTTGACACAATTATGACTGCGGTTTCTACTAGAATTTTGCCCACCCAAAATTCTTTATTTTCGGTTATTATTTGGGTAACACAGTAGAAGACTGTGGAAAGCTGCTTGTGCTTTTTCAACCGAGGAACTGGAGAACGACATAGATTTGTTGCGTTTACGCTTGAAGAGGTAATCCTAAAATCTCCATACGTGCTAGTTGTTTAGATTACACGTGAATAAGATTCTGTTATTGCTTCCGCTGTGGTATATATTCTATCAATTGGTATTAGAGCCTACTCACGTCTAACTAAATAATTAGAATAAACCATAAGGATAAATATCATGTTCTATATGCAAGTTTTGAATTACATGCAAAGTTTATTTTTCTAAAAACCTACACTGTTTTGGTGTGATTATCTGTTATGGGTAATATAGATTATTTTAAAAACTTGATGTATCCTTTTAGTATAGGTGATTTTGAGTTAGAATAATTTGAAAGTTGAATTTTGTCATGTAAAACGGAAAAGCAAGTTTTGCCGAATTAGGGCAGAAAATCGGAGGTCAAAAAGTTGACGAACTTCGATTGACCTGAAATTTGACAGGTCAATGCGAAATGGAGACTGAATCCGTTTTTTGAGATTTCGGTGTCGTTTAGATGGTGTGTTTTTGTTGTTTTTCTAAAATTCTGAAATTTTTTGTTAGTTGTTTTTAGTTCCAGTAATTGTGGGGATCAATTCCCTTGGTCCCCGTACTTAAAAATTAGTGATATAATATTTTTACACGCTGACGTCGGTCTTCTTCCATATCGGATAAAAATATTATGAATAATTTCTATGTTATACTAGTCATTGATTATTTGTATTTACTCTCCATCTGAGTATGCATGTTGGTTCAATGGAACTAATATGTGTTGAATGTTGAAATTCACTTGGCTTAACTTAATAGTTTACTCTCCATCTGAGTATGACATGTTTAAGTTTATGGAGTGAAAATCTGTTATTATATATGTATATTGCAAGAATAGCTTCTTTCCCATCGAAATTTGTTGTTCAAGGTATATATATATTGTATATATGTAATGTGTTTTGAATTTTAATGTTCATAATACAAACCGATTTGATCTATTTAAATATTTAATGTCTCCCAGATTGACAACGACTTCTTTCAATCCCCTTACTGCATTATTACCCAAAACAAACTTGAGGGTCCAAATTATGTTAATTGGAAACGTAATGTGAATATTGTTCTACTTGCTGAAGAGTACAAATTTGTGCTCGATGAGGTGTGTCCAGAAAAACCTGTAGATGATGCCACAGATGATGAACAAAAGGCTTACCAGAAATGAGTTAAGGCCAATGTGATGGCGCGGTGTTACATTTTGGCATCCATGTCAAATGTTCTGTAACATCAGCATCAGTCGATGGAGTCTGCTTATGACATTCTGGAAAATCTCAAAGAAATGTTCGGAAATCAGAATCGTGCGGCTAAGCAGACTGCCATGAAAGCCCTTCTGAATACCAAAAGTGCTGAAGGTTCATCGGTAAGGGACCATGTTCTGAAGATGATGAGTCTTCTGAATGAACTGGAGGTCCTTGGAGCCAACATTGATAAGGACACGCAGGTTGAAATGATCCTGCAGACTTTGGCTGACAGCTTTTAGCAGTTTCGCCTGAATTATAACATGAACAAAATGGATTTGTCCCTCGCTAAACTGCTGAATGAGCTGCAGTCGGTAGAGACTATTATCAAGTCCCAAGCTCCTCCCGAGGCATTGAATTTTGAGGCAGGTTCTTCTTCTACTAAGCCAAGAGGCGGGCAGAAAAAGAAAAAGGCATAAAAACCCTCTATTGGTGGCGCGACTGCTGGTGTGAAAAAGGCTAAGGGCAAGTGTTATCACTGCAAGCAGCGAGGGCATCATAAGAAGCAGTGTCCAACTTATCTGGCCAAGCTGAAAAATAAACCAGGTGATTTACATCTACTTGTCGTTGAAACAATTTTAGCAGCTGTTTCGACCATGTCATGGTGTGTAGATTCGGGAGCCACTAATCATATCTACACTTATTTGCAGGGGTTTGAGGTAACGTGGCGGCTAAGTAGAGGAGAAATCAATGTTTATCAAGCAGGCGGTTCAGCAGCCCCGGCTTTAGCATTAGGAAATATTAATATTTTGTTTGGTAGTGGTAGAGTTTTAGCTTTAAAAGACACATTATATGTACCTTCCATTAGAAGGAATTTAATTTCGGTTTCTAGCGCTATGAGAGATGGTTATGATTTTAATCGTCATGGTGTTGATAAATGTGTTATTACTCACAATAAGCGTTATCTCTCTTCGACTACATTGATTAATGGTCTTTTTGTTGTTGACTCTATTCCTAAACCGTTACCACCTAAAGAACTGAATAATGTTGATTTACCAAGTAAGAGAAAACGTTCTTCTAAACTGAGTGAAATATATTTATGGCACTTGCGTTTGGGTCATATAAATCTAAACAGAATTTCCAGGTTGGTCAAGGATGGACCTTTAAGTTCATTGAAAGTGGAGGAATTACCAACTTGTGAATCTTGTTTAGAAGGAAAAATGACAAAACGAAATTTCCCCTCAAAAGGAAATTGGGCAAGTGATAAATTAGAGTTAATTCATTCTGATTTGTGTGGTCCAATGAATGTCCAAGCAAGAGGTGGTTTTGAGTATTTTGTGACTTTCACAGATGATTATTCAAATATGGATATATTTATTTGTTGCGTCAAAAGTCTGAATGTTTTGAAAAGTTCAAAGAATTCAAGACTGAGACTGAAAAGTGACATAATAAACATATCAAGACACTACGATATGATCATGGTGGGGAGTACCTCTCTACGGACTTCATTGATTATTTATCATAATGTGGAATTACATCTCAATTAGCTGTACCTGGAACTCCACAACAAAATGGTGTAGCTGAAAGAAGAAATATGACTCTTATGGAAATGGTTAGATCAATGATGAGTTATTCTGATTTGCCTTCGTCTTTTTTAGGACATGCCTTAGAAACTGCGAATTACGTTCAGAACCTAGTTCCTTCAAAGTCAGTACCCTTGACCCCTATCGAATTGTGGACTGGGCGCAAGCCTAGTCTGCGGTATATTCGCGTTTGGGGTTGTCCAGCACATGTGCTAAAGAGGAAAACAGATAAATTGGAGGCAAGAACGGATGTATGCGTGTTATAGGTTATCCAAAAGGGACGAAAGGTGGTTTATTCTATTGTCCTAAAGAGAAAAAGGTAACTATTTGCACAAATGCCAAGTTTCTAGAAGAGGATTATTTGATGAACCATGTTCCTAGAAGTAAACTCGTTTTACAGGAACTTACCAAAGGAATGGAAACTCAGTCATCTGAAAATCAAAACGACCATATCCAAACCCCTGAAGTCGATTTTTACATACAATTGCACCTAATTAGTGGGAGAAATGTCAACAGACTTAATGCCCCACAAGAACAAGTGCCCGAAGTCATACTACCAAAAAGTAGTGGGAGTCATGTTGAGCAGACTGCACAACTGGAAGAAGTCGTTGATATCCCCGTGGATAGCATGGAGACTCAGGTTCCTGATGATGTTGTGGTTCAACCACAAAATCAAAGTGATGTAGTTGCAACTGCTGTAGTGCATAGTCGTAGTGGGAGAGAAACAAGACAACCAGTTCGTTATATGCTCTTGGGAGAATCATATGATAGGATCCCTGAGGAGCCTACCTCCAAACCTGTCAATTAGGACCAAGCACTACATGATAAGGATGCTGATAAGTGGGTTGCTGCTATGAAATCAGAGATGGAGTTTATGTACTCTAATTAGGTCTGGGAGCTTGTAGAACCAGCTGATGGGGTTAAACCCATTGGATGCAAGTGGATCTATTAGAAAAAGAGAGGTGTATATGGAAAAGTACAAACTTTTAAGGCAAGGCTTGTAACGAAAGGGTTTACTCAGAAAGAAGGGATTGACTATGAGGAAACCTTCTCGCCGGTAGCCATGCTTAAGTCTATAAGGATTCTCTTATCTATTGCTGCTCATTATGATTATGAGATTTGGCAAATGGATGTCAAGAAAGCTTTCCTTAATGGAAGGGTTGATGAGTGCATCTATATGATACAACTAGACGGTTTTATGGAAAGTGGCAAAGAACACATGTTGTGTAAGATTAAAAGGTCCATTTATGGACTAATAAAGACATCTAGGGCATGTAATACTTGTTTTGATAAGGCGATTAAAACTTTTAGTTTTGATCAGTGCCTTAGCGAATCTTGTGTATATAAAAAGTGGGATGGGGACAAAGTAGCATTTTTTATCTTATATGTAGATGCCATACTGCTCATAGGAAATAATTTGGGCATGTTGAATTCAGTTAAGCAATGGTTGTCCACACATTTTGATATGAAAGATTTGGGAGAAGCGGCTCATATCCTTGTGATCAAACTCTTGCGAGATTGCAAAAAAAGGATATTAGGCTTGCCCCAAGGTCTTTATATTGATACAATACTCTCCGGGTTTAACATGCATGATTCCAAGAAAGGATTTCTTCCTTTCAGACATGGAATTTCTCTATCTAAAGATCAGTCTCCTAAGACTCATGAAGATATAGAAAAGATGTAGGCGGTCCCTTATGCATCAGCTGTAGGGAGCCTCATGTATGTTATGTTATGCACTGGTCTGATATCTGCTTAGCCGTCAGCGTTGTTAGCAGATTTCAGTCTAATCCTGGGAAAGAGCATTGGACGGCGGTTAAACATATAATCAACTACCTGAAAGGACTAGAGATTACATGTTGATCTACCATTCGGATGACCTCATACCTATTAGGTATACTGATTCGGATTTCCAATCAGACAGAGATCTAGAAAGTCTATCTCAGGAAATGTGTTTACCCTTGGAGGTGGAGCCATAAGTTGGAGGAGTATCAAGCAAACTTGTGTTGCTGATTCCACTATGGAAGCCGAATATGTGGCAGCCAAAGAGGCAGTTTAGCTTGGTAACTTCCTGAGAGAGTTCGGTGTGGTTCCCTCGATTCAAGCACTAATTATACTTTACTGTGATAATATGTGCAGTTGCAAATTCAAAGGAGGCACGAAGCCATAAGAGGGCAAAGCACATTGAGCGTAAATATCATTTAATTCGTGATATAGTGCAGAGAGGGGATATAATGGTCACCAAGATCGCTTCAGAGAACAACTTGGCAGATCTGTTTACTAAGAGCTTACCACAGAAGACTTTTGATAAGCACGTAGAAAGAATGGGTGTCAAAATTGTAGAAGCACGGTTATTAGTCTAAGTGGGAGATTGTTAGAATATGCTATAAGCCATGCATATTGTTATAGTATTCTTTATGAACAATTATATATTTTTTTACATTTAATAAAGTTTTATTTTAAATTGATCATGTGTTAGTTTGTGCGTTCATTGCTTACATAGTAGATGATTTAGTGTATAGAGTTTAGCTTATACACGGAAGATTAAATCATCGGTTCTTGTAAGACATAAAAGTTAATGTTCACAATCTAATGATGGAATTGGACAAATCATCGGACTGATTGTAGCACAAGATTAAATATAATTTATCTTGATTATAGGAATGGTTTAATTCCAACTTCTTGTGCTAATACATTTTGTATGTATTGAATGGATTAAGTAGAGATGAGTATTTTATACTGACTTTATAAAATAATTTCTCTAATTCATTTAATGTACTTATACTCTTAATCCTGATATAATTATCATTAGCTGTGTATGCCACTTGTTGTTTTGATTTATTAAAAGGCAAGATTCTTTCGCGAGTCAATAAACCTGGTAAATTGGATAACATTGATATACATTGGCGAAGTAATAATTAGTTGATGGAATCCATGTCTCGATTTTGAGATTGATGATACTCCTTTATGAAAGATTATAAGTTTTCATGTGTAAATCCGACCGGTGAATTTTGTATCCGACAGATGAAATAAGTTAAGTGTAAGTCTAAAGGAAGTAATCGATAAATTAAATAGTCAGTAATTTAATTTGATTGATTAGTATCTAAATCATAACATGGGAGTTAAATAACGTTTTATGGAAGAATTTCGAAATTGAACTAAGGAGTGCAATTACGAATTTTCAGTGGAATAATTCGTAATTTACTATGATGGAAAATAATTTCAGAATTTCGAAATTAATATCATAATAGGAAGCCTTGTTAATTAAATTCTGTGGTTCCTACTGTGCCTAAATAATAGGAAATAGTAGAAACTGTCATTGAGTGGGAAAGAAAATGTGGAAACCGTCCCTTAGTGGGAGAAGGAAACCTAAGAGGTTTTGAAAACAGTTTTGACCTAAAAAACGCAGCTATATATATATATATATATATATATATATATATATATATATATATATATATACATATAGGGGATGAACGTTTTTGACACAATTCTGACTGCGGTTTCTACTAGAATTTTGCCCACCCAAAATTCTCTATTTTCGGTTATTATTTGGGTAACATAGTAGAAGACTGTGGAAAGCTGGTGGTGCTTTTTCAACCGAGGAACTGGAGAACGACATAGATTTGTTGTGTTTACGCTTCAAGAGGTAATCCTAAAATCTCCATACGTACTAGTTGTTTAGATTACACGTGAATAAGATTCTGTTTTTACTTCCGCTATGGTATATTTTCCATCACCTTTATCAGTTATTCCTATTAGTTTGGTCTTTTTATATTGTGTTACAAGAATCTGGCTAAATTTGATTATAATTGTATAAATTTTTCTGTTTTTTCTATTGTCATATGTATTACAGAAATATTTTTCTTCTTTTGTAATAATATCAGAATATCAAATTTTGAGATGACAAACAATATTGAGAGTCATGAAGGCAGCATGGGTTATCCGAAAGATCATTCAGTGCAGAGATACTCTCATGGCTAATCAGTAGCTTCAAGGCACCCTCGAGGACAGGTTTAGGAGTGTTTGCTGCCTAGATAAGTTACATATCCACAAACTCTACATCAGCCTGCTTCCTATGTTCGATAGAGTTGACTGGGGAAATCTTCTTTTGGTTCAAAATGTTTTGCCGCGACACAAATTCACGGCATGGCTTGCTGCACATAGGAAGCTGCCTACTGTGGATCGATTAGCGATATTTGGTATAAACATTCCATTGCTATGTAATTTCTGCAAGCGCCATGAAGAATCTTTCCAACACCTGTACTTTGATTGCTCTATTACTAAAAGATTATGGGCCAGAATTGGTAACTGGTTGGGATTTTCTAGACAAATTCTTGATTGGGATAGTGAATTACTTTGGAAAAAAAAAAAGATTTATTTGTTTTTTGGATAGGAGAATTTACATACATTTGTGGAGAATCGTTGATTGCTTTTGTTGAATAATAATTGTTTTATATTATTGAAACCTATAGTTATCGTTGCTTACATAAGCTTTACTTTGCTTCTCCATAGTAGTCTTCTCTAGTAAATCTCACTACATTTTACTTGGATACGATCATCGGCAGTGGCACGTTCACCCAAAGCACCGCCAAGATCATCACAGAAGGTATCTTCTGTAACTTTGGCATGAATTAAGTCATAGCCAATGGAAACTTCTTCGTGTTCAGGTGCAGTATGAACTATATCAGGGATTTTTGTCAACAAAAATAGAGATACATTTTTCATAGATGAGGATTTCCTTGGAGCTTCTGCCAATTTTTTCTTGTCCTTTGTGGTGAACAAAGAGAGTTTTTGGGCTAAATTGTCCCTTATCTTTGGGGTTAGGCCTATATTTATTATGAGCACATCAAGTTGAACTAACGGTCCTTCAGTTTGTGAATTGACTGGGTGAAAAATTTATTTAACTTCATTGTGAATTCTTTTTCCCCGTTCACTTTCCTCGTTATTTTGATGTCTCCGCCTATTTTGTTTTAAGGAGCAGTGCAAAATATATAATGATTAACTATGGTTAAGTATTAATAGTTATAATTAAATAAGGCGATGTGTGGAACTTTTTAATTAGTTAGGTATATACACTCGGTGCGAGTAAGTTTTTTACCATCTTCAGATAATGTAGTTTGCACACTAAACTTTGAAAAGCATATATTCATACGAGGACTCCGAGGGTGCTTAAGAAACAATGAAATATCTTAAGCAAAAGGAAAAACTTATCCATACAGGGTGTGCTTAGCTTAAAGTTATCATACACTTTGCAAGCATAAAACAATAAAATTAAATTGAGAGTCAATCATAGCAGATCGTAATAATCAGGGAACCAAATGGAAAGTACAAGAGACAAGTGTTATTTGTTAGAAGGAATAGTGTAGGGATCTTTTATTAAAATATTGATTCAGTCTGCCTCTCCATGGAAGGTTTCAGCGCCTTACAATCATGTTCGCTCTTTTCTCGGGAAAAGTGAAGAAGAAGAAAAAGCAGCCCCCCTTCTAGGGTTCCTTCTCTTACTATTTATATATGTGAGATGTGTGAGCTGGCAATGGCGGCCGTGATTGTTCTGAGGCTCAGTCCCTACGATGGCGGATAGGCCGCAACCTTAATAATTGAGTCAGCCGATGATCGGATATTGCGATTAATAAGTGGTCATACCATTTATTAATTACGAATTAGATTAGGATATAATTCATCTTGTTAATTATCTCGAAGTTATATTCTGGCTCATACAATTAGTCCCTCCGCTTATCAAGGTCGTGCCTTGACAGGGCTCGATGAGCGGACCTCTCTAGATGCGGTTTCGGTCGAGGTCAATAATAACTTTCATTTTTATGTGGGAGACTATGACATTGAAATCAATGGCCTTAGCCATTTTGTGTTGATGGCCTTGACCGTGCAGGTGACTTTGACCGTGGTCGAATCACTTATATACATGTTGGGGATGACCGTAGTTGTTTATACTGTGGGATGGATTTAGTCTTTTGTTCTTTGGAGATAGTCATGATTATTTTGTCGACGACCTTTATCTTTGTACGGTGTCGATGTTATTTAAATGTCGCGACCAAGGGGAGTATAACATACTTACCATGTATTTTGACGACGTCCAAAGTTTTGGAGGTACACAGGACGTTACCTGGAACGTTCTCAGATCATTATAACCGTTTCGAAGGCGAAGCGCCGGTTGGCGACTAAAAAGCCACTTCATGAAGTTTTGTCATAATGACGCATGTTTCTGTAGAACCGAACCATTTTCTGATTGGTCAAGCGATTAATGATGACCATTGGAATTCGTGAGAGCCATTTGCGTTGCTTATAAATAAGGGGATGAGGCATTTGCCTCTTACTTTTCGTAATTTTCTTAGAGAGATCTCTGAAGAATTTTCCTTGCTTAGTCAGTTCAATGTTGTTCTTGCTCTTCGATTGTTGTAATCTTCATCTTTCACCATCGATTCTTATTTCTTTCCGATCTCTTAGATAAAAAAAATGGCATGTAGTTCCTCTAGAAATGCTGCTCAGGCAAGTCTTCCGGCAAACCCCACGGTGGCGGAAGAGCCTTCTTCGGTAGTAAGAGGTGCAGAACCGGTGGGGGCGGATGGGATTCCGTCGGTTACTGACATCCTGTCCATGCTTGGAGGTCCGGCGATTGACTTCACCACTGACAAGGGTGAAGATCGTATGAAAGTAGCCCCACTGATGGGATAAGTGGGGATTGGTCAGCTACGGGAGCACTGGGGCATTTCCCGTTTTGCTGTTATTTCCCTTGCCAGACGCGAGGAGAGGTTCCACATCGATCGTAGGGGGTATTGCATTTTCTATGCTTATCCTTTTAGATTGGGATATAGGATCCCCCTTCTGATGCTGGTGGTGGACTTTTGCCGTCATTACAGAGTGTGTCCAGGCGAGCTTGTTCCCTCCCTCTACAAGCTTTTTGCTATGCTCCTTAAATATGCGGAGCTGGCCCGAATGGAGATCACGTTGCAGCACGTGCTGACCCTCTACGCCCCTCATAGGGTCCGTGGTAAGATGATTTCGGGTCGTCCCTTGTGGGGCGATGGGCTTGACTGCGGAGTTAGATGATGCGGTCGAGCCTCACACTTATGAAAATTTCTTCTACATCACAACGGAACAATTGGTGGAATGTGCTACTGAGTTCCCAAAGACTTGGAACCACGCACGTAAGTTCTTTTATTTGTCAAACTCTCCATTCTGTCTCCCATTTTTTTACCATGTTCTGATAACTGTTAATTTTATCTCTTGTTTGTAGCTGAACGGCCGCCGCTGGCTCTACTGCCCGGCATTAGCGAATGGGTCGAGGACCTGCTCCCTCACATAGCGGGGATTCGCACGTTGCCGTCTTTCTGGGAAAGGCATGGTCATAGACCTGCTTCTGGTGAGAATTTTAGCTTCCTTTTATCTTTGTTTTATTCCTTTTCGCCTCTTCCTGACTTGGTTATTTCTTTGATCAGGGAGGGCACGCTGTGTGAGGGCTCCTCAACTGAACTTTTGTAGATCGAGCGCGACTGCACGACTCGTGACAATGCCAGCGCCACACCCAGTTCCGAGGGCGACTTTGGTTGAATCCTCGACGGCTCATTCCCCAACAGGATCTGCACCTCGGACCGAAGAGCCTTCAGGGCTATACACCTCAGGGCGGAGTTGCTTTCGAGCGAGGACGAGGAGGGAGAGGAGAGGCCACTGGTCAGGCACAGGGTCGCATTTATGCCAGCTCTGATGGTGATAAACTTAGATTCCCTGCCATCGGACATGGAAGATTATACAGCGGCGTTGCCCGCCCTTGAAGGAGGGCACTCAGTGGGGGTTGGCCCGGTTTGCTCAGGCCAAGATGACACTATCACTTTGGCGATTCAATTATCAGTTCCAGTTGCTGAGAGGGGAGGTAGTTCCTCAGCAACTGCTTTGTTTGGAGAATCAGGCGCCATTATATTAGTTGGGGCGGGAGCCTCGACTTCCCGATCAGCGGATGGAGGGAGGGCGCCGTAGGCGAAGGGTCTGACTCTGAGTTCGACTTGTATCCTGACGATGTCCGCATGCTTCAGGACGGCCACACCCGCACAACGATGCATGCGGAAGGGCAGTTCCATTATGTTGCGATCCCTACGGAGCAGAACTTGTTGCTTTAAGAGGAGAATCTAGTGTCGTTGTTCGAGGTTTAGTGCTCGGAGGTGGAAAGCACGTCGCTGAGGGGCATCTCAAATGTTGGGCTGATGGGAGAGGGGCCACGTAGGGCCTGAAGGTACATGTAGTGACTTTTATTTTTTCTCTTTGTTTTATTTGGTTGATGTTTTCTTCTGATTATTGCTTCACTCTTGTAGCTATTTTTGTTGGAGGTGTAGATCATCCGCCGAGCTAACGTCCATTCGGGGATTTGCTCGCGGGCAATGGAGAAGTACCGCCACTACCAAGATCGGTGCCACGAGATACGTGAGCGCATGAGGAACGACTCCCGAAACCAGGACCTCGTCGAAGAGCTGGGGAGGTGAGAAGTTCAAATGCAGCAGACCCTTGGCAGGCTTAATACTTATGAGGAGCAGCTTTGTCGTAAACACGCGGAGATGGAAGCTGAGAGGAGGGTTGCTGCTGAGAGGGAACACCAAGATCGGGCCAGGGCGTCAGAGGCCTATGAGGATTTGACCAAACAGGTGGCCGCTCTGGATACTGAGGTCGTTGCCTTGAGGCTGCAAGCAAGGGACGCCATGTCGAGGGTTGGAACATTGGAGACTGCGGACCGCGTTCATGAATGGGAATGGGAGCTGGAGAGGGCCGCTGCGGCCTATCGGGAAGAAGTGTTGGAGGACCGCATTGGCATCTATGAACGGGACACCTAGACTGCGGCGGATTGGATTACGGCCTTAAAGGTCGGGAATTAGCGCTTGAGGGATCAGGCTGCCTCTTTCGGCCCCGCTCGTGATCTTTGGACATTTAGCGAGGCTCAACTTGATGTGTACAAGAGGTTGTGGGAGGCCGGCATTGTGCCTGAAGCTTCTTATGAAGAGGCCCGTAAAATGGCTCGTGAGGACCGTGCCGACTGCGGCTTTGATCCAGCTTTGCCAGAAGTAAATGATGGCGCTGATGGTGCTAGTGGGATGATGGTAGCGTGGGCGGCGCCAAGTGAAATTTTTGATGTATTTTTATTTTGTTCTCCATTGGGCGTTTGGATATTTTTAGATTCTTCCTCTTTTTTTGTAGAAATTTACATTTTTTTGTACTGACCGGCCTTGGCCGAATGTAAGTGGGCGTTGCCCGCAAAAGACTGTAAATATATGTACGTATACAGGCTTACTTTTCCAACTACTGGTGTTGCATTTATTCCGAGTTTTCCCTTGTTATTTAGGTTTTTCTGTGCATGTGTTCAAAGGATGATCGTCCTTAAAGTGAGACTCTGGTAGGCATGTTAAGCCACTTGTGTCTTTTGGCTGTAATGATACCGGCGGCCTTGACCATGATAATGATGGTGGCCTTGGCTACGTAGGTGATTTCGACAATCTCGAATCGCTTGCTTGCCTTTGTCGTAAACTAGGTTGGTTGTTTAGCGGTGATGGCTTTGGCCATGATTAAACGCTTTTTGTTTATCGCTTTCTTTTACTTGGTGTAAACAAGTTGTGGCCATTATTTGGTGATAGTGGAACTTAGCCTCAGTCCTAGTTCGGGTGTGGTTGAACTACTGGCCGTGACGGTAAGAAACGCGGCCTTGTACTTCGACCGGGGCCGAACTTTACGTGGCCCAAATTTAGCTCGAGTTGGGCGTACTTACTTGAATGGCGAGGGAGATTAGCTTGTTTCGCCGTCTATTGCGCTTTAGTTTTGATGACGAAGGCGTTCGACTTTGTTATTTGAGCGAGATTGGGTTTGTGATGTTGAAGGCATATGGCCCGAGTCTCAGTTCAACTTGTAGTTGAACTTTTTGGCGAAGGCACGTAGCCTGAATCTCTGTTCAACCGTAGTTGAATTTTGAAATTTTTTGTTGGCGAATGCGCATAGCCTGAGTCCCAGTTCAACTTGTAGTTGAACTTTTGGGTGAAGGCATGTAGCTTGAGACGTTGTTCAACCGTAGTTGAACCTTGTAATTTTTTTGTTGGCAAAGGCGCATAGCGTGAGTCCCAGTTCAACTTGTAGTTGAACTTTTTTGGTGATGACACGTAGCTTGAGTCTTGTTGCGTCGGTGTTTGAAGATTGAAGCTCCGTTTTGATTCGAGATCATGAGCAGCTCACACTCTATCCTCCCAATCGGGGCATGTAGGCTGGCTAGTGGTGATTCTCGGTTCGAGATATCTCCATGATGATATCTGGCTGGATCTCGCATCAGGGATGCGGGGGTGCCTTATAGAGATCCTCCCTCGGGGGGGGGGGGGGGAGGGGGGCGCTTCTTCTTCTTCTTGCTTGTACTATCAGAGAGAGGAGTGACAGAGGAGTTGAATCTCGATTCGAGATCTTCAAGTTCCCTTTGTCCGATATATCGCTTTAGCTTGTTTGAGCTGGGTTGTTCTTTGGTGTTTCTTTCCTTTTGGTCCAGGGAAGAATTACGCGATTTTGCTATGAAATCCCCACAGACGGTGCCAAATTGTTTAGCTCAAAGTTATCATACACATTGCAAGCATAAAATAAACTACTTAAATTAAGGTTCAATCATAGCAAATCGTAATAATCGGGGAACCAAATGAAAAGTACAAGAGACAAGTGTTATTTGTTAGAAGAAAAAATGTGGAGATCTTTCATTGATAATATTGATTCGGTGTGCCTCTACATGGAGAGGTTCAGAGCCTTACAATCATGTTCGCTTTTTTCTCGGGAAAAGTGATGAAGAAGAAGAAGCAGCCCCCCTCTAGGTTCCTTCTCTTAGTATTTATAGATGCGAGATGTGTGAGCTGGCAATGGCGGCCGTGATTGTTCTGAGGCTCCATCCCTATGATGGCGGATAGGCCGTAGCCTTTATAATTGATTTAGCCGATGATCGGGTATTGCGATTAATAAGTGGTCATACCATTTATTAATTACGAATTAGCTTAGGACATAATTAACCTTGTTAATTATCTCGAGGTCATATTATGGCCCATACATGGTGGTAATCATATTTTTAAGAAAGAATTACAAGAAAATTCATATAACTTCACACCATAACAAAAATGGCCTATATTTTTAAATTTTACCCTGCCTAGTGTACATTGTACATATTTTGAAAACACTATAAAATTTAAAATTTGTGTTTTTACAACCATTGCTTCTAAAAGCTATGGAGTTAAATTTGTGTTTTCACAATCATTGCTTTCACTCTCTCTTCTTCTCACATATTCTAATATGCTTCAATGGGCCATGTATTTTCTAATTCTCCTCTTGTATTACATGTTTGCAATGTAAGAAAATTGAAGAGTAGAATTCCATCATTGAAGACCATTCAAAGCTTTGCTTTCGAAAATGGTATTTTTTGAATTTGTTAGTTGTTTAGATAAGGTATTGCTCCAATTGATTGAAAATATCAAAAGGAGTTCAAAATTTGAATTTAAAATGATTTGGAGTATATTTGAGTTAAATTTCAGAAAAGACGTAAGGAAGAAGACGAAGTCAATTTTTTTTATAATCTTGTATAATAGTGTATATGAGTGTAGAAAGAAACTTTATACACCTTTATACAAGCGTCTTTAGACAAATTTCTTCTACGATTTTCAGTTGCAATTCTTGTTCAAAGTCAGTCCAAATCTCCATTATACAACCTACTTATACTATTTCTAACAAGTCTAAATAACACCCACTTCAAATCAAATTGAAAATTTAAACTCATATATTTAAGCTTGTTAAACATCTTCACCACCCAAATGAACTTGGTTTGTTGAACTAATATTTGAGTCACAATCACTTATTCGAAAATTAATTTAAAAGCTTGAGTAATCTTTTTTATAAATTAAATTTTGTTTTTAAGAACCCATTGGAATTGCATGTTGAATATTTTAGCCTATTATTTTTGGGCTAGTTAGTTATAAATTCAAATATGAGCTATAACATTAAAAAGTATAGAACTCAGTTATTCTAATTAACGTGAAATTTTCCCATATTAAATAAAAAAAGAACTAAAATCTTAATAGGAATACGTCAGAAAGCTTAGAATTGCCGTCAGCATCGTCTCTCTCCTTTATTTCTTGTCTTTCTTTTCTGGCTTAGTTCCAGAGCTCTGTACTGTCATCCTTTTTTCATAGATATTGTGGGGGCTATAAAACTTATCTCATTAAATAAAAGAGTTAAAGTTTAAAAATATGCCATCCTTATCAGGAGAGACTAAATAGGAAATACTAATCACAAAATATAAGATGGAGGAAATATTTGTTATGTTTAATGAAATTTCATATTTGCTTATTCATTTAAAATTTGTTTCAAAAATGACTTCGGATTCGGAATCAGAATTTTTCCTCTTTACAATAATATCTAACCTCTTTCACTTTTCCCTAAAATAACCAAAATACACTTCAGAATTTTCTCAAGAAACTTTAGAAAAAATTTAGGGGTCACAATTGTTTTTAAAATTAAAGTATCAAAAGGCTAATTGTTTCCCTTACCATTATAAGTTCGACCATTGAACTTCACTCGAGAAAAAAAAAAGTTATTTAATAACTCAATATACAGTGATGGAGAATACATATACAAGTATACAACCAGTTTCATCATTTCCTCTATTACATCCCAAAAAACAAGATTTTTGTATGGGTCAGGATATGACCCCGTGATAATTGATAATTAATTATATTTTAAGCTAATTTTTAGTTAATAAGTGGTATGACCGCTTATTAATTACGATACTTAATAGTCATCCGGCTCGATCAACAAGGCCACGGCCCATCCGTCATCACAAGGACGGAACCTCAACATGGTCAGGGTCATTCATCGCCAGCTCATACAGCTTGCAGCTATAAATACTAAGAGAAGTAACCCTAAAAAGGGGGGCTACTTCTTCTTCATCACTATTCTCAAGAAAAGAGAAAATATTATTTTAAGGCTCTGAGCAGACCAAATCAATACTATCAATAAAAATTCTCTACACCATTCTCCCTAGTGAAAAATACTTGCTTCTTATCTCTTTCGTTTGGTCCCTTGATTTATTACACTCTCCTATCATTGACCCTCAATTTATTTTGATTTTTTTATGTTTGCAAAGTATGTGATAACTTTGAGCTAAATAATTTAGCGCTGTCTGTGAGGATTTCATAGCAGAATCGCGTAGTTCTTCCTCAGACCAAAAGGGAAGAAACGCCAAAGAACAACCCAGCTCGAACAAGCTAAAGTGGCATATCTGACAAAGGAAACTCAAAGGTCTCGAATCGAGACTCGACTCCTCTGCCACTCCTTCTCGGATAGTGCAAGCAAGAAGAAGAAGCCATCCCCCTCCTGATGGAGGATCTCTGTAAGGCATCTCCCACATCCCTGATACGGGATCCAGCCAGAAATCGGCATGAAGGTATCTCGAATCGAGAGTCACCTCAGGCCAGCCTACATACCTCGGTTGGAAAGACAGCGTGTGAACCGCTGAAGATCTCGACTCAATACCGAGCTTCAACCCTCAAACACCGACATAACGAAGTCCAGGCTATGTGCCTTCGCCAGTAAAAATTTATCAAGGTTCAACCACGGTTGAACTGAGACTCAGGCCATGCGTCTTCGCCACCAAATTTATCAAAGTTCAACTACGGTTGAACCATAACTCAGGCTAGACGTCTTCACTAAAAGTTTAACTATGGTTGAATCAAGACTCAGGCTATGTGCCTTCGCTAGTAAAAATTAAAAGTTCAACTACGAGTTGAACTTGGACTCAGGCTATGTGCCTTGGCCAGTAAATATTTATCAAGGTTCAACAACGGTTGAACTGGGACTCAGGCCATGCGCCTTCGCCACCAAATTTATCAAAGTTCAACTACGGTCGAACTAAAACTCAGGTTAGACGCCTTCACTAAAAGTTCAACTATGGTTGAATCAAGACTCAGGCTGTGTGCCTTCACCAGTAAAAATTACAAGTTCAACTACGAGTTGAAGTGGGACTCAGGCTATGTGCCTTCGCCAGTAAAAATTACAAGTTCAACTACGGGTTGAACTAGGCCTCGGGCTATGTGCCTTCGCTAGAAAAAATTACAAGTTCAACTACGAGTTGAACTGGGACTCAGGCCATACGCCTTTGCCACCAAATTTATCAAAGTTCAACTGCGGCTGAACCAAAACTCAGGCTAGACGTCTTCACCAAAAGTTCAACTACGGTTGAACCAAGACTCAGGCTATGTGCCTTCACCATAAAATTTATCCAAGTTCAACTACGGTCGAACCGAGACTCAGGTTATGCTCCTTCGCCATCGAAAGTAACAAGTTCAACTACAAGTTGAACCAAGACTTAGTCCACGCTTCTACGCCAAAAAATCCAACGAGCGCGACCTCGCTCGAGCCAAGGTAGACGCCTCCGCCAATGGACCTAACGACTCAGGCCAAATGCCTCTCACCATACTCGACAAAACCCGGCCCACGGCAAACACGGGCGCATGCCCAGCACCCTCGCCATTCAGGTAAGTACTCCCAACTTGTATTACGATTGGGGACGACGCAGAGTTCGGCCCCGATCAAACTACACGGCCGCGTTTTTTACCATCACGGTCGTAGTTCGATCGCGTCCCAACTAGGACTAAGGCTAAGTGCCTCTATCGCCAAATAACAGCTACAACTCGCCCGCAACGAGTCAAAGTAGCAAGACAGTTGACAACCAAAAGTCAACAGGCCTACCAGAGTCGTAATCTAAGGCAAATCACCCCTCGAACACATGCAATAGAAAAATCTAAAGAAAGGATAACACAAAATAAGCACAAGACCAGCAATGAAAAAAGTAAGCTTACATATATATTTACAAAGTCATGTGCGGGCAAAGGCCGCTTACATTCAGTCAAGGCCGACCAGTACAAAAAAAGAAAAAAGTCTAAACGCCAAACGGTGAAGAAAATTAAAAAAAGGTACATCGAAGCTTTTCACTCGACGTCACTCGCGCCATCATCAGTACCATCATCAGCCCTCGGCGTCGCTGGATCAAAACCACAATCAATACGGGCTTCACGAGACCTCTGACGGGCTTCCTCAAAAGTAGCTTCGGGCACGATGCCGAGCTCCCACAAGTTCTTATAAACATCTCGGTGGGCCTCGGCAAACGTCCACAACTTACAAGCCTGGTTGGAAGAGTCGGCCTGGTCCCTTAGGCACTAATCCCTCCAAGGCCCTGATCCGATCCGCCATGGTTTTGGCATCCCGCTCATAAACACCAATGCGGTCCTCCAGCCCCGCCTCTCTAAAGGTCACGACAGCTCTCTCCAACTCCAGCCCTCTCTCATGAACCCGGATTGTCGCCTCCAGCGCCGCAGCCCTCGACGAGGCACCCCTGACTTGTAGCCCCAAAGCGGCGACCCCGTTTTCCAAAGTAGCCACCTTCCCATTCAAGGCTGCAGAGGACTCCACCACCATGGCTTGATTCTAGTGCTCCCTCTCAGCTGCATCCCTCTATTCGGCCTCAATCTCCTCATCTTTTTGATGAAGCTTCTCCTCGAGGGCTCGTATATGGTCAAGTGCTTGATGCATTTGAAGCTCTCGCCACGCTAGCTCCACAACCAAGTCCCGGCTATGGGGGTTGTTCCTCAGACGCTCGTATATCTCACGGCACCGATCCCGGTAGCGGAAAATATTTCTATGTGGATGTTGGCTCGACGGATGCGCTCCACCTTCAACAGATAAGACTGCAAAGCAAAGACAACGATTAAAGTAAAAAAAAACCATAGCAAGAAGAAAGTAGAAGAAGGTCATCATACATACCTTCAGGCCCATCGCGGACACCTCGTTCATCAATCTGACGTCCGTAACTTCCCTTAGCGATATATTTTCCACCTCTGAGCACAATACCTCGAACTGCGGAACCAAGCCGTCCCCTTGAAGCACCAAGTTCTGCTCTGTAGGAATCTTGACATAGCAGAATCGCCCCTCCACCCACACCGTCGAGTGAGTAAAACCGTCATGGAACAAATGGACGTCCTCTGGGTCCAAATCAGACTCTGACCCATCTTCACCTCCTGCAACGCCCGTTCCGCCTTCTGCTGCAGCTACCGAAAGAGCGCTCGATTTTCCAATCACAAAAGCCATTGAAGAACTACCTCCTACCTCAACGACGGGAACAATCAATTGAGTTACCGAAGCGACAGTGTAATCATGGCCTGAGCCAACCAGGGCAACCTCTACTGTTTGTCCGTCCTCAAGGATAGGCACCGCAGCCTCACGCCTCTCCGCATCTAATGGGGGAGAATAAAAATTGATCACCACAGAAGGGGCCATCGTGTAGGAAGCCCTCCATCTAACCAGCGGCCTTTCCTCTTCCTCCTCATCGTGTGAGGGAGACTCCACCCTAGGACGTACCGCACTCCACGGCTCTTCGGTCCAAAGTACGGTCCGTATTGGGAAAGGTGATGCTGAAGATTCAACTGACGACGCCCTCGGTACTATGCGAGATATCGATGCTGTAAAACGAGTAGTGGCACCCGGCCGATGGAAGGCTAGGTGTGGATCCCTGACACGGCATGCCCTCCCTAATAACAAAAATGGAGTTAAAAACAATAACGAAATAAAAGGATAAGACGAATCCCCACCAGTTGCAGGCCTACGGCCATGCCTCTCCCAGAAAGACACCCACGTGCGTATTTCCCGCTGTATGCGGAAGCACCGCCTCAACCTATTCACGTATCCCAAGAAGCGGAACCAACATCGGCCTGTCAGCTACAAAGTCAACACAAGTTAATGCTTACGGGCACGAGATTTAGAGAAGAATGAAAAGAGAACTCGATGATTAAAGAAAACTTACGTGCATGGTTCCAAGACTCTGGGAACCCAGGCAAGGACGCCACCAAATGATTGGTTCTGATATAGAAGAAGTGCTCGAAAAGGCGAGGGTCGACCACATCATCCAGTTCTGCGGCCAAGCCCCTCGACCTATAAGGGCTCGCCCAAATCATCGTGTCGCGGGTCCTCTGGGGGGCGTACAAGCTAAGTACGTGTTGCAGCGTGACCTCTCTGTTGGCTAGCTCGGCGTACTTGATGATTGTAACAAGCAGCTTATCGAGATAAGGAGTAAGCTGGCCAGGGCATACGCCATAGTAGCTGCAAAAATCCATAACTAACATTGGAAGCGGGAGCTTAAATCCCAACTTGAAAGGATAGGCGTAGAAGACGCAATATCCCCTACGTTCAGTATGGACCCTCTTCTTGCTTCTAGCCAGAACAATGCCAGCGTACCGTCAATACCCCATTGTTCCCGAAGTTGGGCCATCCCAACTTCCCCCATTAGAGGGGCTTCATCCACTGTATCTTCTCCATAATTGGCGATGAATTCATTCGTCGAGCCCACGGGAAGAGTTAGAATCTCGTCAATCGACGGAACACCTTCGATGTCCACCGGTTCAGCACCTCTTACCACCGGTGATGGCCCTTCAGGCACCGGAGGGTTAACCGGAATATTTTCAAAGGAATGTTTTTAAGAGAACTGCTTGCCATTGCTGATCAGAAAAAAAAAAGAGTAGGATTCAACGGAAAAATGGGGATTGTAACGAATAAAGAACAACTACGAAAATGAACTAGCAAGAGAGAGAGAAAGTTGTTTCAGAAATCTTTCTCGTGCAAATGATGAAAAGGTGAGAAATAAATACCGCAACCCCTTATTTATAGGCAAAAAAGGTATCTTTCACGAATTCCAAAAGCCATCATTAACTACATAACCAACTGCAAAACGAATCTGTTCCACAAAAACGTGCGTCATCATGACAGACTCCACGAAGCGGCTTTTCAGCCACCAATCGACGTTTCCCTTCCAAAACTGTTGGAGCGACCTATGAACATTGAGGGAACGTCCTCTGCACCTCCAAAACTTCGATCGTCACCAATTGCACACCAGGCGTGCCCTTGCTCCCTTCGGCCACGCAACATAAGATTCGTTCACCAAGGACGACCACTAAACCCTCAAAAAAAATAAAAATTCAAACACCATAGAGCTCGACCCCGCCGGAAATAAGTTGAAAGGCTAAGCGCCTCCGCCAAGGGGGAGGATTCAATCTCCCCCCAAACAATGGCGCAGTAACGCCGGGGTAATATTAATACCACATAAGGCTATAGGTCGCCATCAAAGAAGACCATGACCTCGGCCGAAACAACATTCAACCTTTGTATGAAAGGCTATGTCCATCTCCAGTATGTAAGCGGCTAAGGCCGTCCACAATATTAAGGCTATGGCCATCTCCAGTAAGTAAACAGCTAAGATTGTCCACAATATTAAGGCTATGGCCACCTCCAGTTTGTAGACAGCTAAGGCTGTCCACAATATTAAGGCTATGGCCACCTCCAGTATGTAAACAGCTAGGGCCGACAACAATATTAAGGCTATGGCCATCTCCAATGTACAAACATCTACGACCGTCTCCAGTATATAAATGGCTACGACCATCTCCAATGCGCAAATGGCTAAGGCCATCACCGCCAACAGTCGACCTAGCTCGACTACAGCAAGCAAACAATTTGACGATAGTCGAAATCAACAAGTTACGACCAAAGGCCATCGACACGAAATGGCTAAGGCCATCAACTTCAAATGGCACAATCTCCCACATGTAAATGGCTACGGCCATTTTGGTCTCGATCGAAACTGTATTCGGTGAAGTCCGCTCATCGAGCTCGGTCAAGGTACGACCTCAATAAGCGGAGGGACTAACTGTATGGGTCAGGATACGACCCTGTGATAATTAATGAAATTAATTATATCTTAAGCTAATTCTTAATTAGTAAGTGGTATGACAACTTATTAATTACGATGCCCGATAGTCATCCAGCTCGATTAACAAGGCCACGACACATCCGCCATCATAAGGACGGAACCTCAACATGGTCACGACCATTCATCGCCAGGTCATACATCTTGAATCTATAAATACTAAGAGAAGTAACCCTAAAAAGGGGGGTTGCTTCTTCTTCATCACTATTCTCAAGCAAAGAGAGAATATCAATGTAAGGCTCTGAGCCTCTCCATGGAGAGGCAGGCCAAATCAATACTATAAATAAAAATTCTCTATACCTTTCTCCCTAGTGAATAATACTTGCTTCTTATCTCTTTCGTTTGGTCCTTTGATTTATTACACTCTGCTGTGATTGACCCTCCATTTATTTTTATTGTTTTATGTTTGCAAAGTATGTGGTAACTTTGAGCTAAACAATAATCTAATTCAACATCATTACCCAATCACAAATCAAAAGACATGTAACTAATAGCATAAGCCGCTACTTTTAACATTTAATTTAACAGGATTTATCATTTATCTGGAAGCTTAACATGTTTAAGAAAATAGTGTTAATTCTCACGTGAGTTTCTAGAAGAAAGCTAGCTTCCTTTAGCAGTCAAACGGAGAATTTGATTATTATAACAAACTGGAAACATAGACAAGTATCCATGTTTCAAATAAAAATACACCACTTTAATTCAACTAGCTATTTATGTACTATAATTTCTAAATAAGGTTGCCGATCTCCTGTTTGGGACCATAAAAACATTTCTTGCAGGTCCCCGATTTCTTGAACTTTTCACCAGTACATGTTGTGATAATATCGTCGATAAAAGTCTGCAGATTCTGCTGGGAGGAGCCGCCTTCAGCCACCGCATCCTCCGCCGCTTTCTTCCACTTCAGCGCATTTTCTTTCATCTCCGCCGCCTTTGCTCCGGTTGTCGCCTCCCGCACACACTTCTCCACCTCCTCTCGAGGAATAATTCTATTTTCATCCTCACCTCTACACATACGAATCCCGACTTTAAAAACATCCACTAAATACTTAGCATCAAGAACTTGATCACCCCATTGAGGAAAAGCAGTAATTGGTGTACCAATTGCTAGTGATTCCATAGTCGAATTCCATCCGCAATGAGTCAAAAAACACGCTAAAGATGGATGTGCTAATACTTGTTCTTGTGGACACCATTGTACAATTTTAGCCTTATCACCAGCTTTGTCCAAAAATCCGTCTGGTAATTTTACTGGTAAAAAACCTGTCCCTGTATAAGGTTCTTTCATCACCCACAAAAAATTCAGCCCTGAATTCAACAACCCGTAGGCCATTTCATCAACTTGTTCTTGTTTCAATATGACTATACTCCCAAATGAAATGTACATAACAGAGGACATTGGTTTTGAATCCAGCCATTGTATTACACCGCTATCGGCCATGAATAAATCACCACGAAAATCTTCTGAGAATCCTAATTTAGGGTGCTTGAATAATGGACCAACAGTTTTAATAGGACATATTTTGGAAAGTTGCTCAACGAGCTCCAGTTCAAGTTCTTGGAAAGTATCCATTAGTATACAAAATGGACTAGACAATTTCTTGAATTGACCTAAAATGGCTTCTTTCAACATAATATAACGAGAAGAAGAAAAAGGGTGCAAAAAGTTAGGAATTTCATCATGTTTGAGTAGAGGCATAGCGGGAAGTTGAACTTCAACCTTGGGGTTTGATTCAGTAGGGAATGGAACTAATTTATGGAGATAATGGTAATAACAAGAAAAGCTAGCAGCAGATTGAACCCATAGGACAGCACTAGGAATTCCAAGAGTTTCAGCAACGTTAGAAACCCAAGGTATAAAAGGATTATTTATAAGACAAGAAACAGGGCGACCCTGTTTCTCGTTTTCCTCAATCAATTGATTGAGGCGTTGTGTACCCACCGACTCTAGATGTTGCATGTATAGCCCGAGGTCGGTTCCCTCGGGCTTAGAATAATCCCAAGCATCGTCAAAGAACTGAAATCTTATCATACCTGAACCATAGGGAGTTGGCTCATCACTTATGTTTTTATTGGCTTTTCTCAGTTGAGCACCGTGACTTTCAGTTGTGGAAAAGGTAACAAGAATACCTTTGGCTGCTAGGAGTTTGCCTAGTCGAAGTAAAGGATTGACATGGCCTTGGCCTGGGAATGAGATCATAAAGACATGAATAGGTGGCGGAATTGTGCCTTGGGAGCCCATATTTGTGTTATGTATTTGCAAAGTTCTTTCTTGAAATTTAAGATGAGGAAATTTATGACTTCACAAAGTAATATATAAGCTGTTTAAATAGAGAGAGTAAGATAGGTGTTCAGTTTTTCTCATTTAATTTGTGCGCTAGATACTCAAGGTAGTGTCCTTTTCCCCTTTGTTTCTTTTATCAAATGTTATTTATTCCGTTTTGATTTACGTGAATTTATATTCCTTTTAAAATTTAAAAATAATTTAATTTAATTTTTAATTTAATTAATAATAAAATTTTATAATCATATAAAATATTTTGATCCCCTTTCTGACTTATTTAGTACCCTAAATTTAAAAAAAAAATTATTTTTTCTTAAATTTTATATTTAGTCAAATAGGTTCACGTACCTTAAAAAAGAAGGAGTAATAATAGTATTTATTTCTTTTCCTAATAAGAAGCGGTTAAGGAGCTTGGGATCGTCAGCGGAAGAATTGCAGTTATTTTAATCTCACGCATGTGGTATGATATTTCTAAAAAAGAACTTTCCTTACACTATTCTTTATCCATTTTTTGCATCTTGGAATTAATTGCACTTCAGTAGATTTTCCCCTTCAAAACCTCATTTCCTGGTGAATATTATGGTTCTTATCCTGTGCTTCTTTTCCATCTTTGATAGCATCTTAAAAATTTGTGTTTTCTCTTTAGGAATTAGGGCTGTTTTTTGCGTGAAAACTTTAACATGTCAAGAACTTTTGTTATGTAGGTGTTTGAAAAAATTCTTCAATGAATTGGGCTTTCTACTAAATATCTCATTTTATTTTTGGTATTGTCTACTGGTATTTTGTCTTCTTTCGTGGTTGTGATTTAGTCTTCTTTGGTGGTTGTGATCCAAGTTTTATTATTTCAAGCATGTGAGTAAGATCCATATTTTAGTTTTGTGCAGGGCAGCACACTTCTTATTATTTTTTATTCCAATCACAAGGCATGATATATATTAAAACACATTGCATTAATGAACTCCAGTTGGTACTGTTATTTTTGTTGGTCTGAGGCAACTAGGTGTGAGTTGGCTATGTAGGTGAAAACTAAAAAAACTACAGGTCTGCACATGTATTATTAATACTATCTGTTGGGTTGTATTTTTAAGCAATTATTTTTTTTGATTTAACATTTGTATCCATTAATAACAAAAAATTAATAAGGTAGAGCTCTAGTAGTAGCTTTGACTTGCTACTACTCCTTTACATCACAATCATCTCTACTAAGTATATAAGTACTCTTTCACTAATTACAACTAAGTATAGTAGTTAGCTCGTACAAACTATATCTATGGAAAACTGTTAATTTGCCTCAAGCCATTTTGCCATCCACTATAATTTCTGCCTCGAATATGGATATGTAAAGCAATTTCTCTGCAAATCTGATTCTCCTCATAGGCTTTCTTTTCAAATCTGATGTTGTTCCTCTCCCTCCAGATTAGTGCAATAGTATTGATAAACACACCAGCTGAGATAGCATTTAAACCCACTCTGCTCTTTGCTTTACTGTTTACCCATTGCAGTTCAGTTGCCAATCTCCAAAATTTTTTTGATGCCCCAGCTATAAACAGAGTCTAGTCCACAGATGTCTTGTGATTGAGCAGTCAAAAAATAAGTGTTTAAAGGATTCTACACTTTGCTTACAGAATACACATGTTGCAGGCACTTGGATGCCAATTTTCTGCAATCTGTCCACTGTTGGTAGCCTTTTTTGTGCAGCTAACCACATAGTGAATCGATGCCTAGGATGAACATTGGCAAGCAACAACAAGTTCTTCCATTCAAATTTGCTAAAATTAGGAATCAGAGTGAGATACATCTTCTTGATCTGAAAGTGATCTAGGTTGCACATTCCTTACAGTCTGCTAAACAAAGTCCCCTGAAGCAACTGATTCCCCATGATAGCATCTCTACTGGTCAGAATTTTCCTCACAACCCAAGAGGCAGCCTTAGGAGTGGTCATTGTTTCAATATCTTCCTGCTTAATGTAGTAGCTGTGCACCCACTTTATCCAAAGACAGTCCTTCTTTCTAGTTAAATCCCAAAGATGTTTACTGATTGCTGCTTTGTTCCATGCCTTCATGTCTAGGATATTCAGTCCACCTGCTGTTTTTGGCCTGCATACTCTTTCCCGAGCAACTAGTACCTTCCTGGATGGATTAGCACTTCCAGTCCACAAAAAAGTTCTGCAGATAGTTTCAATCGTTTTCAACACTTTCTTAGGCATAATGAAAATTTGAGCCGAGTAGGTTTGAACTCCAAATATGACAGCTTTGATCAGCTGACATCTTCCAGCATAAGAGAGCAATTTTGCATACCAGCATGTTATCTTGGTTGTTATCTTCTCAATCATAGGCAGATAGTGACAGATAGCCAGTTTCTTGGAGTCCAAGGGTATCCCCAGATATCTAAATGGCAGCTCCCCTTTAATAAAACCCAGTGTCCCTAGAATTACCTCTCTGACATTCTTCTTTATTCTAGCCATGTATAATGCATTCTTCTTAACATTTGCTTGTAGACCAGATGCTTCAGAAATCTGTGGAAAGCCTCCTTTAAAATGCTAATAGAAATAAGATCAGCTCTGCAGAACATTAATAGGTCATCAGCAAAACATACATGAATACTATTAAATTTCATGCATTTAGGATGAAAATTGAAATCACCATTCTTGTGTAGCTGTCCCAGTTCCCTATTCAAATACTCCATAGCAATCACAAATAGATAAGGTGACATAGGGTCACCTTGCCTAATACCCCTCTTAGCTTTGAAAGGTTTTGTTAAACCACCATTCAGAACTAGAGAATAAGATACTGTAGTAACACATGCCATGATCCATTGCACAAATTTAGCAGGGAAACCTAGATCAATAAGAACCTTCTTAAGGAAACTCAATTCCAAAATATCATAAGGCTTTCTCAGTTCCACTTTCAAAACACATATGGGAGACACTCCTTTCCTAGAATATCCTTTGAAGATTTCATGGCTAAGTAGAATGTTATCATCTATGCTTCTTCCTTCAATGAAAGCTGATTGAGCCTGCCCAATTAGATCACCAATCACACTTTTCATTCTTTTAGTAATGACTATGGATATGATCTTATATAAGGTGGTGAAGCAAGCTATGGGCCTGTAATCTTTAACAGTTGCAGGAGCTTTAACTTTGGGAACAAGTGCAATAGTTATTGTATTAATCATTTGAGGCATTCTGTTGGTGGAAAAGAATTCATATGCAGCAGCAAATACATCATCCTTGACTATTTCCCAGTTCTTAGTGAAGAATTCCACAGGGAATCCATCCACTCCAGGTGCTTTATCCTTTGGCATCTCCATTATTGCTTCTGTGATCTCTCTCATTGTAATCTCCTGTATCAGCATTCTTTGTTGTGGTAAAGTTAAACAAGTTCCTTCCTTGATAATAGTTGTGTTTACACAAGGTAGTTCCCCAGCACAATCTCCCATCAATGATTGAAAAACACTGATAAACTCTTGTTCCACTACCTTGGGATATGTCAGCTTTAAACCTGTATCAGTATATATGGAGGTTATGCTGTTCTGACTGGTTCTGATTTTCCATTGAGCATGGAAGTACTTTGTGTTGGCATCACCACATTCAATCCAGCAAGTTTTGGATTTCTGCCTCATTATTTGTTCCTCCACAATACTCCATTTCTGGATTTCTTCAAGTGCTGCTTTTTCCTCATTAAACAGAGGTTGAAGTAATGGAGATTGCTGCAACTGGTTCTGGATAATTTCTAGTTTCTCTCTGGCCTGTACAAGTTTTTGCCTATATGAAGCCATATAAGCATTAATCTCCTTTAGCTGTTGTTTCATATTCTTTAATTTACTCCATATCTGCTGCATATGTGCACCCACAAAATTCTGTCTCCAGACATGTTGTACAATATTTTGGAACTGAGGGGATTCCATAACATTGATATACAATCTAAAAGGCTTTGGGTGAAGCAACTTATGACCATCACATTTGACAAGGATAGGAGAGTGGTCAGATATTGATGGATTCATAAAGTCAGCTTCAATGTGTCCATACTGTTGTATCCACTGGTAGTTGCCTAATGCCCCGTCAATCTTACTATATACCCTTGATGAAACATCCTACTTGTTTGTCCAAGTGAAATGCCAACCATTTGCTCTGAGAGGAGTAAGCTGCAAGTCATCAATGACACTTCTAAAACCTTTAACTTCAGCATCAGATACATGTGAACCAATTCTGTCTTCAGAACTTAAGACATTATTAAAATCTCCACTCAGCAACCAATTGTCCTGGCCAGGTATATGTATTTGCCTCAGATCACTCCACAACTGTTCTCTTTGGTTGCCATCATTCTGAGCATAAATGACACAGAAGTGAGTTCTGAATTGACTGTTGGAATCTTCAATAAAACACTGAATGAATTGATCAGTCACTTGGGAAAATTGAAGATGGATATGAGGTTTCCAAAGAAACCAAATTCTCTCATTAACAGCCTTTGAATAATTGCAATGGACATTCCATCCTTTTGCAATCTTTCCTTGTATTTTCTTTGCTTTATGTTCCTTAACTCTAGTCTCTATACAACCCAGAATATCTACTTTATTGACAGCAAGAAAGGTCTTCAACGCTTTCTGCTTATGGGCTAGGTTTAGCCCCCTAATATTCCAAGTTACAATAATCATATCAACTTTGGATTTAGGTACTGAGAAGGTCCAGGGTCAATATGTTGTCCCCCTCTTCCAGCATCTATCCCTTCAACAATTGCCTTGCCCTTTCTGCTATTTTCTTCCATTACCTCAATGCTGTAAATAGATTCACTATTTACTGTTTCATTCTGTTCCTGAATGTCAGTACTTTGCTTTGCATCCTATTGAGTAGTCACCATTATAATTGTGGTTTCCCCCAACCCCTCAGTTTCCTTATTAGCTGATTGTTCTGGCAATTGCTCCTGTGCATTTAGCTCTACTCTATCTCGATCCTTTTTAACCAGCCATTCTTGCTTTACTGGTTTTACATACTTTTTCATTCTGATCCTCTGTCTTTTTGGCTTACCCCCTTCGTCCAGCTCCTGTTCTTCATCAAAGCTAGTATTATACCAGCAACCTATATAATCATGGCCAAATTTCAGATAGTGATTGCAATAGATAGGCTTCCAGTCATAATCAATCATCTGAGTTTTAAGCCCAAAATGAGTCTCAATCTCTATCTGATTAGGTAGAGGGTATGCATCATCAACCTCCACTAGCACTCTAGCATAAGATATTTTCTCATAATGAGCTGTGAACTTGTCTGTATACAAGGGTTTCCCCACTGCACTAGCCAACTTGCTCAATGCATCAGTTGACCAATAGCCTACAGGTAGTCCCAGAAACCTAATCCACACAGGAACTGTACTCAGCATGTCCTTCTGGAAAGAGAAATCAATTTCCCATGGTTTCAACACCATTGGCTTATTCCTATAAGAATAAGAACATGATTGAATAACTTGATCGCTGTCCTCTATAGTATTAAATCTGAAATGGCAGTAACCCTCAGAGTTAATCTGTATCTGAGGCTTAGAGACAAAATTCCACACATGCAACACAAAATTGTCCATAGTTTTCTCATACGGCGTCTCACCAATTATGTATCCAATTAAGGAAGTCTTCCAGTAATCAACCTGTGATTTCAAGTCATCTTCACTTAATTTGACAATTTTCTTACCATCTCTTTCAGTAGGAGGAACAAACGAAAGCGTTTTACCCATTTGTGAGCTACGATTACCTCTGACAATATCAGCAGCAGATGGAGTAGGTTTCTCGGATCCACTAGTTTCTGAGAAGTGTAATCGACGCACAGCTGAATTTGAGTTTCCCTCCATTTTACTCAATTGGTCAGGCATATCATCCTCAACACAACCATCTTCATGAATCTCCTCAATCAATTGGAACTTCTGTGGGAGAAAGCTACCAAAAGTGAGCGGTTCTAATTCCTTAGTAACACCATTAGCAGGAGTAATGATCTAAGCAGGAGCGGGGATTGCATTTTTCCGGCGGCGAGCCATTTTTCTCGGCACAATCGCAACCTTGCTATCGCGCCGAGAGAAAACAGTGCTCAGCTAACGTGCGCTCCTTTTTGTCTAATTGATTTTTTTTTTTTAAAGCATATCATGAAAGACCAAAGCAATTTTCAAAGTACAAGGCTAATCCAGCCGATAATTGCAAGCCAGTGCAATTTTACCATCTATCTTTTTTCCAAGAAAATGTCTCAAAGCTTACTATGATTTATTGTTGTTCTTCTCTGTAAATATTATTAATTGTGTATCCTTACTGTTTATAGAGCATCTTTGGATAAAAGATTGTGGCTTCCAATTTTTCGCGCATTGCATAGCTCATCACAGGAGTCTCCTCTTTCAAAGACAGCAGCTGCCCCCATTCCAGTTATTATGTCTTCAATGAATGGATATATCATATAAGCATAAGTATAAGTAAATTTTGGAACCATTTTAATGTGCATTTTCTTACGCTGCTTGTATACCATGTTCTTTTACAATTTATAATTTAAGAAAATGAACTTTATGAATCACTTAGGTATAAAAGATAAATTTATTACGTATAAATATAAATCTTTCATGCGTAAAAAAAGGTAGGATTATAAAACAAAATATAGTTTGTATTAGCCACAAAACTAATACTCTCTTCATTCTAATTTATGTGAATTTGTTTGACTGAACACAGAATTTAATAAAAAATATATTTTTTTGGAACTTGTGAGCTTAGACAAGTTCAAATGGACTTAGAGAATTTGTGTAATTATAAAAATTTCTCATTAATGATAAAATTATAAGTTTAAGTTAAATTATTATCAAATTAAAAATCGATTCATTCTTTTCTAAACGAATCATAAAGGAAATAGGTTCGAAACAGATAAATAAGTATTTTTTGACGGTCAGCGCTACGGGGAAAGGTGCCTTTTCCTTTACTTGCGTGGTTACGTAAATACTGCTGGCAGCAATAAATGCTCTTTCAGTAGTATGATTCAAGGATAAAATATTGCTAATGTTTCACCATTTTTGAGCGTTAGCTTAACCTTTTAAAGTAATTTGATTTCACCATTTTAGAACTCAAGTCTTATTACGAAATTTGGCTAAGAGCTAAAAAAATTTCAAAAAAAAAAATCAGACTTTTGTATATATAGCTTTATGTATATTGAACTATAGCATGTACTACATAATGTTTTCCTATTTCGATATTCACATACTTTTATTCAGTGTAAAATGGAATATATTTGGTAATTTAACCATTATCATCTTAAAACACCACAAAATACATATTTTGAAACTCCTAGAATGAAATTTTTTGGCATTACTGATCCTTCATACTCGATATTCCCAAATTCACTTTATCCGGTACAAGAACATGACCAAAATGGTAGAAACTCTGAGTGGATTTTAGGAGGTAAAAATTTACTGATACCCTTTTACCCCAAATTATATCAATTATCATAATTAAGTAATAAAATAAGACGAATATATATACTAATTAACTAATTCATTGAATAACATCACAAAGAAGCTCAAACTTGTAACGACCCGACCAGTCGTTTTGAGTATTATACTCTTTTTGCCCATTTACTACTTATTCTATGGTCAATTTGTTGTTATGTGACTTGTTGGGGTGGTTGGTTGGGTTCCGAGGATGTTTCGGAATAAGATGGGACACTTAGTTCCAAAGTTGGAAGCCTAAGTTGGAAGAGTTGACCGGATGTTGACTTATGTGTAAATGACTCCAGAATGGAGTTTTGATGATTCTGATAGCTTCGTATGCTGATTTTGGACTTAGAAGTGTATACGGATATTGATTTGGATATCCGTAGATGATTTTGGCTTGAATTGGCAAAAGTTGAAAAAAATGAAGTTTGGAGAGTTGTGAGGTTTGACCAAGGGTTGATTTTATGGTTACCGAACTCAGATTTTGGTTCTGTAGTTTGGAATATGTCCGTTGTGACATTTTATGACGTGTGCGCAAAATTTGGGGTCAATAAGAGTTATTTTAGTCAGTTTCAGCATTAGTTTTGGAAGTTAGAAGTTCATAAATTTATTAGGCTTGAATCGACGGGCGATTCATAGATTTAGCAGTGTTCGATGTAATTTGAGGTTTCGAGCAAGTTCATATGATGTTTTAGGACTTGTTGGTATGTTTGGTTGAGGTCCCGCGGGCCTCGGGTGTGATTTGGATCATTATCAGCTCATTTTTGGACTTGTTGGATTGTTGTCATGACTGTTGCTGGTTTCCTCTTTCGCAATCGCGAATAAGAAGATGCGATCGTGAAGGGTTGTAGTTGGCAGTTGGGATTTTTGTGTTATGCATTCGCGAGAATGGGGTTGCGATCATGAAGCTTGGGGAGTCAGTGCTATGCGAATGCGTGTGTTAAGTCACGTCTGCAAAGAAGAAAGGAGGAGCCTGGGAGTCCACGCGATTTGTTCTTCACGATCGTGTGAAAGGGTCCTCGATGGCGTATGTTTATGAGTTTGTGAATCACATTCGCATTGGCTTGTTCGCCTTCGCGAATGGTACTTTGAGGATAGCATAATTTTTATTATGTGCGATCACGGGGGTTTTTTCGTGATTGCAGAGAGGAGCACGTGGGTAAAATATAATATTTCAAAACGAGGGTTAGAGTATTCTTTCATATTTAGACTTTGAGGTCCCGAATTGAGGCGATTCTTGGAAGGAATTCTAAGGAATTGATTGAGGTATGTGATTCTAACTCGGTTTGGCTAATATACATGAATCTATCATTATTTTTATTATTTAATTAGTGTTTTGGGTTAAAAGAATTGGGAGAAATTGTAAAAAATTCATAGGCTTTAATTTAAGGATTTGAAGGTCGAGTTGAAATCAAAATTGAGTAATTTTGGTATGTTTGGACTCGTGATTAAATGAATGTTCAAAATTTGTTAATTTTATCTGATTCCGAGAAGTATGTCTGGGGGTTGACTTTTTAACTTATGTTAAAGATCCTAGCTTTATCATATGGAATTGATTCATATATCTATTATTGATTTTATTGAGTTGTTTGTGGCTAGATTCCAGCCGTTCAGAGGTCGATTCGCAAGGTAAAGACTTGGTGGAGTTGAGGCTTGCACGGTTTGAGGTAAGTAACACTTCTAAACTTGATCATGAGAGTATGATTCCTTGAAATACATGTTATGTGATTGGTGTTGAGGTGACGGGCGTGTGGTTGTGCACCGTGGTAATTGGGACTCTTTTGATTCGGTGGAACTGTGTAGTCATCAAATACTAATATCATTCATGTACTCTCCATATGTTAGAGGAATTGAGCTGTGATTCATGTTAGAAATCATGTTTAGGCCATATGTTGGTACTGTTGAGACCTACAGAGGTCACTCTGTTGTTGAATTATTTGCTAATTTGAAATCATGTATGTGTCACAACTATTATTGCATATCATATTTCAGTATCTATTGCCATTTATTGTCACATCATATTATCATTGTTTGGGCTGATTTTCATGAGATTTTATAACGACCTGGCCGGTCATTTTGAGAGTATTAGCCCTGATTCCCTATTTACTGTTTCCTCTATTTCATTTTATGCTTATGTGACTTGCCGGAAGTTTTTTTTTATTTTGGAGTGAATTGGGACACTTAGTCCTTAAAACAGAAGTTTAAGTTTTAGGAATTTGAGCGTAGCTGGAATAAATGAAGACGACTTCGAAATGGAGTTTCGTTGGTTCTGTTAGCTCTGTTGGGTAATTTTGGGCTCAAGAGCACGTTCGGATTGTGATTTGAATGTCTGTAAATGAATTACGCTTGAAATGGAGAAAGTTAAATTTTTAGGAAGTTTGACGGGTGTGGACTTCTTGCTATAAGGGTCAGATTCTGATTCTGGTAGTTGGAGTAGGTCCGTAATATCAAATATAACTTGGGTGCAAATTTTGGGTTCAATCAGACGTAATTTTATAGGTTTCGGTGTCGATTATAGAAATTTAAACTTTTAAAGTTCATTAAGCTTGAATAGTTGAATTGGGGTGCAATTCATATTTTTAGCATTGTTTGATGTAATTTGGAGGATAGAGTACGTGCGTATGATATTTTAGGCCTTATTGGTATATTCGGTTGAGTTCTCGCTAGCCTCGGGTGGATTCCGAGTGGTTAACGAACTAGAATTGGACTTGTGAGAATTCTTGAAGCTTTCCTCCTTCTAGTGTCATCGCACTTGCAGTGGGGTTGGCTACAGGTACAGTCTCACATGTGCGAGAGAAGGGCTGCAGATACAGCCTTGGACGAGGTCGTCGGTGGTCACAGGTGCAACGTGAAGAACGCAGAAGCAGAGTCGCTCCTACGGAAGGCTGATCCAGAAGCGGAGGGTGAGCTGGATGAGGAGTCCGCAGAGGCGGGCTAGGTTCGTAAGCGCACTCGCATGTGCGGACTTTTGATCGTTAAAGTGGACCTAGGGGGATTAAGTCAAGTCCGTACATGTGATGGAAATTCCACAGGTGCATCGTCACAGGTGCGACTAAGATCCTGCAAGTGCGTGATCGAAGGGCAGAAAAGGCTAAGTTCGAGAGTTTGATTTCACTATCCTTTGTTGGAACTAGAGAGCTCGGATTAAGGCAAAATTTTGAGGGTTTTTAGAGAAAATATGCGGGTAAGGATTCTTGACTTATTTTTTATTAATATTTACTAATCCATCATTAATTTCATCATTTAATTGAAGATTTGGGTTGAGAAATTGGAAAAAAGGGTGTAAGATCCTTAGGCCAAATTTTTGGATTTTAATCGATGTTTTGGTATCGTGTTTGTGTAATTTGTGTATGGGTGAACTCATGGTTGAATGGGTGTTCATATTTAGGACTTTTACTCATTTCCGAGACATGGACGCAGGTCGACTTTTGGGAAGAGTTTTCAATTTCTTGTAAAAGTCTTGATTTCATTAATTATATTAGTTTTTTTATAGTTATATTTATAGCATGTAATTGCTTTTGCCTAGATTTGGGCCATTCCGAGTCGGAAAGTCGAGAAAAGGTCATTCTAATATATTGATTGAGCTTAGTTCGAGGTAAGTGGCTTATCTACCCTTATATGGGAGAAATCCCCTAAGGATTTGGTACTGTTGTGACAATTTTGTGATATATGAGTGCCGTGTATGCGATGTGACAAGTGCGTACACGGGCTAATTATTAAAAATTTGATTTTTACTTAACACAAACCTGTTATATCTTAAATAAGTCATCCCAGAATGTGTAGTTATCCTGTTTATCCTAATATTGTATGTCTGCATGTCTTAAATGCTTATTTGAAGTATTTACATCATGCTTCGTTAAATACCTACTTTTCTTTGATTTGTATTCAGTCTCGAATTGTAGGATTCTTGCTGTTAATTGTTGTTTCCATCGGTTTCGAGCTGTGTGTTTACTTTTGGGACTACAAGGCAGTACCTCGGGAGATCCCCCGTTGTATATTTACTTTTTCGAGTACGAGGCGATACATCGGGAGATCTCTCCCGTTGCATATTTACTTTCGGGAGTACGAGACGGTACCTCGGGAGATTCCCTATTGAGTATTTACTTTTGGGACTACGACATCGGGAGCGCCCCGATTGTTATCCCTATATGTTGTGTTGCTGCCTTTCTGTACTTTCTTCTTGTTAAATTTTCAGCCTTTTATTATATTGCTATATCTTCTGCCTTAAATTATTATATTCCAGTAGGGCCCTGACCTGACCTTATCACTTCTCTACCGAGGTTAGGCTTGACACTTACTGAGTACCATTGTGGTATACTCAAGCTACTCTTCTACACATGTTTTGTGTGTAGACCCAGGTACCTTCTACCAGCCATGCTATCAGTAGAGAGTTGTGCTGATGCAGAGACTTCAAGGTATATCTGTCAGCATCCACAGACCTCGGAGTCCCCCTCTATCCTTTTATGTTTTTTCTCCTTTATTTTTCGAGATACTTATGTATAGAGGCAATTAGAACAATTCTTTAGAGCTTGTGACTAGTGACTGCCGGGTCTTTGGGAGTTGTTTATACTCGGAGTTGTTAGTTTACTTGTACATACTGAGCGTCTATTTTCTAGCTTTATATATATGTGTGTGTGTGTGTGTGTATACACACACACATACCTGTTGTTGTAAGGATTAGCAGTTATTTTTGTTATTATTTAGGTTATTCGGCAACTGTTAGGCTTATCTTGTCTTAGAGGCTAGGTTCCATCACGACATCTTACGGAGGGAGATTTGTTCGTGACAAGTTGGCATCAGAGCTCAAGGTTCATAGGTCTTATGAGTCATAGGCAGGTTTAATAGAGTCTCGCGGATCGGTAGGAAGACGTCTATACTTATCTTCAGGAGGCTATGAGGCTGTTAGAAAAATATTCACTTCTTTGATTCCTTGTCGTGCAAAATTGTTGACTTCATAATTCGAAACTTCTGCCTTTTATTCTCTCACATATGGTGAGGACACATATAGCTGGATCAAATGACAAGGAACCTACACCCACCCCTACTGGAGACACGAGAGGATAGGGCCGGTGAAGAGGCCGAGGATGCCTATGCGGTGCCGCTAGAACACCCACACGAGATGCTACAGAGGAGCCACCAATAGCTTCAGTTGGAGCAGACGCACCTAACACGTCTATTACTGCACCAGCTCTTCAAGAGACCCTTGCACAGTTTCTGAGCATGTTTGGCACTTTGGCTCAAGCAGAATTGATCCCATTTGCTCCAGCCACATCTCATGTCGGGGAAGGAGTATAGATCCCTGCCGCCCGTACCTCAGGGGATTGAGGTAAATTTGACAAGGTTCCATAGGTCATACCAGTTCAGCCTGAGGGTAATGAAACAGTTTTTGAGGAGGAGGAGCTCAGGCTCGAGAGGTACAAGAAGTACCAGCCTCCTATTTTTAATGGCTTGTCATCAGAGGAGTTGGCCTATCATTGGTGGAGCGCATATGAGTTGGGTAGTACGGACGAAGTAGAATCACTCACATGGACTCAGTTCTCGGATATGTTCTTGAGAGAGTATGTTCCCCAAAGTATTGAGGATGCATGGCGCACAGAGTTTGAGCAGTTATGACAGGGTTCTATGACCATGTCAGAGTATGCAGTTTGCTTAAGTGATTTGGCTAGGAATACACCTGCCTTGGTTGCTACAGTTTGTGAGAGGGTCTATCGATTTATCGAGGGGCTCAACCTCAGTATTAGATTTAGCATGGCTCGAGAGTTGGAGAAGGACACCGCATATCAGCACGTAATGGGGGATTGTTTCGGGAAAGGGAGGAGAGAGAGGTCAAGAGGTCTCAAGAGTCTAGCACTTATAGTGGTACTAGTGCCCCAACGACAGCTCGTCATAGTAGGTGCTATGTGATCTGACCTGTTCATTTAGCACTTCCAACTGCTAGCAGTTTTCTTGCCACTCCTAGGCCCAAGATCCTTATTATGCACTGCTATTGTCTAGTGCACCTTCTACATGGAGTGCTTTCAGTGGTCAGTCCAGCCAACCTTGCCCGAGCCAGCCACAACAGCCACGCCCTCCAAGAGATTGTTTTGAGCGTGGAGACATTCGCCATATGGTGAGGTATTGCCCCATATTTAGAAAGGGTGTGCCTCCAAAGACTACTCAGGCACCATGTTATCCACCGGGTCACCAGGCTATGATTATAGCACCAGTACCACAACACCTGCTCAGCCAGCTTGGGGTAGAGGTTAGATAAGTAAAGGTTGCCCTAGAGGGGGAAGCCATGCCAAATATTATACTTTTATTTCTCGTACGGATGCAGTTACCTCCGATTCTATCATTACAGGTATTGTTTCGGTCTGTCATAGAGATGAATCAGCCTTATTTTATCTGGGCTCCACTTATTCATATGTGTCATCTCATTTTGCTCTGTATTTGGATGTATCCCGTGATTCTTTGAGTTCTCTTGTTTATGTATCCACACATGTGCGAGATTCTATTGTTGTTGACCATGTGTATTGGACGTGTTTGGTTGTTCTTAGTGGTTTTGAGACCAGAGCCAATTTATTATTGCTCTGTATGGTAGACTTTGATATTATTTCATGCATGGACTGATTGTTTCCCCATTATACTATTCTTAATTGTCACGCTAAGACTATGATGATAACTATGCGAGGATCAAATCAGCTAGAATAGATAGGTACCTTAGATTATACTCCTAGTAGGGTTATTTCATTTCTAAAGGTTCAACAAATGATTGAGAAGGGGTGTGATGTGTATCTAGCTTATGTAAGAGATGTCAGTATTTATACCCCTACAGTTGAGTCAATTCCATTAGTGAGGGATTATCCAGATGTATTTCGGGCTGATCTTCCGGTCATGCCGCCTGAAAGAGATATCAACTTGGTATTGATTTTTTGTCGGCACTCAGCCCATCTTTATTCCTCCATATCGTATGAATCCTCCTGAGTTAAATGAGCAGTTACATGAGTTACTTTATAAAGGTTTTATTAGGCCCAGTGCGTCACCTTAGGGTGATCCGGTCTTGTTTGTGAAGAAGAAGGGTGGTTCTAAGCGTATGTGCATTGACTATCGTCAATTGAACAAAGTTACAGTGAATAACAAGTATCCATTGCCTCATATTGATGAACCATTTGATCAACTATAGGGTGCCAGAGTATTTTCCAAGATTGACTTGCATTCAGGCTATCATCAGTTGAAGATTCGGGGTCCATATATCTCGAAGACTTCATTCAGGACTTGGTATGGTCACTACGAGTTCCTTGATGTCATTTGGGCTGACCAACTCCCATCGGCATTCATGCATTTGATGTATAGTGTATTTCGACCTTATCTTGACTCATTCGTCATAGTGTTTATTAACGACATTCTGGTGTACTCCCGAAGTCGGGAGGATCATGAGCAGCACCCGAGGACTATGCTTCAGACCTTGAAAGAAAATAAGTTATATGCCAAAATTCTCAAAATGTGAGTTCTGGCTAGATTCAGTAGAATTTTTGGGTCACGTAGTGTCGAGTTAACGGATTAAGGTGGATATGAAGAAGTTTGAAGTGCTACAATTTTGTCAATGTATTCTCTACTGATCGGGAGCATTTTAGTTGTCGTAATTCTATCTCGAGCAACTGCAACAATTTCCTACACATATCCTCTAGCACTACGCTAGTTGACTTAATCTAACCACTCACTATGACCACGTCAAGGCTTTGTTATTTCTAGACTTGCCTTTAAACCCGCTGTATTGATGTTTCACATATGTTAGGAGTGACGTTGTTAAAAAACCACCTAAATATGTATCCTTTCTCAAGCAACATAATAAATAGGCACAGTCAATCAATAGTCATTCAATCAGCAACAATAAACACGTAGTTAAACAAGTAGGGAAATCTAACGGCTCATTTATATAAAAACATAACAAGAATTTATCCTACAAAAGGTTCTATCAAAATCCTAGATAACAAATTAGCTATTCATAATAGTATGTAAATCTAAAATACTAAAAGTCATAACCAACAATGAAAAATAGGAAGAGGAAGGAAAAACTCGTAGAAGAATTCTCCGGCTTGCTCCTATTGTGTCTCTGCCTTCTTAGATCGAATCTGTGTCAAAAATTGGTCTACTCAGCCTCCTTAGGTCTAAATTATGTCAAAAGTATGTCTCCTCTCTCAAAAATATCATTTTTCCATGTATATATACCAAGTAAGGGCAGACCCAAATAATTATATCTTCTGCTACACAAAAAAGGACAAGTTCTCTGGCCTGGATGGCCGCGGCGGAGGTAGGCGCGCGGCACGGACGTGGTATTTGGCAAGTACACTGCCTCAGTCTTTGTTAGGTCCGCGATTGCAGTTTCGACGGTGTTTTCCACCTTATTTCGTTGGGAAGTTTGAAAAATGTAAAACATGAAATGAGTTAGCTTTCCAATCATATATTATGAATCACAAATGGAGTTCTGAGCGAAAAGTTATATGTATTTTACTCGACATTGCATGCACAATATACCTACTCGATTCTTCGTTTCGTTTCCCTATCATCCATTGATCCCCGAATACGATTCCGACTTAATTCCTTAGTCTTTTACTCAGATTTCAAAGCTCCAAATCACTTAAATTCATTCCATAACATCTACATAGTTCGGAATCACTCCTACAAGGCATAAAACACACAACTAGTGCAAAACACTAGCGATTAAAGTACAAACTTAATTAAAGTACAGTAAATTAGAGTGAAATAACCGATTAAAATACGTAATTATAGCTTATCATCACCTAGTCATAGGGACTAGGTGCTGTCACGACATCTTATGGAGGAAGATTTGGGTCGTGATAGATTTTTGTGCCCGAGAGACTGAAGAAATTGATGACTGAGTGAGGCCTAAGGCCTGATTGTGAGTCATATTTATAGGATCGGGTTACACTTCACAACAAGCTTTATTGATTTATGTCATGATTGGCTTATATTAGCACTTGGGCAGGATCTGCCCCTCTGGAGTCTGACATACCAACAGTGAGCGCATGTACCTATTGAGTGCCGAGTGATTGAGAGATTTGATTGACTATGAATACCGAGTGATTGAGCGTGCTGAGTAAGATTAAATGCTCCGAGACTATGCATATGATTTTATCATTGGGTTGCATTACAATGTCATGCATAATTGATAAGTAGATATAGTGATATATCATTCTGCATATCGATCACACATGACATATTTTATTTGTATTAAACTTAATCTATCAAACTTGAAATCATGTCTACATTTATGAACTGGTAAAATCAGTATTTGAACTCTACTTGTTTGAGCTCGTCATTGCTTTAAGCCCAAGGTTAGACTCGTTACTTATTGACTATATTGGGTTAGTTGTACTCATACTAAACTCTACACTTCGTGTGCATATCCAGATACTTCTGAGCTTTGGTTGTTGCTGGCTTTGGAGCTTTACTGTTGGAGACTATTGAGATAGTTGCCTTGGCGTCCTCAGATCTCGACTCTCCTTCTTTTCAGTTTATTTTCATTATTCTGTCTTTCTAGACAGTTGTTTTTAGTAGTTAGACTATTTTGTCATATAAATACACATGTACTCAGTGACATCTGGATTTTGAGAAATTTTGTATTGAGTCGTGGTATTTTCCTGTCAGCAATTTGTGAAATTTTCACTATTAAGCTTATTTCATTATATTTTCAAGTAAGGATGTGTAGTTATTTATGATTGTCGGCTTGCCTAGTATTTCGATAGGCGTGAGTACGATATGTGAGGTTTTGGGTCGTGACTAAACTTCTAATCTCTTCGAATAAGTAATCGTGACTGAAATTATGCTTAATAAACCAAATCCAACAGATTTAGGTGGTGAAATAGTATATACTAGAATCGAATTTTTTTGAGAAATTAAGAGTGAATTTTGACTTGTTATAAATATTTTGAGAAGGATGTCTACAAAATTTGAAGTTATTTGGTTAAACTTTGGATTGATTTTGAATAGGAATTACAATTGAAAATTATAGATGAAGTTCGTCCAGCAACGTTTATATACTTTATAGTATATCGTTATACACTTTTATTTAAGGCACGTAAATTATATATATAAGTGTACATATAAGTGTAAGCATTGCAGTAAAAATAATATTGACGAGATAGTGCAATTAACACTCGCTACCGGGTTCCGAAATACCTGAATCTGCACACGAGATGCATGGAGTAATGTGAGTACTCCAACCCAGTAAGTAATAAGAGTAAATAAAGACCGAGTAACATGAAATAATGATTCCACATTTATGATAAACTTAATAACCACAACGGGCTTTCAAATCAGAATACGAGTCGATCGTCTCATTTAAAATCCAGCCTTTTGGTAAAAATAATTTTAAAATGATTTCCGACAATTTTAGTTGGGGTTCAATACTATTTATAATAAAAGAGATAAAAACCATAATCGGTCCCTTGGGAAAAACATAGTTGGTAAACAGCCCCTCGGGCAAAACAAGAATCATAAACACCTCATAACATGAAAATCTCAGTGGAAACAACAAAGCCAAATCATAGATTAAATTCTGAACATCTCATAAACCCCAGCTTAAATGAAAGTCGTTTAAAAATATTTGTTCAACATTTTTGACGGAGGCTCAGTATAAAGGGGAGTGAAAGCAGTAAATAAATCAACATATTCAGTAGAAACACACTTTAAAGAGGAGTGAAAATCAATAGTTTCATAAACAGGCCTCTCATGCAAAGCATCACCCGTGTACATGTTTATATCTATCGCCCCGCGGGCAAGCCTCTCAATCACTCGAGACTCAAATCTTACCAATCAACGCTCACACTCAGCACTCACACTCAATAGGTACCATATAGTAACCGTTGTGATGCGCAATGCGATCCATATATCTCGTCGACGACACTCGTTGGGTGTGTGCAGACTCCGGAGGGGCTCCTACAGCTCAAACGCTATATCACTGCGGCGTGCAACCCGATCTATATACATACATACACACATACATACACACACACACACACATACACACACACACATATATATATATATATATATATATATATATATATATATATATATATATATATATATATATATATATATATATATATATATATATATATATATATATATATATATATATATATATATATATATATATATATATATATATATATATACGGCGTGCAGCCCGATCCATAGATCTATAATCTTCACAACCAGACCATCGGCCTCTTTCAGTCATTAACTTCACTATCAGACTCTCATTCTATCTCAGTCATCAACCGCACAATTAGACCATCGGTCTATCTCAGTCATCAATACACGACGGTCACTCAAACCATCAGTAAAATAAGGAACTCAGCCCAAATAATTTTCACATTTTTAAAAAAATAGTGATAAATCTAGATTTAAACAATAAACAGGTAAGACATGACTGAGGATATGCTCTCAAACAAATAGAGTAAGGAAAAATACCGAAAGTTCCCCTAAGGGTCTCAGTAGGCAGGCACAAGGAACCAAACGTGGTGTACATTCCAAAATATAATATAAATCTCTAGAACATGGAATATCATAAGATTTCAAATCAAATACGCGACTTAAGAGTCGTACGGGATGGACCAAGTCACAATCCCCAATGGTGCACCACTCCACGTTTGTCATCTAGCGTGTGCGTCACCTCAAAGTAGCACAACAATGTGTAATTCGGGATTTCAAACCCTCAGGACATTATATTTTCAATCATTACTTACCTTGAACCGGCTAAATCTCTAGCTCGTGTGCCTTTCCCCTCAAATCGGCCTCCGGATGCTCCAAATCTAGCCGAAATCAGTACCAAACCATCAAAATGTGCTATGGGAACAAAGCCCACTTGAATATAATCAAATTACCACAAAATTACCGAAATTGGTAATCCCAACTCCCAGGCCCACATCATGGAATTTGACAAAAATTCACAAAACTAGAATCCTTATACTCTCACGAGTCTAACTATACAAAAATTATCCGATTCCGATATCATTTGGTCCTTCAAATCATCATTTTACATTTTGGAAAGATTTCACAATTTTCTTCCCAAATTCCATCCCAAATCACAAATTAAATGATGAATTCAATGATAGATTCATTTACTCTAGCCAAATCTAAGTTAGAATCACTTACCCCAATGAATTTTTTAAAAAACCTTCAAAAAATCGCAAAATCCGACCTCTCTTGGTCAAAATATAAAATAAAACCCAAAATCTCGTATTTATAGAGTACCCCTCTGATTTTCACCTCCACGGACTGCACAAAAACGACCGCGGTCCGCACAAATACGACCGCGGCCGCACAGGTTTTCCTATACAGTGACATGCTTTAGTATTTTGGACATAACATTTGCTACAAATGTCCAAATTGCAATATCTTTATCTTTCTGGAAACTAGACATGAAGGAATACAACTTTCGTTAAATCATCTCAAAATTCATTGTGGATCAAAAGATATGAGCTTCCGAAGTAGGACCAGTGAAATTTTTCCTCACCGCGGCCACACTTCATTTTGTGTGTTCCGCACTGCACATACTGCGGACGCATTTCTTTTTGCGCGAACCGCACGCGTGAGTTCTGAGGCCTGCAACCTTTCTGGACCATACCCGGAACTCCCATAACTTCAAACCAATTGTTCCAACATACCCTATGACGTCCTTCAAACTTGTTCAAAACTTCGGAATGCTCACAACAACATCAAATTACCAATTAAACATATGATTCAAGCCTAAGAACACCAAGAACTCTTGAATTATGATTTCGATCAAAAAGTCTATCAAACCTCGTCCGAATGACCAGAAATGTTACACACACATTGTAAATGACACAACGAAGCTACTTCAGCTCTTGAAATTTCATTCCGACCTTTATATCAAAATCTCACCTATCAACCGAAAAACGCAGAAATCTCAATTTCTCCAATTCAAGCCTAAACCTTCAACGGACTTCCAACATCTATTTTGATCACGTTCCTAAGTCTCAAACACCTAACGGAGATAACCACATCATAAAAATTCCATTCTGAGATCAAATACAAACAAGTCAAATCTTGGTCAAACCTTTCAAATTTTAAGCTTTCAACTGAGACTGTTCTTCCAAATTCATTCTAATTAACCGGAAAACCAACACCAATGATTTACATATGTAATTATACACCACACAGGGCAAGTCATGCCTGAGAATTAGAGAGCAAATTACAAAATCCCAAAATGACCGATCGGGTCGTTATAAAGTGGAACAAAAGAAATGGTGTTGGAGGGACAAAATGGAACAAAACTGAGTTAAAGTGCGAAAATGAAAAATTGGGCCAAGTTTAATGGCTTGTCTATGTATTTGGCTTTTTTATTTTGATCCAAAATTCGTGTTCATTTATATAATCAAGAAAAAATACAATTTATTTTTTCAAAATTACCTTATGTACATATCCCTAAAAAGTCATTTACTCATCACATTTAAGATTAAAAGTAAGTGCTAGTATTTTATATGGTACAATATTTAATAAAGGGTAGTTTAGTCATGTCACACCTCCCTTTTCACTACACCCGCAAGGGCATAAAGGAGTTTTTTCAATTAAAGTACAATCAGAACGGAATTTGTTATTATTAAGATTTAAGAGTCGCCACTTGGGAGATTAATGGTGTCCCAAGTCACCGGTTGAATCCCGAACCGAGGAAAATATGACTCTATTAACAGTCCGCAAACCAGAAATTCGAGTAAGGAATTCTGTTAACCCGGGAGAAGGTGTTAGGCATTCCTGGGTTGCGTGGTTCTAGCACGGTCTCTCAAGTATCATGTTTGACTTATTTATCTAATTTTATTACATGATGAACTTACGTACCAATTTTAACTTTTATCCGCTTTTTATTTAATTTTTAAAGAAATTTGAACGTCGTTTAAAATGTGTATTTGGAATGCGTCACATGAAATACACCCGCAATCCTAAACACATTTTTATTCAATATTTTGGGAATTGATGTGGGTCACATGAAAATGCACAACCGAGTTTAGAAAGGTAATTTTATTAAAACCGCATTTCTAACGAGACTAACGCGCTGTTATATTTGGGGAAATCCATGAAATTCACTATAAGGCTCATCCCGAATTCTAAGTATTTTAACATGAACAATTAAAGAGGGCCCTACAAGTTACGCGTTTTATTTGGCAAGGCTCGTCACATTTTTATTAAAAAGCAAACCTAAAAGCAACTATGATTTTCTATTTTTATTGTCTCTACAATTAAAAGAAAGGTACTAATTAATTAACAAGTTCAATATATTATTATGTCATGAATTGACTTCGAGCTCCGTGATTTATACAAACATCCTCACTGCTCGTGAACGGTCATCCACAGCATGGCCTTTGTAAAGCCCAAATGGAAAAAATGCAACACTCGATCAAGGCTAAACCATACGTTAACAAAATCCCAATCTGGATTGACTCCAATTTACTAACAAGCCTAAATATCCGTTTGCCTTGTCTTTGGACCCATCGGCAGAATATCATAGGACCACTACCAATTCAATTCCAAACCCTTTGGTTTTTACCACGTTTGGGCTTGTGAATTAACAAAGCGATAATATAATACCTAATCAAATTTGCACTTGATAATACCCATTTTGGATTTCCTATAAAGCTGAGATGACACTAATGAAATAAAACAAAACTCGTACAATCTATACTCGAATTAACTCATCAGTTCAGTTAACACACTTCATACAAAAGTCCAATTATTTGAGATCTCAATGATTGCTTTTTTGCTCTGTTGTAATACTACAGCCTACTAGTTCCAGTGACGAAATTGTATACGATTATAGAGCTCAACAACTACTACAAATTGGAAATCCAAAAGAACACTCCAAATCACTTTTAAAGTCCTAAAAGTAGATCATTCAAACGTAATAGAATTAATAAATAGTAGATCTACATCAGAAGCTTATGTTTCGTTTTTATTTTTCAACAAGAGGTGATACATTGAGAAAATCCTGATATGTGTACCTGGAATTTTGGAAATAAGAAGAATGACAGATCAACAACAACAGATAACAGACGGCAGCAAAAAGCGATAAATCCAGTCAATCTCAGCTCAGAAATGACTCAGTGACCTAGAAATCAAAAGAGACTAATATAGCAACCTAAAACGGCGCCAAAATGACCAGAATAAACCCAGTAGATCAACACACTCTAACAGATAATCCACAACTGACTCGAATTACCAAATCCAATGCGTAAATGACTCGACCTACCTTTAAACCACCAATTATCGAACAGAAATAGAGATTCCAGTAACCTTGAATCCTAACTGAGCTAGAAAATTGCACAGAATACTGGAATTTAGAAAATGAACTAAGGAAACTAATGTAACAGTAGCTTTTTTGATTTTTCTATTGCTTTTTTTTTTTGGTTTTTGAAGAACTAGATATAAATTTGAATTTGAAAATCAAATTTGAAATTCAGAACGGCAGAAGATGATTTTTGGGGGAATGTTTTGGGCTCCAAACCTTGTGAATGAAGCAAAGCGCATGCCCTTTTATAGGCAAAGATGAGGCTCTATCAGATTTTGAACTTTACAAATCAGTCCTTCTTTTATTTATTCAGTTAGTCCCTTATTTCCTAACTTGTTACCCAAGTAAGCCACTATGTTTTCCTAAAATTCCAAATTAGACACATTCTATAGTGTTCTATAACTTCTTATTTCAGTTTTTAAAAGATTCCAAACCCTTGAGCTACCCTCATTGCCCCTTAGCTTATTATGAAATTACCAATCTAATGCAGCTATACTCAAATAATTCCCTAGGCTCTGAATTGAAATACTGACGAGTAAATCCAAATTAAAACTAAGACTAAAAAACTAAAACTTAACTAATTGAACTAAGACTGAATTAAACAAGCATATCAGAAACTAATTCAAACAAAACTGACAAACTAATTAACAGATTAACAAAGTTAGAGCAAATTAAAATCAAACAAACAATTGGAATCAATACACATAAATGAAACCAGAACCAAAATGAGCTAATGACGTAAACATTCTTTTCTATTTTAAAAAAAAAACGAAACATGCTCGAATTAATAACTAATCAGACAACACAATCATGGAATTAATTCACATAGATAAAGAAAATCAAAATAAAAACAAAATTAGATAACTTAACTGTATTGACTCTACGGTTCTCTCCCACAGTTTAACTGATTCCGGCAAGGTTTGGGTGCCAATGAAGAAAGATTCCGCAGGAGGGGGCAAAGAGGTCACATGGTATCGATTTGAAGAGGTTTGGGAAAATTAGAATGCTGACCTGAATTCCAAATTGAAATCAAGGGATTCCAGTCAGATTCGAAGGGTAATTCTCAAGTCATTGGAAAGAGGAGACGGAGGAGATTCACCGGTGTAAATTTGGGTAATTTAGAGGAGGTTGCGTCATGGCCGAAAAAACTTTAAAAGAATATTAGAGGCGTTAGGAAAAGATTCGAGGGAAGCCGTTAGTGGATTTGGAAAGAGGGGAAGGAGAGGAGCATGTGGTATTATTTTGGTGGTCAGTTGCATCGGAGCCGCCATCGCCGGTGATGGGGAATTAGGGCGGTGTCGCTAGGGTTTCTGCAAGGGGAGGGCTTGAAAGAGACGAGATGGGGGTAGGGGGTGTTCCGACCGTCTTATACTAAGGAACCCTTAGTTCCTGCCCGTTTGATTGATTATCATCGACGATCCAAATTAATTGCTAACTAAACGGGTCGTTTTGGTTGTAACGGAATTTGGACGAGTGGGGAATGTGGGTTTGGGCTGGGTCCAGTTGATTTTTATTTGGTCTGAGGTTTTTTTGTTAATCAGGAGGGTGAAAACTGGGTCTCCAATTAGATCACTCTTTTTAAATTGTTTATTCTTTTATTTCTTTTATTCTGTTTTTATTTGCATTTTTATATTTTTTCTGATTTTGTAAAATGCAAAATAAAGACCTAATATATTTTCAAAGTTAAGCTAATTATTTCCTAAAATAATTTTTAAAAAAATTATTTCGTGACAAATTCAATAATTAATAATTAAAAATGCAAAAGTGAACTATTTTTGCTATTTTCTTCCTATTTTGCTCTAAAAATAACGTAACCCCTAATTAATCCAAAAATATGAAATTAAATCCTAAATGCAAATGTCAAGCGTATTTTTTATATATTTTCCATATGAATTAAAATACACAAATAAAATATGAACTACTAACAGAAAATCACACAAAATTCACCAAATTGTAAAATAATGAGAGAAAAATTATTTTGTTTGAAGTTTGGGGAATAATTCTCTTAGGGAAAAAATCAAGTACTCACAGCTGCCTCTCTTTGCCCGAAAACACGAAGAGTTTTCGTGCAAAGATAAGTGAGCAGAAACGAGCGATTTTTGCCCGTTCGAATATTTTGTGTGAAGATTTTTTGAAAGAGTTGACCGCTCCCTGCTTCGGAGGCTGCCTACACATCGTTGGATAAAAATGAATCAGGTCATTGTAGTTCGGGAATGTCTGGTAGGTAGGACTACCAGGAGCTCTGATTTCACTGTGATTGCTGCTGCTACTGCTTGCTGACCTTTCTTATTATATCGTGTCAAAAATAAAAAGAAGCTAGGCTACGCTATGAGCTACGAATTACAAAAGTCCTACCTAACTTCTTCGAAATTGCTCTTGTATTTCTTGTTGCCTTGTTGTCTTGTGTTCTTTTAGTGAAATTCATTGCTGACTCTTCGAAATGTAAACTAATATGTTGTCCCTTCTCTTCAAACTATTGAACTTGAATGTATTCCTCTATTGTCCAGGTGGGCTCCCGACTATTGAGCTTGAACTATATTCCTCTGTTCTCAAGGCGGGCTCCTGACATAACAAAAATAGACAAAACAAAGAAAACTTTCTATCCCAGTTTGGAAACTGGGTACATGTTACTGGATGAGAATTCAAAAACTAAAACTTGAATTGTAATACCTCTGTTCTCCAGGCGGGCTCCTAACTTCAAAACTTGATATATTCCTCTGTTCTCCAGGCGGGCTCCTGACTTCACAAAATTAACAAAACAAAGAAAACATTCTGGCCCAGTTTGAAAAACAAGGTACATGTTATCGGATTTTAATAAGAATTAAAACTAAAACTTGAATTCTAATACCTCTGTTCTCCAGGCGGGCTCTTGACTTCAAAACTTGAACTGTATTCCTTTATTCTCTAGGCAGGCTCCTGACTTCAGCAACTTGAATGTATTCCAAAACAAAAAAAACTTTCTGCCCTAATTTGGAAAACTGGGTACAAGTTATCGGATATTAATAAGAATTAAAACTAAAACTTGAATTGTAATACCTTTGTTTTTCAGGTGGGCTCCTGACTTTAAAACTTGAACTGTATTCCTCTGTTCTCCAGGCGGGCTCCTGACTTCAAACTTGAAATGTATTCCTCTGTTATCCAGGAGGGCTCCTGACTTAAAAATAGACAAAATAAAGAATTTGAAAGCTAAAACTTAAATTGTACTCCCTTTTTCTCCAGGCAGACTCCTGACTGCTGCGATCGAATGTATTCCCATGCTCTCTAGGCGGGCTCCTGACTTCTGGCTTGAAATGTATTCCCATGCTATCCAGGAGGGCTCCTGACTTCAAAATAGACAAAATAAAGAATTCGAAAGCTAAAACTGAAATTGTGCTCCCTTGTTCTCCAGGCGGGCTCCTGACTGCTGCGATTGAATGTATTCCCTTGCTCTCCAGGCGGGTTCCTGACTTCTGAACTTGAAAGTATTCTCATGCTATCCAGGCGGGCTCCTAACTTCATACAAACATACAAAAAACAAGTAAAATTTCTTGCTCCAGTCTGGTAACTGGGTGCATGGGTGAATGTTAAGCTGAATCATATTACCAAATATTACTAAAAATTTAAAATCTAAGTCCTATTATCCCAGGAGGTCATGACAACACCTACTAACCTAAGTTATATCTTCTAAGAAGTGCTATTCTCACTATGTCATGTTATCTACAAGGGTTTTAAACTACATCCTATATTCAGGAAGGTCCTGACCACTCCTACTTGAATTTTATCCTAAACATGCAAAATTTTATTCTCGTATGTTATTCATGAATGTCTTGTATTTTAATCATACTACACTTGCGGTCAAACCTGATTACTGCTTGTTTTCTCTTATGGAGAATTTCTCCTGAACAACAGACTTTTCTGCCCCTTTTTCAATCAAAGAAAATTTTGTCAATTTAAAATTGGTGGTTAGTTGATGGCATTCTTGCTGAAAAATCCTTCCACTGCATTGTTTTGCTTTAACGAGCTTCCTCGAACTGGGCCTGAATCACTTGACCTTCTGCCTGACTTTCAACCTCTGACTTTTGACACCCGAATGTTCTGTACCCCGCTGTTGTTTCACCTTTCTGACCTTTTTATCTGAACCTTTACATTTCCCACGACATTTAACTTCCGGTGATTCCCCATACTCCATTTTACATCATGTTGTTGTTGACATGCTCTGGCCATATTATTCTTTACCATTTTTGGAAGCTGGCTTTGAGATTTGAAATCCTAAGGATAAGAAGAATCCAAAAACCAGATGATTGCTAAAAGAGAAGTAAAGGAAACTTATCTGGCCGGAATAGTTGGCACCAATGGTCATGACATGCACTTCGGACTAATTGGCCCAATCTGGCCGACCAACCAGATTTCACTTGCCCTACTTTTGCCCCAGAATTTAAATCACCTGATTACTTGGCCTAAGCCTTGGCCTTGTTCACCCTCTGGTGCCTCAAAATAGTTTTCCACCAACAGACATTTCCCATCTGTTCATTTCTCAACTCACTTTCGCCTCAAGGTGCCCATGAGGGTTTTCACCATTAAGACTCTCTCGCTTTTATTTTTCTCACGTCCATCACCTTACAATGCCCGTAAGGGTTTTCACCAATAAGACTCTCTCATTTTTATTTCTCTCACTTCCCACGACATACGGTGTCCGCGAGGGTTTTTACCAATAAGTTTCTCTCATTTTGAACTTTTGTTGCTTGAACCAGAGTGTTGCCCCTGTCATGAATTACCTTTACTTGCTTGACTTGGAATTTCTCAAAGACTTATTGGAAGGTCTTTCTTTGGACCGTAATGTGGCTCTTGGACAGGGCTAGAAAAGAAGGGTATAAAAGGCTCATAAACAATTCTCATGGGTTAAAAATTATAACTTTCGGAATGTTACTTCTCAAAACAATCACAACTTCTGCCCCAGTTTCTTGCTTGGGGACTTTGGACTTTTATTTTGGTATGACTGGAACTCAGAGGAAGGCTGCATATGTACCCTTTCGGGATCAAGTCAAACATAGTTCACGTCATAAAAGTTACTTTGTTGTGATTTTCTTCTTCTTTTCTTTTGTTTTTCTGTTCTTCTTTCTTTTCATTTTCCTTTTCTTTTCTTTCCTCTCTTTTCTTTCTCATCTTTTGTTTCTCTTTCTCTTTCTTTTCTTTTCTTTTTCTTCTCTTTTCTTTTTTTTTTCTTCTTCTTATTTCATTTTTCTTTTCCTTTCTTTTTCTTTTCCTCTTCTTCTTCTTTCCTTTCTTTTCCTCCTTATTTTCCTTTTCCTTCCTTCTTTTCAATTACTTATTTTCGGCACTTGCATTTCTTAATTATGAAATTGATTTCAAAATAGGGGTAAAGTGTTTCGGATAGCATAATAATATGCCTTCATCATTTCAATATTCAAAATATGCCCAATACAAAACAAGTACAATCAAAATAAAGAATTCATACATAGTATCTCTTGACCGCATCGGGATTGATGGTCATTTCTACACATTTGCCTTCCACATCTGTCAAATATAGTGTACCATTAGACAACACTCTGGTTACAACAAGTGACCCTACCAATTTGGGGCGAATTTTCCTTTTGCTTCAGCCCAATGAGGCAAAATACATCTCAATACCAATTGTCCCACTTCAAACTTCTTTGGGCGCACCTTCTTATTGTACGATCTTGCCATTCTTTTTTGGTACAAAGGTCATGCCACACTGATGCCAATCTTTTCTCATCGATCAAACTCAACTGTTCAAAGCGGGTTCTCACCCATTAATCATCATCGATCTCAGCCTCCGCTATAATTCAAAGGGGTGGGATTTCTACGAGTGTCACTGCTTCGGTGCCATACACCAATGAATAAGGAGTCACCCCTACCGAAGTGTGAACAGTGGTGCGGTACCCCAACAATGCAAAAGGCAGCTTTTCATGGCATTGTCTAGAACCTTCCACCATTTTGCGAAGTATCTTCTTTATATTCTTGTTGGCCATTTCAACCGCACCATTTGCCTTAGGGCGGTATGGAGTAGAATGGCGATGAGTAATCTTGAACTTCTCACATGTCTCCTTCATCAAGTGACTATTGAGATTTGCTCCATTGTCTGTAATGATCACCTTTGGTATCCCTAACCGACAGATAATGTTTGAATACACAAAATCCACCACAACTTTCTTGTTCCTCTACACACTTGGTAAAATAATCTATAGCCACTAAAATGAACATGTGCCCATTTGACGATGTTGGATCAATTGGCCCAATGACATCCATGCCCCATGCAACAAAAGTCCATGGTGCGGATATCATATGTAATTCTGATGGTGGAGAATGGATCAAATCTCCATGCACTTGGCACTGATGACATTTGCGTACGAAATTGATACAATTTCGCACCATAGTAAGCCAATAATAACCTGCCCCGAGGATCTTCTTTGCTAGAACATACCCACTCATATGCGTTCCAAAAACTCCGGAATGTACCTCAGTCATGATATTATGGCCTGCCTTGCATCTATGTACCTTAACAACCCGAGATATGGAGTTATTTTGTACAACACTCCTCTACTAAGGAAAAACTCGCTTGCCAACCGTCGAATTGTTCTTTTTTTATCACCAGTGGCCTGTAATAGATACACCCCCATCATGATATATTCCATGATATCATGAAACCATGGCTCACTGTCAAGTTCCTCTTCCACCACATTACAATAAGCATGCTGATCGCGGACTTGAATCTTCAAATGTCCACGTAAGCCTTATCCGGATGATGTAACATCGACGCCAAAGTATCCAATGCATCGGCAACGTCGTTATGAATCCTTGGAATGTTCTGAACTCTATTGTTAGAACCGTTGACAAATTTCATGCAAACATTGTCGGTACGATATTAGCTTTTAGCCCCGTGTTTCCCATTCTCCTTGGGTTTCTTGTACTATTAGGTTCGAGTCACCCATGACCAAGACTTCCTGGACACCTATATCTATAGCTATTCTCAGCCCCAAGACACATGCCTCATATTCTGCCTTGTTGATCGTACAATAGAAACGAAGCTAAGTCGAAACATGGTAGTGTTGTCCTGTTTAAGAAATAAGTACCGCTTATATCCCCACGCCTTTCATGTTTGTCGCTCCATCAAAGAATAGTTTCTATCCCGTCTCCTTAGCTTGTTCCAACTCCTCAACGTGCATCACCTCTTCATTAGGGAAATAAGTTTTCAAAGGTTCATAATCTTTATCAACTAGATTCTCAGCCAAATGATCAGCTAAGGCCTAGGCTTTCATCGCAGCCCGTGTCACATAAACAATGTCAAATTCTGTAAGCAGGATCTACCACTTTGCATGCCTCCCTGTGGGCATAGGCTTCTGAAAAATATACTTCAACGGGTCCAAGCGAGATATGAGGTAAGTAGGTAAGATGACAGATAATGTTTCAACTTCTAAGCGACCCAAGTTAGGGCGCAACATGTCCTCTCAAGATGAGTATACTTAACCTTGTAAGATGTGAACTTCTTCCTGAGATAATGGATAGCCTGTTCTTTTCTACCAGTAACATCATGCTGCCCCAGTATGAAGCCAAATGAATTGTCTAGAACCGTTAAAATATAATCAAAGGCCTCCCTGGATCTAGCGGGACCAACACGGGTGGATTCGACAAATATCCTCTTATCTTATCAAAGCCTCCTGACATTGATCCGTCCACCTGACCGCAACATCTTTCTTTAACAATTTGAAGATGGGCCCACAAGTTGTCGTGAGCTGAGCAATGAACCTGCTGATTTAGTTAAATCTCCCCAAAAAACTCATCACCTCAGTCTTGTTTCTCAGAGGCGGCAGTTCCTGAATATCTTTGATCTTTTATGGGTCTAGCTCAATACCCAGGCGGCTGGCTATAAATCCAAACAACATCCCAAATGGCACCCCGAAAGCGCATTTCGTAGGATTGAGCTTAAGATTGTACTTGCAAAGCCTTTGAAAGAACTTTCTCAGATTCCTGACATGGTTAGACTGCTGTCTAGACTTCACGATCACATCATCCACGTACACCTTAATTTACTTGTGTATCATATCATGGAATATTATTGTCATCTCCCTCATATAGGCTGCCCTAGCATTTTTCAAACCAAACGACATGACCTGATAGCAGTACGTACCCCACGGCTTGACGAATACCATCTTTTTTGTATCTTTCTCGTCCATTAAAATCTGATAATAACCTGTATAGCAATCCACAAAAGAATCAATCTCATGTTTGGCACAATTATCGATCAATATATGGATGTTCAGCAACGGAAAACTTTCTTTTGGACTCGCCTTGTTAAGATCCCGATAATCAACACACACCCTAGTTTTTCCATCCTTCTTCAGCACAGGCACAACATTGGCTAACCAGGTAGGATACCGCATGACCCGAATGACTTTCGCCTCAAACTGCTTGGTAATCTCTTCTTGATCTTTACACTTATATCCATTTTGAACTTTCTCAACTTCTGCTTGACAGGAGGTAGTGTCAGATCAGTGGGCAATTTATGAACCACTAAATCCGTGCTTAGACCCGGCATATCATCATAGGACCATGCAAAAATATATTTGTATTCAAATAGTGTTTTGATTATCTCCTCTTTGAGTTGTGGTTCCAAATGCACTTATTTCAGTTTCTTGGACATTATCTTGGTCCCCTAGATTAACTGCTTTTGTGTCATTTAGGTTAGGTTTGGGTTTTTTCTCAAAGTGGCTTAATTCTTTACTAATTTCTTCATAGGCCTCATCATCATCATCATATTCCACCTCATCATCACACTGAATTTCTTGTAATGTTATTTATGAGTTAGATTGGCTTTTATAACTGGGTCGAAGTTTCCTTATGCATGTCACTTCATTGATACCAGCATAAAAAGAACTGTACACAAAAGAAAAAAATGGAAACAAAATTAGAAATGAAGAAAGAAAATTGATGTCATTGAATATAAAGATAACATGGTTTTAACTCATCCAAACGGATGGAACATAGCAACTGAATTACAAACCCTGGAATAATCCAGGTGAATAAAAGGAAAACAAAACCCACTACCACGACTCTCTCCGGGTTGGAAGAGGAGTGGCTTCCCAGTTGTTGACATTAGCACGTGGCCCGATATACTGCACATCTGCTTTGCTCGACCCTTCCCCAGCTTCTACCATATTCACCTTAGAAAATACCCTCTCAAGCCCCTTATCCAAGTTCCTATCTGCACCGAACAGTGGACCAGACACCGTTGCCAATAGTTGCTTCCCGATACTTGGCCTGACGAAAGACCTGGACAGATATGGAATTGGTTTGGGAAGAACCCAGACTCGTTTCTTCATCTTTTGGGCCCGTCTTATGTAAGCGCTTGTAGGATTGAAACCCAACCCAAAAGTGTCTAAATTCTTAGGCAAAGAAACTGGCTGAACAATACCTTGCAAATCAGCACCCAACTCTTTTCCTGGTACAAACCCATTTTCAACATTTCCGAGGCTACCATGACAGTTGCAGCCGTTATTCTAGGGACCAAGATGATTTTACCTTCGGGAAACTTTTCTACCGAGACCATGTCTAAAACCTGGACCCTTATCATCATCGACCTCTATGAAGAGCATAATTGAATCACTTACATCGCGCATATTATCTTCGCCATTTACTACGATCTCTTACCGGTCCTATTCAAACTTGACCATATGATGTAGTGTAGAAGGCACCGCCTTAGCGGCGTGGATCCATGGTTGCCCTAACAGAAGCCTATAAGAACTGCCACATCTAACCTGAAACTCCATAGCAAATTCCATCGGCCCGATCGACAGTTCTAAGATTATGTCACCTATTGTGTTAGTACCTCCACCATCGAACCCTCGAACACAGATGTTGTTATTGTGAATTATGTCATCATCAAAATTCAACTTGTTCAATGTAGAAAAAGGACATATATTTGCACTAGATCCATTATCAACCAGCACCCGGGTAACCACCGAATCCTCACATTTCACTATCAGATAGAGAGCCCTGTTATGTTTAGTACCTTCCGCAGGCAACTCATCATCGGAGAACTTCACTCTGTTCACTTCAAAGATCTTATTTGTTATCTTCTCTAGATGATTCATCGACATTTTGTCGGGGAGATGAGCCTCATTCAATATCTTTATTAATGCCCTGCGGTGCTCATCTGAGTGATAAGCAATGAAAGCAATGAGATTTGGGCCGATATTTTCCTTAGATTTTCAACGATAGAGTAATCTTGCACTTTTATCTTTTTCAAGAACGCATTTGCCTCTTCCTTTGTCATGGCTTTCTTGACCAGTATTGGGTTGTCTTTAGGAGCCCTGGCCTTTCTCAACTCTTCGGGGGCAAAACAACGTCTAGAGTGAGTTAAACCTTGTGTTTCATAGGCTTCCTCTTTGATTTCCTTCCCTCTGTAGGTCACAACTACCTGTTCATACTTCCACGGAACGGCTTTACTGTCAGTTATTGGTAATTAGGTTATTGGCTTTATGACAACCGGTTTTATGTGAGCCCCCTTCATGACTACCACAGGTTTGTCTGCTATCCCTTGAACCACCAGTTTAAACGGCTCTTATTTTGTTGCAACAGTGCTTGTCAACCCTTTCCCCATCACCACAACTGTCTTACCATCAACCCCTTTTGATTGAACTGTTGGCTTCACACTAGCTGCCTTCTCATTCACCTTGGCTTTGCTAGAACAGATCATCATGATCGTTTGAGGGTTTCTTAGGTTCTGCTCCCTTATGTATCAATTCAAGAATGTTGGCCTCATGATGAGTTGGCAATGGGTTCTGATTGATATTCGGTGCCTTTGGAGCCTGAACCTCAATTCAGTGACTGTTAATGAGTTCTTGCACAACATTGTTTTACCTACAGCACTTATAGGTATCATGCCCAAGGTCTCCTGAATAGTATTCACAGCTTACGGAATGATCAAGATTTCTAGGAAGAGGATTTGGCATTTTGGGCTCGATTGGGTTCAACAATCCCAATTGCTCCAGTCTATGGAAAAGGCTGGTGTAAGATTCTCCCAAGAGAGTGAATGGTTTCTATTTCTGTATTATCTCGTTTGTGAAATCTTTGTTTAGGCGAAAGCCGGATCCTGGTCTGTAAGCCATCGGGGGTTGACATGTGTTTTGTGGAGCTTGATATGTGTATTGGGGAACCAGTGCACTCCGTTGCGCATGAGCTAGAGGCTGGGAGTAAGTTTGGGCATGGTGGATGGAAAATTGTAGATCTGGTGGTGGGTAGTAGTGTTAAGGAGGGCCATATAAGGTGTATGGGTAATTTGGGTGGTGGGGTCTAGATTGGTTGTAATAGGGTGAAGGGCTTCCAGACCTGGACCATGCTCTGCATTCGACAGTTGCAGCCTCTTCTTTCTTCTTCTTTCCAAGCACACCCCCACTGTCGCTTTGGATGGCTTGAGTGGTTGCTTTAATCGTGAATAGCTCATGATTTTATTGGACATCAAACATTCCTCTTCCATGGATCCCATCTTAACAACTTCATTAAAAGATTTACCGACTGCCGTCACTAGGTGACCAAAGTAGGTTGGCTCCAGAGCCTGCAAAAAGTAGTCAACCATTTCACTTTTTCCATTGAAGGGTCAACCCTCACAGCCTGCTCTCTCTAGCGGAACTCGTATTCCCTGAAGCTTTCCCCTGGTTTCTTCTCGAGTTTCATCAACGACAACCGATCTGGGACGATATCAAGATTATATTGGAAATGGGCAGCGAACGCTTGCACTAGATCATCCCAAGTATACCACATGCTAGGATCTTGGTGTGTATACCATTCTAGTGCATCTTTCCCACCGGCCTCTCTCATCTTGGTACAGAAGCCTCACAAGTGTGCCATGGGAATGCCATGACCATCATACAGGTCAAACTTTGGAATTTTGAACCCCACCAGTAACTGAACATCGGAGAACAAACACAAATCTTTATAGGCTACACTGACCTGATTTCCCAATCCATGCATATTCCTGAAGGATTGCTCCAGGATTTTCATTTTTCGAAGTCTGCTTTGAACTTGGATTTTCTACTCTTGCTGCGGGAAATTGTTGGTCTGGGCTATAAGTCTGTTGATTCCAACCTCTATTTGGCTTCGTTTCTATTTTAAATTTAATCTCTGTGCTGCTAGATCTAGACTGCTATTTTACGCAACAGCCATTGTCTTTTCTGTCACCTGCTTCTCTTCTTTCTAAAGATTCTCAAGGTGCTTTCTACCTTGCATTTTAAGCTCCCCCCAGATCTTAAAATTAGGTGACGCAAAATTCTTTTGCTCCTTTTCCACTTATCTAACACCATAGTTTTTTTAAAAAATTCTTTTTATTTTTATTTTTTTGTTGAATGTGATGCTTGAGCTTTTGAATATTGAAATTTTACTGTTCATAAAGTGACGTGGTTTCTCTGCTGTAACTGTGAAGTTTGTTTCTGCAGTGAAATCTACTCACAGAAATAAAATTCTATTTTCTCACTATTAGAGGGAAAAAAACAATTGTGTAGTAGTAATACTTTACTGTTTTTTTTGAACTTTTGGGGGTGTACGGTAAATATAGGTTTCCTAATAGATTCCCATTTTTTAATTTTGCTTTTCTTGTTGAAAGAGATCTCAGTTTTTTTTACTTTGGGAATTTTTAAGGTTTTGTTTGTTCCTGGGTCCAGGAATATCTTGGTTGCATTTTGTGGGGTTTAAAGTTAGATTATTGAAACCTGCTGATTTTTATGCTTCTTCTAGCACAAGTCTGTCCGATTTAGCCTTTATTTGGCTATCTGAAGCTTGTTTCGTTTCGAGTTTTCTAGGTTTTTTTTTCTTTTTTTTGAATTCTTGCTTTTCGCCTGCGATTTTTCCGAAGACTCCTGCTCTTTTCTTCCTATTCTCTCTTCTGCTTTTTGTGGTGTGTGGGTGTGTTCTGTTTTCTTGGACAGGTGCCTTATTTTTACGGCGAGGATTTCCGGCAAGCTACAGTATTTCCGGCGACTACACGTTCAGCCTTTCGGCAGGACGCAACAGAACTACACGTCTCGATAAGCTTCAGGAAAAATTGCACTGGGTACTAGTTGCGGCAACGAGGTCCGTTCGCGGCGTTTGGGAGTGAAGAGCTAAACAACACCGGCCGGGGCGTGCAAGAGTCGGTAGCAGTTGACCTTGGGCGCATCAAAGCCAACTTTCAGGTTTTTCCACTGGGAGTTGGTACTACCCGCTCTCTTGTTTACTTTGTATACCTTTTTACGTATTTTAGCTAGCATTTCATGCGAGGTTTACTCTGTTGCTATCTAGTTTGCATCCTTTTGCGTATTCTGCTATAATGCGTGTGTGCATCACTATTCTCCATAGTCGGTTGGAGGGATAGTGACCGCGGCGGGGGATGATAGTGTAAGGTCATGTCCTCGGGGGGTGGGGGCGGTGGCAGGGGTGAGTAGGGGGGAAGGGAATGCTCCTGTGGGTAGTGCGGGAGGTAAGGGCGGGAAGAGGGTAGCAGACGCTCATAGATTGAGGATTGGGTCGTGGAACATAGGCACTCTGACAGGTAAGTCCATTGAGTTGGCGAAGGTTCTTCAGAAGAGGAGGGTTAACATAGCATGTGTCCAGGAGACTAGGTGGAAAGGGTCGAAGGCGAGGAATGTAGACGGGTTTAAGCTGTGGTATTCTGGGGTCGTGAGAGGTAAGAATGGAGAGGGCATCTTGGTAGATAGGGATCTAAGGGAGTCCGTGGTCGAGGTTAGGTGAGTGAATGATAGGTTAATGTCTATTAAGTTGGTTATTGGAGGTTGCGTCCTCAACGTCAATAGCGCTTACGCGCCGCAAGCGGGCTTAGATGAGGAGGCTAAGAGGCGCTTTTGGGAGGGCTTGGATGATCTGGTGAGTAGTATTCCCCAATCTGAGAAGCTAGTTATTGGAGGAGACTTTAATGGTCATATTGGGGCTGATGCCGGTGGTTATAGTGAGGTGCATGGTGGCTTCGGCTTTGGGGTTAGGAATGGAGGAGGCACGTCACTGCTTGATTTCGCGAGGGCTTCCGAGCTCCTGATTGCGAACTCGACATTTCAGAAGAGGGAGGAGCATTTGGTCACCTTCAAGAGTTCGGCGGTGAGGACTCAGATTGAGTACCTCCTCCTCAGAATGAGCGATAAGGGTATGTGCAAGGACTGCAAGGTTATTCCGGGAGAGTCCCTTTCAACTCTTCATAGACTCCTAGTGATGGATGTCGGTCTCTGGGTGAAGAGGAAGAGGAGGGGTGCTCGGACAACCGCGGATTAGATGGGGTGTTTTGACTAAGGAGAAAGCACATGAGTTGGAGAGGAGGTTAGATAAGGGCGGAGCTTGGAGAAGTTCTGGGGCAGCGGACGCTATGTGGTCAGAGACGGCAAACTTGGTTAGGGAGGTAGCACAAGACGTGCTCGGGGTAGCCAAGGGCTATTCAGGCAGACATCAGGGTGACTGGTGGTGGAACAATGTAGTCAAAGGAAAAGTGGAGGTGAAGAAGGCGGCGTTTGCTAAGTTGGCAGGGAGCACAAGCGAGGAAGAACGGAGAGCGAACAGGGAGATCTACAAGGTGGCGATGAAAGAAGCAAAGCTGGCGGTTTTAGAAGCTAATAACGCGGCGTTTGGTCGCATGTACGAGGAACTGGGGGTAAGAGGCGGGGACAGGAAGTTATTCTGGTTGGCTAAAGCAAGGGAAAATAAGGCACGTGATCTTGACCAAGTTAGGTGCATCAAGGGCGAGGATGGCAGGGTTCTGATGGCGGAGTCTCAAGTCAAGCAGAGGTGGCAGGCGTACTTTTGAGACTTACTTAATGAGGAGGGGGGTCGCAACATAGAGCTAGGGGAGTTAGGGCATTCAGAGAAACATAGAGACCTTGGGTACTGCAGGCGCATTAGGGCGGAGGAGGTCATGGGGGCTTTGCGTAGGATGGGTAGGGGTCGAGCGACCGGGCCTAACAAGATCCCGGTTGAGTTCTGGAAGTGCATGGGCAGGTCGGGAGTGGAGTGGCTCTCCAGGTTGTTCAATGCGATCTTCAGGACCAAAAAGATGCCGGATGAGTGGAGGTGGAGTACAGTGGTTCCCTTGTACAAGAACAAAGGGGACATCCAGTGCTGCAACAACTATAAGGGTATCAAATTAATAAGTCACACCATGAAGGTTTGGGAGCGGGTGATCGAGGCGAGGGTGAGGGATATGACATCTATATCTGTGAACCAGTTCGGTTTCATGCTGGGTCGCTCCACTACAGAGCTATCCACCTTGTCAGGCGGCTGGTGGAACAGTTCAGGGATAAGAAGAAGGACCCACACATGGTGCTAATCGACTTGGAGAAGGCGTATGACAAGGTCCCAAGGGAGGTTCTATGGAGGTGCTTGGAGGCGAAGAGCGTGCCGGAAGCCTACATTAGAGTAATCAAGGACATGTACAATGGAGCTAAGACTAGGGTTAGGACGGTAGGTGGAGACTCAGACCATTTTCCAGTGGTTATGGGGCTCCATCAAGGATCGACGCTTAGCACTCTCTTGTTTGCCTTGGTGATGGATGCTCTAACCCGACATATTCAAGGGGATGTGCCTTGGTGTATGCTATTTGTTGATGACATAGTCATGATAGACGAGACAAGGGTTGGTGTTATTGAAAGGTTAGAGGTATGGAGACAGACTCTCGAGTCTAAGGGTTTCAAAATAAGCAGATCTAAGACAGAATACCCGGAGTGCAAGATTAGCGCCGAGCCGAGCGAAGTAGGTAGGGACGTGATGATTGGATCTCAGATCATCGCCAAGAGGGACAATGTCAGATATCTTGGGTCGGTGATTCAGGGGGACGGAGAGATTAACGGGGACATCGCTCATCGTATAGGAGCAGGGTGGTCAAAGTGGAGGCTTGCATCAGGAGTCCTGTGTGACAAGAAAGTTCCACAGAAACTCAAGGGGAAATTTTATAGAGATGTGGTTAGACCTGAAATGTTGTATGGGGCGGAGTGCTAGCCAGTGAAGAACTCTCATGTTCAGAGAATGAAGGTTGCGGAGATGAGGATGCTCAGGTGGATGTGCGAGCTCACCAGGTTAGATAAGATTAAGAATGAAGTTATTCGAGAGAAGGTGGGGGTGGCCCCGGTTGATGAGAAGATGCGAGCAGCGAGGCTGAGGTGGTTCGGGCATGTGCAGAAGAGAAGTCCTGATTCCCGGTGAGGAGCTGTGAGCGGCTGGTGATTGTCGGCGTTCGGCGATGCAGAGGGAGGCCTAAGAGGCATTGGGGAGAGGTGATTATGCATGACATGGATAGACTGCGGGTTTCCGGGGACATGACCATTGATAGGAAAGTCTGGTGGTCTAGTATCAGGGTTGTAGGATAGGGGCTCCTAGAGTTTTTCGTACCCCTCATCCGGGGTTGGGTGAGGCTTGGCAGGGCTATCCATAGATGATTGGTGTTTTGGATTGTGTGGTAGTTATTTATGGTAGTCACTGTATGATATTATTGCATGCTATTTTATTTATGATTCTTATGTTTAGATAACTATTTACGCTATTTGTACTGGAGTTACTAATGCTATTTTGTTTTTATTTTTGTTTTTCCTTTCCTTCACTAAGCCGAGGGTCGATTGGAAACAACCTCTCTGCCCTTTCGGGTAGGGGTAAGGCTCGTCTACATATTACCCTCCCCAGACCCCACTTTGTGGTACTATACTGGGTAGTTATTGTTGTTGTTGTTGAAGCACTTCTTCTTGTTCTAGATCTTAGACGGCTTTTCAGTCTCTGCCGGGAGCTCAAAGTGAGGGGTATAAAAGTATGGCTCAGTGTGGCGGTTGGAGGTGCCATAAAGACAGGAAAAATTGATGAAGGAGGATTTTTTTGGGTGGTGGAGGTTGGGGAGCATAGAAAGTGGTACTATAGCCCTGTGTATAGTAAGGGAAGGCCGGAGATGGGTTTGAGGAGGCTCCAGAGCCTGAACCAAAGGCGGGATATAGGATGGATTGGTGGGATACACTGGCACCGGATGCCCCTGAGACCAGGCCTGATACATCTCGGCCATCTGTTGTTTCAGTTTACAAATCTCCTCTTTCATAGCGTCCACATCTGTCACCTCAACCTCTTTCGACAGGTCCACAATACTTGTATCAAATTCTTGTCCTGTCATGTTCACTTTGTGTTTTGACCGGCATTTGTATGGATGGATTTCCAGAATGCCTGATCAATCAACCACCCGTCTATACTCACCATTAGACAATAACTTTGTTAGCGATTAGGCTTTAACAGATTGGATAACCGCACATTGGGCATGAATACACCTATACAGTTAACCATTTCTATTATCCATTTGCTCGATCGCATGCTTCATCCCGGTCTTTTCTTATTTCAGACTGCAGACTTTTCTCTTTTCTTTTACTTTTCTTTCATTTTGATTTCTTTTGCCACACTTCTTCTTGGTTTTCCTTATTTTTCCGCTTTTTTATTTTTTTCTTCTTTCTGTTTTCTTTTATTTCCTTCCCCCTCTCTTTTTGCTTTTTCTCTTATGGTTACGGTCGAATCTGATGAGAATTGCCTATGTATCATGACCTTGCACAAACCAGACCAGGTGTGGTTCATGCAAATAAGAGCAAAAAGAAAAGATACAATTTTTGGGAATTTTCAATTTTCATTAATAAAACATTCTATTACAAACTAGAAATTTTGGAAAGGAAAACAACATACTCGAAAAAAACAAAATAAAGACTCAAGGACTACGGACAGACTCTGATGCAAAAAGAAAAATAAACTCTAACGAGCAACAAACTCTAAGAATGAAAATATAGTCTCGAACTACGAATACATTAAAGCTTCAAATTGTGGTGCCCGTGGGGCATCGTTCGGTCTCGCCGCGGGTTTAGGTGCATGGTCCCTTTCAAGTTGTTCCAATTCATACATTATCCTCTTGAAAAATATCATTACCACTGAAAAGAAGGTAGTGTGGGTCATGTCTTCATACACTTGGCATTTCTTAACGATTGCATAGGTAATGGTCTTAATCCTATCCCTGGTTCAAACTTTTTGAATAAGCATGCGCCTTATTTGATCATTACGAGCCTCCAACACGTGAGAATCCTGGATATGTTGATTATGCAACTGCTGTATTTCTACTTCCATTCGATCCAGTAAGTCATAGCAATGTCCACTTTCTGTTTCAAAAGCTTTGGCTTGCTTAGCTACTTCGTTCTCAAGGGTGGTCACTTTTCTTTTCAGACCGGCAATGGTCTTTTCGTAATCTTTCTTTAAGTGCTGCAACTACTGGGTGTGCTCTTCTGTTCTTTTTTCCCACTGTGCCCGAAGGCCTGCTATGGCACCCTTAGATTTTTTCAAATCGTCTCGGCACTTAATGATTTCCTTCTTCAACCCACTTATCGATCTTTCGTCCGGACGACTTCTTTGTTGGTTGTCATCATATATCCTCATTTGTCGGATTTGTGCCTTCAGTGCCTCGTTCTTGGGACAGTTTGTTCTTTTTTCCTTGATTGTCAGCAACTTGCACACTATTTTTAAATTTCAGGTCCCTAATATGTTGTTTCAGCTTGCCTATTTCTGCCCTGTAACTTTCTACTTTTGCTTGCCAACCCCATTGTTCTTGTGAGCCATCAGTAAATTACTAAACATGGCTCTTTTAGCAGGCCTCTGAGGAATCTAGAATCTTTTCCCAAACAACACATTATACTTCGGGTCCACTTCACCTTGAGCTAGATCTCGGACCATAGTCTTAGGCTCGAGGAACCGGCATTCGCTCCACAATTTGAGAATTTTATCCTTCGGGAATGCGGCTCTCGGACTTAACTCAATGACATGCTTGCTCAAGTCTTCATCTTTCGGGACGACTTGAAACCTTGCCAGTTGGTGCAGTACCCGATGGTAAGCATATGGTTAGATACTCCGAATACCAGTAGAAGAATATGATACTCTCTCGCTGACATGTATAACACCTCGGTAACGGGAAACCACCCAAATGGCCATTCAATTTTATCGGCAGTCAATCATCTCAGTTGTGCGGTCCAAGCTTCGACACCTTCAGGAAATGCAACACCCATTACCCATTTTTCAAACTCTTCGATGCAGCTTAACCTAGTCAACCCGTAGTTCATATACCCCACCCGGTGGCAAAGATGTTCTTGCATCCATAACTGAAGTAATAAATTGCAACCTTGAAAAACATTTCCTCCCTCCCTCCACACAGTCAATGCTCGGTAAATTTCTGACAAGATCAGTGGAACTATAGTGCTATCAGCCCTTTTGATTGCAACATCAACAATACCTATCTCTATTTTCTTATCTTCTCGCAGACAGACCACGATTTGTAAGAACGCTGTTACGAACGCCAAGGTTCGCCTTGCTTCCCATTTACTTATGTTTCTAGCATAGGTCAGTCCCAGATTTGGCTCTTCAAAACCCCAAGGATTACCATATCGTTGATGCAGGAACTGAAGAGTGCAACATCCTCTTGAGAAATCCTCATTCTGAACATTCTGGCTAATATTCAACAGATCCAAAAATCGATGCGAAGATACCGGTCTTGGTGACAACAGATATTGGCCCCATAGATTTCCATTTAGACCTGCATAACCCGTGACTTCCACCAGCGTGGGTGTAAGCTTAAAAGCCACAAAGAGAAATACATTGCGGGTCGGGTCCCAAAATGGTATTAAGGCCTCGATGACATCCGACCTCGGCTTGACATTCAGTAGCCCGACGAGACCTCCCATGATTCTGGCCATTGTTTCTTTGTTTTTTCCCAGATCATTCCACCACATGTAGAGCTGTAGGGGGACCTTATTAAAGACTGTGAAAGGTTCAGTTTCATTTGTGCTCATCCAGCACATTTATTAAGGAGGTTAAAAAAAGTAAAATTTATTTGACTCAAAACAAATTGACTATTTTCTTGTTTTTTTTTCAAATTTAAATGAAAGACCCGATTTTAGAACACGACCTTTCAGCACTTCGGAGATGAAGATTTTAAGGCTGTGTAGATCAACCGGCCAAAATCTAAAAAAAAACCAATGGTGGCTATTTGTGCAAAGTCAGCCTTCTAGCATCCCTTTTGGGAACATTTGACTATTTTTGACAAAAACGGCATCACCTAACTTATTTATGATAAAAATAAAAATTTTGACATTTTTTGGCTATTTTTGCAATGGGGAGGTTGGACCCGATAGGGTTTCCTGCGTATCTCACATCCAGTGAGAATCAAACTTGCGTAGTTCGGGCCAAAAAAAATGAAATATTCTTGAAATTTTCTCCCTTTCCCTTTCAATGGTAAATAAACGAAGTATTTTTCTTTTCCGTTGGTAAAATAACTATTTTGAAAACAAGAAAAACCAAAAATCAAACTCTTTTTTCTTTTTTCATTTTTCGTGGCAAAACAAATTATTTTTCTTTTTCTGTTTTTGAAAACAAGACAACTAAAATAAAAGACTCTTTTATCACTTTTCTGCTTTTTTTTTTTTTTTGCTTTTTTGAGTAAAACAAACAATAAAATATTTTCTATTCTATGTTCTCAAAATTTTGGCAGAGTTTCGACATTATTCGGGATTGGTTTTTTCTTTCTAATTAACTCTCTACACTGTTATTTCTCTCTTTTTTCTCTTTTTCTCAATTTTCCAATACTCCCGAGATTTAAAAGCCGGTCAACATGCAGGTCTGGAACAAATAAATGCATAGAAAACAAGTGGGATGCATCTGGATGGTCTTTTTAATTTCATGTTGCTTGTCCTAGACGGACCCAATCCCTGTGTTGAGTTCCCTAAGTCAAAATGCACATGATGCAGATAAGCGTTCCTACTAGGGATCCGACGTGAAGTTGAGTTATTCTAGGTTCAAAACCTAGGTGTTTGTTCAACACCCGGCTTACCCTAGTGGACAGCTCGAGTCGAGGGACGCAGCGTACCGTGAATACAGAAGCTTCGCTGGCTTTGAAACTTATCCGAACCTCGTTCTAAACTAGGAATTAGACTCTACACAGAAAAGAAGTTACACTAAGTGCACCGTTCTTCATGATTTATAAGACTTTAAGAGTAGATGGGTTTCAGCATAGTTTATATACAATTCAGGGAAAATATCAAAGCGGTAAAGCAACTGGCACAGATCATGTAATAAAATCAGATAACGCCAAATACAACAATTATTCTAAGCTCGAATTCTGAACCCTGAACAAAACGTTATGGGTTCTTGTCCCAGCAGAGTCGTCAGAGATGTCACACCTCCTTTTTCACTACACCCCCAAGGGCATAAAGGATTTTTTAAAATTAAACAATAATTGAAATGAGATTTATTATTAAAATTTTAGAGCCGCCACCTGGGAGATTAATGGTGTCCCAAGTTACCGATTGAATCCCGAACCGAGGAAAATATGACTCTGTTAACAGTCCGCGAACCAGAAATTCGAGTAAGGAATTCTGTTAATCCGGGAGAAGGTGTTAGGCATTCTTGGATTCCGTGGTTCTAGCACGGTCGCTCAACTGTCGTATTTGACATATTTATCTGATTTTCTTACATGATGAACCTACATGCCGATTTTATCTTATAACTGTTTTTATTTAATTTTTAAAGAAAGTTGAACGTCGTTTAAAACGTGTCTTTGGACGGCGTCACATGAAATGCACCTGCAATCCTAAAAACATTTTATTCAACGTTTTGGGATTTGATTTGGGTCACATGAAATGCACACCTGAGTTTAGGAATGTAACTTTATTAAAATTGTGTGCCTAAAGAGACTAACGCGTTATTATCTTTTGGGAAAACCGTGAAATTCTCTAGACGACTCATCCCGAATTCTAAGTATTTTAACATGAACAATTAAAGTGGGCCCTGCAAGTTATGAGTTTTATTTGGCAAGGCTCGTCACATTTTTATTAAAAAGCAAACCTAAAAGCAACTATGATTTTCTATTTTTATTGTCTCTACAATTAAAAGAAAGGTCCTAGTTAATTAACAAGTTCAATATACTATTATGTCAAGAATTGACTTCGCGTTCAGTGATTTATACAAACAGCCTCACTGCTCGTGAACGGTCATCCACAACATGGCCTTTGTAAAGCCCAAATGGAAAAAATGCAACAATGGATCAAGGCTAAACCATACGTTAACAAAAGTCCAATCCAGATTGACTTCAATTTACTAACAAGCCTAAATAGCCGTTTGCCTTGTCTTTGGACCCATCGGCAGAATATCGTAGGACCACTACCAATTCAATTCCAAACCCTTTGGTTTTTACCACGTTTTGGCTATCAGGACATATACAAAAATAAAAAACTGATCTAAATTGAAGCTATCACAAGCAAAGCATAATTACACATTCATTACACTTAATGACAACTACTACTGCTACCTGGATATGCTTGTGAATTAACAAACCGATATTATAATACCTAATCAAATTTGCACTTGATAATACCCATTTTGGATTTCATATTAAGTTGAGATGACACTAATGAAATAAAACAAAACTCATACGATCTAAAAATATACTCGAATTATTTCATCAATTCACTTAGCACAATTCATACAACACTCCAATTATTTCAAATCTCAATGATTGCCACTCGCTCTGTTGTAATACTACAACCTACTAGTTCCAGTGACGCAAATTGTATACGATTATAGAGCTCAACAACTACTACAAATTGCAAATCCAAAATAACAGTCCAAATCACTTTTAAAGTCCTAATTACAGCCCACATTTAATTACACTGGACGACCAACTAAATCACACAAGGAAAAGAAATCATTCAAACGTAATAGAATTAACAAATAGTATATTTACATCAGAAGCTTCTATTTTGTTTTCATTTTTCAGTAAGAGGTGATACATTGAGACAATCATGAAATGTGAACCTGGAATTTTGGAAATAAGAAGAAGGATAGATCAGCAACAGCAGCAACTAGCGATAAATCTAGTCAATCTCAGCTCAGAAACAACTCAGTGACTCAAAAATCAAAAGAGACTAATATAGGACCCCAAAACAGCGGCAACATGTCCAGAATAAACCGAGGAGATCAACACACTCAAACAGATGTTGGAAATACGTTTCCAAGCCTTTATACTAAAACGTGTGTTCTTATGTGTAGGTTTTGATGAACGACAAACGAAGCGCAAAGTGATATATGACGAAGTTCAAGTACAAGCGCATAATTGATGCATAACGAGATTCAAGCACAAGACAAAGTTTTATAGTTTAAATGAGTCGCTCTTAATTGTGATCTTGATCCGACAACTTGACTCATCACATGGCTTCTCTCGTAAAATTACTTTTACAAAATCATGCATATTTAATTTAATGCTAAATGATTTTAAATCATGCATATTTTCATTAGTCAAAATGACTTTTAAACATGCCTCTAAAAACTGGACTAAGATAATCGATTATGTACTTATGATAATCGATTATGTTAAGCCAAGACTGCATGACAATCGATTGTGAACAAATGACAATCGATTGTGTTAAGGCAGTGAGCATCAGGTTTTTCAAATCTGCATGACAATCGATTGTGAACCTTATGACAATCGATTGTGATGAGGCAGTGTCCATCAAAGTTTTTCATAACTCAGAATAATCGATTGTGAAGCTAATGACAATCGATTGTGAAGAGACAGTGTCCTTCAGATTTTTCAAAGTCACAAAATAATCGATTGTGAACTTATGACAATCGATTGTGTTGAGGCAATGACTTTCAGACTTTTTCAAAGTTATTAAATAATCGATTTTGAGTATATAACAATCGATTGTCACGAGGCAGTGTCTAAAATGATTTTCAAAATCTGATAAATAATCGATTGTTAACTTTGCACAATCGATTGTGAAGCTGACCATTGTCGTAAAGTTTTCAAATACCGTCAGGTAATCGATTGTTGATTTTATACAATCGATTGTTGATATTAAAATCTGGAAAAGATTTTTTGAATGTTGCTGAATAATCGATTGTTGATTTTGTACAATCGATTGTTGAAATTAAAATCTGGAAAAGATTTTTTGAACGTTGCTGAATAATCGATTATTGATTTGGTATTATCGATTGTTTTACGTAAAATCTGGAAATGATTTTTTGAACGTTGCCAATAATCGATTGTTGATCTTGGACAATCGATTGTTAAGCGTAAAATCTGGGATTGATTTTTGGGTACGATTGGCAAACAATCGATTGTGGCTTCCTGACAATCGATTGTCACAGAGTAAAATCAGCAACTCTTAATTGGAAATTAGGCAACGGTAATGCCAAGTTTTTCAACTATAAATACAGCTTCATTTCAGTGTTTTAAACACAACAACACACAACAACTGATCATTCTATTGCTATAAACTTGCATACTATTGTTTATCATGTTATATTCATTTCATAAAGCTTTTGAGAGCCAAAGTCTTGTCCATAGTTGTTGTGATCTTGAGCTTACTTCTTTTACTCATATCTACTCATTAAGGAGTGCTTTGTTTGAGTGTTTAGTGTTTTGTACACTTGTAAGAGAATTGTGATTCTCTTGTTGTAAGGAACTTGTGTTTCCTTGGTTGAAGTCTTGGAGTGTTGTATCTCCGAGCAAAGGTGTTAAGGCTTGTGTCCTTAAGTTGTAAAGGTTGGTTAGGCACCCGTAAGCTTAACAGTGAAGTCTTGGAGTGTTGTATCTCCGAGAAAAGGTGTTAAGGCTTGTTTCCTTAAGTTGTAAAGGTTTGTTGAGCACCCGTAAGCTTGACAAGTTAGTGGAAAATCTCGAGAGAGTCTCTCGGGGACTGGAGTAGCCACGTGTTATAGTGAACCAGCATACATCGGTGCGTTCTTTCCTTTTTGTTTATTTAACGCACTTATTTATTTCCTGCAAATTTTAATTTCCGCAAGTTTACGCTAAATTTTATTATAACGCTGTTCACCCCCCCCCCCTCTAGCGTTAAGCGTATTATCTAACAATTGGTATCAGAGCCCAACTCTCTGAAGAATTAACAGTTTGAGAGAAACTTCCATGGCTTCTACTCGTGATTCTTTTGCAGGAATAGAGGAAGGACAGTGCTCCACCCGACCACCACTATTCAACGGTACAAACTATACGTACTGGAAGGAGAGGATGAAAATCTTTGTTCAAGCAAACAATTTTCATCTCTGGAAGGTGATAACAAAGGAAATCAAATTCCAACCAAAAAGGTTGAAAATGAATGGGTTCCCAAGTCCGAAGAAGAATATGACGCGGATGATATCCGAAAGGTTCAAAATAATGCTAAAGCAATTAATTTATTATATTGTGCTGTAAATGCTGACGATTACAGGAAAATATCGTGTTGCACAACGGCAAAGGAAATGTGGGACAAGCTGGAAATTACGTACGAAGGTATGGACCTGGTAAGGGAAGCTAAAATTGATTTCCTAACCCATGCTTATGAATTATTTCACATGAAGGAAGGTGAAAAGGTGGTTGAAATGTTCGAACGATTTTCAATAATCGTAAATGACCTACATGCCCTCAAGAAGACATTCACGGATAGAGAACTTGTTTGAAAAATTCTTAGAAGTCTCACTCCGGCATGGCGATCAAAGGCCGACGCAATTCAAGAATCCATTGGCGTCTCAAATGTCACAATCGATGCATTAAGAGGTAACCTTAAGACTTATGAATCTACAATACTTAACCCTCTTGTTGATGATCAAAGGAGGCAAAGAATAGCGCTTAAGGCAAGAACAAGTCAACCTCAAGTTGATGAGGACGGAGACAACGAGTTTGGACTCGTTATCAAAAGATTTCAAAAGTTCATGCGAAAGGAGTATGAACGAAAGGGCAAAAAGCAAGGCGAGCAAATAAAGTGCTATGAATGCGGTGAAACCGGGCACATCAAATCAAATTGCCCAAACATCAAAAAGGAGAAGAAACCTTTTAAGAAGCAACGTGCATACATTTCTTGGGGAGGAGACTCCGGAGATGAGTCAAGCGAAGAAGAAGAAGACGAAGCCGCAAACCTTTGTCTTATGGCGCAAGAAGACAAGCAAGATGAGGTATGTCAAATCTCTTCTAAAAACTTCTTTACTCTTGAAGAAGTGCGAACTGCTTTTGATGAGCTATATACTGAATTTATTAAAGCTTCAAAAACTGTCAAGAGCATAAAAGAAAATGCTTCTCTAAAAGAAAAAGATTTTCAAAAACAGCTTTCTTTGAAAGAAAAGGAGTTAGAAAAACTGGTTTTAGAAAATGAGAAGCTGAAAGAGGAAAACAAGTTTTTCGGAAAAAGAAGCACCAACAAGCCCGAATGTTCTATTAAAAATTGCTCTTCTTGCATGCATCTTGAAAATGAGGTAGATAGACTTAAAGGTACCTTAGATAAGTTTAATTCTTCCCACAAAAATTTGAATAAGGTCCTTGTTAATTTGAAATCAACCAAGCATGGCATAGGCTTTAAGAATGAGCCTAAAGAAAAGGTTGACGCCAAACCCCAACCACCTAAGGCTCAACCTAGGATTAATAAAACAAATGCTTATCGTAGAAATAGCAATCCTAGAACAAATATGCATGCTAGACCAAGTGTGGAACATTTTAGAAGACCTAGAAATGACTTACCACCTAGAAATGACTACCCTAGAAATGATGCATATTCTAGGCCAAACACTAGAAGGAGTTTTGAACCTCTTAGAACATCTAGACATGACCATTACTCTAGAAACGCTGCTCATTCTAGAACTAATAGTAGGAGAAATGGTTCTCATAAAATGTGCAATAGTCATAATGAAAATAGAGTAATTCATTTTCGTCCATCAAGTTACTATGAACCTAGAAGGATGCATAACCCCAACGTGACTTGTCATTATTGTAGACGCATTGGTCATATTGCCCCTGCATGCTTTACACGACATAGACATATCACTCAATCGCATCATTATAATATGCCTAACCCTCAAGGACCCAAAATGGCATGGGTACCTAAAACGCATTAATTTGTTTTGTAGGTGTGTTTGAAGGGATCAAGTGTACTATGGTACCTTGATAGTGGATGCTCCAAACATATGACGGGAGACAAATCCAAATTCCTTCAACTAGAACACAAAGAAGGAGGAAGTGTGATTTTTGGGGATAACAATAAAGGAAAGATTATTGGCATCGGATCGGTCGGTAAGGATGAAAATTCCTCTATTAAGCATATATTACTTGTTAAAGGTTTAAAGCATAATCTCTTGAGCATAAGTCAATTATGTGACAAGGGAAATCTTGCCCTATTTAATTCGGATGAATGCTTAGTGTTTAGACGTAGTGATTTTAAAATTATCCTTCGTGGTTTTAGAGTGGATAATATTTATATGGTTGATCTTGCAAATTCCTCACCCGAATATGTTGATTGTCTTATGAGCAAAGAGGATGATACTTGGCTATGGCATCGTAGAGTTGCTCATATAAACATGCATCTTTTGAAATTGGCCTTCCCAATTTGAAATTTGAAAATGACTCTATTTGTGATTCTTGTCAAAAAGGGAAGCAAACAAAAGCATCTTTCAAATCCAAAAATATTGTTTCAACTTCTAGACCATTGCAATTGCTTCACATGGATTTATTTGGACCATCTCGCATTGAAAGTCTAGGAAGAAATCGTTATGCTTTTGTGATTGTTGATGATTATTCTAGATTTACTTGGACTTTATTTCTTGCCAATAAAAGTGATGCTTTTCAGAATTTTAAATATTTTCTTAAGCGTGTTCAAAACGAGAAGGAAACAACCGTCACTTCAATTAGAAGTGATCATGGGGGAGAGTTTGATCACAATCTCTTTGCGGACTTTTGTGACGAACTCGGTATCGAGCATACCTTTTCCGCTCCACGTACACCACAACAAAATGGGGTGGTAGAAAGGAAAAATAGGTGTCTCGAAGAGATGGCTAGAACCATGCTTGAAGAGGCCAAGATTCCCAAATATTTTTAGGCGGATGCCGTGAGTACCGCATGCTACATCTTAAATAGAGTAGTCATAAGGTCTATACTCATGAAAACTCCCTATGAACTCTATAAGGGAAGAAAACCAAATATCTCCCATCTTAGAGTATTCGGTTGTAAATATTTTATTCATAACAATGGCAAAGATCAATTGGGAAAATTTGATGCTAAGTCCGATGAGGGAATTTTCATTGGTTATTCCTCACGTAGCAAAGCATATAGGGTTTTTAATAAAAGAACCGAAGCTGTGGAGGAATCCCCTCATGTTGTATTTGCCGAAAATAATGCTCGCTTGGCTAGAAAGGATACCGGTTTTGATCTTGCAGGTATTTTAGATAGCTTGAAAGACAAAATACAAGAGGAAACGCCTAAAGAAAATCAAGAAGAAATTTTGAAACAACCAACGAGGAAGCGCCACAATTGGAAAATGAAACGAAAATGCCTAACGAGTGGAGGACAATTAAAGATCACCCTCTCGAACAGGTAATTGGCGACGTCGGAGAAAAGGTAAGTACCCGAAACTCCCTTAAGAACACCTTAGGACATACTGCTTTTGTGTCTCAAATTGAACTAACAACCATCTCCGAAGCAATTGGGGATGAATTTTGGACCTTGGCAATGCAAGAGGAGCTTAACCAATTCAAACGGAATGACGTTTGGGATTTGGTGCCAAGACCCGAAAATCATACCATAATTGGTACGAAATGGATTTTTCGAAACAAACTAGATGAAAATGGTGTAATCACTAGAAACAAAGCTAGGCTTGTAGCAAAAGGCTATAATCAAGAAGAGGGTATTGACTATGAAGAAACATATGCTCCTGTAGCTAGATTAGAAGCTATTCGTCTATTGCTCGCTTTTGCCTCTTCTATGAATTTCAATTTATATCAAATGGATGTGAAAAGTGCTTTTCTAAATGGTATTATACAAGAAGAAGTTTATGTTGAACAACCCCCTGGTTTTGAAGATTTTAAATCTCCCGATCATGTTTTCAAACTCAAAAAGGCTCTCTATGGTTTAAAACAAGCTCCCCGAGCTTGGTATGAAAGATTGAGTAAATTTCTATTGGAAAATGATTTCATTAGGGGGAAAGTTGACACCACCCTTTTTGTTAAGCATAAAAACAATGATATTTTATTAGTTCAAATATATGTGGATGATATCATATTTGGTGCTACTAACAATGTCTTATGCGAGGAATTTTCCGATTTAATGACAAGCGAATTTGAGATGTCTATGATGGGTGAGTTAACATTCTTTTTGGGATTACAAGTAAAGCAAATGAAAGAAGGTACGTTCATTTGCCAAACCAAATATTGCAAAGAATTGCTGAAACGATTTGGAATGAACAATGCAAAAGCAATGGCGACTCCCATGAGCACATCCGATCATCTAGACAAAGATGAGAAAGGTAAGGAAGTCGACACTAAGAAGTATCGAGGTATGATCGGCTCTCTTCTATATCTTACTGCTAGTCGTCCGGACATCATGTTTAGCGTGTGCTTATGCGCCCGTTATCAATCGTGTCCGAAGGAGTCTCACCTTACTGCGGTAAAACGGATTTTGAAGTACCTTGTTGGTACTACAAATGTGGGTCTATGGTACCCCAAAGGTTCTTCATGCCAACTCGTTGGCTATTCCGACTCCGATTTTGCTGGATTGGACCGCAAGAGCACTAGTGGCACTTGCCATTTGCTCGGTAGCTCTCTCATTTCTTGGTTTAGCAAGAAACAAGTAAGTGTTGCGTTGTCCACAACCGAGGCTGAATATGTAGCCGCGGGGAGTTGTTGCGCTCAAATCCTATGGATGAAACAACAACTCTTGGACTATGGCCTAAGTCTTGATCATATCCCTCTTAGATGTGATAATACTAGTGCCATATGCTTGACGAAGAACCCCGTTCTTCATTCGCGAACAAAGCACATTGAAATTAGACATCATTTTATAAGAGATCACGTTCTCAAGGGCGATGTCGAAATCGAAATCGAATTTGTTGAAACCAAAGACCAATTGGCCGACATCTTTACTAATCCCTTAGAGAAAGAGTCCTTCTTCAGAATTCGTAGTGAACTCGGGATTCTCGACTCCACGTTGATCTAAGTTATGCATTGCATCTTTTTATCTTATATGATTTCTAACTTGAGCGTCAGAGACGTCTAACGAATTTTTGCAGGTATCGCCCTAAAGGTAGGGGGAATTATAAAGCATGACGCGCAATAATCAAGTCTTCTTCAGAAAAATCGGTCTCTGTCGTCTAAATAATCGATTATCTCGTATCAATAATCGATTGTTCTGCTATTACTTGAGTTACTGTACTCTCTTTAAATAATCACATTTTCTTTCCAATAAATAAACAAGTTTTATTTACATCTTTGGCATCTTCTTATATTATTTTTTGCTAATGGCAAAAGGGGGAAGATAACGGGTATGCACTCAATATTCATAAGCTTAAATTGAGGGGGAATTCATATATTAAGGGGGAACTAATCGCATACTTATTGCATATCTTTACTTGTCTTGAATCGTCATTATAAATTGTTTAAGTTGCATATCCCGCTTAAAGTTTGCCATTATCAAAAAGGGGGAAATTGTTGGAAACACGTTCTCAAGCCTTTATACTAAAACGTGTGTTCTTATGTGTAGGTTTTGATGAATGACAAACGAAGCGCAAAGTGATATATGACGAAGTTCAAGTACAAGCGCATAATTGATGCATAACGAGATTCAAGCACAAGACAAAGTTTTATAGTTTAAATGAGTCGCTCTTAATTGTGATCTTGATCCGACAACTTGACTCATGACATGGCTTCTCTCGTAAAATTACTTTTACAAAATCATGCATTTTTAATTTAATGCTAAATGATTTTAAATCATGCATATTTTCATTAGTCAAAATGATTTTTAAACATGCCTCTAAAAACTGGACTAAGATAATCGATTATGTACTTATGATAATCGATTATGTTAAGCCAAGACTGCATGACAATCGATTGTGAACAAATGACAATCGATTGTGTTAAGGCAGTGAGCATCAGGTTTTTCAAACCTGCATGACAATCGATTGTGAACCTTATGACAATCGATTGTGATGAGGCAGTGTCCATCAAAGTTTTTCATAACTCAGAATAATCGATTGTGAAGCTAATGACAATCGATTGTGAAGAGACATTGTCCTTCAGATTTTTCAAAGTCACAAAATAATCGATTGTGAACTTATGACAATCGATTGTGTTGAGCAGTGACTTCCAGACTTTTTCAAAGTTATTAAATAATCGATTGTGAGTATATAACAATCGATTGTCACGAGGCAGTGTCTAAAATGATTTTCAAAATCTGATAAATAATCGATTGTTAACTTTGCACAATCGATTGTGAAGCTGACCGTTGTCGTAAAGTTTTCAAATACCGTCAGGTAATCGATTGTTGATTTTGTACAATCGATTGTTGATATTATAATCTGGAAAACATTTTTTGAACGTTGCTGAATAATCGATTGTTGATTTTGTACAATCGATTGTTGAAATTAAACTCTGGAAAAGATTTTTTTGAACGTTGCTGAATAATCGATTATTGATTTGGTATAATCGATTGTTTTACGTAAAATCTGGAAATGATTTTTTGAACGTTGCCAATAATCGATTGTTGATCTTGGACAATCGATTGTTAAGCGTAAAATCTGGGATTGATTTTTGGAACGATTGGCAAACAATCAATTGTGGCTTCCTGACAATCGATTGTCACAGAGTAAAATCAGCAACTCTTAATTGGTAATTAGGCAACGGTAATGCCAAGTTTTTCAACTATAAATACAGCTTCATTTCAGTGTTTTAAACACAACAACACACAACAACTGATCATTCTATCGCTATAAGCTTGCATACTATTGTTTATCATTTTATATTCATTTCATAAAGCTTTTGAGAGCCAAAGTCTTGTCCATAGTTGTTGTGATCTTGAGCTTACTTCTTTTACTCATATCTACTCATTAAGGAGTGCTTTGTTTGAGTGTTTAGTGTTTTGTACACTTGTAAGAGAATTGTGATTCTCTTGTTGTAAGGAACTTGTGTTTCCTTGGTTGAAGTCTTGGAGTGTTGTATCTCCGAGCAAAGGTGTTAAGGCTTGTGTCCTTAAGTTGTAAAGGTTGGTTAGGCACCCGTAAGCTTAACAGTGAAGTCTTGGAGTGTTGTATCTCCGAGCAAAGGTGCTAAGGCTTGTGTCCTTAAGTTGTAAAGGTTTGTTGAGCACCCGTATGCTTGACAAGTTAGTGGAAAATCTCGAGAGAGTCTCTCGGGGACTGGACTAGCCACGTGTTGTAGTGAACCAGAATACATCGGTGCGTTCTTTCCTTTTTGTTTATTTAACGCACTTAATTATTTCCTGCAAATTTTAATTTCCGCAAGTTTACGCTAAATTTTATTATAATGCTATTCACCCCCCTCTAGCGTTAAGCGTATTATCTAACAACAGATAATCCACAACAGACTCGAATTAACCAAATCCAATGCCTAAATGACTCAACCTGCCTTTAAACTACCAATTATCGAACAGAAACAGAGATTCCGGTAACCTTGAATCCTAACTGAGCTAGAAAATTGCAGTGAATGCTGGAATTTAGAAAATGAACTAAGGAAACTAAGTAACGGTAGCTTTTTTGATTTTTCTATTGCTTTTTTTTTTGTTTTGGTTTTTGAAGAACTAGATCTAAAATTTGAATTTGAAAATCAAATTTGAAATTCAGATCTGCAGAAGATGATTTTTGGGGAAATTTTTTGCGCTCCAAACCATGTAATGAAGCAAAGAGCATGCCCTTTTATCAGCAAAGACGAGTCTCTATCAGATTTTGGACTTTACAAATCAGTCCTTCTTTTATTTATTCAGTTAGTCCCTTATTTCCTAACTTGTTACCCAAGTAAGCCACTATGTTTTCCTAAAATTCCAAATTGACCCATTCTAGAGTGTTCTAGAACTTCTTATTTCAGTTTTTAACAGATTCCGAGCCCTTGAACTACCCTAATTGCTCCTTAGAATATTATGAAATTACCAATCTAATACAGCTATACTCCAATAATTCCCTGGCTTCTGAATTGAACTACTGAAGAGTAAACCCAAATTAAAAGTAAGACTAAAAAACTAAAACTTAACTAATTGAACTAATACTGAATTAAACAAACATATCAGAAACCAATTCAAACAAAACTGACAAACTAATTAACTAATTAGCAAAATTAGAGCAAATTAAAATCAAACAAACAATTGGAATCAACTACACAAATATTCTCGTATATATTTTATTGTAGTATATATTATATGTTATATATTGTATGTTATATATATATTCAAGGATTGATATCGAAGTAAAGACAAAGAAATATTGAGAAAAAAGATATTCAAGGATATGAAAAGAGCATTTTTATTGACCAAAATGACATATCTTTCTTAGTCTTCCTTCCCCCAATGGAATGAGCACAACAAGGTACTAATACCACCATTAAAAGGAAAAAAAACTAAAAGAAGATGTGCCAATGTACAACTTACATCATAATTTACATTGTATCTCTAACAAATCTCATAAATCTGTCAAGGTTGGGAGGAGGTTGTGTTGGTGGTGGTGGAAATGAAGCTTGTTCATCACCACTTCCGGGCGAAGCCGATCCCTCAGAAAGTTCTGCTATAATTTCTTCATATGCTTCATCTATCGCTGGTTGTAATTCTGCAATGCCAAAGTTTCTTCTTTCCGCGCGGATCCAATCTCTAAAAAGCACTGATTTTTCCAAGCTCTCCCTCATCGCCGCTCTATGATCACTGATTTGTAGTCTTGCTTGACTGAAAGCGCTCTCCGATGCAACAGTTGAAGCTTGAATTGATAAAACTTCCCGAGCCATCCTTGCAAGAACGGGAAAATATTTTTCCCTTGACTTCCACCATTCCAAAAGATCGAAAGAGCCGTCTGGATTCTCCTTTCCTAGTACCTGTTACAAGTAAACTTGAAGCTCATTTAGATGGGAAATTTCATCAAAATTATCACCTTGAGAACCCCGGAACTCTGTCCAAGATTTAAGAGTTGTTAAGCCCGCAGCTCTTTTAAACGATTGTGAGCTAGACGAAGTAGGGGTCGGAATATTTGGCCTAGCATGCTCTAACGCATGTTTATAAGCATTATAAACAGTTTGAGCATTAATTTTAATTTATGCTTTTGCATCAGCAACTGTAGCAATTTCCTCTTCTGAAAGATCTAAAGCTTTATAAATATTAGAATACCAAGAATGAGGACCTCCTAATTTCATTGTTGGATTTAACATTGCAGCTACACCAAAAATAAGAGGGATAGGGAAAAAATATTTTTTAAACTTTTATTTCATTTCATTTATAGCAAGTTCATAAATATCCCTACCCTCGCTAAATTCAACAAACAAATCAGCTAGTGCGGCAATATAAACTAAACAGTTTGAAATAGTAGGATAATATTTCCCAGAGAATGCATTTATAGCAAATTTAGAGCCATTCTCACCTTTTCAATTTCTATGTTTAGTATTCGCATACCATCACCAACAATTAAATGATAAATATGACAAATACATCTAACATGGAAAATATTACTAAATGCAGGATTAAGGGTTTGTGTTAGCATGCCTATTGCACTAGTGTTACTAGAAGTATTATCCATAGAAATTGCCATTATTTTATCGCTAAAGCAAAAATATCTACATATATCTGAAACAGTGTTAGCTATAAACCTACCCGTGTGACGTGAATTAATTATTCTATATTCAATTATGCGTTTGCATTGTCCAGTCCTCATCTATCCAATGACTTGTAACAGTTAGATAATCATAGTCATTATTACTTCTACCAATATCAGTTGTAATAGAAATACGATTAGGTATATGAGTAAATAAATAGCGCAAATATTGTTCATATTCATGCTTGAAATTATAAATATTGGCCTTAACTGTTGTGCGAGGCCAACCTTTATAAGTAGGATTAAAAACTCTTCTAATATAATGAACCCAATTAGGATTAGAAGCAAAAGTATAAGGCAAGCACATAACAGTAATCATTTTTGCTAATTCTTCACAATCCCTATTTGGATCGTAATATAAAATACCTCCGGTGACAGTGTTAATTCCTGGTTGAACTAGATTTGAACCTGTACTAGGGCTAACTTGAGAATCTACATTTGTCCTCTCTTGCTGCGCTTGCATTTGAAAAAAACTAGCCCTATCTCTAGGGTGTAATTTTATGTGTCTAACCAAACTACTCGTGCCGCTACGGTCTCCAGTATATTTATGAACAAGTAATTTCCCACAAGTTTTATACTTAGCCTTATTGTGTTCTCTTACTTGAGTAAAAAATGCCAAACTAATGATGTTTCTGCACGTTTAGCAGGTTGTCTACTAAAAGTTGGAGTTTCTACAGGTGGGTGTGCCGATGCATTACCTGAGTTATGAACAGGACTAGTAGGTGTATCATCTAAATCTGGTGCTTGGGTTTCATCATCATCATTATCATCCTCATTTTCCTCTAAGATAGGTTCATTAGGATAAAGAGCATTCATAATTTCATCATCTAATCTATCACCTACTGCAACATCATGTAGAAATTCACTATCGGAAAATTGAAAACAAGGGTGATCACTATCAAGCATTACGGGAGGCGGATTAGGACGTCTAGGTTGGCGACTACTTTCAACTTTTTTATCTTTTGTAGGTCGGGGAGCCGTGGGAAGGGTAGTATTATGGCCACTTCTTTCACCGGTTTTACCTTTTCCTTTACCGAACATTTTTTTCAAAGAAAATGCCATACAAATTAGAATTATGCAAACTAAACAACATAAAAATATATTATTAACACGTAAGAGTTGAAACGAGTTTACCGGATTGCCAAACAACTTCTTGAAAATTGAAAATCGTTGAACACTTGAAAACTTCAATTCAACAACTTCACAATTTTTCACGAATTTTCAACAATAAATTAAGCACTTGTAGTAGAAAGATTGAAAGAGAGCTTGAGAGAGATTGAGAGATATTGATGAATTGGTGAATAAAAATGAAAGAATGAGGAGGTATTTATAGTTGAGAAATGGGAAAAAGTGTAATTATATAAAGCTTGAGGTAAGTTTGGGGGCCAAATGGCTATTTTACAAAGTTCCAATAGGCTATTTACTGATTTTTCAAAAAAAAAAAATTTAAAACAATAGCCATTGGGCCAGCCAGGCCCGCCAGGACCGGCCCAAGACGCCAGGACCGGCCCAGGCCCTCCAGGACCGGCCCAGGCCTGCCAGGCGGTCCCGGGCCTAACAGTTCGACGATGAAGACCGGCCCGTCACGGGTTTTTTGGACCGGTAGGACCGGGACCGCTAGGACTGGCCCAGCAGGACCGCCAGGACCGCGGTCTCGGTCCGATCCCGGGTCTGAACCGACCCACCAGACACCCTTAGTTGGGGGGGGGGGTATTCCGACCGTCTTATACTAAGGAATCCTTAGTTCTTGACCGTTTCATTGATTATCATTGACGGTCCAGATTAATTGCTAACTAAACGGGGTTGGTTTGGTTGTAACGTAATTTGGCCGGGTGGGAAATGCGTGTTTGAGCTGGGTCCATTTGATTTTTATTTGGGCTGAGGTTTTTTCGTTACAGGAGGCCCAAAGTTGGGTCTCCAATTAGGTCACTCTTTTTAAATTGTTTTTTATTTCTTTTATTTTGTTTTCATTTGTATTTTATATCTTTTGATTTTATAAAAATAAAAAATGAAGACCTAATATATTTTCAAAGTTAAGCTAGTTATTTCCTAAAATTATTTAAAAAATTATTTCGTGACAAATTCAACAATTAATAATTAAAAATGGAAAAATGAATTATTTTTGTTATTTTTTCTATTTTATTCTAAAAATAACGTAACCCCTAATTAATTCTAAAATATGAAATTAAATCATAAATGCAAATGTCAAACGTATTTTTTTTTATATTTTCCATATGAATTCAAATGTACAAATAAAATGCAAACAATTAACAGAAAATCACAAAAAATTCACCAAATTATAAAATAATGGAAGAAAAATCATTTTGTTTGAATTTTTGGGAATAATTCTCTTAGGGCAAAAATCACGTGCTCACAAGTTACATTAACTATTTTGTTTAAAATTTAATATTTTCTTAATGAATGTGTCCAAAGTTAGTTAATCACTTATTGAGAACCGAAGGGAATGTGATTTAATGATTTTAGTGTACTTTAACCAACATTGACTTTGTATATGTTCCGAAGAGGCAGAAGATGGATATGGTGATAAAGGCTGAAAGTATTCTCTATTTCCTATTATTCGTAGTGTTTTTTCTTTTATACGTTTCTTAGAAAATACTAATTAGGAAAGAGAAAATCTCTTTTTATTGAAATATTTATTTTATTTATGTATTATTTTCATCTTCAAAAACAATTATTACTGAGGATAAAAAAATTAATTTTCATTTGAACTTTTAAAATAACAAATAATTTGAGACAACTATATTTAGTAACCACGACTATTAATATGAGACGAAGGGAGTAATAAGTATTCGGTACTACAAATTTTGTGCAAGTGGCCTTTTTAATAGAAAAGTGTAATTTACAATATTTTCATATAAATATTAAAACATGTGAACTTTGTTTTGAGAAATTAAGGAAAAATTGATGACTGAATCCACCTCAAAACATAAATATTCATTTCTGACCCATAGCAGATATATTATTTTTTGTTATGGAACAAGGAAGGATTATTTTTAAATTCTTTTTATCAAAATATTGTTGGTTTTCATTCCTTCTATTTCGGCCAATTTCAAAATTATCTCTGCAGTGATAATCCACCTCAAAACATAAATATTCATTTCTGACCTCATAGCAGAGATATTATTTTCTGTTATGGAGCTAGGAAGGATTATTTTTAAATTCTTTTATCAAAATATTGTTGGTTTTCTTTCCTTCTATTTCGGCCAATTTCAAAATTATCTCTGCAGTGATTTCTTTTCTTCTTTTCTGTCTTGCATATACTGCTTTGTTTAACTCTCATTATTATATGCTAAGACTTGAATCATGACTACAGAAAACTCTCTAAACAATCCCATAAACTAACTTGCTTCTCCATATTTTAAACTTTCAAAACCTCCTGACATATTCGCTACTTTGGATTCAACTATGAACTCCTCTGAACAACTAGGATTAGGTGCCATGCAAATAGATGACAAGTTACCACAAACTCAAGCACCCTCCTTTCTTCAAACTTTATTAACTGAAAAACACATTCTACCTTGCTCTTCTACTAATCTCATACTCTTTAAACAACCTTGACTTAGGGGATGAATCGTTTCATAACAACGTCGATGAGGATTCCTTTATCCCAATTTTCTCTACTTATAAATCTCGTATATATGAACCCTGGAAATGCTCTGTCATTGTCAAGCTTTTTGGCAAGAGAATTACGCACCAAGTTATGTATGAAAAGCTAATGAACTTATGGAAGCCAACAGAAGTCCTTCCACTGATTGACTTAGGTGCTGACTTTTTCCTTATCAAATTTCAAAAGGAGGAGAATATGATTAAGGCTTTGCATGGAGGACCTTGGTTCATACTAAGCCACTTCCTTACAATTAGAGGGTGGGAACCTAAGTTTAAGGCTTCTTCAACTCAACTAACTTACTCAGCCATTTGGGTACGTACGCCTGAATTACCAACTGAGTTTTATGACCTAGAAATACTTAGTAGGATTGGATCCAAACTGGGTAGGCTACTAAAGATAGATACGTGTACAACATCTACTACAAGAGGTAGGTATGCCGTATACGCATCGAAGTACCTTTTGAGAAACCTTTAAAACCTACTTGTTTATAGGCCTTCACAAACAAGTTCTACTACGTGAAGGTTTGAACCTACTGTGGGAAGTTTGACCACCCTATTTCTAGTTGTCCTGATATACTTAGTCTGACTAAGATTAAAAACTAGTTAACCAGAAACAAGACAACAATGAACTAAGTACATCATTCATACCCAAGGACCTTGAATGGAAAACAGTGACTTTTCCAAAAAAATCATCAAAAAATTACTCCCAAGTTCCACTAGACAAGAAACAAGAAGTGCCTATGGCGGCTTCAGGACTAGTTGAAGCGGTGCTTCCAAACAAAGGTAACTCGGCTAACCCTATTCACCCTGAATTGGACCGGTCAAGCCACCAGCCCAACCAAATCTTTCTCTTAATATTATGACCCAACCTAGTGTGGCACTAACCAATTCGTACCATATGCTTCTAGAGGAGGGGTCTTTAAACTCACCCGTTAGGAACTCTAAGTCAGGCCCACTAGATATCAAATTAGGATCTTTTAATAAACTAGAAATGGACCAAAATATTTCCTTTAAAAATGATTTAGAAGCGGCCAAAAGAACCAATCCCCCCACTCCTAACCCTAAACCTAGGTCCAATCATAACATCTCTTTAGTTACTATCAATACGTCTTCTTTAGACTGTGATATGCACAAGCCAGACATACCCTCAATTCAACGTGGCATAGGCCAGCACAACCTAAATCTAGAAAACTTGGCAAAGTTACCCCATAAGTTAGACACATCATATTTGGGTTATACCAATTCACCTGCTGATTTGCATGCCACAGTGCTACCGTTACCTTCTACGACTACACTTCCTCATAATCAAGACAAACCAAATGATGGCTTGGCATGTGATGACCATTATGAACAGGTCTCCCATTCATTGGAGTTAAATCCACAGAGCTCCTTCTCTTCATTATATACACAAGGCCTTCCGTCAAATATATCGCCTAGTTCACCAAAATCCGTACAAGATGCAAAGGCCCCTAGTTTATAGGGATGAGTCAAAATATAAGAACCAGCAGCCAATTCTTTCACTTGCCAAGACTCATCATGACGGGACCTCAAATACCCCAGAATTCCTCACCTCTAATATACACCTCCCAAACTGTGACCAACGATCTCCCTCTCCAGTCCTGGCTGGAGATGGGGCTTCAGGGCTATGCACTATTTTTCACTCTGCAGTTGAACAATCAGGAGGTGGTTATACTAATTCAAAATCCCACACACTTAGCAGAGATAGTGACGGAGGGGATTTGGCTGGGGATGGAAGCTTTTAACATAAACCAGTGGTACCTCACCCAAACTCCTCTCCAATGGAACAACAAGCATCAACATCCACACGTCATCCATGGCCTCCTCAAACGGCCTAGATGAATCCTTCATGGGAGGAAACAGTGAGTCTCATGCCCTTTTACCCTCCACATCATATGGGACAAGTGTTTGCTCCATGGTTCCAACAGCTGGACTCATTCAATCCACTCTCCCCCTACTCCAGCCCAATCTCTCCACTTGAGAGTCTTACTCCACCAAACACCCCACCCAACTCTCCCCCTCAATCTCCTCCAGAACTAGACAGAGAAACAAGGGAAGAGCTGACCATTATTCTGGCAGAAATGAGGGAGACACATACAGAATTTTGGTGGCTAAAAGGGATCCAGTGTTACAACCTAAAGGAGCAGATCGAAAAAAAGTTTATACTAAAGTGTCCACCGGAGATGGTCACATGTAGTCTAAATTTCAGGCCAACCACCAAACCATAGGCAGGAAAATATGCAATGGTCATTATTCCAACTCTTCTATAGCTACCACTGAGTCTAGATCCTCTAGTGACTCAGAATTTTCCCTCCTACCCCAGAAACCCTAATTCATTCATGATGGAATTGTAGGGGTTCATATAATCTGGAATTTAGGAGGCAATTTAGGTCATTGCTAGACAATCATAGGCCTGCTATTTCTATTCTATTGGAAACTCACATGCAGGATCATGATAGGCTACGTGAAGAGTTTGATTTCTCAAACATGTTTCAGTCTCCTGCTAATGGACTAATAGGAGGCTTAGTATTACTTTGAAAGGCTGATCTGATCAATGTTACTGAAATAAGGGTGGGGATTCAAGAGATACACTGCCTTGTCCAGGTAAGCCCTAATAAACCTACATGGATTTTAACTTCTATTTATGCAAGTAGGGCTTATCAATTACGTAATCTGCTTTGGAATAGTTTAATTAACATGCATTCTCATAACCACCTTCCTTGGCTAATTGGGGGTGATTTTAATGAGATAGGGTAGTCAAATGAAAATTTTGGAGGTCTGCCCTTAAATAATAATAGATCCGATAAATTTGCTAGATTTATGAATATATGTAGGCTTATTGATATGGGATTTCAAGGAAGTAGATTTACTTGGACAAATAAGCAACATATAGGTTATACTATCTTAGAAAGATTAGATAGGTTTTTGTTAGTTATGACTGGCTTAATAAGTTCCCAAATGCTACAGTAACATACTTGCCCCGTAGCCACTCGGATCATTGTCCTCTTCTTATTAAATTAGAACCTACTGAAACTATTTATAACAAGATATTTAGGTTTGAAACTATGTGGGTCTCTCACCCTGAATTTTCAAACTTGGTTTAAAATGCTTGGATGAATAATTCCCCTTTAATAGATACCACTGAAAATTTTAAAAAAAATAGTTACAAGGTAGAAAGTTCATACGTATCTGAAAAAAGGAAAATACTTGCGAGACTAGCAGGTTTACATATCTTCAATACATTATCCTACTAGTATTTTCTTGCAAAATCTAGAAACTCAATTAACTTTGGAGTATAGTCAAATTCTTTGTTCAGAACAAGAGTTCTGAAGGTGACGCCAATACTAGATTTTACCATTTATCCACTCTCCATAGATGTCGTAAAAATAAAATTACAGGCTTACAAGATAACGATGGGAACTGGATAGACACTCCCAAAGAAATTAATTCTTTAATCCTAAAATATTTCACTTCTTTGTTCCAGACTGAGCAAGTAATCTCAATAGATAATCATAATACAGCATATGACTGTCAATATTTACCCAATGAATACTTTAGATTGAGCTCACCTCTTCAGCAGGAAGAGATCTTGAGTGCTTTAAATAGCTTTAAACCTTATAAATCACCAGGTCCAAACGAATTACATCCTTTCTTCTATAAGAAATACTGGAGGGAGGTGGGTACGAAGGTCATAAATTTCTACCAAAATGTGTTTATTACCAATACTATCCCTACTGAGCTAAATAAGACTCTTATATGCCTCATTCCTAAGGTTAAATATCCAACAAGAATTCAACAATTTTGCCCAATAAGTCTTTATAATACTATTTACAAATTAATTACAAAAATCATAGTAGCAAGACTAAAACCAATTATTAGTAAGATTATAGGACCTACCCAAACTAGCTTTCAACAAGGCACGAGCCTCTGATAATGCTATTATAGTACAAGAGGCTTTAAATTATCTTGCTAGAATGAGAGGAAAAACGCCGTCTTTGTTATTATGAATAGACGTAGAAAAAGCTTTTGATAGACTAGAATGAGCTTTTATAAGGCATGCTCTAATATATTTCAATATACCTCATAATTTGATTTCTTTAATAATGCCGTGTGTTACTACTACTTCTATTTCTGTTTTAATTAATGGCTCTAGTACACCGTACTTTCAACCCTCTAGAGGAATACGTCAAGAAGACCCGTTATCGCCTTATTTTTTCATTATGTGCAAACTATTATCTCAAAATATAGGGCAAGCTGTTGATTATCTTAATTGGCAGCCAATTAGAATCTCTCAGAAGGGGCCCTTACTGTCACACCTTTTCTTCGCAGGCGATATAATCTTATTCACAAAATTAACTATGAAAAGCTGTCATGATATAGTTGATGTTATTAATAATTTCTCCAGAACCTTGGGACAGAAAATTAACTTTGAAAAATCTAAGCTATTTTTTTCAAAAATTGTACTGTCACAGACAAGGCCATTCGTTTGGAAAGTATTTAGGATTTCCAATTTTCAACAAAAAACCTAAAAAAGAGAACTTCCAATTTTTGCTAGATAATGTACAAAACATATTAGCAGGTTAGAAATCCAAGTTCTTGACACTAGCGGGTAGAGAAACCTTAATAAAATCCACACTTAACCAACTCCCAAACCATATAATGCAATATATTCATGTTCCTTGTAATTTACTTCATAAGATGGATCAGTACCAACGGAACTTTCTTTGGGGTTCTAATCAAGAAAAAAAGAAACTGCATCTAGTTAAATGGACCGATGTTACTAAGGCAAAAAGCTTGGGAGGACTGGGTATACAACAACTAAGAAGTAAAAATAATATGTTGCTAGCTAGTTTAGCATGTAGACTATATAATTCATCTCATGCTATGTGGGCCAATTTATTATTATCAAAATATTTCTTTTCCAATAATAATAGGAATTTCTCCTACATCTGGACCAATGTTCTTAATGGATGGCACTTACTCCAACTAGGTTTGAAATGGAATATAGGGAAAGAAACTCTAATTAACCTTTGGGAAGATCCTTGTCTAGCACCAGGTACAACCCTTAGAGCTAGTATTTATGGACCTTTACCTTTGGAAAACCAAAAGATGACCTTTTCTTCCCTTAGGAATAATGAAGAATGGGACTGGACAAAAATACCGTTTGAACTCCCTCTTACTATTAAAAATAAAATTGAGTCAATATACTTAGTGTTATAAACTAAAGTAAAAGACAAGAACAATAGAACAAGAACAATAGCAATAGAGAGAAGAGTAGAGAGAGTTCTTCTTATCGAGTTGAGAGGGGTGAATTACAATGGTAGAGAGCACCTCTATTTATAGGGAGGAGGAAGATCTTGCTACCAATAATAGGACTCTAAAATCTCTCTAATTAAATACATTAAAGACATTCACCTTAAATAGAAGTGTAAGAATCTTCTATTTCATAACACTCCCCCTTGAATGTCTATTCAATGATGTGCCTCATAAAACCTTAAAACCAAAACCCAATGGGAAAAATTAAAGTAAGGAAAAAGAGTACACATGTTTGAATATGCGCCTATTGGTTGCCTCGTTAAAAACCTTGCAAGGAAAACCCAGTGGGACAAAACCTTGTAAGGGAAAAAGAGTGCAACGCGCATTGACTCCCCCTAATGAGTACATCAATTTATATCCTTGAGCATTTGCATTCCAACCTTGTGCATCATCTTCAAAACGATCTTTGGTAGATATTTGATAAATAAATCAACTATGTTGACTTGAATAAATATTCCGCACCTTGAAATCATCACTCTTGATAGATATGAACATCTTCATATAATGTCGTGGAATAGCTCTTCAATATCTCCATAGATGCATTCTCAATGCCATCATGCTTATAGTTATAGCAAGATACATATGTACACAAATTGTACTTAGGATGTGGTACTTCAGGACCAAGAATTGCATATGCTTCAATCAACTTAAATCTTTCAAGTTAAGTCATGTAAGTCACATAATAGACTTTAGCTGCATATCAAAGTTTCATGTCATGCTAAACAAATAAGATATCGAAAATTGACTATACATACCTTTGCCTTTATACTTTCAAGCATATGAACTATAGGTTCAAAGCTACATGTCTTTCATATGGAATCAATTCTTCTTGAATTGTATCTCTTCCATTTAGTTGCTTTCTTTGAGTCAGCAAATGCGTATAGCATGCTTTGCAATATGTTGCAATTGCATTTCCTTTTTATGAACTACAGGTTCATATCATGATATTCGGGGATATACATATACAAATGAAAATTCATCCCATGTAACACTTTCTCAAATGTTTATCATGTCTCCCCCTCATGTTAGTAAAGCTAACATGTTTCCTCAACTTTGGGAAATCATCTTTGTGCATTATGTCAATGTACACAGCACCTTAATAATAAGATGAAATTATTTGGTTCCTGACCTTGAACCACTTGTGAGGGGAGAATATACTCTCGTATACAACTTATATCAAACTGATATATACAACTTCGTTCTCATAAGGAATAGTTTAGCTATTAAGTGGAAGCACTCAATAATTATCTTGCTAAACCAACTTTGATATAAACCAACTTATCAAGATGAACTGTCTTGAGTAGAGAATCTGGAAACTATGCTCGAAGTTAGATTACTGAGCGATTTACCTCGCAAGTACTGCCAGGCTGCGGGTTAATAACAATGGCGCATGTAACCATATCATAGATGCATCATATGTGGTATACATGGCAGGTGAATGGGCCCATACTCACCTTTCATATTTCCAGAATTTATGGGCTTCAACCCGAACTCTTTAGTTGGTCAGTTCATTAATGAGAACAAGAACTTCTAGTTCTTTGATATTCACCTATGTGAATTTGCACATCATACTTCAAATGAGATGGCTAACACGAATGTCAACTGAATAAATTATCAATATTGGTAAATTTCAAATTTACACCATGACATGTGCACTTATCAATAAACTTCGAGTTTATTATGACATGGCTTTATATACCAATAGATATCCACTTTATTGTGGCATTCTTTCGTTTGTGTAGTACAAACTGGAGAACAAAGCGGGTAGCTTTTCATATACAAATTACCCCGCTACAAGTTGTAGTAATAGGAGAATCAAAGCCTTCCTTTATTTATAGTCTCAATATAATCAATCGCCTTCGCGTGTACTTTGGAAACTGAATAAGTTTCTTTGAGACTTACTACAGCACAATACTCAATTGTGTTTCTCCAACATAGTAATAATTGGCTCTTCGAGAGCTCTCAATTAATTTTGTACTACCACAGACTGAGGTTCGAGATCCTCACATTCTTGCATTCCGTATTTTCAAGAGTCTCAGGCTCAATAGATTCTTCGTGAATCTCGGAATTAATCAAATCATGAGCGTCCTCATGTGATTCTTTCATAGTGTCATTTAGATCGTTCTTTTTCCTCTTTCTAGGATTTCGATCTTTGGAACCTAATGGTCTGCCACGCTTCTGGCGTGCATTTGACTCATTGGATATGACACTAGATATTTGTCCAATAGGGACTTTAATACGGATCGGAACATTTTCCGCGTGAATGTGGGATTTCGTTATCCTCTTCAAGTTCGTAAATGCGTCAGGCATTTGATTTGCTATTCTTTGCAAATGGATAGTCTTTTGTACCTCTTTCTTTCAAATAGAGGTATGTGGATCAAGATGAGATAATAATACATTTTTCCACAAAATTTCCCATTTGGTTTCACCGACTTCTCCCCCTAATTTTGGGAAAAGTGTCCCATCAAATTGACAGTCTGCAAATAGTGCAGTGAACAAATCTCCTGTCAATGTTTCGAGGTAGCGAATAATGGAGGACGATTCATACTCAACATATATTCCTAACCTTCTTTGCAAACCCATTTTGGTGCGGGATGGCGGTGCTACAGGCACCTATACTGCGCATCCAAAGCTTCTTAAATGGGATATATTGGGTTCATGACCCAAAACCAATTGCAATGGGGAATATTTGTGTCAATTCGTCAGTCAGAGACGAACTAGCATTGCTGCATGCAACGTGGCGTGACCCCAAACCGAAGTGGGCAGCCGACGAACTAGCATTGCTTCATGCAAAATGGCGTGACCCCAAACCGAAGTGGGCAGCCGACAAACTAGTATTGTTGCATGCAAAATGGCGTGAACCCAAACCGAAATGGGCAGCCTCGTTTTCATGAAGAGTTCAAGATTATTCTCATCTATTATCCATTAACTTTGCAAACGCAAGGTTGCGTGATGGCAACAAGCACACATTAGACCATCTACAGGATGCGTCTATCAAGACCATGAAATACCTAAACTACCCACTAGGTGGGTGAATAGGTCCACAAATGTCCCCTTGTATACGTTCCAGAAACTGGGGTGACTCAGTCCCAACCTTTGTTGGGGATGATCTGATAATCAGCTTGCCTTGATAACACGAAGTGCAAGGATATTCATTACTTGAAAGAATTTTGAAATTCTTTAACGGATGCCCATATGAGCTTTCTATAATCCGTCTCATCATGGTTGATCCTGGGTGACCCAGTCGATCATGCCAAAGTACAAATGTATTGGACTCAGTATTCTTTAGATTTACTGTTGAATGTGCCTCAATTGCACTAATTCTTGTCCAATACAGGCCACAAGATAAAGACGGGAATTTCTCAATAACCCTCTTTTGGCCGGAGACATTCTTTGAAGTGAGGACGAGATATTCGAGATTATCTTCATCCATTGTCTCAATATTGTAGCCATTCCGGCGTACATCTTTAAAACTCAACAAGTTTCTCATAGACTTGGAGGAGAACATAGCATTCTCTATGATTAACGTCGTGCCCTTGGGCAGAGTTACAATGGCTCTTCCGGAGCCTTCGATCAATTTACTTTCCATGGTATGACATACAAAAGAAATACAGGAACATAAGAATAAGCAAGTTCAATTCTTTTGTGTCACATAATATTTTCAAAATTTGCTACTAACAGTTGGCTAACAAAATCAGATATGTTATCCATAATCAATTCCTTTGCAGTTTGAAAATTTCAGCGTTTTTCATAAGACAATCGATTTTAAACACACACAATCGATTGTTTGAACATAGACAATCGATTGTTAAACACACACAATCGATTATTTGTTATTTTTGAAAAACTTCAGATCACACTGTCTTAAGACAATCGATTGTTAAACATGGACAATCGATTGTGGATGATTTTTGAAAAATTCCAGATTACACTGCCTAACGACAATCGATTGTTAGATATAGACAATCGATTGTGGGTGATTTTTGAAAAATTCCAGACCTCACTGTTTCAAGACAATCGATTGTTAGACAAAGACAATCGATTGTTGGCTATTTTTGAAAAATTCCAGAACACACTGTTTCAAGACAATCGATTGTTAGCCAAAGACAATCGATTGTTGATCAATTGTTTTTCAACTTCAATGCGAAAATAGTTGATAATCGACTAGTTTTTCAGGCTAGTCGATTACCCCCACTGGAAAATAAAAGTTTTATTGATATTTGAGCATATTGAAGATATTCTAAAGAACTACTGCTAACATTGCATCATGAACTAGCTAATACTAATGACTATTAGATTATTCACTAACTAATACAAATAAGTAGAACAAAATCAAATAACTCCATCTTCTTTCATCATGGTCCCATCGCCGATTAGGTGGTCTATTTTCCCCTCGGATTGCTCAAAGAAGTCTGCCACATCCAGGTGGGTGATGTCCTCATTGTCGTCATAGACAAAGTTTGTTTCAGGGCCTTTTCTCTTTCGAGATGCTTGATAAAGGTCAACCAAGTGTCTTGGTATACGGCAAATCTTTGACCAGTGCCCTTTCCCACCGCAACGATAACATATAGTTTCTGAACTATTTGCCTTAGGATCTTCGGGATCCCGTTTCTGCTTTCGGTGGTTATCTCTCTTTGGGGGGTGACGGACTTCTTTGGAATTTCTTCCTTGTCCACGTCCTTGGCTTTGACCCCGTTTATGACCGTGATCATGGTCCCTTTTATGTTTGGCATAATGCGAGTGCACCATATCTGCTTCAGGCAGTGGTGTAGACCTAGTTGGTCTATTTTCGTGATTTCTCATGAGCAGGTCATTATTTCGCTCAGCCACTAGTAAGAGAGAAATCAGTTCAGAGTACTTCGTAAAGCCTTTCTCTCGGTACTGTTGCTGCAGTACCATATTGGAGGCATGAAACGTTGTAAACATTTTCTCAAGCATATCGTAATCGGAGATGTTATCTCCACATAGCTTCAGTTTAGAAGTAATTCTGAACATAGCAGAATTATATTCAGAAACGGACTTAAAGTCCTGTAGCCTCAGATGGGCCCAATCATATCGTGCTTGTGGCAGAGTGACCAACTTCAGGTTGTCATATCTCTCCTTTAAGCTGTTCCACAAAACGAGTGGATCCTTGACGGTGAGATATTCAATCTTCAAACCTTCGTCAAGGTGGTGGCGCAAGAAAATCAAGGCCTTCGCACAATCTTGGGTGGATGCTTTTTCTTTATCTTTGAGGGTGTCTCCGAGACCCATAGCATCTAGGTGGATTTCAGCATCCAACACCCATGTCATATAGTTCTTGCCCGAAATTTCAAGGGCAACGAACTTTCTTTTCATAATGTCAGACATACTCGAAAATTAAATTAGGAAGAGGGAAAATACCTTGGATTTTCGAGAATGATACTTGAGACGGTAGAGTCTCGTGCTGATAACGTGTTATAAACTAAAGTAAAAGACAAGAACAATAGAACAAGAACAATAGCAATAGAGAGAAGAGTAGAGAGAGTTCTTCTTATTGAGTTGAGAGGGGTGAATTACAATGGTAGAGAGCACCTCTATTTATAGGGAGGAGGAAGATCTTGCTACCAATAATAGGACTCTAAAATCTCTCTAATTAAATACATTAAAGACATTCACCTTAAATAGAAGTGTAAGAATCTTCTATTTCATAACACTTAGCTAAATATAGCATTAAAATCGATAAGTTGTTATAGGGACTTACTCCATCTGGTATATTTACCACTCAGTCCATGTACAAGCTTTTAGAAGAACAAACTAACACATCCCCAATAGACACAAGCTATTATGATTGGATATGGAAATTAGCAGTGCAGCCAAAAATTAAAGGGTTCATATGGCTAGCTTTTAAGAACAAATTACCAACATTAGATTATCTTAAATATTGTAACATTATTCAGGAGGCCACACTGCCATGAACATAATGAGAGCATGAGCCATATTTTTGTAGAATGTATAGCTAAAAAGACTTATTGCCAAGAAGTAGGAATAATGCACTTTATCACCTCCTTACTGCAAGAAAATCTTACTTCTACCTCGCTCAAATAGCTATTACACTTCTGATTTTTTAATGTGCCCTATAAAATAAATCCAACTACTTACTTTGCCTTAAGCTTATGGAATATCTGGATAGCTAGAAATAACAATTGCTATAGGCACATTAAATCGACTGCATCAATGAAGATAGTTATGCAGCAAGCTATTGAATTCACCTATCTAATTGCTAATAAACAGAACTTTAGGAGGCATATAATTCATAATCAAAATTGGCAGCCACCGAAAAAAGACTATTATAAATTGAATACTGATGGTGCTCATACTCCTCATAATTCTGGTATTGGTCGTGAAATAAGATCTGCTCAGGCTGAATGGATAGTAGGATTTGCAGCCCCACTAACAGCAGATTCTCCTGCCACAGCTGATGCAAATGCTCTAATGCAAGGACTGCAAATAGCTCTCTAACGACATCTACTTCCCTTGGAATACATAATTACTCAGGTCTATCAATTCCTACAACTCACAGCTATCTAACAACTTAATTTTGGAATGCAGGTACCTCCTGGACAAGTTGGATAAACCTATCATCATGCATGCGTACAGAGAGAAAAATGGTGTAGCGGACATGCTTGCAAAAGAGGGCTCGTTTTGGAATACTGGTGAAGCAATACATGTTTTTGAAGAATGTCCGGAATTTGTGAAACAAATTTTTGAAAAGGACAAGAGTGTAATGCATGCACTTTTTTTGGAAAACAATAGCTTACACTCTAGGGTTTCTACCTTTTGTAATAGTGTAAATATGTGTGCTACTAGTACTAACTCAATGGCGTATAATGCCACAAGTAGAGCACCAATGGAAGCTGTCTATCTATGTAATAGGGTGCAACTCCAGCACCAAACCTCTGTACGCATTTACTAATATATGAAGTATCTTTTATAACCAAAAAAAACTCTCATTATTATACTTGTCGGTAAATCGTACTAATAAACTTTTGCTAGTTTTAAATCGAGGGTACCGATAAGTATGTGATATCGAGAAATTGGTCTGTCGACCGGCACACCATCTGACCTTCGTACGTATGGGGTGTGGCAACGGTATATCTGTGTGCATGAGCAGATCAATCCAGTGCATTAGTTAGTTGCAGAATTTCAAGAACTCAATAATTCTTGTTTAGATTTCATATTTGTATTGGAAATTCATTAAATATATACGAGTATTAAGTTTGAAATTCAATTTGTTAATCCAGTTATTATTGAATATTAACTTGAGATTTATGTAGGAACCCCAAAAACTTCGAAATTTGGGAATCAGCTTCTATGGGTCAGATCCGGCCCCATGATAATTAATGAATTTAATCCCTCCTTAAGATAATTCATGATTAATAAGCGGTACGACCACTCAGAATTAACGGTACTTAACCTTTATTTGATTCGATCAATAATACCCCGGCCTTTTCGCCATCATGAAGGCGAAATCCCAACATGGTCACGGCCACTTATTGACAGCTCACGGAGCTCACAGCTATAAATATCAAGAGAGGGAACCCTAGAAAGAGGGCTTCTTCTTTGTCACTATTCACGAGAGAGAGAAAAGACACAATGATACTCATATTATGGGAGAGCGGAACTCCATTGTAAGGTTCTGAACCTCTTCATGGAGATGCAGAACAAATCAATACTATCAATAAAAGGCCTTTAATATTTCTCCTTCTGAGTACTGATTTTCATTTTCTTCATTTGGTCTTATAAATTATTACGATTTACTAGGATTTTCCGTGATTTATTTATATTGTTTTACAATCAAAAAGTATATTGATAACTTTTGAGTAAATAATTTGGCGCCGTCTGTGGGGATTTCCTAGCAAAATCGCGTAATTCTTCCCTGGACAAAAGGAAAGAAACACCAGAAAAGGAAAAAACAACCCAGCTAAAATAAGCCAAAGCGGCATATCGGACAAGGGGAACCCAAAGATCTCAAATCAAAATCCAGACCCACTGTCTCTCTGATATCGGATAGTGCAAACAAGAAGAAGAAGCCCCTCCTAAGGGAGGATCTCTGTAAGGCATCTCGTGCGCCCCTGATATGGGCTCCAGCTGGAAAACCGGCACGGAAATATCTCGAGCCGAGAGTCGCCTCAAGACAACCTTCATACCCCGATTGGGAAGATAACGTATAAGCTGCTCAAGGTCTCGAATCAAAACCGAGCTTCGGCTTTAAATACCCATAAAGTGGGACTCAGGGTATGCGCCTTTGCCATCAAAATTGACAAAGTTCAACAACAGTTGAACTGGGACTTAGACTATGCGCCTTCGCCATTAAATCGAGGCTATGCGCCTTTGCTACTAAATTCAACTACGGTCAGGCTATGCGCCTTTGCCATCAAAATTGACAAAATTTAACTATGGTTGAACCAAGACTCAAGCTACGCGCCTTCGCCATTAAATCAAGGCTATGCGTCTTCGCCAGTAAATTCAACTACGGTTGAACCAAGACTTAGGATATGCGCCTTCGCCATCAAAATTGACAAAGTTCAACAACAGCTGAACTGAGACTCAAGCGATGCGCCTTTGCTATCAAAATTGACAAAATTCAACTACGGTTGAACCAAGACTCAGGATATGCTCATTCGCCATTAAATAAAGGCTATGTGCCTTCGCCAGTAAATTCAACTACGCTTTAACCAAGACTCAGGCTAAACGCCTTTGCCATCAAAATTGACAAAATTTAACTATGGTTGAACCAAGACTCAAGCTACGCGCCTTCGCCATTAAATCAAGGCTATGCGTCTTTGCCAGTAAATTCAACTACGGTTGAACCAAGACTCAGGATATGCGTCTTCGCCATCAAAATTGACAAAGTTCAACAACAGTTGAACTGGGACTCAATTTATGCGCCTTCGCCATCAAAATTGACAAAATTCAACTACTGTTGAACCAAGACTCAGGCTATGCACCTTAGCCATTAAATCACATCTATGCGCCTTCGCCAATAAATTCAACTACGGTTGAACCAAGACTTAGGCTATGCGCCTTCGCCATCAAAATTGACAAAGTTCAACAACAGTTGAACTGGAACTCAGGCAATGTGCCTCCGCCATCAAAATTGACAAAATTCAACCACGGTTGAACCAAGACTAAGGCTATGTGTCTTCTCCATTAAATCAAGGCTATGCGCCTTTGCCAGTAAATTCGACTATAGTTGAACCAAGACTCAAGCTATGCGCTTTCTCCATGAAAATTGACAGAATTTAACTACTGTTGAACCAAGACTCAGGCTATGCGCCTTCACCATTAAATCAAGGCTATGCGCCTTTGCCAGTAAATTCAACTACGATTGAACATGGACTTAGGCTATGCGCCTTCACCATCAAAATTGACAAAGTTCAACAACAGTTGAACTGTGACTCAGGCTATGCGCCCTTCGCCCTCAAAATTAACAAAATTCAACTGCGGTTGAACCAAGACTCAGGCTATGTGCCTTCGCCAATAAATGAAGGGTATGCGCCTTTGCCAGTAAATTCAACTATGGTTGAACCAAGACACAAGTTATGCGCCTTCGCCAACAAAATTGAAAAAATTCAACAACAGTTGAACTAGGACTCGGGCTATACGCCTTCACCATCAAAATTGACAAAGTTCAACGACAATTGAACTAGGACTCAAGCTATGCGCCTTCTCCATCAAAATTGACAAAGTTCAACAACGGTTGAACTGGGACTCAAGCTATGCTCCTTCGCCATCAAAATTAACAAAGTTCAACAACATTTGAATTGGGACTCAGGCTATGCGTCTTTGCCATCAAAATTGACAAAGTTTAACAACAGTTGAACTGGTACTCAGGCTATATGCCTTCGCCATTAAATCAAGGCAATGCGCCTATGCCAGTAAATTCAACTACGATTGAACCAAGACTCAGGCTATGCACCTTCGCTATCAAAATTGACGAAGTTCAAAAGCAGTTGAAGTGGGACTCAGGTTATGCGCCTTCGCCATCAGAATTGAAAATTTACAACAACAGTTTAACTGGGACTCAGGCTATGCGCCTTCGCCATTAAATCAAGGCTATGCGCCTTCTCCAGTTAATTCAACTACGGTTGAACCAAGACTCATGCTATGTGCCTTCGCCATCAAAATTGACAAATTTCAACAACTGGTGAACTAGGACTCAGGATATGCGCCTTCGCCATCAAAATTTACAAAGTTCAACAACAGTTGAACTGGGACTCAGGCTATGCGCCTTCGCCATCAAAATTGACAAAGTTCAAAAACAGTTGAACTGGGACTCAGGCTATGTGCCTTCGCCATCAAAATTTACAAAGTTCAACAACATTTGAACTGGGACTCAAGCTATGTGCCTTCGTCATTAAATCAAGGCTATGCGCCTTCATCATTAAATTAAACAACGATTGAACCAAGACTCAGGCTATGTGCCTTCGCCATCAAAATTGACAAAATTCAACTACGGTTGAACCAAGACTCAGGTTGTGCCCCTTCACATTTATATCAAGAGTATGCGCCTTCGCCAGTAAGTTCTACTACGGTTGCACCAAGACTCAGGCTACACGCCCTCGCCATCAAATCCAACGAGTTTGATCTCGCTTGAACTATAAGGCTAGACGCCTTTGTCCTCAAATCTAACAAGTTCAACCACAGTTGAACCAGGACTCAGGCCGAGCACCTTCATCATAGAACTCAGCAAAACCCGACCTATGACAAATCGAGGCGCAGCCTAGGCACCCTCGCCAATCAAGTAAGGACTCCCAACTCAAACTAAGATTCGGGCCACGTAAAGTTCGGCCCCAATCAAACTACAAGGCCGCACTTTTTATCATCATGGTCGGTAGTTCGACCGCGCCCGAACTGGGACTAAGGCTATGTGCCGCCATCTCCAAGCATCGGCCCCGACTCGCTCACACCGAGTCGAAGAAAATAGTCCTCAACAATCAAAAACTAACATGCCTACCAAATTCAAACTCAAAGGCAAATCACCCCTTAGAACGCATGCAAAGAAAAGTATTAGGTGGAAAAAGGAAAGGTACAAAATAAATACAAGGAAAACAATATAAAGGAGATTTCATTTATCTACAAAGTTAATTGAGGGTCTTCCCCGCTTACACCCGGCCAAGGCCGGTCAGTACAAAGAAAAAGAAAAAACAAGAAGAACCTAAACACCAAACGGCGAATAAAACAAGGAAAAACACATAACAAATCTTTTTACTCGGCGCCATCCACGCCACCATCTGCATTATCGTCAGCTTCTAGCATCGTCGCATCAAAACCACAGTCGGTACGGACCTCACGAGCCTTTTGACACGCTCCTTTGGAAGCAGCTTCGGTCACGATGCCGGCCTCCCACAAGTTCTTATATACATCACATTGGGCCCCAGCAAAGACCCAAAGTTCGCGAGCCTAGCTGGAAGAAGCGGCCTAGTCCCGTAGGCACTGATTCTCTTCTTCTAAGGTCGTGATTCGGTACGCCATGACTTGGGAGTCCTGCTCAAAACACCGATCCGGTCCTCAAGACCTTCTTCCCTTGAGGTTGTAGCTTCCCTCTCTAACTCCCGCGGGGACTCGTGCACACAAGTTGCTTCTTGCAGCCCTGGGACCCTTGTCGAGGTGGCCCTTGCCTGAAGCCTCAAAGCCATGACTCTCCCTCCAACGCAGCCACTTTCCCGCTCCAATGGAAGCTGTCTATCTATGTAATAGGGTGCAACTCCAGCACCAAACCTCTGTACGCATTTACTAATATATGAAGTATCTTTTATAACCAAAAAAAACTCTCATTATTATACTTGTCGGTAAATCGTACTAATAAACTTTTGCTAGTTTTAAATCGAGGGTACCGATAAGTATGTGATATCGAGAAATTGGTCTGTCGACCGGCACACCATCTGACCTTCGTACGTATGGGGTGTGGCAACGGTATATCTGTGTGCATGAGCAGATCAATCCAGTGCATTAGTTAGTTGCAGAATTTCAAGAACTCAATAATTCTTGTTTAGATTTCATATTTGTATTGGAAATTCATTAAATATATACGAGTATTAAGTTTGAAATTCAATTTGTTAATCCAGTTATTATTGAATATTAACTTGAGATTTATGTAGGAACCCCAAAAACTTCGAAATTTGGGAATCAGCTTCTATGGGTCAGATCCGGCCCCATGATAATTAATGAATTTAATCCCTCCTTAAGATAATTCATGATTAATAAGCGGTACGACCACTCAGAATTAACGGTACTTAACCTTTATTTGATTCGATCAATAATACCCCGGCCTTTTCGCCATCATGAAGGCGAAATCCCAACATGGTCACGGCCACTTATTGACAGCTCACGGAGCTCACAGCTATAAATATCAAGAGAGGGAACCCTAGAAAGAGGGCTTCTTCTTTGTCACTATTCACGAGAGAGAGAAAAGACACAATGATACTCATATTATGGGAGAGCGGAACTCCATTGTAAGGTTCTGAACCTCTTCATGGAGATGCAGAACAAATCAATACTATCAATAAAAGGCCTTTAATATTTCTCCTTCTGAGTACTGATTTTCATTTTCTTCATTTGGTCTTATAAATTATTACGATTTACTAGGATTTTCCGTGATTTATTTATATTGTTTTACAATCAAAAAGTATATTGATAACTTTTGAGTAAATAATTTGGCGCCGTCTGTGGGGATTTCCTAGCAAAATCGCGTAATTCTTCCCTGGACAAAAGGAAAGAAACACCAGAAAAGGAAAAAACAACCCAGCTAAAATAAGCCAAAGCGGCATATCGGACAAGGGGAACCCAAAGATCTCAAATCAAAATCCAGACCCACTGTCTCTCTGATATCGGATAGTGCAAACAAGAAGAAGAAGCCCCTCCTAAGGGAGGATCTCTGTAAGGCATCTCGTGCGCCCCTGATATGGGCTCCAGCTGGAAAACCGGCACGGAAATATCTCGAGCCGAGAGTCGCCTCAAGACAACCTTCATACCCCGATTGGGAAGATAACGTATAAGCTGCTCAAGGTCTCGAATCAAAACCGAGCTTCGGCTTTAAATACCCATAAAGTGGGACTCAGGGTATGCGCCTTTGCCATCAAAATTGACAAAGTTCAACAACAGTTGAACTGGGACTTAGACTATGCGCCTTCGCCATTAAATCGAGGCTATGCGCCTTTGCTACTAAATTCAACTACGGTCAGGCTATGCGCCTTTGCCATCAAAATTGACAAAATTTAACTATGGTTGAACCAAGACTCAAGCTACGCGCCTTCGCCATTAAATCAAGGCTATGCGTCTTCGCCAGTAAATTCAACTACGGTTGAACCAAGACTTAGGATATGCGCCTTCGCCATCAAAATTGACAAAGTTCAACAACAGCTGAACTGAGACTCAAGCGATGCGCCTTTGCTATCAAAATTGACAAAATTCAACTACGGTTGAACCAAGACTCAGGATATGCTCATTCGCCATTAAATAAAGGCTATGTGCCTTCGCCAGTAAATTCAACTACGCTTTAACCAAGACTCAGGCTAAACGCCTTTGCCATCAAAATTGACAAAATTTAACTATGGTTGAACCAAGACTCAAGCTACGCGCCTTCGCCATTAAATCAAGGCTATGCGTCTTTGCCAGTAAATTCAACTACGGTTGAACCAAGACTCAGGATATGCGTCTTCGCCATCAAAATTGACAAAGTTCAACAACAGTTGAACTGGGACTCAATTTATGCGCCTTCGCCATCAAAATTGACAAAATTCAACTACTGTTGAACCAAGACTCAGGCTATGCACCTTAGCCATTAAATCACATCTATGCGCCTTCGCCAATAAATTCAACTACGGTTGAACCAAGACTTAGGCTATGCGCCTTCGCCATCAAAATTGACAAAGTTCAACAACAGTTGAACTGGAACTCAGGCAATGTGCCTCCGCCATCAAAATTGACAAAATTCAACCACGGTTGAACCAAGACTAAGGCTATGTGTCTTCTCCATTAAATCAAGGCTATGCGCCTTTGCCAGTAAATTCGACTATAGTTGAACCAAGACTCAAGCTATGCGCTTTCTCCATGAAAATTGACAGAATTTAACTACTGTTGAACCAAGACTCAGGCTATGCGCCTTCACCATTAAATCAAGGCTATGCGCCTTTGCCAGTAAATTCAACTACGATTGAACATGGACTTAGGCTATGCGCCTTCACCATCAAAATTGACAAAGTTCAACAACAGTTGAACTGTGACTCAGGCTATGCGCCCTTCGCCCTCAAAATTAACAAAATTCAACTGCGGTTGAACCAAGACTCAGGCTATGTGCCTTCGCCAATAAATGAAGGGTATGCGCCTTTGCCAGTAAATTCAACTATGGTTGAACCAAGACACAAGTTATGCGCCTTCGCCAACAAAATTGAAAAAATTCAACAACAGTTGAACTAGGACTCGGGCTATACGCCTTCACCATCAAAATTGACAAAGTTCAACGACAATTGAACTAGGACTCAAGCTATGCGCCTTCTCCATCAAAATTGACAAAGTTCAACAACGGTTGAACTGGGACTCAAGCTATGCTCCTTCGCCATCAAAATTAACAAAGTTCAACAACATTTGAATTGGGACTCAGGCTATGCGTCTTTGCCATCAAAATTGACAAAGTTTAACAACAGTTGAACTGGTACTCAGGCTATATGCCTTCGCCATTAAATCAAGGCAATGCGCCTATGCCAGTAAATTCAACTACGATTGAACCAAGACTCAGGCTATGCACCTTCGCTATCAAAATTGACGAAGTTCAAAAGCAGTTGAAGTGGGACTCAGGTTATGCGCCTTCGCCATCAGAATTGAAAATTTACAACAACAGTTTAACTGGGACTCAGGCTATGCGCCTTCGCCATTAAATCAAGGCTATGCGCCTTCTCCAGTTAATTCAACTACGGTTGAACCAAGACTCATGCTATGTGCCTTCGCCATCAAAATTGACAAATTTCAACAACTGGTGAACTAGGACTCAGGATATGCGCCTTCGCCATCAAAATTTACAAAGTTCAACAACAGTTGAACTGGGACTCAGGCTATGCGCCTTCGCCATCAAAATTGACAAAGTTCAAAAACAGTTGAACTGGGACTCAGGCTATGTGCCTTCGCCATCAAAATTTACAAAGTTCAACAACATTTGAACTGGGACTCAAGCTATGTGCCTTCGTCATTAAATCAAGGCTATGCGCCTTCATCATTAAATTAAACAACGATTGAACCAAGACTCAGGCTATGTGCCTTCGCCATCAAAATTGACAAAATTCAACTACGGTTGAACCAAGACTCAGGTTGTGCCCCTTCACATTTATATCAAGAGTATGCGCCTTCGCCAGTAAGTTCTACTACGGTTGCACCAAGACTCAGGCTACACGCCCTCGCCATCAAATCCAACGAGTTTGATCTCGCTTGAACTATAAGGCTAGACGCCTTTGTCCTCAAATCTAACAAGTTCAACCACAGTTGAACCAGGACTCAGGCCGAGCACCTTCATCATAGAACTCAGCAAAACCCGACCTATGACAAATCGAGGCGCAGCCTAGGCACCCTCGCCAATCAAGTAAGGACTCCCAACTCAAACTAAGATTCGGGCCACGTAAAGTTCGGCCCCAATCAAACTACAAGGCCGCACTTTTTATCATCATGGTCGGTAGTTCGACCGCGCCCGAACTGGGACTAAGGCTATGTGCCGCCATCTCCAAGCATCGGCCCCGACTCGCTCACACCGAGTCGAAGAAAATAGTCCTCAACAATCAAAAACTAACATGCCTACCAAATTCAAACTCAAAGGCAAATCACCCCTTAGAACGCATGCAAAGAAAAGTATTAGGTGGAAAAAGGAAAGGTACAAAATAAATACAAGGAAAACAATATAAAGGAGATTTCATTTATCTACAAAGTTAATTGAGGGTCTTCCCCGCTTACACCCGGCCAAGGCCGGTCAGTACAAAGAAAAAGAAAAAACAAGAAGAACCTAAACACCAAACGGCGAATAAAACAAGGAAAAACACATAACAAATCTTTTTACTCGGCGCCATCCACGCCACCATCTGCATTATCGTCAGCTTCTAGCATCGTCGCATCAAAACCACAGTCGGTACGGACCTCACGAGCCTTTTGACACGCTCCTTTGGAAGCAGCTTCGGTCACGATGCCGGCCTCCCACAAGTTCTTATATACATCACATTGGGCCCCAGCAAAGATCCAAAGTTCGCGAGCCTAGCTGGAAGAAGCGGCCTAGTCCCGTAGGCACTGATTCTCTTCTTCTAAGGTCGTGATTCGGTACGCCATGACTTGGGAGTCCTGCTCAAAACACCGATCCGGTCCTCAAGACCTTCTTCCCTTAAGGTTGTAGCTTCCCTCTCTAACTCCCGCGGGGACTCGTGCACACAAGTTGCTTCTTGCAGCCCTGGGACCCTTGTCGAGGTGGCCCTTGCCTGAAGCCTCAAAGCCATGACTCTCCCTCCAACGCAGCCACTTTCCCGCTCCATGCTACAATGACTTTCGCCTCCTTAGTCTGGCCCTGACGCTCGTACTCAAGTGCATCCCTCCTTCCCGCCTTGAGCTCCTTGTCCTTTGGACGAAGCTGCTCCTCGAGGGAGCGCGTTCTACCAAGTATTTGTTGCATCTGAAGCTCCCGCCTTGCCAGTTCTTCTACCAATGCCCGACTATGGGGATCATTCCTCAAGCGTGCATGCATATCTCGACACTGATCTCGGTAGCAGAGGTACTTCTCCAGCACCCGCAAAAATATCCCGAGCGGACATTGGCTCGACGGATGCTCTCCACCTCCAACAAATAAGACTGCAAAGTAAAGACAACGATTAAGATAAAGAATAAACTAAGGCAGGGAAAAAATGGACTAAGGTCATAATACGTACCCGCAGGACCATCACGGCCACTTCATTCATCAATCTGATATCTGTGACGTCCCTCGACGATGCGTTCTCGACCTCAGAGCATAGAACCTCAAACAACAGTACCAACCTATTCCCTTGTAACAATAAGTTCGGCTCTGTGAGAATCTCGATGAAGCACGCACCGTTGAATTGGTGAAGCCTTCTCGGAACATACGGACGTCGTGGGGGTCCAAGTCGGATTCGGACTCATACTCATCTCCTACAACATCCCTTCCTCGTCCACCGCCAGCGAGGTAGAACCACCCGCCGTATCTGCCGAAGGAGCTTTTGATTCACTAACAATAGAAGCCGCTGAGGAACTGCCTCCCGTCTCAGCGACTGGAACCACCAATTGAGTCGCCGAAGCAATGGTATCATCATGGCCTAAGCTAATCAGGGCAACCCCCACTGTTTGTTCGCCCTCAAGGGCAGGCGCCTCAGCCGCACTCCTCTTCGTATTCGCTGGGTGGGAGTCCAAATTAATTACAATGGGTGGAGCTGGCGTGAACGCGACCCTCTGTCTTACCAATGGCCTCTCCTCATCCTCCTTATTTGAGAGCGATTCAACTCTAGCGCGCACAAATCCCGATGGCCTCTCATCCCGAAGTGCAGCCCTAGCTGGAGAAGCACCCGCCGAAGATTCAACCGATGCCGCCCTCGGTACTGGGCATGGCACCGGTGCTGCAGTGAACCAAGCAATTGTACCGAGACCACGAAAGGCTAATTGAGGGGCCCTAACACGGTGTACCCACCCTGATCATAGAAAAACAAAGTTGATAAATAGAGTCGAAACAAAGCTGAACACAAGAAGAAATCAACTTTTCACCTGTCACAGGCCTACGGCCATGCCTCTCCCAGAAAGACGCCCATATACGTATCCCTATTGTATGGGGGAGCACAGCCTCAACCTATTCACGTATCCTAGATAGCGGAGCTAGCAACGACTTTTCGGCTACAAAATTGAAACAAGTTAATTCTTACGAGCACAAGACGCAATAAGGGGTAGAAAAGAGAATTCGACGATTAAAGAACTTACGTGCTTGATTCCAAGCCTCGGGAACATAGTGGGGGACGCCACTAAATGTTAAGTCCTGATGTAAAAGAACTCGTCATCCAGTTTTGCAGTCAGTCCCCTCGACCCACGAGGGCATGCTTGAATCATGGTACCGTGGACTCTCTGGGGAGCATAGAGACTAAGCACATGCTGCAACGTGACCTCCTTATTTTCCAATTCTGCATACTTGATGAACATTGCAAGCAATTTGTAAAGAGAATGATCGAGTTGACCCGGGCATACCTCGTAATAACGACAAAAATTAACCACCAACATAGGGAGCGGGAGCTTAAATCCCAATTTTAAGGGATAGGAATAAAAGACGCAGTATCCCCTGCAGTCGCTGTGTACCCTCTCCTCACTCTTGGCAAGAACAATGCCGGTATAGCTGGGGATGCCCCATTGTTCCCGTAATTGAACCATCCCAAATTTCCCCCATCAATGGGGCTCCATTCACCTGATCATCTCCATCATAGACAATGAAGTCAGTCCTCAGGCCTCCGGGCAGAGATATTATCTCGTCAACCGATGGAACTTCATCGGTCTCCACCGTCTCTACACCTCCCATTATTGGAGATGGACCTTCAACCACCGGAAAGTTAACTGGAAGATCTGTTAGAAGAACATTTTTGGAAGATCTTCCTGCTATTATTGATTCACTAACTAGAAAGAAACAATGTCTGATAGAAAAGATGGAAGTTATAACAATCGAAAAACAAAGATAAAAGTGAATTAGCAGGAAGAAAAGCTTCTTCAGAATCTCTCTCAGACAAACAATGAAAATATGAGAAGTAAATGCCACAACCCTTTATTTAAAATCAACACAAGTGGCTTTCACGTATCCCAATAGCTATCATTAACTACATGAACAACCGCAAAACGGTTTAGTTCTACAGAAACATGCGTCATTATGACATGCTCCATGAAGCGGCTTTTCACTCGCCAACCAGTGTCCCGCCATCGAAACAGTCGTAATGACCTAAGAACGCTGAGGAGATGTTCCGTGTGCCTTCAAAATTTTGGACGTCGCCAAACACATATCAGCCCTAACTCCCCTCGGCCGCACATCCTACGACCCGTCCACCCTGATTGACAGTTACGCCCCCGAACAAAGTAAGGCTCAGAGCACAACAAAGCTTTACCTTAGTCAAATTAAGTCAAAGAGCTAAGTGTCTTCACCAAGGAAGAGGGTTCAATTTTGATCAAACAACAACTTGATAACACAATAACAAAACACTAACACTCTACAAGGCTAAGGGCCGTCACCAAAGAGAATTCGGCCTCGACCGAAGCGATAGTTGACCTCCCTATCCGAGTTTCTCAAACTACAGTCGATGAAGTCCTCTCATCGAGCTCGGCTAAGGCACGATCTCAATAAGCGGAGGGACTAACTGTATGGGTCAGAATCCGACCCCATGATAATTAACGAAGTTAATCCCGCCTTAAACTAATTCATGATTAATAAGTGGTACGACCACTAAGAATTAACGGTATCTAACCCTTATTTGATTCGTTCAATAAGGCCATGGCCTTTCCGCCATCATGAAGGAGAAATCCCAATATGGCCACGGCCACTTATTGACAGCTTACGAAACTCACAACTATTAATATCAAGAGAGGGAACCCTAGAAAGGGGGCTTCTTCTTCGTCACTATTCATAAGAGAGAGAAAAGACACAGCGATACCCATATTATGGGAGAGTGGAACTCCATTGTAAGGCTCTGAACCTCTTCATGGAGAGGCAGACCAAATCAATACTATCAATAAAGGAATTTAATGTTTCTCCTTCTAAATCAGAGTACTTATTTTCGTTTTCTTCATTTGGTCCAATGGAATATTATGATGTGCTAGGATTTTCCCGTGATTTATTTATATTATTTTACACTCACAAAGTATATTGATAACTTTTTAGCAAATAATTTGCAATGAATAGAGTCGAAACAAAGTGGAACAGAAGAAGAAATCAACTTTTCACCTGTCATAGGCCTACGACCATGCCTCTCCCAAAAAGACGCCCATGTGCGTATCCCCACTGTATGGGGGAGCACGGCCTTAACCCATTCACGTATCCCAGCTAGCAGAGCTAGCAGTGACTTTTCGGCTACAAAAATTGACACAAGTCAATGCATATGAGCACAAGATGCATGGAGTGGTAGAAAAGAGAATTCGACGATTAAAGAACTTATGTGCATGATTCCAAGCCTCTAGGAACCCAGTGGGGGACGCCACTAGATGTTCAGTCCTGATGTAAATGAAGTGCTCAAAAAGGCGAAGCTCGACCTCGTCATCCAGTTTTGCAGTCAGTCCCCTTGACCCACGAGGGCACGCTTGAATCATGGTACGGCGGACTCTCTGGGTAGCGTAAAGACTAAGCACATGCTGCAGTGTGACCTCCCTACCGGCCAGTTCTGCGTACTTGATGAACATTGAAAGAAATTTGTAAAGAGAAGGAGCGAGCTAACTCGAGCATACCCCGTAATAACGATAAAGCTCTACCACTAACATGGGGAGCGGGAGCTTAAATCCCAACTTAAAGGGATAGGCATAAAAGACGCAGTATCCCCTGCGGTCGGTGTGTACCCTCTCCTCGCTCCTGTCAAGAACAATGTCGGCATAGTTGGGATGCCCCACTATTCCCGTAGTTGGGCCATCCCAATTTCCCCCATTAATGGGTCTTCATTCATCTGATCCACTCCACCATCGACAATGAAGTTAGTCATCAGGCCTCCGGGCAGAGATATTATCTCGTCAACCGATAGAACTTCATCAGTCTCTACCGGATCTGCACCTCCCATTGCGGGAGATGGCCCGTCAACCAGCGGAAAGTTAACTGGAAAATCTGTCGGAAGAACATTTTGGGAAGAACTGCCTGCCATTATTGATTCACTAACAAGAAAGAAACAAAGTCTAATGGACAAAATGGAAGTTATACAATCGAAGAACAAAGATGAAGGTGAATTAGCACGAAGAAAAGCTTCTTCAGAATCTCTCTTAGACAAACAATGAAAATATGAGAAGTAAATGACACAACCCTTTATTTATAGGCAACATAAATGGCTTTCATGAATTGCCATAACCGTCATTAACTATGTAACCAACCACAAAACGGTTAAGTTCTAGAGAAACGTACGTCATTACGACAGGCTCCATGAAGCAGCTTTTCAGTCGCCAACCGGCATCTCGCCGTCGAAACGCTCTTAACGACCTATGAACGCTGAGCAGATGTTTCGTGCGCCTTTAAAATTTTGGACATCGCCAAACACGTATCAAGCGTTCCCTTACTCCCCTCGGCTGCACAGCCTATAACTCGTCCGCCACGATCGAAAATTACGCCCCTAAAAAATGTAAGGCACAAAGCATAACAAAGCTCGACCTCACTCAAATTAAGTCAAAGGGCTAAGTGCCTTCGCGAAGGAGGAGGGTTCGACCTTGATCGAACTACGACCTCATATACAATAACAAAATACTAACACTCTACAGGCTAAGAGCCGTTGCCAAAGAGAATTCGGCCTCGACCGAAGCGACAGTGGACCTCCCTATCCGAGTTTCTCAAACTATAGTCGATGAAGTCCGCTCATCGAGCTCGGCCAAGGCACGATCTCAATAAGTGGAGGGACTAACTGTATGGGTCAGAATCCAACCCCACGATAATTAACGAAGTTAATCCTGCCTTAAGCTAATTCATGATTAATAAGTGGTACGATCACTCAGAATTAACGGTATTTAACCCTTATCTGATTCGATCAATAGGGTCACGGATTTTCCGTCATCATGAAGGCCAAAATCCTAACATGGTCACATCCACTTATTGACAGCTCACGAAGCTCACAGCTATAAATATCAAGAGAGGGAACCCTAGAAAGGTGGATTCTTCTTCGACACTATTCACGAGAGAGAGAGAGAGAGAGAGAGAGAGAGAGAGAGAGAGAGAAATACAACGATACCCATATTATGGGAGAGTAAAACTACATTGTAAGGCTCTGAACCTTTTCATGGAGAGGCAGACTAAATCAATACTATCAATAAAGGCCTTTAATGTTTCTCCTTTTAACTCTGAGTACTTATTTTCGTTCCCTTCATTTGGTTCAATAAATTATTACAGTTTGCTAGGATTTTTTCGTGATTTATTTATATTATTTTACACTCACAAAGTATAGTGATAACTTTTGAACAAACACAGCTGTTATGTAATTTGTGAATTTAGCTTAGCAGAAGCACAATTAGCATGATTATTGAATAGCATATTGTATATTAAGTATTGTGCTATTCTTCATCACCGTCAATCAAACATGTGACACTCAGTGATACAGGGCAAGTCGGAAGGGTGGATGATGACTCCATGCTTTTGATATTTGGGTGAATATAACACACTAGACGAACTCATCTCGAATAGATAGAGATATAAAAGTCATGTACAATATATGACAATGAAAATAGGACGGACTAATCAATTTTTAGGTTCACATTCAAAAATAGTCATCGTTTTCAAAGTTATTGAAAAGTAGCCACTATTTTACTGTAATAGATTCCAGTCCAACATAAAATACTGGAGATTGGTGCACCTGTGTATGAACTTCCAGCATATTATGTTGAAACTCCAACACATGAAAAGTTCCAGCATAATATACTAGACTGGTATATTATACTGGAGTATTTTCTGGATTTTGAACAGTATTTTCGTTCAAATTTATCTTTACATAAAAAATAACTAAATTTTGATTATTTTTGAATCAGTGGCTATTTTAAACGATCACTTATAAATTTGGTTATTTTTAAATGGGATTTTTACATATACATCCCATAATAGCAAACCTTATAACCACCCATGTTTAAGGTTTGTGTTTATTACATTTAAGTATACCACCTTTCAATTTATTTACCAAAATTATATTTAAGGTTTAATGATCAACTTATTAATTATTTGCTTGATTTGTGGAACAAAATCTTTTCATATTTTTTTTTACACGTTTTCTCTTTCTTCCAAGCAAAACCGATGCATTTCTCCCCTTTTTTAATTACACCCCTCCCACGTCTATTTACTAAAACAGAATTCTCTGGTTCTCTTCTTTAATTTCATCCTCCATTGTCGAAGGTTGCCATTGTTTACGAACGAGAGTTTCATCCGCCATATTTTCATTCCTACGGTTGCATCAAAGTCCCAAACCCTCTACAAAACTATTTTCTCTCTCTCACTGCTTCAATTTCATCCGCCATTTCCGAACCCTCTGCAAAGTTTTCTCAAGAAAACACAGTTTCAGTCACTAATATCGTATCCATAGTCAAAAATGGTGAAAAAAGCTAGTACTCCCAAACGACAAAAAGTAGCCGATATTCCATCTTTTGATTTGGGTGTTTTAACACCTAAATCACCAGTAAAAAGACAACAATCTGTCCATGCAAGTGGACAAAATTGGTTCCACAACAAATTTTATTGAAGGTAAATAAAATTTTTTTTCTCCTCAATGTGTTGTAGTTTAATATTTTTTGCCAAAAATAGAATGCAAGTGTTTATTTGGTGTTTAAGTGTTTTTTGTCTAAATGTACTGTATTATTGCATACTAGGGTTGTTTATACAAATTGTAGTTTTTTGGAGTTAATTTGTAGTTAATTGGCAAAATGTACTATTGAATCAAATTTATAGTTAATTGTAGTGTTTGTAGTTTAATGTACTTTTTATTTGGAACTGTGGCTGTTGACTCAAATTTGTAGTTAATTATAGTTTTGTAGTTTAATGTAGTTTACTGTACTTTTTATTTGGAACTGTGATAAAGATACAGTGTATAAAAGTAGTTACATTGTACATGCTCAATAATTCTATAGTTACAGTATAGTTGCTTGTAGTTATAATGTAGTTTAATGTTGTCTGTCACAATGTAGTTGATATGTGGTCTGCAATTTAATAGTGTTGTTTGGAACTGTGATTAGAAGACATGATATATATGTAGTTAGAGTCTAGTTGATTTGTAATTTGTAAAGTAATTTTTAGTTATGCTTTTAGTAAAATAACTTGTCATTAGAATGTAGTTTCATGTATTTTGTCACAATGTAGTTTATCTGTGGTCTGCAATTTTATGGTGTTATTTGGATCTTTGATTATAAGTCAGGGTATATATGTAGTTACAGTGTAGTTGATTTGTAATTTGTAAAGTAAATTCTAGTTATGCTTTTAAAAGTATAATTTGTAGTTAAAATGTAGTTTCATATAGTCTGTCACAATGTAGTAGATCTGTGTTTTGCAATTTTATAGGTGTTATTTGGAACCCTGATTAAAATTCATGGTATATATCTAGTTACGGTGTAGTTGATTTAACATTTGTAAAGTAAATTCTAGTTATACTTTTTATAAAAATTTTCAGTCATTATTCCTCTTTATTTGTCATGCACTGGTTTCTACGGTAAACGCAAAGACATTGACTTCAAGACTACAAAGTCATACATAAAGAAGCCAGTTACGGACCCTCTCAACATACAATGGATGGTTGCTGAGATTCCACAATAAAAGGAAGGCTCACTGTAAATAACTAATCTCCCTTTCTATATGTTTAATTAAATATTTTTTATGGTTTGGTATTTAATGAAAAATTCTCATATTCTGCAGGGATTGTGGCGTATTTGTGGCTGCCTTTGCGGAGTATATTAGCAATGGTGATTTGTCTATACCAAAGGAAGATCTTACTGATATTGACAAACACCGTAGACGCTATGGAGCTCTGTTGTGGGACTGCGCCACAAAGAAGCTAAATGATGGTTCAATCAGTGAGAGTGAGGTTACCGGCAAGCTTACAAGGAGGAAGGGTCCACCGCCAAAGAATAAGAGAACTAAAGTTGAACGAAAGAAGAAGTGGAGTATATTGTTCATATTTGGTAGTTGGATTTGAAAACAATTTAATCATTAGGTCATTTTGGTTGTAATGAACAATTTGTCATGAATACATTATACACGAGTATTCGAGCTATCTAATAGCATATTTTCCGTAACAGCTATCTAATAGCATATATAATACCTTCAGTTGCCATTTTATATAACTGTCAGTTCTTATATAAGTGTGGGAATAAATTATTTGTGTACAATGACTATAATTACCTACATTTGCATATAACTACACAAACTGCACTACATATAACAACAATTGCATAACTACAAATTGTTGGAAGTCCAATGCTACAAACTACTGTTGCAGTACAATTGCGCTGTTGTGTTTTCGGATAAAACTTCTTATCTTGAACAATGAAGAATCATGAATTGACGTTGCATAGAAATGCCATTTGCAGTTTTCAGCTACTCATACCATCCAGTAGATACAAAAAAAATACATTATTCAGACATATTTATTAAATACTACAATTAACTACAACTGACTACAGTTAACTACAAAGTTCATATAACTACAAAATTTGTAATTAATTGCTTAGGCTTCATGAATAGGAACTACAAAGTTTTGTCTTTATCTACAAAGTTTTGTCTTTATCTATTATGTTTAGAACACATTTAGAAATCACTTACAGTACATTATAACTACAATCTGCCAACAGTTTACATTACTCAAATATATGAGTAAACTTCTTTATTATCGTCAAAACGTAGAACAGTTACACAATAAATTCCGATAATTTGGGATCACTAACATTTATTTTGAATAACTATTGTAGCTACATTATATTGATTTCTTTTTCGGCGCATTCTTGCAACTTCTTTTGTTATGCCCTTCACCTCCACAATTGCCACATGACACCTTGTACTTCTTTGAGTTTATTTCATCAAATTTTTTGTATCTTTCCTTGTGAGGTCTACCTGGCTGCCTTTTATCTCCAGCCGGTGGCTTTACTACATCATCCAAAATATGTTGTGGAATATCCTATTTGGCTTCATCAGGAAGAGGATTAACTGGCAATTCATATGTAAGAAGAAGGCTCTTCGTTGTGTAATACGGTGAACAATAGTTGTCCGGCCTTTCATTCCGATGCCTTAATGCTGCCAAAGCATGTGTACATGGAAGTTCATCAAGTTGGAATTGTCCACAGCTACATTTCTTGTTTTCTAAACATACAATGTACCGCTTCACACCATCTAACACAGTATGTATATGATCTGTTGAAGCCCTCACCTACAATTCAAGACCAAAAAGAAACAATAAGTTAACTATGTTAGCAACAATCAGTTAACTACAAATCAGCTACAAACAAACTGCATATAAACGTTAACTACATTTACCCACATTTGAGTACATTTTAAAAACAAACTGGAAACACTGCATATAAACTTTAACTACATTTACCCACATTTGACTACATTTTAAAAACACACTGGAAACACTGCATATAAACGTTAACTACATTTACCCACATTTGACTACATTTTAAAAACACAATTGAAACACTCCATATAAACGTTAACTACATTTACCCATATTTGACTACACTTTAAAAACACACTGGAAACACTGCAACAGCTACTATTTTTACCAGTTTTTTTTACCTGCACCAAACAAGAATATATTACCTTTAGTTTCTGGGATAATATATTGTTATCTTCCAATTCTTTGTTGAATTTGTGCCCAAGTAATGTGAAAGTACCCTTTGCCTTCAATAACTTATCTTTTGTAGAAGAATGAGTGATTTCCGAAACTGAAATCTGGAAGAACTACAATTTTATTGACTATCACGCTGTAAATTCTGATTTTCAGTATTTGATGTAGAAAAATGAAAGATTTTCGAAAGTGAAATCTGGAAAAACAGATTTTCGGTGTTAGATGCGGAAGAATGACTGATTTTCGAAACAGAAAACTGGAGAGATTCATGCTGGTTAAGAGATTTTACCGTTTTTGATTGACCATTTAATTGGTACAGAATCAAAGATTAATTGGGAGCCTTAAAAACATGCATTATTTTAGGCTACAAAATAGTTAATATCGTTGGGAGCCTTAAAAACAGGCGCTATTGTAGGCTACAAAATCAGATTGATTTCATTTGGTACATTTTTGGTAACAAAAACATGGAATATGAGGGTAATAACCAAACAAGGCACATTAATGGTTATAAGATTTGCTATATGAAATGTATAGGTAAAATTCTTTTTTTAAATTTCTTCCCAAAATCACACGATCGGTATATTTTTGGGCTCAATACGAAACAACACAAGAAACAAATTTGCAATGTTTATTGAGTCAAAGCAAACAGTAACTGTCAGACGCTTCAGTTGTGGTAAATTATCCATTTTTTTTAAAACTTTTGACTGGAGTTGGAGCTCTCGGAATTCAATTCCTTGAACCAACAATTACATACATAGTGAAAAGTAATCAGCTTGCTGGTAAACAATTAAACGATATTTCCCCCTTAAAATGGAAGAAGAGCATTAGAAGAGTAGATAACTATAAAATCAATGGATATATACTTCCGGGTTAGTAATAAATAACAATGGATTAGTTTGTACATATTGGCAAATCGACGAACCTAGTTATAGTCGGATAATAGAAATGGATCTCACAATTTTGAAGGAAAAATGACATTGTATTGTTACTCTCAAAATAATAGTCAAAATATAATATATATATATATTTTTATATATATATTTTATATGTTATATATAAAAATTATATAATTTTATACACATTTTAGGCTACTATATTAAATAATTTCTGACATGGGCTAAAAATGATAAATATCCCAACTTAAATATGAAAGCTCACTGATGCTTTCATAAAAGGCTAAGGAAAGCTGAGAGAAATTTAAAAATAGTCAGATTTACAAGTAGTCATTCAAAAATAGCCCAATTTTAAAAGTGATTGAAATTTAGCCACTTTTCACGTAAAGATAAATCTGAGCGAAAACACTGTTTAAAATCCGAAAAATACGCCAGCATATTATACTGTAATTCCAACATAAGTATTCTTGAACTCCATTATATTATACGGGAGTTCCAGGATAATTATGCTGGAACTCCAGCATAATATGTTGGAGTTCCAACATAAGTACACTAGAACTCCAGCATAATATACTAAAGTTCCAACAATTATAAATGTCCAGTATAATATACTGGAGTTTGGAGCACCAGTGCTCCACTCCAGTATATTATACAAGAGTCAGCAAAGTATACCGATCCAGCATAATATGCTGGAGTTCGTATACATATACCAAACTCCCGTATATTATGCTGGACCGGTTTCTATTACAGCAAACTAGCGGCTATTTTTCATTAACTTCGTAAAGGATGACTATTTTTGAATAACCGGTCTGAAAATTTGATATACCGTACGTACTATTTTTACAGGAAAGCTGGATTACATTAGCCCAAAAGATATGATAACTTTAATGTGGATCCGGCCGAATGATCCAACTAAAGACTGGAAATTAGAGTTTTATGCCTTAATCAATCCCAATTGATACTGATAACGAAATAATTAGGTAATTATAGAATCATATCCAAAATCCTATATGGGAATAAGAGGGGGATGCCCAAGGTAAAAAAATCTAAGATCTTCCCTGTAACCAAACTAAATATAGCTCTTTTGCTATCTTGCCTTCAGTTTTCTTAATATTTTGTATTGTGATTATTTGATGTCATTGTTTTTTTCATCTTTTCTTTAGCCGGAGATTTATCGAATATGGACTCTCTATCCTCCTCGGATAAGAGTAAGATTAAGACTGCATACAATCTATCATCTCTATACCCCATTTTGTAGAAATTCAGTTGTTATTGTTTCCTATAACCAAAATCTTGTACTTGTGTTTTTTTGCCAATAGGCTCATGTGAACCCAGTTATTAACGAAGGACAATGATAGACTATTTTGCACAGTTCAACGGAAAATTTGCACCTCTACCAAAATATTGAAACATAATTCAATTTCATGTGTCGAATATAATCTTTTCTTCCTACATATTTTAGCCGTTTGGATTATAATAGGATACACTTCACCTTTTGAATGAAATAGAATGCCCTCTTGACCTTAATATGAAATGCTAGGTTTCTATTCCAAGTTATCTTATTAGACCTGTTATGAAAAATTATACTTATGTTGTTATAAAGTTAATTTAATTTGATGGCATAAAATCTTTATACGCTTATATCTATTAGAATATATTGTATATTCTAATAATATCATCATATGAAGGGATTTTTTTCTAACTATACCATATATGAAATTTTATTATCCTAAATGTGCATAGTTTGTTAATTATCCGCCTAGTCCATACTTTAACTATAATTTATATACCATTCGACTATTAGGCATTAAAAGGGCAGAACATTCCCTATAATGCGCTAAATTAAGGAGAAAATCTTGGAGTTAATTGATTCTACATTAAAATTTAATTTTTAAAAAAGAAAGGGAGATTTTTCATTTGTGTATTTTTCATATAATTAACTCAAACCTTAAATATTGAGGGTAATAAGGTTTCATATGTGGTATAGGAAGTTAAAAATTACTTATATGAATGTACAGAACTATCCCTCTTTTGTGAGGAGAAATAAATGAGTTAGGTCCTTTTCCTATAGTTTAGCTTCCAAGATTGTTAAATAGCGAGATCTCAACAGCCCCCCCCCCCCCCCCTCCCCTTCCCCCAAAAAAAGTGGGCTTCAAAATTTAATTTAAAAACAGTGAAAATTAGTTGGTATTACAAAATTTAGCTCAAAGTAATAAACAAAAAGATAGACAATAAAGTAGAGAGAAAGAGAGAAGAGAATATATTTCTTCCATGTATCCAAGTGTATTACAAAATGAATTTTCATCCTCTATTTATAGTACAACATATAGGTATACCAAAAGAATTTCATAAGTATGTCATTAAGTATTTGAGATCATGGAGGAAGATCATATGTAAATTATGAAGGTATGAGAGTTACAACAATAATGGTGAGAAGTAGTGGGGATTATCTACATAATGGAGAAGAGTAGTGGGAGTAACTTCTTGAGGAGTTATAGACATCCACTACAAAGTATAATATTTCATAACACTCCCCCTTGGATATCTATAGATAATGTGCCTCGTTAAAACCTTAACTAAAATAAAACCCAATGGGAAAAAATTCTAGAAAAGGAAAAAGAGTACACATATCTAACAAAATGTATTTTTGTTGCCTCGTTAAAAACCTTGCAAGGAAAACCCAGTGGGACAAAACCTTGTAAGGGAAAAAGAGTGCAACGCGCATTAACTCCCCCTGAAAGAGCATCAATTCACATTCTTGAGCCTTCGCATTCCAATCTTGTGCACCATCTTCAAGAGATCGTTGGTAGAGATTTGATAAATAAATCAGCCATATTAACTATAATGAATATTTGCACCTTGAAATCATAACTCGTGGTAGATATATAATGTCTTCACAAATATCGTGGAATGGCTTTTCAATATCTCCATAAATGTATCATCGCTATCATATTATCATGCTTATAGTTATAGCAAGATACATTTGTGCATAAATTGCACTGAGGAAGTGGTACCTCAAGATCAAGAATTATAGATGCTTCAAGCAACTTAAATCCTTTATGGATTGTCATATAAGTTGAGTCATATAAGCCATATTATAGACTTTAGATGCATATCAAGTTTTCATGTCATGCTAGACGTATAAGATATCGAAAAACTGATTACACATACCATTGACTTTATACTTTCAAGTATTCGAACTACATGTCCAAAACTACATGTCTTTCATATGGAATCAATTCTACTTGAATTGTATCTCTTCCATTTGGTCAATATTTTGTTTGTATTCGACAAACTTAAGATCCTCATCGATATTTAGAGCTATCATAGATGTCGTCGACGAACATTTTATATCGGTTCCAGTAAAATTTCATAGAGACATAACATGGAGATCTCTTTATTCATATATTCAGGTACCTGAATCTCTCATGAGATTTTATGAAGTGTTATGTCATGTGATCTTCTAGATCACTTGCCTCCTTATTATGATCACTTTGATCATTTGCTCATCTTCTTTATTAAGAAGTTCTTTTTGAAACCGATTTGTCTATACGCTTTAAGCGTATCAAAGACTTTGTCCTTCTAGGACTTAATATGAGCATTTGCAGTGAGAATATAGTTACTTTCTTTGGGTCAGCAAATGCGTATGGCATGCTTTGCAATATGTTGCAATTGAATTATCTTTTTATGAACTTCAAGTTCATATTATGATATTCGAGGATCTATATATACAAATGATAATTCGTTCCATGTAACTTTTTCTCAAGTGTTTATCATGTCTCCCCCTCATGTTAGAAAAACTAACTTGTTTCCTCAACTCTGGGAAATCATCTTTGTGCATTATCATGTTAATATACACTGCACATCAATAATAATAAGATGAAATTTTTTGGTTCCTGACCCTGAACCACTTGTGAGGGGAGAATATAATATACTCTCGTGTATAACGTATATCAAATTGATATAGATAACTTTGTTCTCATAAGCAATAATTTAGCTATTAAGTGAAGGCACTCAATATATTATTTTGCTAAACCAACTATGATGTAAACCAACTTATCAATATGAACTATCTTGAATAGAAAATCTGGATTATGCTCGAAATTAGATTACTGAGCAAGTTACCTCGCAAGCACCGGCCAGGTTGCAGGTTAATAATAATCGCACATGTAACCATATCATAGATGCATCATATGTGGTATGCATGGCAGGCGAATGGGCCCATATTCGCCTTTGATATTTTCAGAATTTATGGGATTCAACCCCAACTTTAGTTGGTCAATTAATTAATGAGAACAAGTAATATAGGAGAATTCGTAAAGAACTTTCTAGTTCTTCAATATTTACCCATGTGAATTCTCTATTATTGTTGCACATCATACTTAAATTGATATGGCTAACCCGAATGCCAATTGAATAAATTATCAATATTGGTAAAATTCATGTTTACATCATGACATGTGCAATTATCGATAAACTCTAAGTTTATTATAATATGGATTTTTATATCAATAAACATCCACTTTATTGTGGCATTCTTTTGTTTGTATAGTACAAATTGGAGAATAAAGCTGGTAGCTTTTCACATGCATATTATCATGCTACAAGTTGTAGTAATAGAAGATATCCAATCTTTCTTTTATTTATAGTCTCAATATAATCAATCGCTTCGCATATACTTTGGAAACTGAATAAGTTTCTTTGAGACTTACTACAATACAATACCTTATTGGTAATCAATTATGTTTCTCCAAAATAATATAATTGGCTCTTAAAGTTGTACCATTATGGTCATGTCAAAATTATGCAATATATGTTTCTTGCATTATTATTGTCCTTTAATAATCATATTGCCAAAATATTTTGGCGTACAATAGGTACGTGACCAATGACCATTCATGCCATAATAATGACATTATTTTCTTATATCATCTCAACCCTCCTTCTAGAGGTGAGTGTGGTATATTCAATACCAATAGCATGTTCATATTCTTCCAATAATGAATATGTATTCATAAATCATATGTTGTCACATTCACACCATGAATGGATCATAATCATCTATATGTGCTGTATAAAATCTCATGTCAAATTGATGACATATAATACTTTCACAGAGTGAAGGAATATTTTGAGAATCCTTATTATTCTCATTATCACAATGATGACGATTATAATTTCGTCTATTGCCACGTCCATATCCATTGATACCTTCACGGTAATAATTTTGTCTTCTTTCAGACTTATTACATAGTGCTATCATATTTTCTGCGGGGATATGTAATTTTGTTATCCTTTTCAAATTCGTAAATGCGTCTGGCATTTGATTTGCTATTCTTTGCAAATGAATAATCTTTTGCACCTCTTTTTCTCAAGTAGAGGCACGCAGATCAAGATGAGATAATGATAGATTTTTTCACAAAATTTTCCGTTTGGTTTCACCACCAACTTCTCCCCCTAATTTTGTGAAAAGTGTCTCATCGAATTGACAGTCTGCAAATCGTGCAGTGAACAAATCCCCTGTCAATGTTTCGAGGTAGCGAATAATGGAGGGCGATTCAAACCCAACATATATTCCTAACCTTCTTTGCAGACCCATTTTGGTGCGATATGGCGGTGCTACAGGCACATATACTGCACATCCAAAAATTCTTAAATGGGATATAATATGTTCAGACCCAAAACTAATTGCAAATGGGAATATTTGTGATAATTTATCAGTCTGAGACGAACTAGCATTGTTGCATGCAAAATGGCGTGACCCCAAACCGAAGTGGGCAGCCCCGTTTTCATGAGTAATGGTCTTGCAATCAACTGCAGACGTTTAATTAAAGATTCTGCAAGACCATTTTGAGTGTGAACATGAGCTACAGGATGTTCCTCTTTTATCCAATTGATAAGCACTAATCATTAAATGCTTGGGATGAAAACTCAGCAGCATTATCTAGTCTAATAGACTTAATTGGATTATCAGGAAATTGTGCTCGTAATCGAATTATTTATGCCATTAATTTTGCAAACGCAAGGTTGCGAGATGACAACATGCACACATGAGACCATCTTGTAAGATGCGTCTATTAAGACCATAAAATATCTAAACGACCCACTAGGTGGGTGAATAGGTCCACAAATGTCCTCTTGTATACGTTTCAAAAACGCAGGTGACTCAATTCCAACCTTTGTTGGTGATGGTCTAATAATTAACTTGCCTTGATAACAAGAAGTGCAAGAAAATTCATTATTTAAAAGAATCTTTAAATTCTTTAATGGATGCCCATTTGAGTTTTCTATAATCCATCTCATCATAATTGATCCAAGATGTCCCATTCGATCATGCCAAAGTACGAAAGTATTGGAATCAGTAACCTTTTGGTTTACGGTAGAATGTGCCTCAATTGCACTAATTCTTGTCCAATACAGGCCACAAGATAAAGATGGGAACTTCTCAATAACCCTCTTTTGGCCAGAGACATTCTTTGTAATGATGAGATATTCAATATTATTCTCATCTATTGTCTCAATATGATATCCATTTTGAATGATATCTTAAAAACTCAACAAGTTCCTCTTAGACTTGGAGGAGAACATTGCATTCTCTATGATAAATATTGTTCCTTTAGGCAGAGTTATAGTTGCTCTTCCGGAGCCTTCAATCAATTTACTACTACCAGAAATTGTAGTAACATCTGCCTTACACATACTTAAATGAGAGAAATATTTCTTCTCTTTGAATATCGTATGTGTGGTACATGAATCAATTAAACAAATAATTTAAAATAATATACATAGTAATGCCTTAAGTACTGATTCACAGTGACAACTTGCAATACATTCAAAGTTCAAAACGTGTTCATGTATTGTTAATTGACTCCAAATATAGTTCTATACATGTATATGTCTAAATGTGTTAATAAGAAATTTTACAATATTGCATACAATTTTGCGAAGTTTTAAGACAAATATGATTTTAGTTACAGCTTAGACAGTGCAACAATTCCATGTGAAAAATAAATGTGCCATAATGTAGACTACACAAATAAATGCCATGGGTACAAAAACTGTTGAATATACACAAGCACAATACTTATAATTGTAAGCAATATAGTAAGGAAACAATTTGTAGTATTATAGTACAATGTCTTTGAAGAACGCAAAAATCACTGTAGTATACATAGATAAGATTACGACACTAGTTACTCATTGTGTACAATATTTTGCTATATGTACTGTTTTACCTAACATTTAACAAAGTCTAATTTTTGATAAACGAATAAATTTTAGCTAGCACAGAACATTGACTTGTGAAATAATCACACTAAAGCATATAGATAGTATGTGTAATCTAAAGTTATATATTTTAAAACCATAATACAGATTATTTATCAAGTTGATAAAACTCTTAAGGTACATATCGATATTTGATTATTGATTAAATTGTTTTAATATTAATTTTAAAACAAAAATTAGGAGGAGAAAAAAATACCTTAATTTCCTCAAAGAGATTCTTGAGATAGTAGAGCTTCGTGCTGATAACGTATTACAAAACTTAGCCCAAAGTAATAAACAAAAAGATAGACAAGAAAGTAGAGAGAAAGAGAGAAGAGAATATATTTCTTCCATGTATCCAAGTGTATTACAAAATGAGTTTTCATCCTCTATTTATAGTACAACATATAGGTATACCTAAAGAATTTCATAAGTATGTCATTAAGTATTTGAGATCATGGAGGAAGATCATGGGTAAATTATGAAGGTATGAGGGTTACAACAATAATGGTGAGAAGTAATGGGGATTATCTACATAATGAAGAAGAGTAGTGGGAGTAACTTCTTTAGGAATTATAGACATCCACTACAAAGTATAATATTTCATAACAGTTTACCATTTATCCATATCATAATTGTTTTTGAGCATAACTGTGCTGACGAAAAGAAGAAAAAAAGACAATGCTAATTCTACAAAATGGGATATATGTGGACAGATGCATGCTGAGCAATTTTTGCTATGTATAGCGCAGGTTTTTAGAGAAAAGAGATAAGGAAATACTGATTAGCCAATATTAGGATATTTAACCATTAAAAATCGTTAAAACCCATTCTAAGTTTCAAATAATTGACGTTACTTTCAATTTGTGTGTATCGGATTTGATCGCAATAGTTTTTAATGTTCAGCATGCCGTATTCTACGTCAAAGGATCACCTTGAAAGGAAACAATTACAAAGCAATGAAAACAAGAAACACAAGTGTAAAATATATATTTGTTTTTGTTTTTCTATCAATATTCAAAATCCACTAAATTAACCTAACTCAGATTTGTAGTGTGTAACACCTTTTTAATGGGGAGCATTCTCTACCAAAAATTTCTCCATCATGAGCAGGGGTGGATTTCGTGTAATATTATCATATTCAACTGAACCAAGTACTTTCGACGCTAATATAAAATTATGTTTAAAACTCAGCTAAAATTATAAAAAAATAATAGTAGATATAAATTCATATCATTAAAAATATAATTAGTTTAATGTCAAAACTTTAAAATTGAACACATGAAATTTAAATGATGAATCCTTCTATGGCCATGAGGGCTCTAAAGTTATTTATCTTGTTGATTTTTAAGTTAATGAAAAACATATGGAAAGCCTTCACTTCAAAATTACTCTCTTCGTTCCAATTTATGAACCTATTTGATTTGGCACGGAGTTTAAGAAAAAAAATGAAAACTTTTGAAATTTGTGGTCCTAAACAAGTTTAAATGGGGTCCAGAGTATTTGTGTGGTTGTAAAAGCTTCTCATTAAGGGTAAAGTTGTAAGTTTAAGCTAAATTGTTATCAAATTTAGAAAGGGTTCATTCTTTTTGGAACGGACCAAAAAAAAAAATATGTTCACATAAACTAAAACGGAGGGAGCACTGCTTAATTCTTATTTTTTTAATCTTTTGTTCCTTTTCTTTAACCAACAATAAAAGAAGATCCTCCAATATAGTGATCTCTAGCTACCAAATTAAATTGAATTTATCAATATCCTCGCTTATTCTTTCAGAAAACGATATATTTCATGCTCGACATAGCAACTTAGGTGCCACGTGACCTTGAAATTTAACAAAACGTTGACAAATGCATTTTAAAGAAAATATTCCACGGACATATTGTAGTATCCTTTTTGTTGATGGAGTTATCTTCCAAACTGAATCTTTTACTTAACATTCTTAAATACATTACCCTTTGGGTAATGTACCAATTTTCTTTATTCAAGAGTTGGCTACTTGTCAATATTCAAGGACGACCCGAAATAATCCTTTTGCAAGTCAAAACTTATGTCGCTATTGATAGTATACATGCAAACTTATTCCTTTCTGTATAAATACCCATGCATGAAATTCTGGTAGTATTACCATTCTTAAGAGAAAAAGAATAAAAAGGAAACCGTTTCTGTTCATTGTTCGAAAGAACTTAATTATGGCTAGGGTTATTCAATATTTTGCAATACCCTTTTTCTTTCATCTCCTTTTGAGTTCCATTATATTGCTTCGTGCCACAGAAGGTAGGCCAATAATGGTGCAAAGTCGTAGAAAATCTTTAGTGGTGGTGAATAATTCTGGGCCTAGTCCTGGCATTGGCCATAATGAATATGAAGATTTTAAGAAATCTATTACTAATATTGAAGATGTTGAAGTCGATGATCTGCATTCGGGTCCTAGTCCTGGTGTGAGGCACAAGTAATAAAATACCTCAAAGTTATGTTACCCAAATGTTCTATAAATCGTTATGTTTGCTTCTTCTCAAAAGTCAGGAAATACAATATAATTATTATAATGCAACAAAGTACGTATGTTGTCAATAAAACTCAGCAATTGATCTTAGGAAAAAAAAAAGATTTACGTGTCATTTGTATCATTATGGATTATGTTAAAGGTTTGATAGTGGAAGAAGCTTTGCTACAATCGCTTCCTTCTTGTATAACATTATAAGGAAATTAAAGTCTATCATATACATAATTATTATTTAATTATGGAACTTTCTTTATAGAATTTCCATATTTGCTATCAATCGGTGAAAATGTATATTTATTTCACCAAATTTTCAACTTTATATACAGTTAATTTAGATTAGCCTACTACTTATTTAGCCGCCATTTCAAATTGACACGAGAAAGCAAAGAGGTCGTGACAGAGTGAGTAGTGTTCTTCACTCGATTGAAAACTATATACATGTAAAATAGCAAAAGCCTTGCTAGAAAGAAAATAAAATGAAGATTTTTTTTCAATCCTTAAAATATGATAAAATGAAGGTTTTAAATTCCTTCAAAAAATTAAAAAACCCACTTTAAAAAAAATAAAATAAAATTCAGAGACAACGTTACAGAGAAAAATGACGAGGAATTTCAATAAGGTTAGGGATGGTGTTAGCTTGCATATGCAAAACTTTATTGGTGTTTGTTTATGAGAATGACATTATACAACCTCTCTTAAAATAATATAAAAAAATATATCTTTTATATATATATATATATATATATATATATATATATATATATATATATATATATATGCATTCTGTATGTTATATACAAAATTATATAAATTTTATATGCTTTTCCGGCTACTGAAGGTAAATAGTTTATGGCGCAGGCTAGAAGCGTAATACCCCTTATTTTATAGACTTCCAGAAATCACTATGTTTTAGCGGTTATTAGTGTCTTGGGAAAAATCTTGTTTATATATTGAGATTGATAATAAGTGAATTTAACTATAATCAGGCCCTAAATATAATTACCTTCTTGTATAGTTTTGATGATAAAAGTGATAACAAAATGCTCTGATTGGCGCTTTTCATGCTTTGCAGGTTATATATGACAAGTGAATGCTATGGAGTACTTTTGGGATCAAAGATGGAGAAAAAGAGGCTAATTGTAAAATTCCGCCAAGTGAACCAAGCGAACAACTCAAACAAGGCCTGAATGGGGACTGTCGCGGTTCCACCGCAACCGCGGTAAAAGAGGGCTGCAGACAAAAATCAGAATCAGAGAGCATGGTTGGCCGCGGTTTGACCGCGACCGCGGCAGAACCGCGGCAGAACCGCGGTGGAGGTGGAGAACTTCAGGGACTAAAGTGCAAAACACGGGATTTTAGCCCAAAACCCTATTTTAAATACTAGACTTCGCCCAAGAGAGGATGTATTGATCTGGAGAGTATTTTGGCAAGAAAAACAATTGTGAGAGATCACCCAAAACATCTTTCTTCCTTTTTTTATTTTTCTTGCAAGTTTATGATGAGTGTTGTTTTAGCTTATTTACCCATAGTTATGAGTAGCTAAATCATTTGTCTAAGGTCTTGATGGAACCTATTAGGGGGTGAACTTCTTGTTTATGTGAATACAAATTGCTAGTGTCAATCTTTCATTATTCAACTTTGTGTTTGTTGTAGTTAATTGACAAGATCCTCAATTAGCTGTGCCAATTTAGTGTGCATAACTCTGGAAAGAGTGCATATTTAGGTTATTGTTGAACAATACCACTCCCAAAGTATATGAGAGATCAATCACTACGGGTTTAAAGGCGGGATTAGGGATAACGAAGCCTTGGATGCAATCTAAAGTGACTGTATTAATTAAAGCTAGCTAGTATATCTCGGGAGAGTGCATTTATTACATTACTATGATTACTAGGGAGAGGTTTACGGTAATATGAGTGTTCATGATTGATAGAGAGGTGTAGGTAAATTTGTATGAAGCATAAACATAAGGGATTTCATCAATAGAGGAAATCATTATCTTAGCGTTTTCTCCTTATTGTTTACAACCTTAGCATCCTTAGTTTACAACTGTTTATCTATTTGCAATTTTAGTTATTAAAAACACCATCAACTGTGATTCAAACGTTTGGGAAATTGGTTCTCAAGAGTTTAGTGGGTCTAAAGATAGTGATGAATAGGTTAACTCTCTGTGGATTCGACTCTAGGCAGAATACTCAGGTTATATTTGCAACATCCGCATAGTCCTTGTTATAAGGCATAGTTTAGAGTGATCAAATTTTGACGCCTTTTCCAGGGAGTTAATGGAATTATCAATCACCATTGATAGAAATACAAAAATTCTTAGTGTAGTCAGTTTTCTCTACACCAAATTTTTGATTGAAAATTTTGACGGTTATTGACGTGGTTGCACAGGTGTATGCCTAGGAACTCTACGAGGACCGGAGAACTACTTGAATGACTTTCAGACCCCGAGAAAACATTCAGGATATTGAGTCGTGCCAACAAAAGACTTCAACAATCCTAACAAACTCAATAACTCGAAATTGACATGGGTGACGTAGACAACATCGATGGAAACGTCAGAGAAATAGCACCTCATGTGCCTGAGGCTGCACTATATGATTGGGCACAACCCACAGCTGACAATCTGGCCACTGTCATTGTTGTGCCCGCGATACAAGCTGAATCGTTCCAGATCACGAATAACATGCTGCACTTGTTGCAAAATAAGGGACTATTTTCTGGGACACAAGCTGAAGATCCTCAGCAGCACTTGAAGAACTTCCTGTCGATATGCAAAACCCAAAGGCAACCCAACGTAAATCTGGAAGCAATAAGACTATTATTGTTTCCATTCTCGGTGACAGTGGCTGCTCAGATTTGGCTAAACGCACTCCACATAAACTCTATAGAAACTTGGGATGAGTTATTCAATTTCACATCAAGTTCCATCCTCCCAACAAAACAGCTCAACAAATTGATGAGATCGTGAGCTTTAAACAGAAACCAATGGAGATACTGCATGAGACATGGAGCTCATTCAAAGGAATATTAGTTATATGTCCACACCATGGTATTCCAAATAAGATGTCGGGACAACGGTTTTATATGGGATTGTCAGATAGCATGAAGAACATTGTAGATGCCTCAGTTGGTGGGGCATTTTTGAGCAAAACTTGGAGAGAAGGTCAGAGTCTGCTTGACAAAATGGCTCAGTATTCGGGGTGGACGACTAGGAATGCACCTATCACTCTAGCGGTTCATTCAGTACCTTTTGATCCATCAAATTCCATGGCTGACAATGTGGCAACCTTACTGACACAGATGATCATACTCAACAAAAAAAGGTGGAGGAATCAGGGCAGAAACAGCATGTGCATATTATAGACACCACCAATGAGGGCTTGTGCACATCTTGCATTAGTCAGCCAGTTGGTAATCCTTAGAATGCAGATCATGATCATCATCAACAACACCATGAAGACATGAACTATGTGTCAAACTATGGAGGCCAGAGACAGGGCAATCAGAACTGGGATCAGCAAACTCAGAAGACATATAGACCTCCTCAGCCGCAGTACAACGCTGGAAGCATGGGAGGTATGAGACCCCCAACAATATGGCACCTTATACAAGGCCACAGGGATACAACAATTGGCAGCAAGGGTATCCCCCACCTCAGCAGCAGCATGGTGAAAGGCAAGAATATGGGTTCACAAGACTTGAAGCAATAATGCAGCAGGTTACTGGGTCCAATGCAAAAATAAATGAAAGAGTAGATACACATCGCAGCAATCAAATATATTGAAGTGAAATTGGGCCAGAATTCAATGTCTTTGAATAATCTTCCTCAGGGGACATTACCTGAAGACACCCAAATTAATCCAAAAGATCGGGCCCAAAGCACCTGATGGCGGTGAGTCTCCATAATGGCAGGGATCTTGATGTAGATCAAGAGCTCTCGAGAAAATATACAGGCTGACACTCATTCCAGTGCCCAATGAGCAGGATGAGTCTACGATACTGATAGAGGTGACAGTCCAGCCTGCTCAGGAAGAAAAGAACATTCAGCAGAAGACCAAGGAAGTATCCGAGCCAGCTGAAGAGCCAGTAGTTGAAATAGTAGTTGATAAAGAGAAGTCCCAAGTGATTGGGAAGAACAGACCTCTTGCACCCTTTCCACAGATGCTGGCCAAGCATCAAAAGGAGGATCCGTAGAGAAAGTTCTTTGAAATGCTCAAACAAATCCAGGTAAATATTCCACTAACTGAAGCTTTAAAGGAGATGCATGGGTACGCAAAAATGATGAAGGACTTGATGTCCCGGAAATTTGATTTTCATGACTTGGCTACGGTTACACTTACTCAGACTTGTAGTGCAATGGTGAAGAGACCAATTGCTATAAAGCTGTCTTATCTAGGTAGCTTTACAATTCCATGCACTATTTGGAATTTTGCCTTTGCTAAGGCGCTCTGTGATTTAGGGGCTAGCATTAATTTTATGCCCTTGGCAATAGATAAGAGGTTGGGCATTGGGAGAGCTAGACCCACCTCCATATTGTTGCAGCTGGCCGACAGAATTGTGAATCGTCTATTTGGTATCCTTGATGATGTGCTTATTCAGGTGGGAAAATTTGTGTTCCATGCAGATTTTGTGATTTTGGATTGCAAAGTGGATGAAGAGATTCCTATAATATTAGTAAGGCCATTCTTGGCCACGGAGAGCTCTGATTGACTGTGATACTGGGGAGCTCAAGATGGGACTCAATGATGAGGAAATAATACTCAATGTGCAGAAGTCTATGAGGCGACCATGCGAGTTCGCCAATTGCTCTCTTATTGATGTCGTGGATGTATTTGTAGAGTCTGATGATGAGGTGTTGACAATTAAGGATCCCCTTGCAACATGTTTGATGAATTTAGATAAAGTTGAACGGTGAGGATTTGGCAGAATGGGTGTTGGCATTAGAGGGTAAAGGGTTCTGGGAGAGAAATCTAGAGTTTGAGCCCTTGCACTTGGAAAATAGAGAAACTCCACCAACTAAGCCATCCATTGAAGAACCACCAAAGCTGGAGTTAAAGCCATTACCAGCCACCTCATGTATGAATTTCTGGGACCTGACTCCACATTACTTGTTATTATCTCATCTAGTTTTCTATATGTGCAGATTCAAAAACTTTTACAGGTACTAAAGGAGTGCAGAACTGCCATTGGGTGGACCATGGCAGACATCAAGGGGATCAACCCTTCCTACTACATGCACAAGATTCTGTTGGAAAATAGGCACAAACATTCCATGGAACACCAGCAGAGGCTGAACCCCAACATGAAGGAAGTGATGAAGAAGGAAGTGATAAAGTGGTTATATGCGGGAATTATTTTCTCAATCTCTGATAGCAGCTGGGTTAGCCCATTTCAATGTGTTCCTAAAAAGGGTGGCATGACGGTTGTGAAAAATGACAATAATGAGTTGATCTTAACAAGAACCGTCACAGGCTGGAGAATTTGTATGGACTATCGAAAGTTGAATCTAGCCACCCGGAAAGACCATTTCTCACTTCCCTTCATTGACAGATGGTGGGAAGATTGGCAGGGAGGTCACACTTCTATTTTCTGGATGGGTACTCAGGGTAAAATCAGATCTCTATTGCACCAGAGGACAGAGAGAAGACCTCCTTCACATGCCCGTATGGCATTTATGCCTTTAAACTGACGCCCTTCGGCCTATGAAATGCACCTGCCACATTCCAACGGTGCATGATGGCCAAATTCACTGACATGGTTGAGGATATAATGGCGGTGTTCATGGATGACTTCTAAGTGGTGGGGAATTCATTTGATGAGTGCCTGTTAAATCTGACACGTGTGCTGAAGCGGTCCATTAAGACTAATTTAGTTCTGAACTGGGAAAAGTGCCATTTCATGGTACAAGTGGGCATAGTCTTGGGGCAACAGGTGTCAAGCAAGGGAATAGAGGTGGATCGCGTGAAAGTTGATGTAATAGCAAAGCTGCCTCCCCAACTTCAGTCAAAGTCATCAGAAGCTTCCTTGGGCATGTCGGTTTCTACCGGAGGTTCATAAAGGACTTCTCCAAAATTGCCAACCCTCTATGTAATATGTTAGAAAAAGATCACCCTTTTTTTTTCTGATGATTGCAGGGTAGCATTTGAGGAGTTGAAAAACAGATTGGTCACAGCACTCATCATTGTTGCCCCCAATTGGGAGAAACCATTCAAACTAATATGCGATGCCAATGACTACGCAGTGGGGGCAGTGCCGGGCCAGCGGAAGAAAAAATTGATGCACCCAATCTTCGATGCTAGTAGAACGCTGAGTGGAGCCCAGTGGAACTACACTGTGACTGAAAAGGAGATGTTGGCGGTAGTGTTCACGTTTGACAAGTTCCGATCCTACCAGATAGGAACCAAGGTAATTGTATATACTGACCATGCTGCTCTCAGATACTTAATAGAAAAGAAAGAGTATAAGCCACGCCTTATTCGTTGGGTGTTGCTATTGCAAGAGTTCGATCTTGAGATTCGTGACCGTAAGGGCACTAAGAATCAAGTCGCTGATCATCTATCACGACTTAAGGGAGCGGAAAATGTAGTAGAGGTTGAGGAAATCCTAGAAACTTTTCCAAACGAGCAGCCGCTCGCCACCACTCATCACGAAGCGCCATGGTATGCAGACTTTGCTAATTTCCTGGCCAGTGGTATAGTTCCTCATGATGTTTCATCGGTCAAAGGGAAAAGATTTTTTCGTGAAAGACGCCAGTATTACTAGGATGAGCTTATTTGTTTAGAATATGCCTTGATAATATGATCCGGGGATGTGTCCCCAAGATAGAGCAATTTTTTGTTTTGCAGGCTTGTCACGCATCGGCGTATGGTGGACACTTTAGAGGGGTTAGGACAGCGGCAAAGGTGCTAGAGGTGGGATTCTTCTGGCCAATAGTGTTTAAAGATGCTCACTATGGGTGAAAGGCTGCAATGAATGTCAGTTCATCGGGACCATTTTCCGGTACCACGAGATGCCCATAAACACAATTCAAGAAGTGGAAGTGTTTGACGTTTGGGGGATTGACTTCAAGGGTCCCTTCGTTAGCTCATATGGCAATAAGTACATTCTGGTTGTTGTAGATTATGTGGCCAAATGGGTGGAAGATACGGCAATATCCACCAATGATGCAAAAGTGGTGGTGAAATTTCTAAAGAAGAATATATTCACCCGCTTTGGGACACCATGAGCAATTATCAGTGATGGAGGCACTCATTTCTGTAGCAGAGCCTTTGAAAATTTGATAGCTAAGTACGATGTGCGCCACAAGGTGGCTACTCCTTACCACCCGCAAATTACTGGACAGGTTGAAGTGTTCAATAGAGAAATCAAGAGTGTGTTAACCAAAACTGTGAACACCACAAGAACTGATTGGGCGAGGAAGCTAGATGATGCACTCTGGGCTTATAGAACTTCCTTCAAAACTCCAATTGGAATGTCACCATACAAGTTGGTGTTTGGGAAGGCCTGCCACCTGCCGGTGGAACTTTAACATATAACGTGGTGGGCATTGAAACAACTGTACTTAGATATGAAAGCACGTCAAGAGTCACTAAATTGCATGAGCTCGAGGAGTTCAGATATCTTGCTTTCGAGAGCACAAGGTTGTACAAGGAGAGAATGAAGAGGTTGCACGACCAGAACATCGTTGAGCGGAATTTCAAACCTGGGGACTTGGTATTGCTCTACAACTCAAGACTAAGGTTGTTCCCAAATAAGCTTAAGTCACGATGGTCTGGACCATTTCGAGTAGTTGAAGTTTTCCCTTCCGGAGCTATTGAGATCGCCATAGAGAATGACTCTCGTACATTTAGAGTCAATGGTCAAAGATTGAAACCATATGTGGGCATGAGCGAGAAAAAGGAAGTGTCTGAGCTGCACCTGACTAAACCACAGAGGTCGAGCGAGCCTTAAATGCTCTCATCATGCGTTGTTCCGCAATGTTAAATTAGTCACTGTGTGGGAGTCAACCCAAGAAATTGTTGTAAGTGTAACACATTTTAAAAAAATCAGACAACTTCCCAGACTGCGGTTCCACCGCGACCGCGGTCAAATCGCGGTCATAGGCCCTCTCTGAACTTTGTTCACTGCGGTTCCACCACAACTGCGGTCAAACCGTGGCAAAACATCCTCTCTAAACTTCGTTCACCGCGATTCCACAACTACTGCGGTTAAACCGCGGTGGAATACCCTCTCTGAACTTCATCGACCGCAGTTCAACCGCGACCGCGGTATAACCGCGGCAGACCCAATTGGACCCATGTATTGAAATTTTTTTTTATTCCCCCCCCCCCCTTCTAATTAACAGAAAACCTCCCCCAGCCCAACCCTTATTTCCCATAGCTGCAGATATACACCCCCCCGACCCAAACACTCCTCTCTTTTCTCTCTCTCAAATCACCCATCCACTCAAAACCTCCATTATCACCATCTCCAAACATCCCTCTCAACACTACCCACCCCTTCCCCTCTTCCATCAAGTAAGTTTCCTCTTTCCTTTTCTATCTCTTCTTCTTAATTCATGTAAGGCAATTTTGTTTTAGATTATTAAACCCTATGTAGAAATAGTGTAATTTTTTAAAGTTTTGCTTTCTTTTATGTTTTCTTTCTTTGTAATTACCTCTTGTGGACTTGTGTGGTGCTAAAATGGTTGGGACTTTATTTTGCTTCAATTGTGGGGCTTGTTTAGATGATTTGGCAGCCTAGAAATTAATTTTGTGGTATGGTTTGGTGGAGGTCCACTTTGGCCGAAAAGTTGGGGCTTGTTGTATTATTTTGAGGCATTTTGTGCCTATCCTAAGTTGTGGTGGTGTTGTATTTGATGAATGGTGGTATTGTATTTGATGTAAACCACGTGAGGAAGTAAGTGTGGGGTGTTGTATGCCAGAGTTTGAAAGAAAGCGTGGGCCATTGTGGAGGTTGTAACCTTGAACACCTTATTAGTTGGGGTTTGGCATAGTGTATGAATTGAATGGATGGGGAATATTATTTGATGCCATTGGGTGGTGAAGTCTGAGTAATCATCCGACCACCACATGTAGGATATATTTGATGGTTCACTTGTATTTTTTGCAGGTCATATGGCTCGTAAGAAGTAAAACAGATCGCCATGCACATCCCAACAGCCTACTTATGATGCCTCAAGGTTCGAATCAGAAATGGTAAAGGACGACTTTCATGTCAAGGCCTCAAAGAGCTTCATCCTTGATATTCCTATAGACAGGGCAGCCCTCCGTGCGGAAAAGGAGGAAATGCATGATGAAATTTGGCGGAGGGAAATGGAGTTCCTATTCTATGAACCTACTACGGTGAACATGATGCTTGTAAGGGAGTTCTAAGCAAACTGCCCATCACATACATTGCGGGAGGTGACTGTGCGGGGCAAATGGGTAGATGTCTTAGTTGAAACTATTCACCAGGTGTTGCGGCTGCCCCGATTTATCAGTGACATCGACTATTACCAGGACGCTCCAGGAGTCACTTGGGATATTATGACTGATGCACTCTGCACAGGGGGACAACCAATCTGGATACGTGACCAGATCACTCTGAACTCCAATTCATTCACCCATTTGGCTAAGTGTTAGCTCACTGTCATTTGCAGCCGATTCTTGCCCTCAGGAAACACGACTAACGTGAACTTCCAAATAGACCTCTTGACGTGGTGTGTTTTCACACATAAAGATTTAGATGCTGCCAGACTAATTGGTGATGAAATGATCATGCGGTCACCGCTGAGGTCAAAGGGATTCTACTTCCCCTCCCTGGTGACTACATTGTGCCTGATGAAGAATGTCCCCACCAATCCTACTTGAAGAGTTCCCCCCTAAAGCACCTTTCAAAGCTTCGGGCATCAGAATGGGTAGGGGTGCACGCACGACCATTTAGATCGATGATGAGGATGATGACCCGGTTCCCATGGCACTATCCAGGAGATCCTATGATAGTGCCGGATCCTCCCGATGACCCCATGCTGGGGCAAGCTTATATAGATCACAGTGCACCAATCCTATGTTGCGTACTATGGAGGATGAGTCATGGATCTTCGCACCTCAATGGAGGGGCCACACATGTGCATGGATGCCATGTCTCAACGGCATGCTAGTCTGAGAGCCGGTTTATGTCCTGGTTCCATGCGTTGGGGAGAGCTTGCCATATGGACCCCAGAACCATAATCGACTCCGATTGTGGCTTAGGGAACTCTTCTTACGCTTCTGCTCTTTATTTTTGATATGACATGGGTACATGCCTTAATTTTAAGTGTGGGGTGGGAGACTTGCTCTGGTAGAGTATTGTAGTTTAGATAGATATTGAGTATGTTGTAGTAGTAGATTGATGTTCTTGTGTATAATTGACTATACTCACATTAGAAGTAACTGACTTGGCCCAACGACGGACACTTGTCGATGGGTCTCTTGAGGGTCAAAGTTGTATTTAAAAAAAACTGAAAACTAAAAAGAATGTAGAGAACTCTTTCTGAGGACAGACCACTTGGACAGTACTCTTGAGGGAAGTAGTCCATGTAGTTTCTTTGTTTTATTTTATTTTTCTTTTGTCGGAGTGTAGTAATTCTCCCTTGGTTTTTCTTTTGATCACGGTTCTTTTCCAAGAGCTTTTCTTGAATTGGGTTAGGTAGATTTTTCTTTTGTAGTTTTAGGATCGTAGGACTCTCTTGGACGAAGATGAGTGAAGGCTAGAATGAAATCCTTAATGTTCAAACCTGCAAATAACAAAAACAAACTTCAGGGTGCGATGTCTAGGCTCATTTGTAGACTCGTAAATCTATACCTTAATTTTGCACATCTTGTCTTGCTTGGACGCTCGTATGAGTGTGTTGATAAACTGATTCGTAATGAGTTACATGCCAAGTGTGTGTGAGCTATTACTTGTATTCTGTGCTGCATGTGTTACCTAGAACTTGCCATGTGTGTTTGCAAAGCGAAATAGTAGTTGTTTGGGGTTAGAGATAATTGAGGCATTTCTTTGTGTAGCCTGTATATTTGTGAATCCACTTGTATATATTTCCGTAGTTAACCCCTTTGACCTGAATCATGTTCATTAAACCATATAATTACCTATATCCATGTGTTTGAATAGTTTGACGGTTTGAACCTGTACCTCCTAAAAGCACTTGAATTACTAAAGAGCATACAAAAGTCAAAGTGTTGGGTGTTAAGGAAGTAGGAGAAGGGGAATCAGGAAAGAAATGATGCAATGGATTTGTAAAAGAAAAAAAGAGAAGAAAATGAATAAAACAAAACAAAACAAAAAGAAAGAAAAAGAATAAAAAAGTCAGTTGCACCTAAAGAAAAGTGAGGGTCACTTATGAACTAAAATGTGGAAGAACGATTGGACTGAGCATGAAAATTGAAATAAAAGGAAGTGTGTATTAAAAGTGCTTAGGGAGGTTAGTCACTATACCCAAATATATCCTACTCGTCCCTTAGCCTACATTACAACCAAATAAAGACATCTTGATCTTTGACTGAATAGCTCGGTTAGTAGAATATTACACTAGGGGTAAGCTTATGGTGTGTCTGTGTGTTATGTGAATGTTCTTTGCTGAGGGTGAGTGAATTCTTCTTATTTTGATTCCTTGTTGCTTGAATTTTATGTGTGCGGAACTTTTCTCAGAATTGTGATGTGAGGGCATGTGCCTCAGGAAGAAAAAGTGAGTTTTCACCTCTATTAGAGTAACTAGAGTGAGCACGAGTGTGTCATGGTGTTAGAGTCTTCATCTGAGGCGTGCCTGTTGCACTGCTTAGGTTGTTCCTTCATAATGGCGGGTGTGGCATAAAAATTGGGCAATGCATCGAACGGTTAGGCCTAGAAGTGTGGTTTAACTTGCTCGAGGACGAGCAAAGGTTTAAGTGTGAGGTGTGTTAGGATTTATGCCCGTCACTAGAGGGGGGGTGAATAGTGCGGCACAAGAATATTGATAAATATTGCGGAATTAAAATTGCAGGAATAAAATAAATTCGGTAATTAAAATAGTAAGGAAAGAACGCACCGAATTTATCCTGGTTCACCACAACTTGTGGTTAGTCCAGTCCCCGAGAGACTCTCTCGAGATTCCACTAACTCCGTTAAGCTTACGGGTGCTTAACAAACCATTACACTTGCTCGTAGATGTACACACTACAAGACTTCAACTTGCTCGAGGATAGCTCACCCCAAGACTTCAACTTGCTCGTGGATACCGCACCACAAGACTTCACACACTAAGACTTAGGGTACTTAGCGAACCCGACAATCAATGAGAAGATATGTTCTTCTCAAACACCTTTCTCTTTTACAACAAGAACTCTCTGAAAAGAGTAGATAAAGAGATACAAATTTAGCTCTATGAACAACTCAAAGTTGTCTCTCAAATGGCTCAAAAAAAGCTCTAAAATGATGCTCAAATAATGTCAATATGTATATCAATATTGGGAGGTGATGTGTGTTTAAAAACATCTCAAAAGACCTCTTTTTATAGGGGTTAAAGGGTGGATGTCCGTTGCTTAATTGGCAATCAATTATGCTGATTTTATGCAAGGATAATCAATTATTTGATTTGCATAATCGATTATCCTTTTACTGTTACAAAATCGGAAGAGATTCTGCTCAAGAATAATCGATTATTTGGATGGCATAATCGATTATTTTGTTCCAGTGTTCAAAACTTTGGCAACGGATGCAAGATAATTGATTATTTAAGAATTATAATCGACTATATACCATTTATATACACTGTGTATACCACAGTATACCAGAACTGAAAACTTACTTCAAAAACCATTTTGGTTAAAATGAAAACGTTAAAATCATTTTGTTTGAAGTATATTAAAAATATTTATGATATATATGATTTAATAAAATGATTTTATTCATTTTAATGATGACCTATGTAATATACCAGAATATACCAGAATTGAAAACTTACTTCAAAAACCATTTTGGTTAAAATGAAAACGTTAAAATCATTTTGTTTGAAGCATTTAAAATATGTTTATGATAAATATGATTTGATAAAATGATTTTATGCATATTTATAATGACCTATGTTGAGCCAAAAGACGAGATAACTTTAAACGTTGCTCTTACATTGTTCTACCTAACGACCTACGCCTTGGGTCTTCGGTCTTGAACATTTGAGCTCGTCTTTGGCTTGTCTATGCAATTCCGTCATCATTATGCTTCTCGGAATTCAATCTTGATTGTTTGTCATATAATATCGTTGTTTGACACTTGACTTCATTGTTTGCCATTCATCAAAACCTATACCTGAAAATCATGATAATACAACCAAAGCGCACATATCATAGATAGAATGATTTTCTACAATTTCCCCCCTTTTGATAATGACAAACAACAGGAGATATGCATATTGGATTCCCCCTAAATTCATGCTATATCTCAACATACAATTCATGTAAACAATATAATTCCCCCTTAATTGGATATTCCCCCTCAATTAAAGCATACTAGAATGTGAAGACATTCCCCCTTATTCGATGCATATGGCCTAAATTTTTTCCCCTTTTGGCATTAGCAAAAAGAGTATACCAATTGTTATTGAAACTATTGATGATACCAATTGTTAGATAAAAAAATCATATCAACATCAAATAATACCAAATGTTAGTAAAAACATACCAATCATAATAACGGTCATTTTTCGCAAATATACCAACTATTATTTAAACTAAAATTATTCATCAAAACATGAATCAATCATTTAACATAAAAATAATTGATACCAATTGTTATTCAAAGTAAAACTTATCAAAACATGAATCAATAATTAATATCAATTGTTAGCACATATCAACTTTTACGTTTTTATCAAGAAAGTGATAGCTAACCGAAATTCCCCCTCGATGCAATAAAGTTTCGTGCTTGGTGCATCTACTACGATATTGTAGTCTTCAAGCACACCTGCAAATGTACCTAAAAATAGGTTTTCGGTACCCAACTTCTTTTGGGTCCTTGGGGGTTAGGCAAATAATAATCATAATCCAAATATGAATCTCTATGTTTAGCAAAACATACGGGTGCAATGTGTCCTACCCGATTACAATAATGACATATAACGTTCGGGTTGTGCATATGTCTAGGTTGAGCAAAATACGTTCTAGGTGATCTAAAGTTGTTATTCCTAGAAGCGTTGAAATTCCTAGAGTCATTTCTAGGTGGTCTAAAATTATTAATTTTAGACTCATTAACAAAAATCCTACAATCATTTCTAGGTGGCCTAAAATGATTAATTCTAGGCTCATTAATAAAATTCCTAGAGTTGTGTCTAGGTGGTTTAACCTCATTTCTATCATCCTTTTTAATTACTTCACTTGTTTTAGAATCATTTACACTACATTTTTCTAGTGTATTTCTAAGTTCTACGTTCTCTATTTTCAAAGAGCTACAAGAAGAACAATTTGAACTTTGAACATTTAAAGAGGCTTCATTCATCTCCTTGATTTTATTTTTGAGATCGACATTGTCATTTTCCAAAAATCTATTTTCTTCTTCTAAAAAATTGATTTTATTTTTAAGAACAGTATTGTCATTTTCTAAAAGAACATTTTCTTCTTTTAGTTTATCATTATCACAAGTCAATTTTTCAAAATCTTTTTCTTTCAAAGAAGGTTGTTTTTCAAAATCTTTTTCTTGCAAAGAAAGTATTTTCTCAAAATCTTTTTCTTGCAAAGAAAGTGTTTTCTTAAAATCCTTTTCTTGCAAAGAAAGTGTTTTCTTCAATTCTTTTATGGTTTTGGAAGCTCTAATAAATTCACCATATAATTCATCATAGGCATTTTGCATTTCTTCAAAAGAGCATGAATTAGAAGTGCTTACCTCTTTTTCTTCGTCGGCCATGAAGCATAGGGCAGTCGTTTCATCACACGAGTTGTCCGAGTCCCATGTCACATGCTTTTGGACTTGAGGCGTACCTTTATAAACGGCTTCAAGTTTATCCCACATTTCTTTGGCGGTTGTGCAATAGGAAATCTTCCGATAGTCATTTGAATTCACCGCACAATAAAATATTTGTGGCCTTGGCATTATATTCATTTACCTCCTTTGGAACCATGGCTTCTCCAACTTTCTTTGTCGGCATACCGTTCTTAATGATTTGCCACAAACGAAAGTTATTTGATTGGATGAAGATTCTCATCCGCTCTTTCCAGTATGTGTAATTTGTTCCATCAAATAGTGGAGGCATAGTGGTGGAGTGACCTTCGTTCATCATTCCTGCGTTCAACATTCTCAACAAAAAAAATATATATCGCTCTCAACCGGTTAAGGCTTTCAGAGAGTTAGGCTCTGATACCAACTGTTAGGATTTATGCCCGTCACTAGGGGGTGAATAGTGCAGCACAAGAATATTGATAAATATTGCGGAATTAAAATTGCAGGAATAAAATAAATTCGGTAATTAAAATAGCAAGGAAAGAACACACCGAATTTATCCTGGTTCACCACAACTTGTGGTTAGTCCAGTCCCCGAGAGACTCTCTCGAGATTTCACTAACTCCGTTAAGCTTACGGGTGCTTAACAAACCGTTACACTTGCTCGTAGATGTACACTCTACAAGACTTCAACTTGCTCGAGGATAGCTCACCCCAAGACTTCAACTTGCTCGTGGATACCGCACCACAAGACTTCACACACTAAGACTTAGGGTACTTAGCGAACCCGACAATCAATGAGAAGATATGTTCTTCTCAAACACCTTTCTCTTTTACAACAAGAACTCTCTCAAAAGAGTAGATAAAGAGATACAAATTTAGTCCTATGAACAACTCAAAGTTGTCTCTCAAATGGCTCAACAAAAGCTCTAAAATGATGCTCAAATAATGTCAATATGTATATCAATATTGGGAGGTGATGTGTGTTTAAAAACATCTCAAAAGACCTCTTTTTATAGGGGTTAAAGGGTGAATGCCCGTTGCTTAATTGGCAATCAATTATGCTGATTTTATGCAAGGATAATCGATTATTTGATTTGCATAATCGATTATCCTTTTACCGTTACAAAATCGGAAGAGATTCTGCTCAAGAATAATCGATTATTTGGATGGCATAATCAATTATTTTGTTCCAGTGTTCAAAACTTTGGCAACGGATGCAAGATAATTGATTATTTAAGAATTATAATCGATTATATACCGTTGATATACACTGTGTATACCACAGTATACCAGAATTGAAAACTTACTTCAAAAACCATTTTGGTTAAAATGAAAACGTTAAAATCATTTTGTTTGAAGTATATTAAAAATGTTTATGATATATATGATTTAATAAAATGATTTTCTGCATATTAATGATGACCTATGTAATATACCAGAATATACCAGAATTGAAAACTTACTTCAAAAACCATTTTGGTTAAAATGAAAACGTTAAAATCATTTTGTTTGAAGTATTTAAAATATGTTTATGATAAATATTATTTGATAAAATAATTTTATGCATATTTATGATGACCTATGTTGAGCCAAAAGACGAGATAACTTTAAACGTTGCTCTTACATTTGTTCTACCTAACGACCTACGCCTTGGGTCTTCGGTCTTGAACATTTGAGCTCATCTTTGGCTTGTCTATGCAATTCCGTCATCATTATGCTTCTCGGCATTCAATCTTGATTGTTTGTCATATAATATCGTTGTTTGACACTTGACTTCATTGTTTGTCATTCATCAAAACCTATACCTAAAAATCATGCTAATACAACCAAAGCGCACATATCATAGATAGAATGATTTTCTACAAGGTGTTGACAATAGGTGAATCTAACTATAATTAGGCCATAAATAACCACCTTCTTGTATAGTTTTGGAAATTAAAGTGATAACAAAATGCTCTGATTAGCGCTTTTCATACATTACAAGTTATATATGGCAAGAGAAGGCTATGGAGTACTTTTGGGATCAAAGATGGAGAAAAAGAGGCTAATCGTAATATTTTGCCAAGTGAACCAAGCAAATAGCTAAAACCAGGCCTGAAGGGGGACTGTCGCAGTTCCATCGCGACCGCGGCAGAACCGCGGCAGAAGAGGGCTGCAGACAAAAATGAGAATCAAAGAGCATGTTTGGTCGAGTTTTGACCGCGACTGTGGCAGAACCGCAACCTCGACAGAACAGCGGCGGAAGCGGAGAACTTTAGGGACTATGTCACACCTCCCTTTTTGCTATGCACCCCCGTGAGGGCGCAGAGGAGTTTTTTCAATTAAAGGACAATCGAAATGGAATTTTTATTTAATTCAGAGTCACCACTTGGGAGATTTATGGTGTCTCAAGTCACCGGTTTAATCCCTAATCAAGGAAAGGAATTGGCTCTAAATTACAGTCTGCATACCAGATATCCGGATAAGGAATTATGTTAACTCGGGAGAAGGTGTTAGGCATTCCCGAGTTCCGTGGTTCTAGCACGGTCTCTCAACTGTTATATTCGACTTATTTATCTGATTTTAACAATTATGTACTTAGTGAATATTATGACTCTTTTACCGCTTTTATTATTATTGTTATCATTTTAAAGAATTACAACATTGTGAAAACGTATCTCGGACCACGTCACAACCAGTGTACACGTGGTCGTTGACACATTTAGACTCCGTTGAGATTTGAATTTGAGTTTCATAAATGCACACACGTATTTAGGGAAGTAATTTTAATTAAGACGCATTCCTGAAGAAACTAACGTATTATTATTTTGGGAAAAGGCCGTGAAATTCACTAAACGGCCAATACCAAAGTATATTCACTTATTGTCCCTTTATTGAAGGCCCTGCAATTTTGTGATTTATTTGGCGAGGCAAGTCCCATTTTATTTTTTAAAAGGATACCCTAAAGTGACTATGTTTTTCTATTTTTTCGTCCGTCTCTAAAATGAAACAAAAAGTTCCTAGTTTATTTACATGCTTACGAGTTATAATTGCTAAGTTCCAAGCACGGTTCATTAATTCTGAAAAGAGACGTGGGTTGTCCGTTAATAGTTATGGGCCCAGGCCCAACGTGTATTGCGTACTCCGGACCTCGGCCATCCTTAATCCTATACGGGCCTAGTTAAATTATTTTGCACATGTTTAGCCTTTACAATGGGACTGAAATTTACACTACTGCTATCCAATTAAACAAGATTCCTATCGGTTTTGAAATAGGCTATTTGTTTAATGAAGTAACTATTGAGTATCTAACATGCTTTTTCACAAACAATAATGAACTAACAAACATGGTTACTACAACATCAGTTTATTTTAACTAAGCATACATCAAATAACTTGTTAACTAAGTTACAACACAATGTTTAGTTATACATAACCAAGCACCTATATGATTCTAGTAAAGGAAGCTAACTAACAACAGTACTACTAAGATTGAGAATACAGCAAAAAATAAATTCCAGATCTTCAACTCTTCATTTTTGTATTTCATGCTTCAAATTTCCAGATTATAAAGTTCAGACATTCAATTGTGCACCTGATATAGGAAGGCAAAAGAAGAGGAAGATCAGCAGGACAACACTAACACACAACTACAACAATACTCAGCAACAACCAGTAAAACCCAGGAACTCCCAATAATAACCAGTGATAGAAACCTAGGGAAACTCAATGAACCAGTGGTCAATCACCCATAACAAACTCAGAAATGCCAAACTGTGATCACAAACAGAAGCAAGAAGAAACAATGACGAATAGAACAATAGTTTCTGATTTTTCTAATACTAAAACAAGAAGCTGGGAGTTTCAATGAAACAGTAGCAGGTTAGTACTGATTTTCACTCATAGAAGAGACCTCACTTTCAGTTATCTGAACTCTCAAGATTAAAAGTCCGCTTGTATTTCACTCTTCAACTCTCTGATTCCTCCTCTTTTCTAAGTGACAAATGACTTCTAATTTATAACCAAAGCAAGACCCTTTCTCCCCTCCCCTTTAATTATTATCCCTGCCCCTTTTATTATTACCCCCTATTATTATTAACCTACTCTTTTCTTTAATAACAACCCCTCAAATATGCTCTTCTATTTTTCTTTTTACACTTTTATTATTAAACTACTATTCCTAATTATCAATCAACCAAAAGCGGTCAAACATTCTCATTACCTAGTGGTCCCCTACTACTAATTTATTCAAGTTAAAGCACACTGGGGTCCTACTGGTCATAATACTTAGTCATATCCATATTTCTATTTTGTCTATTCCTAAAATAACCCTGAAACCTACTGTTAATGCTCTTTAATCAGGATTTGCTAAAAGCTAGGCATATCTAAATCAAATTACCTGCTACTAATAACAGATATAACCAAGCTCACTTAATTAATCAGCATTTAGCCATACAGACTGACTCCTAACAAGCATCTCAAAAACTAAATTTAATCAAGATTTAACTCAACCGCACATATTCGAACAAGCATTCAGATTAGACAAAAAAGATATCAAAAAAAATCAACGATCCATAACAAAATCAATATGGCAATCAGACAAAAATTAGAGAACATGTAAAACCTACTGAACTCATATGCAACAAAATGATAGACAGCACAACCGATACCATTTGAACAAATAGCAATCCAAAAAATTATGGAAATAGTTACAGTTTTATACAAGACTGGGCATTAGCTATTTCAATTCAATCAACCAATCTAGAAAAATGAATTTAGAGTTAAACCAAACAAACATTTAGCACGAACATGAATTAACTATTAGAACTGGACTAAGGAATGAAATTTATTGAATCGCATCAACAGTTTATAGTCTATGTTGATTAATTAGGAGAAAACTGAACCCGAAAAAATGTTTCAACGGAGAGGGAAAGAATTACTTAATCAAAAATGATGATTACAATGGAATTAATTCAAAAACCTACAACGAAACATGGACAAGCAAACATACAGAAAAGGTAAAGAAAAGTTTAAGAAAACTTACTGATTTCGGATTCCAATCAACATGTTCTTCGAAATTGAATTCCAGTTATTATTATACGCCTATTTCTTCAGAAACAGGCTTATAATATTAACTAGACACCAATTTGTCCTTGACAATTTCGAATCAGCCTAGAACCGTTGAACCCTGGATTTATCATTTGGGAAGAATAACTCGGATTTGAACCAAATTGGTTAAGGATTAGGGACGAGGAGGTCAAGGGGATTATCAGGTGTAAGTTTAGGGTCAAATGGACCAACTTGGTTTTTGGGGCTGGTCTTTGATCGAAGATTCGAGACGTTCTGCTGAGATTCGAAGCAAACAGAGCCTGGATTCGTGATGAGGGTGGTCAGGAGGCTCAGGGGTGTAAACTTGGTGGCATCGCAGTTCAGGCTGCCGGGTTTTTGGTGTGGGAGAACCATGGTGGCTAGGGTTTGAGGGTGTCGTCTCTGAGTTACGGAGATGATGAAAAGGAAGGAGACGATATGGGGTGTTTGGTTTGGGGGGTACGAGTTTTAGGTTTATATATTAAAAGGGAAAATAAATCCTGGCCGTTTTATCTGATGAGATCAATGGCCAGGATTGATCAATTGAAGGGGAACGATGTTGTTTGGTATAAGAGGGGGGGTGAGACCGTTTTGGGGAATGGGTCGGGTCGAGTTGATGGGTCAAGATACGGAATATCAACCGTCGGATGAAGGATAAATGAAGGGCCTGGATCAATTTGCCTTAGAGGAACTCCAAACGACGTAGTACGTAGTATTGCCCAAATACTACATCGTTTGGATGTTCTGTGATACTCAGCTAATTGGACCGGGATTTTTAATGTTTAGGCCTAGCTTTGGGTCTTACTGACGGCCGAATCCGATTTAAATCATTTTTCTGCTCTTTTTTTCTTCTTCTTTTAATCTCTAATTAAAAGAATTCTAATTAATTTTTAAAAATCAAAAAATAAAACTTACACAAATATTAATTAACACCTAACAACAATTAACATGAATTAAAACATTTAATTATAATAAACTCACATAATGACAACTAATAGAATACAACTGTGTATTTTTTTGTGATTTTCACTTTTAAAACCAAATTATTGTTTAATTAATTTCTAAAAATGCACAGTTAACTCCTAAATGCATGCAACATTTATTTTTTATATTTTTAATTAACTGTAACAAGGTGAATATTTACGGACAAAACAATTACAAAAATGTCACGTATATTCTCAAAAATTGTACCCGAAGGTAACTTGTTTCATTTTCGATTTCTTTTGGAGCATTTTCCATGAAGCAACAATCACGTGCTCACAGCTGCCCCTCTTTGTTCGAAAACACAAAGAGTTTTCCTACAAAGATAAAGTGAGCGGATACGAGCGATTTTTGCCTGTTAGAATACTCCGTGTGAAGCATTTTTGAAAAGATTTAACCGAACCTTTGCTTCGAAGGTTGCGTAAATATCCCTGGCTAAAAGGGAATCAGGTTAATATAGTTCGGGAAGTCTTGGTAGCTAGGAATACCGAGGGATTGCATTTTTATTGTTACTACTGCTTACCGATCTCCTTATTACACCGTGCTAAAAAAGAAAACAAGAAGCTAGGCTAGGCTAAGGATTACAAGATCTTATCTATCTTCAACTTATTCTTGCTGCCTTGATTTATTTTCGGCTTGTGTTTCTTCCGGTGCTTTTTCCTTCCGCAAACCGACTGGGATGATACTGGCCTTTTGCTTTATTGAACAACAGTTTTCCACATTTTATCCTGTCTGCTGAGGATAATGCTTCCTTCATCCAAACTGGTTATGCCGGGGTATTTTGTTGTGACCCTCTGGATCATCGTCTTCTAATTTGACTTTGAAAATAGTCTTCCGTTCTACAGGCGGGCTCCTGACTTCATCAACAACTTTAAAAATAAAATGCATTTGGCAATGATTTATGAAATATATATTGTGGTAATGATTATACAAGTAGGACCATTCGGGTTGAAACAAATTAAATGTCCTTTTGAGGAAGGATTAGATTCAATATCCTGTTTGAGGGCGGATGAATCAAAACTTATCCTATTTGAAGGTGGATGATCTTATGATATCCAATTCGAAGGCGGACAGCCTATAATATCCTATTCGAAGGTGGATAACCTATAATATCCTATTCGAAGGTGGATGAACCTCTAATATCCTATTCGAAGGTGGATGAACCTATAATATCCTATTCGAATGTGGACAACCTATAATATCCTATTCGAAGGCAGATGAACCTATAATATCCTATTCGAAGGTGGACAACCTATAATATCCTATTCGAAGGAGGATGAATCTATAATATCCTATTCGAAGGCGGATGAACCTATAATATCCTATTCGAAGGCGGACAAACCTATAATATCCTATCCAAAGGCAAATGAACCTATAATATCTTATTCGAAGGCGGATGAACCTATAATATCCTATTCGAAGGTGGATGAACCTATAATATCCTATTCGAAGGCGGATGAACCTAAAATATCCTATTCGAAGGCGGATGAACATATAATATCCTATTCGAAGGCAGATGAACCTATAATATCCTATTCGAAGGAGGATGAACCTATAATATCCTATTCGAAGGGGATGAACCTATAATATCCTATTCGAAGGCGGATAAACCTATAATTATCCTATTCAAAGGTGGACAACCTATAATATCCTATTCGAAGGTAGATGAACCTATGATATCCTCTTCGAAGGTGGACAACCTATAATATCCTATTCGAAGGCGGATAAACCTATAATTATCCTGTTTGAAGGTGGACAACCTATAATTATCCTGTTTGAAGGTGGACAACCTATAATATCCTATTCGAAGGCGGATGAACCTCTAATTATCCTGTTCGAAGGTGGACAACCTATAATATCCTATTCGAAGGCGGATCAACATATAATATCCTATTCGAAGGTGGACAAACTATAATATCCTGTTCGAAGGCGGACAACCTATAATATCTTATTCGAAGGCGGATGAACCTATAATTATCCTATTCGAAGGTGGGCAACCTATAATATCCTATTCGAAGGTGGATGAACCTATAATTATCCTATTCGAAGGTGGACAACCTATAATATCCTATTCGAAGGCAGATGAACCTATAATTATCCTATTCGAAGGTGGACAACCTATAATATCCTATTCGAAGGCGGATGAACCTCTAATTATCCTATTCGAAGGTGGACAACCTATAATATCCTATTTGAAGGCGGATCAACCTATAATATCCTGTTTGAAGGTGGACAACCTATAATATCCTGTTCGAAGGTGGACAACCTATAATATCCTATTCGAAGGTGGACAACCTATAATATCCTATTCGAAGGCGGATGAACCTATCTTCAAAACTTGAAATTAAAAGAGCGAAATGTATACCTCTATTATACGGGCGGGCTCCCGACTTCAAAACTTGAAATAATCTTACCTCTGATTGCTTTTCTTAAAATTGTGTTTCTTGCTATCCCTTGAAACTTGAATTGATTTCCTCGTTCCTCCGAGAAAATTTTCGGCATGTGGCATGTTTTTTGCCATTAATAAGATTTCCTTTTCCTGCTTCAAATCAAAGAAAATTTGTTAGTTCTAATATATGGTGAGTTGTCATGCCACTCCTGTTGGGGGCGGTTTTTCCCTTTCTCTCTTCCCATCTCTGTGTTTCATTACGCTATCAAAGCTTGCTGGGGATTATTTTACTGAGGTTGAATTTTCCTCTTCTTTCTTCCCCAACCTGTGTTGTCTAACCCTCTTGGAACTTGGTCAAAAATCTATTGGGTATGCTCCTACATCTCGATGATCTACTGGGGACCCTCTTCGAATTTGGTCCACAATTTTCTCAACTGTTGTTTTCCCGTTTTTCTCCGTACTTGCCTTGACATATTATTCGACCTTGCAACAAACCCTTTTTTTGTCTCTGGCCTGTCCTCTTCCTATTTTTCTTTGTACCATTTCGGCAACTGGTAGTAAGCTCTGAAAGATCTTTCTCAAAATTAATTTCTGGAAAAAGTCTTTTAAACAAAGAAATGAAAAAGATAGAAAAAGAGAAAATCTTTCAGAACAAACACTAGGGGAAAGAAAAGAAAGTAACTTATCTGGGTGGTATAAACGATCCCAACAATCATGTCGTGCATTCCGGATTAATCAACCCAGTCTATTTGTATCAATCAATCTTTCTGATGTCTTCACTTGCTGGGGATAAACAGGTGCCCAACTCTTCGCAAAATGTGGATCCCTTCCGCCAATCTTATCACATCGCCTCATAGTGCCCTTCGAGAGGTTTTCACTAATAAGACTCTCTCATTTTGCTTCTCTCAGCTTTCGTCGCCTTATGGTGCCTGTGAAGGTTTTCACCGATAAGATTCTCTCTGCTGGGAATTCTTTTGACTATCAATTCTTTTCAGCTCATGATCCTCATTCAGTCGGGGACCCGCATGTTATTCTCGGCTTTCATTTGTCTGCCTTGACACCTCTCGGATACTGATCGGGAGGTCTTTTTTGGACTCAATATGGGTTTTATGTGGGGCTTATAAAAAAGGAGATAAAAATTCAAAATAACTTTGATGGGTAAAACATTACAACTCTTGGAATTAAACCTCTTTTCAAAATTTAAAAACATAACTTCTGCCTCAGTTTCTTGCTTGGGGGATTTTCATTTTTTATGACACTTTGTCACGCTATGACCGAGCCGTGAGGCGACTACGTATCCTCTTTGAGGAATCAGGTCAAACGTAGTTCACTAGATTCCTTTTTCTTGTGACTTTCTTCTGTTTTGTTATTATTTTTCTTTCTTCTTTTTTTTCCACTTTTTTTTTCTTTTCATTTTTCATTATCGTTTTTCATTTAATGATTCTAAGAGAGGGGTATGAAAGATTAAATAAGGCTCAAAAGGGGGAAGCAAATGTTAAAGTGTTTGGATAGTAGAAAAATTGCCTCCGTCATTTCATTCTTCGATTAATGCCAAGTGCAAACAAGCAAACAATTATAATCAAAGAAGTCATACAAAATACCTCTTGGCTGCATCAGAATTGATAGCCATGTTGATACATCTTTCCTCGGCATCTGTCAAACATAAAGCGCCATTGGATGACACTCTTGTCACAATGAATGGTCTGTACCAGTTCAGGGCGAACTTGCCTTTTACTTCGGCCTGATATGGCAGGATTCGTTTCAACACTTGCTGCCCCACTTCAAATTTCCTTAGACGCACATTCTTATTATTTCTCTTGCCATTCTCTTTTGATACGACTGGCCATGACATACTGGTGCCAATCTCTTTTTATCAATTAAGCTCAATCGTTCCAATCGGGCTTTGACCCATTCATCATCATCGGTCTCAGCCTCGGTGAAAATTCAAAGAGGCAGAATTTCAACCTCTAATGATATCCCTATTTTAGTTCCGTATACCAACAGATAAGGAGTTGCACCTGCTAAACTAGGAACAGTAGTGCGATAACCCAACAACGCAAATGGTAGCTTTTCATGCCATTGTCTGAACCCTTCTACCATTTTTCTCAATATCTTCTTTATGTTATTGTTGGCCACCTCAACTGCTCCATTCGGGTTTTGACCCACTTATTATCATCAATCTACCTCTTATATTATTAGTTCATAATTAGATTGATTTTTTTTAGACTGGTTGAAGATCCATCGTGCATGCCATGTCATTAGAACCAGTATAAAGAGAACTATTCAGAAAGAGAAAACAAGAACACAAAATTAAACTAAAGTAAAAGTGAAGAAGAATTTTTTTTTTCATTATTTATTGAATTACGGGAAACAAGATTTCACCCTTTTACAAGGACAAAAATAAAAGAAGCCGCATTACAACCCCGGAATGATCCAGAAAACAAGAAGGAAAATCAGAGCCCACTACCAAGATTCCCTCCAGCTGACCCAGACATGGAGCATCTTCCCAATTAACAAGCACGGCATTTTTAGCCATTGAGCTTCACATCCATATTGCCAAGACGACTATCAGCTTCAAGATCTTCAGCTTTAGTCAGTACATTCTCATACCTCATATCATCGGGCATCATTCCCACAAAGTGAGCATCATCATGTTTATGTAAAAGATTCAGTGTGATATTCTCGGTGTCACTGTCTTGAATCAAATTTACCTGGATCTTGTACTTCGAGCTTACCACAAACCGACCACCCCAACTTTCTCAAAATTCAAAACAAAACATGTTAGAATGCACTTAGTGAGTCCTCATTATTAACAACATCTTTTGTTTCTTTCGTTTCCACTTTTTTTCATTTTTTTTTCATGGTGGTCGAATCTTATAGAGATTGCCTACGTATCATGACCCCGCATGAATCAGACCGTGCGTAGTTCGGACCAATAAAATTTAAACGGCAATAAAACATTTTTTGGGTTTTCAAATTTTATAGCAAAACCAATTTTAATTACAATGGTTCAAAAACTGACCAAACTAACAAACTTGACGAAAAGACAACATACATACTTGAAAATCAAACAACCCGCATATTTTATCAGAAGAATTACAAACTCAAAAACAAACGGATAGATTCATTTTCCTATTTTCCACTTTCAGCCAAATGGCTATTTCTGCAACGTGTCCCTCTCTCAATTCACATGAATTTTAAGGCCGGAAAAATTATCTCACGACACTCTGCAAACCTGTCCATTCTTTTATGAAAATAGCCTTTCGACAATTTAAATATACTCTAAGGCTATCTCGGCAAGAACGATTTAGTACATTGCCGAAGCTGGCTTATCTTATTTTGACCACAAATTCAGACGACATTCACTTGCCTACTAATTATTTTTAAATGAAAGGCTAAATTTTGCAAATACGACCTTTCATCACTTCGGGGACGAAGATTTTTAATGATGTGTAGGTCAACTGGCCAAAAATTTAAAAATGACCCAAAGGTGGCTGTTTATGCAAAGTCAGCCTTCATGTGTCCCTTTCGAAAACATTCAACTATATTTGACAAAACGGCATCTCCGAACTCATTTATGACGATAGTTAATATTATGACATTTTTGGCCATTTTCGTAAAAGGGGAGGTTGGACCGATGAGGGTTGCCTACGTATCTCACGCCTTGTGAGAATCAAACCAGCGTAGTTCGCAAAATTAATTGAACTATTTTAACACAAGAATTTTTTTTAATTTGATTTTTTGCAGCAAATAACAAAACCACTTTCAAAGCACGACTCTTTTCATTTTAATTTTTTGGCATTTCATAAACAAATAAAAAAATTATTTTTTAAAAAACAAGACTCTTTTTCATTTTCATTTTTTCATGGTAAGACAAACTATTTTCCTTTTCTATTTTTTGAATACAAGACTAAATAATGACTCTTTTTTTTTCTTCGTTTTCATTTTCAACAAACAACTTATTTTTCCCAATTAAAAATAAAGCCTCTTTTTTTTATTTTTAGTAACACAACCTTTTTTTTCGAACTAAAAATAAAGACTCTTTTTTTTTCTTTTTCAATAACCCTCCCCCCACCTTTTTTGGTTTTTGAGTAAAACAAATGAAAAAAAAATATATTTTTTCAAAATTTCGGTAGTGTTTCGGCAATATTTTTGAATTGAAAAAAATATCGTTAATTCTCTACACTATTATTCTCTCCTTTTTTCACAATATTTCCACGATTCATAAGCCGATCGAGATGCAGGTCTGAAACAAATTAATGCACAGGAAAACAAATAGGACGCATCAAGATGGTCTTTTTCATTTCAGGTTGCTAGTCCCAGACGGGCACAACCCCTGTGTTAAGTCCCCTAAGTCAAAATCAATGTGATGCAAAATAAGTTTTTCCTACTAGGGATCCGGCATAAAGATATGTTATACTAAGCTTCAACCTAGGTTATTGTTCTAGACCTGGCTTTTTACCCGAGCGGACAACTCGAGCCGAGGATGGGAACTGCATATCGGTAACCGAAAGATCCTCCGGTTTTGCAATCCCACCGAATCCTCGAACTAAATTGGGATTATGACACTAATAGAAAGAAATCACGAGCAGCGTGCACTCCTCAAGAAGGAGAAGAGAAGGGTTCGACACAGTTTATATGTACAGTCGAGGTAATATCAAAGTGGTAAAAATCATCATTTTGCACATAGTATATATCAGGTAAAATATCATATAATAAAATAAAGCCTAATAAAACAATTTCTAAGCTCGAATTCTAACCCTGAACCAGTGGTTCTGGGTCAATAATCCCCAGCAGAGTCGCCAGAGCTGTCACACCTCCCTTTTCGCTATACACCCCAGCGAGGGCGCAGAGGAGTTTTTCCAATTAAAGGACAATCGAAATAGAATTTGTTTATTTAATTCAGAGTCGCCACTTGGGAGATTTATGGTGTCCCAAGTCACGGTTTAATCCCGAATCGAGGAAAGGAATTGACTCTAACTTGCAATCTGCATACCAGATATCCGGATAAGGAATTCTGTTAACCTGGGAGAAGGTGTTAGACATTTCCTAGTTCTGTGGTTCTAGCAAAGTCGCTCAACTATTATATTCGACTTATTTATCTGATTTTAACAATTATGTACTTAGTGACTATTATGACTCTCTTACCGCTTTTATTATTATTGTTATCATTTTTAAATTGCAACGTTGTGAAAACGTATCTCGCACCACGTCACGACCCGTGTACACGTGGTCGTTGACACATTCAGACTCCGTTGAGGATTGAATTTGAGTTGCAAAAATACACACCCGTATTTAGGGAGGTAATTTTAATTAAGATGCATTCCTAAAGAAACAAACGTATTATTATTTTGGGAAAAGGTCGTGAAGTTCACTAAACGGCCAATTTCGAAGTATATTCACTTATTGTCCCTTTATTGAAGGCCCTGCAATTTGTGATTTATTTGGTGAGGCAAGCCGCATTTTATTTTTTAAAAGGATACCCTAAAGTGACCATGTTTTTCTATTTTATTGTCCGTCTCTAAACTGAAAGAAAAAGTTCCTAGTTTAAATACATGCTTACGAGTTATTATCGCTAAGTTCCAAGCACGGTTTGTTAATTCTGAAAAGAGACGCGAGATGTGGGCTGTCCGTTAACAATTATGAGCCCAGGCCCAACGTGTATGGCGTAATCCGAACATCGGCCATCCTTAGTCCAATACGGACCTAGTTAACTTATTTTGCACATGTTTAGCCTTTACAATGGGATTGAAATGTACACTACTACTATCTAAGTAAACAAGATTCCTACCAGTTTTAAAACAGGCTATTTATTTAATGAAGTAACTATTGAGTATCTAACATGCTTTTTCACAAACAATAATGAACTAACAAACATGGTTACTACAACATTAGTTTATTTTAACTAAGCATACATGAAAGAACTTGTTAACTAAGTTACTACACAATGTTCAGATATACATAACCAAGCACCTACATGATTCTAGTAAAGGAACCTAACTAACAATTGTACTACTAAGATTTAGAATACAACATAAAATAAATTCCAGATCTTCAACTCTTCATTTTTGTATTTCATGCTTCAAATTTCCAGATTACAAAGTTTAGCCATTTGATTGTGTACCTGATATAGGAAGGCAAAAGAAGAGGAAGATCAGCAGGACAACAGTAACACACAACTACAGAAGTACTCAACAACTTTCAGCAACAACTAGTAAAACCCAGGAAAGCCCAATAATAACCAGTGATAGAAACCCAGGAAAACTCAATGAAAGAGTGGTCAATCACCCACAACAAACTCAGAAATGCCAAATAGTTATCACAAAACAGAAGCAAGAAGAAACAACGACCAATAGAACAAAAGTTTCTGATTTTTCAAATACTTAAAACAAGAAGCTGGGAGTTTCAATTAAACAGTAGCAGGTTAGTACTGATTTTCACTCACAGAAGAGACCTCACTTTCAGTTATCTGAACTCTCAAGATTAAATGTCCGTTTGTATTTCACTCTTCAACTCTCTGAATTCCTCCTCTTTTCTAAGTGACAAATGACTTCTAATTTATAACCAAAGCAAGACTCTTTCTCCCCTCCCCTTTAATTATTATCCCTGCCCCTTTTATTATTATCCCTATTATTATTACCACACTCGTTTCTTTAATAAAAACCCCCCAGATATGCTCTTCTATTCTTCTTTTTCACTTTTATTATTAAACTACTATTCCTAATTATCAATCAACCAAAAGCAGTCAAACATTCTCATTACCTAGTGGTCCCCTACTACTAATTTATTCAAGTTAAAGCACACTGGGGTCCTACTGGTCATAATACTCAGTCAAATCCAGATTTTTATTTTGTCTATTCCTAAAATAACCTTGAAAACTACTGTTAATGCTCTTAAATCAGGATTTGCTTTAAGCTGGGCATATCTAAATCTGATTACCTGCTAATTAGAACAGTTATAACCAAGCTCACTTAATTAATCAGCATTTAGCCATACAGACTGACTCCTACCAAGCATCTAAAAAACTAAATTTAATCAAGATTCAACTCAACCACACATATTCAAACAAGCATTCAAATTAAACAAAAATGATATCAAAACAAAATCAACTATCCAGAACAAAATCAATATGGCACTCAGACAAAAATTAAAGAACATGTAAAACCTACTAAACTCATATGCAACAAAATGATAGACAACACAACTGATACCATTTGAACAAATAGCAATCCAAACAATTATGGAAATAGTTACAGTTTTATACAAGACTGGGCATTATCTGTTTCAATTCAATCAACCAATCTAGAAAAATGAATTCAGAGTTAAACCAAACTAACATTTAGCACGAACATGCATTAACTAACAGAACTGGACTAAGGAATGAAATTTATTGAATCGCATCGACAATTTATAACCTATGTTGATTAGTTAGGAGAAAACTGAACCTGAAAAAATGCTTCAATAGAGGGGGAAAGAATTATTTAATCAGAAATGATGATTACAACGGAGTTAATTCAAAAACCTACAACGAAACATAGACAAGCAAACATACAGAAAAGGAAAAGAAAAATTTAAGAAAACTTACTGATTTCGGATTCCAATCAACATGTTCTTCGAAATTGATTTCCAGTTATTATTATATGCCTATTACGTCAGAAACAGGCTTATAATATTAACTAGAAACCAATTTGTCCTTGACAATTTCGAATCGCCTAGAACCGTTGAACCCAAGATTTATCGCTCGGCCAAGTATAACTCGAATTTGAACCAAATTGGTTATGGATTAGGGACGAGCAGGTCCAGGGGATTATCGGGTGTAAGTTAAGGGTCAAACGGACCAACAAGGCTTTTGGGGCTGGTCTTTAATCGAAGATTTGAGACGTTCCGTTGAGATTCGAAGCAAACAGAGCCTGGATTCGTGATGAGGGTGGTCAGGAGGCTCATGGGTGTAAATTTGGTGGCCATCGGAGTTCAGGACGCCGGGTTTTTGGTGTGGGAGAACCATGGCGACTAGGGTTTGAGGGTGTCGTCTCTGAGTAGATATGATGAACATGAAGGAGACGGGATGGGGTGTTTTGTTTGGGGATGGGGTAAGAGTTTTAGGTTTATATATTAAAAGGGAAAATGAATCCTGGCTATTTGATGTGTTGAGCTCAATGGCCAGGATTGATCAACTGAAGGGGAACGATGTCGTTTGGTTTAAGTGGGGGTGAGACCGGTTTGGGAATGGGTCAGGTCAAGTTGATGGGTCAAGAGACAGAATATCAACCCAGATGAAGGATAAATGAAGGGCCTGGATCAATTTGCCTTAGAGGAACTCCAAACGACGTAGTATTGTCCTAATACTACGTCGTTTGGATGGTCTGTGATACTCAGCCAATTGGACCAGGTTTGGTAATGTTTGGGTCTGGCTTTGGGTCTAACTAACGGCCCAATCCCATTTAAATCATTTTTCTACTCTTTTTTTTCTTCTTTTAATTTCTAATTAAACAAAATTCTAATTAATTTGTATAAATCAAAAAATAAACTTACACAAATATTACTTAACACCTAACAACAATTAACACATGAATTAAAACATTTAATTAAAATAAACTCACATATGACAACTAATATAATAAAATTGTGTATTTTTTGTGATTTTCACATTTGAAACCAAATTATTATTTAATTAATTTCTAAAAATGCACAGTTAACTCCTAAATGCAAGCAACATGTATTTTTTGTATTTCTAATTAACCGCAACAAGGTGAGTATTTACAGACAAAAAAATTACCAAAATGTCACGTAAATTCTCAAAAATTGTACCCAAAGGTAACTTGTTTAATTTTCGATTTCTTTTGGAGCATTTTCCGTGAAGCAAAAATCACATGCTCACAGACTAATGTGAAAAACACAGGAATTTTAGCCCAAAATCCTATTTTAAGTACTAGACTTCGCTCAAGAGAGGATGTATTGATTTGGAGAGTATTTTGGAAAGAAAACAATTGTGAAAGATCACCCAAAACATCTTTCTTCCTTTTTTTATTTTTCTTACAAGTTTATGATGAATATTGTTTTAGCTTATTTACCCATAGTTATGAGTAGCTAATCCTATGTCTAAGGTTTTGATGGAACTTATTAGGGAATGAACTTCTTGTTTATGTGAATACAAATTGCTAGTTTCAATTTTTAATTGTTGAACTTTGTATTTGTTGTAGTTAATTGACAGGATCCTCAATTAGTTGTGCCTATTTAGTGTGCATAAATCAGAAGAGAGTGCATATTTAGGTTATTGTTGAACAACACCACTCCCAAAGTATATGAGGGATCAATAACTGTTGCGGGATTAGGGATAACGGAGCCTTGGATGCAATCTAAGTGAACTGTATTAATTAAAGCTAGCTAGTGTATCTTGGGAGAGTGCATTTAGTACATTATATTGATTACTCAGGAGAGATGGTGAGCGTTTATGATAGAGAGGTGTTGATAAATTTGTATGAAGCATAAACATAAGGGATTCCATCAATAGGGAAAATAATTACCTTAGCATTTTCTCCTTATTGTTTACAACCTTAGCATCCTTAGTTTACAGCTTTTTATCTACTTGCAATTTTAGTTATTAAAGACACCATCAACTGTGATTCAAACGTTTGAGAATTGGTTCTCAAAAGATTAGTGGGTCTAAAGATAGTGATGGATAGGTTAACTCTCTGTGGATTCGACTCTGGGCAGAATACTTAGGTTATATTTGCAATGTTTGTAGAGTCCTTGTTATAATGAATAGTTGGGCGTGATCAGAGATGACGTGTCATGACACGTGAATTAGTCAAATAGTCAAAGAAATAGATTTAGCTAAGAGACACGCGCAATAACAGATGCGAGCAAAGATAGAGGATAAGGCAAGGGCGATTAGTTAGGAGATGCAAAGCCCGCACCTATTCAAGATGTTTTAAGCACAACGATCAAAGGGAATGAACCTGATAGCCTATGAGATACAGTATTTAATGCATATTAAATACTAAAAACGTTAGAGAATATTTATTTTAATGCCTGATTGTGTAACGTATTGTTAAATGACATTTATTACTCATTATAGCTTAAGGCAAGGCTCATGGTCTCGAAAAGGTTATAAAACGGGAAAGAACTAACAATTATAGAAGACAAGGAATTACTGGAATATACTTGATTTACTTGCTTTATTATTACCTTATTCTCAAAAGTCTTTTTTTATATTTTCTTCTGATTATCAGTAGCCCGCATTTTCATAAAATTCTAGCTTTGACCAAGGTCCTATTTTTTGTTAAACAAATTGGTTCAGTTACTGGAAATCTGATAATCAATTTCCATTTACTATGGCAAACAACAACGTCAACACTCTAGAAAACCAGGTAAATCAAAACCCACCAAGATCAAAGAGATTTACAAAACATTCATCTGGTCCCTTCTCCACATGGTTCACCACGACAATCTCATGAAGGCACTCCTGAGTCTCATGCTAGTGAACAGGAACAATGTGAACATTTCGAAGGGACAGATGAGGCTTTACAAAAAGTAATTAATGCACGGGTTAACAAAGCTTTTCTAGCTCTAGTCAGTCGGTTACCTGCTGCACCGCCTACACTTACACCTAATAACAACATGTTGGAGAATCCCCATTCTGGGATTATTAATTCTGGAAATGGAGGAACCCCCAGTGAATCACGGGAGGGAGAACCAGGTAATTCAACCAATTCTCATTTGCAAAATTTAGTACTAACCTTGCAGAAACAGCTCAAGGAACAAAATGACCGCATAGAGCAAATCCCTGGAGTTCCATATGTAATCAAAGGAGTGGATATGGATAAATATTCACAACTGTGAAAGCCAAGTGCTACCCCCTCCCAATTCCAGAGAAATTCAAAATGCCTGATGTCCCAAAGTATGATGAAACAAAAGACCCACGAGACCACGTGACGACATTCACAACTGGCGTGAAGGGAAATGATTTGACGAAACAGGAGATTGAATCAGTCTTGGTCAAAATATTTGGTGAAACACTCACCAAAGGGGAGTTAACTTGTTATTCTCTCTTACCCAAAAATTTTATTAACTCTTTTGCTGAGCTTACATATTCTTTCATTAAAGCACATTCGGGAGCGCAAAAGGTAGAGAAAAGAATGGAGGAAATCTTCAAAATCAAGTAAGGAGATTCAGAACTACTTCGAGATTCGTTGATAGATTTCAAGTGAAAGAACGACTTTACTACGTGTACCTGACAAGTGGGCATCTATACCATTCACGAGTAATTTGAACGAAAGAAACTCGAAGGACACGAGGAGACTCAAGGAAAGTTTACGAGAATTCCCTGCTACAACATGGGATGATGTTTATAACAGGTACAATACGAAGCTGCAGATTGAATAAGATATTGTTCCAAGATTCCAAAAAGAGGAGAAAGTAAGTCCGAGAAGTGCAGAAAATGAAAGGAGGTCCGGTAAAAATAGGTATGAGCCATATATGGGAATTGCGGGAAAAGACTCACGGTCAAGGTTAGATAATCAAAGGTACGATCACAAATCTAGAAATAATGAGTCAGGTTCCACATCTAGATTTAGGAACGAGTGAAACAAGCAAGAGTCACGAGATGATGACAGAAGTTTAAAGGCGAGATTCAGTGGCTATAATTTCAATGTCACCATCTCTGAGCTCATAGCTGTTTTAGAAGAATGTGAGATAAGGTCTGATGGACAAAAGAGATGAGATCAAATCCAAACCGGCATAACCCTGATCATTGGTGCGAATTTCATAATGATCACGGCCATAAAACATCTAAATGCAGATTTTTGCAAAGTGATGTTGATCATTTGTTGAAACAAGGGTATCTTACTGAGTTGTTCGGTGAGAAAGGCAAAGAGGCTTACATGAAAAATAGGCAGGTTCCCCCAAAACCACCATCTCCCAAAAGAATTGTCAACGTCATAAGCAGGGGAGAAGATATTAACGGTGTAACGTATACAACGTCCAATAAAGTTTCTAAAGTCACTATTACCCACGGGAAGCGAGTACACCAAGTCTTAAAGGAAGAAAGTGTCACATTTGATGATGCAGATGCAGATGGTGTATTATCTCCACATAATGATGCACCAATATTATCTTTACTTGTATATGATACTAATGTGAAATGAATTTTGACTGATCCAAGGAGTTTTGTAAATATTATCCTACTAAGGATATTGCGTGAAATGAAAGCTGAAGAAAAATGATTCCAAAGGCGCATACCTTGTCTGGATTCGATAATTCTAGCGTGGTAACAAAAGGAGAGGTAATACTAACAACTGTTGCAGAAGGTGTTATTAGAGAAACTAAATTTCACGTAGTATATATGGAAATGTCTTATAAACTTTACACCAAGTTATTAAATTCCCATCACCATGGGGAATTTACCAAATTTGTGGAGATCAACATGCAACCAAGAATATTAATTCTGTGACAGAAGAGAAATAGAAATCACATAAAGCAGTTGAGGATATCACAGTTCAAACCTCAACTGAACATGAACGAACATATGTAGACTCGAGACCTGACACAATTCAAGAGACCAAGGAGAATGAAAACATCAAAACAACAAATGAAGAATTAGAAGCTGTTATAATATTTGAACAATGGCCTGAGCGGAAGGTTTATGTTGGAGAAAATCTGAGCCCAGATATGAGAGGTATGATAATTAAATTTTTAAAAGCTAAAGTGGACTGTTTTGCTTGGTCCCATGCTGATATGAAATGTATACCACCGCATGTAATGACCCACAAGTTAAATGAAGACCTATCATTCATACCAATCAAACAAAAGAAGAGAAAGCAAGGAGCTTTCAAAATCAGGTGATTCAAGATGAGATTCAGAAATTATTAAAAATTGGGTCTATCCGCGAGGTAAAATATCCTAACTAGCTAGCTAATACTGTTGTGGTGCCTAAGAAGAATGTTAAGTGGCAAGTTTGTGTGGATTATACAGATCTTAATAAAGCTTTTCCAAAAGATTCTTTTCCTCTACCGCATATAGATCAACTAATTGATGCTACTGCAGGGCATGAGCTACTAATTTTTAAGATGCATATTCAAGTTATAATCAAATCAAAATGGATCCTGATAATGAGGAAGAAACTTCCTTCATAACAGACAGGGGGACTTACTGTTATAAAGTAATGCCCTTTGGTCTAAAGAATACAGGAGCAACCTATCAAAGGTTGATTACTAAAATGTTCCAAGAACATTTGGGAAGAACAATGGAGGTATACATAGACGATATGCTCGTCAAAACTCAGCATTCAAATGATCATATATCTCATTTGTCTGAAACATTTCAAATTTTGCGAAAGTTTAATGTGAAGCTTAATCTAGAAAAATGTGCATTTGGAGTCGCATCAGGTAAGTTTTTAGGTTTTCTTATTTCTAACCGTGGCATTGAAGTAAACCCTGCACAGATCAAAGCAATAGAAGAAATTCCTGATGTGCTATCAAATAAAAAAAAAGTTCAAAGACTAACGGGAAGGATTGCAGCCTTGTGAAGATTCATTTTCAAATAAAAGTGTTTCAAATTCTTCGCAACACTTAAAAAGCAAGATCACTTTGAGTGGAACGAATATTGTCAACAAACATTTAGAAACTTGAAAACATATTTATCAACTCCGCCATTACTTGCAAAACCAAAGGCAGGGGAAAGGTTGCTTATTTATCTTGTTGTTTCGGAAGTTGCGGTAAGTGTTGTTTTAGTCCGGGAGGACCAAGGTAAACTATCCCCTATCTATTATATTAGTAAATCTTTGTTAGATGCAGAGACACGGTATACTCAATTAAAAAAACTAACACTTGCTTTAATCATGGAATCTAAAAAATTAAGACCTTATTTTCAATGTCATCCTATTGTTATAGTAACTGCTTCCCGTTACGTAACATTTTGCATAAGCACAAATTATCAGGAAGGTTAGGAAAATGGGCAATTGAATTAAGTGAATACAAAATCACTTATCAACCTAGAACTGCTATAAAATCTCAAGTATTAGCTGATTTCGTGGCTAATTTTAGCCAAGGGATGCAATTAGAAGCGGAAAAAGAGTTACAAGTTTTCAATGGTGCAAAACTAGGTAATTGGATTTTATTTAATGACGGTTCATCCAATGTAAAAAGCGCGTGTTTAGGAATCGTTCTTGTACCACTTGTGGGCAAAGCTATTAGACAAGCTATAAAATGCCATTCTATAACTAACAATGAAGCACAGTATGAAGCAGAGCATGAAGTAGTGATTGCAGGTTTGGAATTGGCACGAGAACTCGGTATAACCCAAATTATAATCAAAAGTGATTCACAACTTGTGGTTAATCAAATGCTGGGGACTTACACAGCCATGGAAGAAAGGATGCAGCAGTACTTAGAAAAAGTACGTGAATTGATAAAGCAAGTTCAAACCTGGAAGGTTGTACAAATACCAAGAGATAGAAATGTTGAAGTAGATATTTTAGCTAATCTCGCGTATGCTGGTGATGTGGCAAGTGATGAAAATGCTTTAGTTATACGTTTTTTCATTCCATATCGAACCTGATAAGAATGATGTAAATTTTAATAATTTAACTTGGGATTGGAGAAACAAAAATGTTGATTTTTTGCAGTACGGTATTGTACCTGATGAAAAAAGGAAAGCACATGTGCTTCGTAAAAAGGCTGCCCGTTACTGTTTAAACCAAGGAAATCTTTATCGAAAAATTTTTGGTGGACCTTTAGCAAGATGTCTAGGACCTTCCCAAACGAAATACGTAATGAGTGACATACATGAGAGACATTGCGGGAATCACGCAGGAGGAAGATCGTTGGTAAGGACTTTAATTAAGGCATGGTATTATTGGCCTAAGATGGAAGAGGAAGTGGAAAATTTTGTATCTAAATGCGACAAATGTCAAAGGTACGGTAATAATATGCATAAACCAGCGGAGCTATTGTATCCAGCCATAGCCCCGTGGCCCTTTATGAAATGGGGAATGGATATCGTGAGTCCATTACCACATGCAAAAGGTCAGGTAAAGTTTCTACTTGTACTCACTGACTATTTCACTAAATGGGTAGAAGCATGAGCGCTTAAATAGGCACGAGAGAAAGAAGTTAAATACTTCATTTGGAGGAACATAATATGCCGATTTGGAGTACCAAAGGAGATTGTGTGTGATACTGGTCCACAATTCATAAGAGCCCAAATCACAGAATTTTTTCAAAGTTGGCAAATCAAAATGATAACGTCCATACCATACCATTCAGTAGGTAATGTGCAAGCGAAATCCACAAACAAAGTCATTATCAATAATTTGAAGAAGCAGTTATGGGAATCAAAATGTAACTGGCCTAAGGTATTACTTGGGGTTTTATGGACTTATAGTACAACTAAACGAGCACGGGAGAAACACCATTTTCACTGGTTTATGCTGTTGAGGCTTTGATTCCAGTCGAGATAGGAGAACCAAACACACGGTTTATACATGCAATAGAGGAATTAAATAATGAAGAGATGCATGTTAACCTTGATTTACTCGAGGGAAGAAGAGAAGCCACATTAATAAGAATGGCAGCACAAAGCATGTCATTGAACGATATTACAACCAAAAAGCACGCCTAAGATTCTTCAAAATTGGAGACTTCATGCTTAAAAAGGTTTTTCAGTCTACAAAAGCTGCTAATTCAGGAAATCTAAGTCCAACATGGGAAAGACCCTATAAAATTCGGGATATTGCAGGAAAATGAGCATACAAGTTGGAGACAATGGATGGGAAAGTTTTACCTTCGCATTGGAACGTTGTTCATTTGAAGAGATATTACTTCTAAGGAAATACCCACGGTTAGGTATCACCATGATAAAATTTATTTATTAATTATTACGATTTTACTAACGATTTTAGATGCTGGTAAAAATGCTAACCCGTACTAAATGATGAGTCACGACCTGTAAGACAAAATGGAATACACTAAAATTCCTAGCCTAGGGTCACAATTATTCATATAGAAACATAAACAGGTTAAGCAGTCTTCATCTATAATTCCGCCCCCGATTCCCATATGTTTCTCCTTTTCAGGAAAAGGACCAAGTGAAAGAAATTAATAAGTGCTCGAGGTTTCATACTTCAACACTCAAATACTTGGGGAACTACATGGTATGCACATGCATGTGTATGCAGAATGCGAAAGAAGTTATGGAAAGTTAAGCTTGGAAGAAGCAAGTGCAAGGTAAAAGCTATGAAGACGTGACATTCATCACAGTGTTCTTTCCCATCAAAACACTCATCATAGTGTTCTTTCCCATCAAAACACTCATCATAATATTCTTTCCCATGATAACAATAGAGTCACTTCTCAAACCCTTCCTAATGTTTTGAAGCTAAAAGGATTCAATATACCCTTACAATAGTTAGGGGAAATAGTATGTATCAAAACGAGTTGTAAGAAAAAACCTTATTTCTATTGTTCTTCTTTTGTAAAAAGCTGTTACAAGAAAAATAGTTACGAGAAAGTTATAGATGTAATTCAAATACATGTAAAGTATTATTCAAAAGCTTGTCAAGGTTCATAAATAAAAACCTATCAAAGTTACTTCAAACAAAACATGTGTGTTCCTATTTCTTTCATTGTATTATAACACCATTATGAAGTTGAGACATCTTCTTCATTAAGTGTCGATATATAAAAGGGTCCTCTTTTATAAAACTCATGTTATTAAGTTATGAGATTAATCATAAAGCATTTTCAAAGGATAAAAATGCAAAACTATTCTCTATGTCCTTAAGAATAAAAAGGCAAGAGTAGAACGAATAAAACAAATAAAAACTTCTTAATATATATTAAAAAAGACTAAGTATAAACTTAGTCATCAAAATGTTTTATACAGATGCCCCACTATGAGAACTGGGGACTTTTTTTCCTTCCAAAACCCTTAAAACTAAGGGTTTGATCATCATATTCCAAAAAGAAAAAAACAAAAACAAGTTAAGTTATAAAAACTGGTCACTGGGAGCCAGGAGCATCAGAAGTAACGATGCTAAATTCAGAAGAGGTAGTTATATGCATGGTATCAACTTGACTCAAAGTAATAGGATCGATGAGGGGAGCAAGAGTCACAGAAGTTTCAACTTCTGAAGCCTGAGTCATGGTAGCTTCACCCTCGGGAACTTGAGCCGCGGTATTTTCAACTTCGAGAACTTCATCCATGGCTACATCATCTTCAGGATTTTTAGCCACGTGTGCCTCAATTGCAGGAGAAGAAAAGTCTTGTGCCTGTTGAATCTTGTCAATATTCTCCAAGACTTTGGTCAATTCCGACTCTAAATTAAAGTTTTCCTAACTAGCCTCGAGTAAGGCATCACGGCGAGAGTTCAAAAAAGTCCAAGTTACTTCAAAATCCAACTTATCTTCAAGAAGCTCATAGTCTCTTTCCCAAACAATGAGTTCACTTTTCAGCTCTTCGTTCTAGCCAATGCTGAATCGTAAGAAGCTTGAAGGGAAGCATGAGAACTTTCTAAGGCACATGCCTTATCAGAAGAGATTCTCAAATCTTTTTGAGCTTGAGTCAAATTTTGCACCAACTCTCATGCGTAAACTTCATTTTGGTTTAGAAGTGCCCTAAGCTCTCTCATTTCTTCACTAAACTTTGACAGTTGTTCCAAGAAAGAACGCTCAAGGTGTTCTTTATCCTTCTCTATTTGTCTTGAGGAAGCCTTGACCACTGCCAACTCTAAAGTCAGGGAATGCTTCTGCTGCTCCAGGTTATTCCTACTCTCTTGCAAATCTTCCATGGCTGTTTGAGCACTTTCGAACTACCTTTTCCAATTAAATGCTTCCAGTTTAGCCTCATGAGCCACTCTCTCAGCTTCAAGAATATTTTTCTCAAAGTCACGGGCCACCTTCTCTAAAAGAGAAATTCTGCCCATCAACTCTGTGCCAACGAGATTAGCCTGCAAATAACAAAGAAGAAAAGAAAGAATCCAAAGGTAAAAAGAATTTTTTTTTAAAAAGTAAGGAAAATACCTTCAGAGTGACATGAATAATGTCGTTTATCAGGGTCAAGCAGCTATGACTATCCATCTTATCTTTTTCAATTGAGCTAATCAAGGGCCCAAGACAAATGTCTGCTTGACCAGATTTTCTCAAGAGACTGCTATTGGTGGGAACTTCGATGGTCACACTCCTCATAGCAGTTCTTCTGCTCGTAGAACCCACTTCTATTTGTTGAACAGTAAAAGGGGGGAACTATGGAAGGAGGAGCGGTAGAGAAATTGAAAATTGCAGGAGGAGGAATAGATGCAGATGAAGTAGGTAAGGAAGAAGTTACGGATAAAGAAAGAATGGAAGGAAGTGGAGTTGAAAAAGAGGAAAGGGAAAGCTCATCCAGAATAGGACCGAACGCACCACTCTTGAAGCCCCAACAAAAAGTTGTTTAATGGACTCATGAGTGTCTGGGGGTAATATCGTCATCAGAGATAAGGTGAACAAAGTTCATTAGAAGAGGTACGAGGAGGCGACGCCTCCTAACTCTTGGCCTAGAAATCAAAGAACTATATTCGTCCTCTCCTTCCTCAGAATCTTCTCCGGTGACCTTTCTCTTCACTAGAGTACCTTGAGCTCTCCCTAAGGTAAGGTAAGCTCTTGAAGAGGCATGAGTGGCTGCAACAGCTTCAGCAGAAATCCCTCTAATTGAAAATCCTAATAAAAAGGATAACGGTAAAATAAAGGGAGAATTTTACATACGAGAAGATACAAAAAGAAAAAAAAAAACTCTTACTCTGGGTTTTCACTTTTCAACCATGAAAATTGGAAATAGACTTTCAAGACCTAGCCTCCATAGGCAGGGTCTTCAATAATTAATCTACCCAACCATGAAAATCGGGTATCGGATCCACAATTCCCATGGTTGCTACAAAAAAAAAGCAAAAGGAAAAAATTAGATAAGGTATTAATTTTAAGAAAAGGGGTACGAAAGAAGAAGAAGAAGACTTACGTGCAAGGTTTCACTTTTTAGGAAAAGGAATATTATCATTACCCACCAACCCCACCGTGGGTACAACAATAAATTGTGCACACCATCCATGGTCTTTATCATCTTCATGGCTCACCAAAACCCTTTTACTCCTCGCTACTAAGGTGAACACACCGTTGCAAAACAACCTAGAGGAGTAAATATGAATAAGGTGGGGAAAGGTAAAATCAACACTCGCCTTACTTGACAAATATATCAAACAAGCCACAGCTTTCCAAATGAGTGGGCCAATCTGTGCCAATCAAACCTTGAAAAAATGACAGAAGTTGAGGATTACAGGGTCGATGACTGGTTTTAATCCCAAAGTAAAAGGATAAGTGTAAACAAAAGAGTATCCAACTTTGTAAGATGATATTCTTTGGTTTGGATTGGGGATTTCAACAGGAAAGTTACTGCTCCAACGGCAATCTTTACTGACCGTAGAAGTTAAAACCTCTGTAATCATAGAGGGGTACATATTGGCATGATCTAGACCAACAACTTGTTCCTAAAGTGATTCTCTATCATGACCAAAGGACAAGTCATTGGGTATTAATCTCTTCCACTAAAGGTTCTTGTACGGGTTTAGAAGGTTCTTTACCTTTACAAGATGTTTTTTGTGTAAAGAAAACCTCTAGTTATAGAAACAACACCAGAACTAGAAAAGGTAAAGAAGAACCATCAGAAGTACTACCACTACGGGCGGATCCGAGACTACAGAGTCTACCGCATCTTACCCTTCTATGTCTAACAGGGCATTTGGGAAATTATCCAAAATTAGAACTCTTCTAGGGTTAAGGTTTGAAGATGACATGGTGAAAGAGGACGAATTGAGGAAGAAGATAATAGAATTGAAGAATAAAGTATTCAGTAAAACTTTATGAAGAAGAAGACAAGAGAAAGGGGTTGTATTTATAAGAAAAAGACCGTCAAAAGTAAAAAGTGTAATGATGGAAAGCCTATAATAAAGGCAACTATCTCTTCGTAAATAGTGGAGCCGTAAAAGTCTTGAAAAAAGGCCGTAATACTACAAAGTTGATAATAGAGTCACACGTGTACAGAGCATTAAATAGAAAAGACAATTGAAGTGTCAATGATGTCATAACATTAATGATGGAAAAAATTCCCTTTTTAAAGCAATCCACTTCCCAAATATTTAATTGATAAATAAATAGAAAGTGGGGGGGACTATCTGCATTGGGAAAAAATGAGTTTACATATTGGAGATGACGTGTCATGATACGTGGATCAGTCAAATAGTCAAACAAACAGAGTTAGCTAAGAGACACGAGCAAAGATAGAGGAAAAGGCACGGGCGATTACTCAGGAGATCAAAGCCCGCACCTATTCAAGACGTTTTAAGCACAAATATCAAAGGAAATGAACCTGATAGCCTATGAGAGACCAAATATAATATTTAATGCATATACTAAAAAATGTTAGAATATTTGTTTAATATCTGATTGTTCAACGTATTATTAAATAATATTTATTACTCATATTGCCTCATAGCTTAAGCCAAGGCTCATAGTCTTGAAAAGGCTATAAAAGGGGAAAGAACTAACAATTGTAGAAGACAAGGAATTACTGGAATATACTTGGTATACTTGCTTTCTTATTACCTTATTCTCAAAAGTCTTTTTTTATATTTTCTTCTGATTATCAGTAGCCCGTGTTTTCATAAAATTCTAGCTTTGACCAAAATCCTATTTTTTGGTTAAACAATTAGCTAGTTGTAGCTACCATTTACTATATTACTTCATATAACTATGTTTTTAGGGTTTTATAGTGTATTCAACTTATTTAAGCTACTGAATTCAAGAATACAATAAAATTTCTAGGCGTGAATATGGAATTACAACTAGACAAATTATTGTATTGGACTGTATTCACCGCGTGAAATAGGGGATTACAACTAGATGTTGTATTCGACTATATTCACGATATGTATTTGTGAATACAGTAACATAAATAACAAAATTCATGGTCTATTCAGCTGTTTTTAATCGAAAAGTGAATCAATTAACATAATAGACTCCTTATATAACTCAACAAACTCAATTATAACATACAAAATTTGTATTTCCAGTTATAAAAAGGTTCTCAACCAAAATATACCCCAAAACCATAGCAATATTTAGAGAAATTATATTGAATATAGTTAAATACATAAAAATATATTGATACATGAAGTATAACAAGTCATCTGTAGCGCAAAACATATGAATAAGCAGATACATTTGAATGCATATGTACATCTGAATATATAAATTATATTAATTAAAATATATATATGAATACATGCATGAAATATAGCGAGACGGTGAATACAATGAAATACATGGAATACAGCGAGATATACTGAAATACAATAAAAAACAAAAATGAATACAATGAAATAAATAAAAATACAGCTATACATTGAAATATACTTTAAAAAAAGGTAACAGAATCTTCAAGTTGCTTAGCCCCAAACTCTGTCATATTGTTCAAGAACAACCTTAATGTCCATTTCAAGAAAAGATTTATGCTTGATTGATACAAATGGTGACAGAATATGTGCTCCTTAAAGGTTCTTTCCTTGACTTTTCCAGTAAAGACTCCAAATTTGCCCATCTTTATCATTCATTCTCCAATATCTTTGAAGAAAGTAGATGCAAAAAAATTCTTATTGACTACTCAGAAGAACAATCGACAGAGGAACTGATGAGAGAGGATTCATGACTTTGTATTCAACGAGATACATTGAAATACACTTTAAAAAAAGGTAACAGAATCTTCAAGTTGATCAGCCCCAAACTCCGTCGTCTTGTTCAAGAACAACCCTAATGTCCATTTCAAGAAAAGCTTTCTGCTTGATTGATACAAATGGTGACAGAATATGAGCCCCTCAAGGTTCTTTCCTTGACTTATCCCGTAAGGACTCCAATTTTGCCCATCTTTATCATTCATTCTCCAAAATCTTTGAAGAAAGTAGATGCAAAAAAATTCCTGGTGACTACTCAGAAGAACGATCGGCAGAGGAACTAATGAGAGAGAATCCATGAGTTTGTATTCATGAAGAAAACTGGCGTTGAGAGAGAGAGGGTTGAGAAAGAGAGGGCAGCGTATTTTATGAAGGAGAGGGAAACATATTTTATGAGAGAGACAGGGCAACATATTTTATGGCTTAAAGGTAGGATGTGATCATAAATAAATATTTGGATATAAAAATCAAAAGATAGCCATGACATATAATTTTTTGTAATAATATTTATTTAAAATAAATAAGGTATATTGTTTGTTACAGGAGGTAAAAATTCATATTTTATAGTGAGAACAATATTGGGCTGGGCTTTTTATGGTTAGGTGACTGGAGTTCAGCCCATTACAGATAGGCTTGGGTTTGTCCCAAGCACGTGCTTGTTCAGCCCATATAGGAAATGCATGTAGTTTGCATAAAAATCGTGCAAACTCCGGTCGCAGCAATAAGTCCCGGGCAGCAAAAGTGCAAAACCGAATCGCAGTTAGCGAACATGGCCGATAAAACAGTCGCTGTCAGCAAGGTTTTAATTACGGGTGTACAAAGGAAATTGACAACCGCACCAATTTAATAATTTAAGTTAAATCGAGAAAAAAAATCCGATCATGATTTGGTTTCATTTAGTTTAGTATTGAAAAAAAATCCCGATCATAATTGATTTGGTTTGGTTTTAACTAAAGAAAGTCAAATCGAAACCAAACCAACCCGACATTACATATATAGAAATTTTAGATATATTTAATATATAAATATACTTATTGTGATATAATTTATAAACATTTCTTAAAAAAATTATAATTTTATCTTTTAATATATTATTTCAAGGTTGGGACTTAGAACCAATAAGTTTTATAGCTATTAACATAAGTAAATTAAATAATGCCAATAAAAGCCAAATTAAAACTAAAATCAAATCAATATTAATGCTAAAAAAAATATTCAATTCAATACTAAACGTATTGAATATCTATATTTGTTTTGCAATAATTTAGATAAAAATACACAACCTATTTTTATTTTTTTCTTTAGCGTTTAGTCATGTAATTAATATTCTCTTATTAGTCTACTTATTTTAGCATGACTTAGTACTTTAAGATTATGTTTATTTCTATTATGGCTTTTTAATTAGCAATATTGATATTACCTAATTTTATTGTCTTTGTTATTGAATATTTTAGGATATTGCCATGACACATCTCATATTTTGTATTATTTTCTTGGAAAATACTTTTTATAATTGTATCTTACTAGGATTAAAGAAATATTTTGAGCATAATTTATATATTTTGTTCTATGAAGATTTTATTGGGAAAAAATTAGAAAAAACCCGAAAACCCGGAAAACTCGAAAAAATCCGAGAGTGAAAAACCCGAGTTTTATTGATTTGGTTTTGGTATTTAGATTTAATAATCTGACACAATTAATTTGGTTTGATAATTATAAAATCCGAACCAACCCGGCCTATGTATACCCATAGTTTTAACTACATATATATCTGCTCAAGTCTCATTCCTGTATGGGTTTCACATACAGTTTGATTTCTCACAGTTTTCGGGGAAAAAATCTCAAATTATACTCCCTTTACACAGTGGCGAAGTCACTTGTTGATAAGGGTGAGGCAAAATATTATGTTTCGGAGTATATAACAAATATTAAGAACCCTTTATCATCGAATTTTTAATTACATTTTTTATATTTAAATATTCTTAGAAAAATTCTTAATTCCGCACGTGGCTTTACATCGTAACAAAATATTAAGAGATGGGAATTGCAAGCTATCTGATGTGAGAATCACCAATTCAAAAGAGAAAAGTACGGCTGTTTTTGAATTTGAGGAAGCCTCAGTTAGTGACTGGAGGAAACAATAAAAGTGAAAATTAGTTCATGGACGAAACTGTAACATCGTCCCAAAGATGAGGGTTCATTTCGGCAAATTTTACCCCCGTCAAACAAAACCCTCTCTGGCTCTCTGCTTACGAATCTAAAACCCAAAACCCGACCCAGAACCACCGGTATGGCAGAGTCTTGCCTACTGCGGCGAGTCTTCCACCGCGCTCGACGGTTCTCCGACGACTTCAAGACGCTGTATTCAGCCTTTTATCAGTGTAGATGCAGCTACGCTACCACAGCAACGGATGCACAAGGTTATAACAATAATGGGAATGAAGGCACGAAAGGCAAGTGGTTCACTCTACCACCCTTCACTCCCACCGTCAAGGGCGCTGATTTAGGGAAGCAACTCGCCCGTGGTATAAAGGGCGACTCTACTAACACCGTGACAGCGCTGAAATGGGTTCAGCGTTGCTGCCCTGAGTTGCCGCAGTCATTAGTACAGAAACTTTTTCGCTTAAGACAGGTCCCAAACATGTTACAATCATTACATTTTCTTAATTTGTGTTACATATTCTTACTAGCTCTAAATCAGAAAAGATATTAAAAGTACAATCTTTTTTTGCTTAAAAATTTCATTGGTTTTCCTATAAGTCGGTTTTGCATCATTATGCAGATTCTAAGATTTTTTTAATGAGTAGAATAATAAAAGAATAATCATTTGTAGGATCATGTTTGTCAGTAGGAACGTTTGTTTTATTTTAGAAGGCTCATATGCAATGATAAAGTTCATAACTCATATTTACAATTTATGTCTTTAAGAATTGTATCCTATGCACCGAGGGTCGACTGGAAACAACATCTCTGCTCTTTCGGGTAGGGGTAAGGCTCGTCTACATATTACCCTCCCCAGACCCCACCTGGTGGGAATAGACTGGGTAGTTGTTGTTGTTATTGTTGTCTTTAAGAATTGTAATTGATCTAATAGGTAAAAGAGAATCGTTATTTTAACATTGGGGTGCTAGATGTTGTTGTTTCTAATTGTACATATGCTGAAAATCTATGGAAGAGAGAGAGAGGGGAAGTGCAGATTTGACCAAATAATTAAGCAAGTATATGATCTCATTCTAGATTTCTGATTCTGCAGATTATTTCCCAACGAAGACAGTGACCGTTAGTAGGCATAATAAGTTTCACTAATCTGCATCTATTAAAGATATTAGTTAGTAACTCCTTTTCTGCCGTTGTTTCTTTAAACCAAAATTAAGACAAAGCTGAATGCTGTAATTTAATAAGGATATGTGTACATGGAATTCATTCTTCAACACTTATTAGTATTAAGTTAGAGAACTCTTGTTCTTTTGCATGTATAAAGCTAATGTCTGGGATGAGCTTTTTCCAAAATATATCGACTAGAATTTATTTATAACATGTATTATATATATCGACAAGAGGGGTTGCTCTGATGGTAAGCAACTCACACTTCCAACCGAGAGGTTGTGAGTTCGAGTCTCCCTAAGGGCAAGGTGGGAAGTTCTTGGAGGGAAGGATGCTGGGGGTATATTTGGAAACAGCCTCTCTACCCAAGGCTAGGGGTAAGGTCTGCGTACATACTACCCTCCCCAGACCCCACTAAGTGGGATTATACTGGGTTGTTGTTGTTGTTGTATTACATATATAAAAAAAGAAGTCTTATACATGTCTTCTACATCACATGGCTGATATAGCAATATCCTCGTTTCAGGTTCGCAGAGAATCTTCTGATGTTGAAGAACAGCGGCCCAAGAGGGTACAATTTATTTCTCTTCCGGCATTTATTTGTTTATTCTCAATTAAGATATCATGTGACTCATTTCTTGACATAAGATGACTTCTGCTGCCATATGGCCAGTTTATGGATTTTCAAAGTCTTAATCTGATATCTTATGTTTCTTGAAGGTTGCTGCCAAGGAGTCGATGAACATTGGGGATCGAATATTTCTTCCAATAACTGTTCAGAAGTTTCCCTCAGACAAAGTAGAGGATTACCCTTTTAGTGAAGAAGAAATGAAGTTTCTTCATAGCCTTGAATTGTACAAGGTCTGAAATTTATAGCTGATTTTTGAACTTCCCAACTCTTCTCCTTCCTGCTACATTTCCCAATCTAGGCCAATAGCATATGGAGGGGGACAAACTCAACCTATGTGCTTTTGAAGTCTGACTTCAGCTTCTGTTTGCTGAAATTTTTCAGGATCCAGAAATTATTGTTCTCAATAAACCTCCAGGACTGCCAGTTCAGGTTAGTTGTGAACATCCAAGTTCTCTTTGTGGGATTGTGAAAGTTAATATTCCTGTTACAGCAACTGGAACTTTGGACAGGGTGGAATTGGCATAAAAAGAAGTTTAGATGAACTAGCTGCTAAGTATATGAAATATAAGTACTCGGAGTCCCCTCGCCTGGTAAGTTTCATGGTTTGGCATTTACATTTTTCATTCAATTGCCTGTTATTCTTTCTTTAGTAAAAGCTCAAACCAATATCTCGTGCTTGTGTCTAGGCTGTAGTATGAAAAATTTATATTTAACAAGTGGTAGCTGTCTATATTTTTATTCCACCACAGCATTTTCTAATCATTGCTGTGAAAAGAAATATGTATGTAGAATGGATGTAAAATAGGAAAGTCTACTAGTATTTAAGCTATGTTGCAGGTATGTGCATCTTGCAATGATCAGCTTTGGAGACATGTCTTTGTTGTTGGATGTTAGAGGAAGAACTTCTCAATCTGTCACTAAAATCTAGAAAATGTGCACATGATGTCATATGTGTTGTTTGAAACTTTCATATGTTTTGAGTTTCATGGATCTTATAGCGTAAGATAAGGAAATTGCTCTTCCATTTGTCAAGTTTAATTGCTCCCCCTCTCTTCAGCTACTTATGTTGGAGACACTCTTAATGTCCTCTTGTTTGACTTTATGTGCTGAGTACCCTTTTAGCGAATCTTATCTGTCTGTCTGCCCTGCTGTGGACAAGCTTATTGTTTATTAGGTACACCGACTTGATAGAGATTGTAGCGGAATATTGGTGATGGGAAGAACACAGTTAAGTGCTTCAGTTCTGCATTCTGTCTTCCGTGAGAAAACATTTGACACACAAACTGAGGTATACTGTTGTTCTTTGCAATCTTTATGGAGAACTTACTAATGATCGCACAGTTGAAGTCTATTTGCTTTTCCAAACCTGATTTATTGCCTTTCACTTCTAAAGGATCTTGAAAGCAAGAAAAGAGTGTTGCAGAAGAGGTACTGGGCACTTGTCATAGGATGTCCCAGACGCTCCAAAGGGTTAATATCAGTACCACTGGGAAAGGTTCGGCAATCTAGTCTTGTTAGCGTATTTGTGCAACTCCCTGTATAACGATCTATCTATCAATCTGATCAAAAAGCAATCTTATCAATCAACTCTGCACCAATCCTGAAATGGTTGGAAAATTCTCTATAAGTCCAGTCTGTTTGAGCATTATTTTCTTACAAAAAAGAGGTGGTCTCCTTGAATATGTTTCATTCCAATACCAAATAGTTCATCTTTTATGACAAATTAGGGGAGCTCCCTCTATAATAAATAGGGAAAGAAGGGGGAAGCCCCTTAACATTTTGAAAGTGTCGGTGGAGCCTTGGGTATTGGAGGTAGCATCACGTTTCACAAATCTTGATGGTCTCTGTAGAAGCTTTTACATTATCCTGGATTTGTTAGATAGTATCAATTATCCAATTTTTACGGAATGGTGCAAGGCTGAGTGGTAACGCATGTGGGAAGATTGTTTCACGGGCAGATGTAGGAAAAAAGGTTATCATGTCAGACCATTTTGTGAGAGTCAGGAGCAACTGATTTCATTGGACCTCAATAACTCTGCTTAAGTCAAAATTCTCCCTTTCAAGCAGAAAAGCTGCAGAAAGAGAAAGTTGAGAGGTCATAATGCACAAGCACTTTCTTAACCAGAACGACCCATTAAAGAGCTCTGTTCACGATTCCTTTTTTGCTGTGTAAATGGCATACTGGGATGCAGGGCATCCAACACTTTATAGAACTCTGGTCAAGATTGACTTTAATCAACTACATCTTCTGATGCTGCAATTCGTCCATCAGTTTATATTTTCCGGAATTTTAGCTTTGTTATATTTTCTCTTCAACAATATTTAAATGCTCAAGGGGTCAGGGTTTATTTGGACCAGGGAGGGGGTGTTTCATAACTGAAATTCAAACCTGCGATCTTCTTTCTCCTGCATCATTTGTCTAATAAATTGTTAAACATTTTTGCCACAGAATTAGTTTTCTGTAAACCCTCGGGGGTTGGCCTGGTGGCAATTGACTTGAGTCTTGGGGTTTGCTCCCTTTCAAGGTCTCAAGTTCGAAATCCACTGGGTGCAAACAATTTCTGAGGGCCATCGGACTGGGTAAAACCTGAATTAACCTTGGTGCATTTGCGGGAAACTCCTTGCCCAGGGCCTGTGCACCCCCGGGATTAGTCGGGGCTCGAGGAGACTCAAACACCCAGTGCAAATCAAAAAAAAAAAAAAAGTTTTCTGTAAACTTGATTTCTTATTGTTTCTATCTTTCAGGTGGTGTTGGACAATGGAAAATCTGAGCGCATCACAATTATGTCTGATATCAGAGAGCCATCAGCACAGTTTGCCGTAACAGAGTATAGGATCATTGGATCCTATGAGAAAGGTTGCTTCTGAATGCTAACCATTTTCTTTTAGGCTACTCGGAGAAGTTTCTGCAAGAGCTCTTGTTGTAATTCCTCTTTTGCTAAGGGTTTGGGGTGGGGGTGGGGGCTGCGATATCTTACTTTTATTCCAGTACAACATTTGGCACAATTACTTAAAGCACAAGGGTTTTAGATGGAATTCAACTTAATTCTTATGTCGTCAATTATTGAAGATCTAAAATGATTCATGTGAAATGTGCAAGTTCCGTGACCTAGACCTGTAACGTAATCTATAGGAGAGAAATTTCTCTTTGTAAATCATTTCAAGGAAAAAGCACTGACATTTAATTTTGAGTAATTCAGTATGGAGGCAACACATATAAGTTGGATAGCTGAAACTTGTAGGGCCTTATGTGCATGGCTAGCATGCGAATTTCCGAGGACATGGCTCTTGATAGGAAAGTCTGGAGGTCTAGTATTAGGGTTGTAGGATAGGGGTTTCAAGAATTTTCGTACTCCTTTTCCGGGGTTGTGTAGGGATTGGTTGGGCTCTCCATAGATGATTCATGTATTGGATTGTGTCCCCTTATGGTAGTTATTCACCGTAGTTACTGTTTGATATTATTGCATGTCATTTTATTTATGGCTCTTATGTTTAGATAATTATTTATGCGATTTCTGCTACAGTTACTAATGCTCTTTTGTTTTTGTTTTGTTTTTGTTTTTCCTTTCCTTCTCTGAGCCGAGGGTCGATTGGAAATAGCCTCTCTGCCCTTTCGGGTAGGGGTAAGGTCTGTCTACATATTACCCTCCCCAGACCCCACTTTGTGGGACTATACTGGGTAGTTGTTGTTGTTGTTCACACTGCATGAATATTCTGTATTGGGAAATGGTTAAGGGTCTCCATAAGATACTTGTTGGGGGATAGATTTCTTATTGCACAATGTACGTAGGCACATATTGTCCCGATCATTCTTCATTTTTCTGTTGCGTAAACAATAGTTATTGTGCCAATGCTAAAAGATAGTTACTGGTTTGCATTATTTTGATTGGTACAGGATCAATTCTAGAGAACTGGTTGCTTGTTTTGGTGGACAGAAAGTTCTTCCTTTAGTTTTAATAAATATATTCGCATATCTTCTCAAACACCTTTGTTTATGGATATATTTTCTGTTGCTGAAACTGCAGGTTACACATGGCTAGAGTTATCTCCACTTACCGGCAGAAAGCACCAGGTACGCAGAACGGCTTTTCTATGATGCTAGCTTCAACTTTTGCTGTTTAGCTAGTAAATGTGAAACTGATTATTTCACTATCTTTGTATTGAAGTTACGCGTTCATTGTGCTGAGGTATTAGGGACGCCAATTGTAGGAGATTACAAGTATGGTTGGCAAGCTCATAGAAAGTTGAAACATCTGTCTTCGTCCACTTCAATTGTGAACGTAGGTGCACATATTCTCGAGCAAGAAGCAGATCCATTCAGCCTTCGTTTAGGGAATGGAAGTATTTCAGACAAGCAGCCTCTTCTTCATCTTCACTGTAAGGAGATGGTTTTGCCCAATATTTCTCTGGCTTTGCAACAAGCTCGAGTAGTTTCAGATGCTGATCTTGTACATGTTGAAAGTATCAAGCTGGTTGCTCCTTTGCCCTCCCACATGCAAAAAAGTTGGGACTGCTTGAGTTCTTGATTTATCTCAGAATAGATTGGCTTCTACCGAGCACTATAGAACTGGAGCGAGGATACTGACTGGAGAATATATGGTTATATTATTACTTCTTCTGAGAGAAGACATCATGTTTTCTTGTGGAACTTTGATTCCCCTCAAGGGTTTACTCCTAACAAGGGATAAAAGTCAGGAGGCCGATATTCACGAATGTGATGCACTTGGGAGTATTTAACAAGATCATCGCTGAATGAAGATGGTTTCTTGGCCTACTGGCTTACTGTTTTAGAGAGTGAGAGCATGCTTCATTACGTTGAAAGTTGGCAGAAGCTTTACTGTAGTTGATGCTGCAGATGTACCTTTGCAATTCCTTGGCAAATTAAGTTTCTTAATCCACAAATCTCTTCTGTTCTTTTCGCCTTGGTTTATAATCATTTTAGAGTTTTGCAGTTATAAAACTCTTGACGATGTGGTTGTATATTGATACTTTTGAAGACCAGTTTGTTCATAAACCTGAAGCTTATATGTTTGGGCCTACATGAACTCTACCCATATAAGGGTTCATTGTCACACCATACAGTTAACCTAAATAGTTGCTCGTATAATTAATGTATAATCTATGTAATACTGGCTACGAACCTGGACTCAGGCCCATTTAACAGGTTAGTTTCTCCGCTTCGTTACATTTTCCCCTCTCTTTTTATATATATTTTAAAGTGAAACGAAGATACTTAGTATTCTACATACTCTTTGCTTGTTCCCATGGAGTTGTAGTTCAACAAAAAGGGAGAACTAGCAAGGTAACTATATTTAGTTGGTTTAAAGTGGTTTACAACTTCCTTTGCTATGACGTATGTCACTCTATTTCCTTCCGTGAAGTTATGCCTGAGAATTGGGAGTTTCTACTGGTGCATTAAGAACTTGCAATCAAGTAAAATATTAGAAAAATACTCACTCATAAGTTTAATGATTTCCGTGGAGTCTGTTTCAATTTTCAACTTGAGGAAATTCATCCCTTGCAATTTTTAATCATTCATGTAATGCCATTAATTTAGCTTGCATAGCATGATTTATGGAACCCAATGCTCCAGTCTCCATTGTTGTTTCTGAATACTCCTCTTAAACTTGTTTCCAAAGTATTTTTAAAAAAAGTTTGTGACTATGTTTAGTTTAATAGTACCATTAGTAGGTTTATCCCATTTGACCTCAATCTTAATCTTTTGAATCTTAAAAGGATTCCTTTCCATAAGGAGATTAAATTCTCAAGCTTGTTGAAAAAATGCGCACTAGGTTGTCCTATTGGAAATCTTCTTTCCTAAATATGACTGGAAGGACTACATTGGCCATATCTACCTTAAGCGCCATTCCTACTGAAGTATGTAATGCTTCTTGTATGGGTCAAAACCTCACTTGTGACTATTAATGAGATTAGTTCGCTCTTAAGCATATTCAAGATAACAAATGGCACAACCATTCGTTAATAATAAGCACTCGAAAGCCGCCCAGCTTAATCAATGAGGCCACGGCCTACTCGCTATCGACGGGCATCCCCTCGACATGATCACGGCTGCCCAACGCAAGCTGGCAAGATTCATAGCTATAAATACTAAGAGAAAGAACTATATGGGGTAGAATCCGGCTCGCCCCGCTTTCGTCTAAGCAGACACGTCCCTCATGACAAATCCGTCCTCAAATCGCGTCGCCTCAGGAAATGACAGCCCAAACAAGACGTCCCACTCAACTAGGTGAAGGAACGACGTCGTTTAAGGCTTGGCTTCCTTCGTACGAGGAAGCCACCAACTTTTGTACTTTTCTTTTGATTATTTAGAGGAAGGTCTCCTAATATATAAACGGGAACTTCACCTTTGTAAGGGGACATGTGCTTTATTCTGAATAATACTATCTCTCTACTTTCTCTCTCTACTGTTCTCAAGCAAATTATCTCTCTATTTTTCTCTTTGATACTTGAGCTCTCTATAGCCTTGTATACTTTCAGATCTATCAAATTCTTGGCTAAGTAATCTCTTCTAGGGCTCATTATACTTGATTACAATTTACCCAAATACCTTTTTTTGATTGTTTTCTAGCTTACAAAGTGTGTAAATCTTTTGAGCAAAACAATTTGGCGCCGTCTGTGGGGATTTCGAGAATCAAAGTTATAGTTTGTGCCTAGAAAACCACTGCAACCATCCCCTTACAAGCATGGCCGACAACTATGCAAAAAATAAAGCAATAAACGAGGTTGGGGTCAACCTCATGGATTATCTCAACGAAGCAGGTGGAGATAACGTCCTGAAAGCAACCCCCAGCACCACGATGAGTGGAGGAACCCCACCTCCTCCACCCGGGGATCTGACGGATCCTTGAGAAAGGGGAGCTTCCACATCTACATCTAAGGAAGTACCCCCAGAAGTTAAGGAGATACTGAAAGAGTGGCTAACGAGCACTCTAAGCGACTTGGTCGAAAATTCACCACAATATGGCGTAAGACGCACGCCAGTAATAGATCTCACTGCAGCTGAAGATGAACTCGAAGCCGCGTGAGCAAACAATATGCTCATCGACACTCAAACCAACGGTGGAGCGCTCACAGCCATCCTCAAAAAGATGGAGGAAATGGAACACGAAAACAAATTGCTCCGTGACCAAATGGAAGAACATCAAGAAAGAGTAGACAAGATCCCGGGCGCTCCTAAACTGCTGCCGAAGCGCGACGTGGGTAGGTTTGTGGAAAAGCCCTTCACAAAGGAGGCCGCACCATACTTTATCCCAAAGACTTTCAAGATGCCTCCCTAATTGAGGGTATATGAAGGGACTACGGACCCCGAGGACCATCTAATCCATTACGTCACAACTATGAAAGGTAACGATTTGACAAAAGAATAGGTACCGTCTGTGTTGCTGAAGAAGTTCGGCGAAACATTCACAGGTGAAGCTTTGACGTGGTACTCCCAGCTACAGGCTAAGGGCATTTCGACGTTCGAGGAAATGGCAGACAAGTTCATCATATCACATGCAGGAGAAAAGAAAGCGGAAGCAAGAGTCAACTACATATTCGCTGTCCGGAAAACCATGGGAGAAGGACTCAGGGACTTCCTAACCAGATTCAACAGGGTAAGAATGAGCCTGCCAAATGTATCGGAAGGTATGGCAATCACCGCTTTCCAGAACGGGCTAAGCAGGGATGGTTCAAGAGCGACCAAGACATTGGTAAGCCGCCTCATGAAGTACCCTCCCATCACCTGGGAAGAAATCCATAATGCCTACTGCGCCGAGGTGCGTGGGGTAAAGACGACCTCAACGGCCCTACCTGGAGACTAACGACGATACTCCCAGAGATCAGGAGGGACTGACGTAATGAAGGGAGACGGGAAAAAATCCCACGTCCCAACAGGGAAAGACATCAACTATACATCAGATCATCTCACCCACCGCTACCAAGGCACACAGACGCACTACAACGACATGTCGCCCCCTACAAAACGAGCGAGGTATGCCCCCTTTATTATCTGCACATAAATTTTGTGTTTCTCCTTCAGAGGTAGTGTACGAGCTAGAGAAGCTAGGCAACAAGGTACAATGGCCAGCAAAGATGAAGTCGGACCCTACCACCCGGAAGTCAAATGACCTATTCGAGTTCCACTAGGAGCGAGGGCATAAAATCGAAGACTGCATAGGTCTGCGCCAGGAGGTGGTCAGGATACTAAACCAGGGGTTCCTGAGAGAACTACTCAGCGACAAAGGGAAACTCAACTTTACACGAGGACGGGAACAACCCAACAGGCCCACAAGGCCGCCTTCATCGACACGCACCATCAACATGATCATCGGGGACGGTGACGAGTCGACAATCAATCAATTCAAGTTTACCACCACTCACAAGTTAAAGTAAACTATCGCCCACGAACGGTATGACGACTTTGAAGATAGAATCACCTTCGATAAGTCCGATGCCGACGGGGAAAGAACCTCCGAATTGAAAAAACGTGATACGTGGAACCTTGGTTCGTGAATTTTCCAGTTGGAATAAATAGCACTGCCCGTCCTGGCAGGAGGAGTCACGCTGGAAACCACTTTCCACGTGCTGAACCAGGAAACAACGTACATCGCCATAATTGGACGTCCATGGATACATGCCATAAGAGCAGTCCCCTCCAGATTTTATCAAGTGATCAAATTTCCTACCCCATGAAGGCTGCTCAGCATACGGGGTGAACCCCACACTGCCCAGGAATGCTACAAAATAGCAAGACTACACCCACACCAAACAACTCCAAGGGGCGAACGTTGAAGCATAGCAATCAGCTCTGTCAGGGACTAAGGTCCACCCGGCAGAGGATGCCATCAAAGATCCAGATATCATAGAGGCCAGCAAAGACACAGTGGAGGACCTCGATCCCGTTCAGCTAGATGACAACAACCTCACGAAGAAGGCCTACATCAGGCACGACCTTTCAAACCTAAGTAAGTATCGCGAATTTTTATCTAACCATGTAGACTTGTTCGTTTTTCCCATTCAGATATGCCAGAGATTCCACGGGAAATCGCCACCAACAAACGGAACGTTGATCCACTACACCTGCCCGTGCGGCAAGTGAGGAGAAAATTTAACGCCTCCATCAACAAAGCTGTTAGTGAGGAAGTAGACAAACTACTGGCAAATGGTTCCATCAGGGAGTCCAAGTACCCTGAGTGGGTCGCCAACGTCGTTATAGTCAAGAAGAAAAATGGGAACTGGCGAATGTGCGTGTACTTCACCGACCTGAACAAGGCATGCCCAAAAGATTCATTCGCGCCACCTCACATTGACCAACTAATAGACGTAACGGCCGGACACGATACAGAGCTTCCTGGATGCATATTCCGGCTACAATCAAATCATGATGGCCGAAGAATATCAGGAGACGACGACCTTCATTACGCACCGAGGAACATACTGCTACAAAGTAATACACTTCAGGCTCAAAAACATGGGAGCCACGTACCAAAGGTTGGTAACCGAGATGTTTAAGGAGCAACTTGGAAGAACAATAGAGGTCTATATCAATGAAATGCTGGTAAAGTCATCCAGAAAGGAGGACCACCTTGACCATCTTAAAGAAGCCTTCGAAATATTGAGAAGATATGGGATGAAACTAAACCCCGAGAAATGAGCCTTCGGTATGGCCTCAGGAAAGTTCTTGGGATTTCTCGTGTCGCAGAGAGGTATCGAAGTCAATCCAAATCAGATAAAAGCAATAGACGCGATCCCAAAAGTGCTAAGCAGCAAAAAACAAGTGCAGAAGCTGACAGGACGGATAACCGCCCTCTCCAGGTTCATCTCACGATCCTCCGACAGGTGTCACAAATTTTTTAGTGTGTTGTAGAAGGACCAGGGGCTACAATGGAACGAGGAGTGCATCGAGGCCCTGAAGAATTTGAAGGCGTACCTATCCTCGCTGACTCTGCTAGTCAAAGCAAGCTTAGGTGAACCTTTTTTGGTATACCTGGCCGGGTCCGAGGTTGCCGTCAGCGCCATCCTGGTGCACGAAAACAAAGGTACGTAGTCTCCCGTCTATTACATTAGCAAAACACCAGTGGACACAGAAACTCGATACCCACACCTTGAGAAATTGGCGCTAACACTGGTAGTAGCTTCACGGAAGCTACGACCCTATTTCCAATACCATCCCATAAAACGGGTAACGACCTTCCCGCTGAGGAGCGTCTTACACAAGACTGAACTATCGAGCTGGCTCGCAAGATGGGCCATTGAGCTCATCGAGCACGACATCTCATATATTCCAAGAAATGCCATCAAGTCTCAAGTCCTAGCTGACTTCGTAGTCGACTTCGGCATGGTGATCCTGTCGAAGGCAGAACTCGAGGACCGACACGCCTCCCCCAATAATGACCTATGGGTCCTCCATAATGATAGCACCGCCAATCCATTGGGATAGGGACTGGGACTCGTCCTCAAGGTCCCCACGGGTGAAACAATTCGCAGTCCATACAACGCCCTGAAATGATTAACAACGAGGCCGAGTATGAGGCCGTTATTGCAGGTATGAAATTAGCCATCAAATATGGAGCTCGACGGATCCTCCTCCATTGCGATTCTCAACTCGTGGTAAACCAGGTCACTGGGACTTACTTGATTAAAGAACAAAGGCTACAAAAATACCAGACAAAACTCCGCAAGTTAATGGCTTCTTCGATGAATGTCTCTTAGAACAAATCCCAAGGGCACAGAACATCGAAGCAGACGGCCTGGAAAAATTGGCCGCGGCTACCAAAAACATCAACAAGGAAAGCGTGGTCACCTTCCTTCATTCAGCCATCGACCACACTGGGGGATTTTCTTTAAGTCTAACATGGGACTGGCGCAACCAGTTCGTGTCCTACTTACAAGATAGAACACTAACGCACGACAAGAAAGAGGTGAGTAAACTACGCGTGCAAGCCGCCCGATACTGCCTGATCAACAACGACCTCTACAAGAGGACGTTTGGCGGACCCCTGGCCAAATGCCTAGGCTCACACCAAACAAGGCCAGTACTCGAAGAGGTACATAAGGGCCACTGTGGCGCCCATATAGGTAACCGCATCCTTGTACGGTGCGTCATACATGCCCGCTACTACTAGCCCACCACGAACAAAGAAGCGGCAGAATACGTTCGCCGATATGAGCAATGCCAGAAATATGCCCCAATGATACACCAACCAGGGAGAGCCCTTACACTCAATCATCTCTCCTTGGCCCTTCATCAAATGAGGAATAGACATAGTCGGCCCCCGACCTGCAGGACGGGGAAAGGTACGATTTTTACTTGTTTTAACTGACTATTTCTCTAAGTGGGTGGAAACAGGTGCGTACGCACAAATACACAAACAGGAGGTCATCGCCTTCATATGAAAGAACATTATATGCCACTTTGGTATCCCCAAAAGAGATCAGCTGTGACAACGGACGACAGTTCATTGGTAAAAAAACGACCGAATTCTTAGAGAAATCGTGCATCAAGAGGATACTCTCCACACCATACCACCCCGCCGCCAATGGCCAAGCAGAATCCTCCAACAAAACAATACTGAACATACTGAACAAGAAGCTTGAAGACGCCAAAGGGCTATGGCCCAAACTGCTACCCGAAGTGTTGTGGGCGCACAGGATCCCACTCATTGGTTTACGAAACCGACGCGGTCATACCCGTCGAAGTCGGTGAACCAAGTCTTAGGTATTCACCCTCCAGTGGAACGTAAAATGATTCAAATAGGCTCCAAGACCTTGATGAAGCCTAAGAAAGAAGAGAAATGGACCACATAAGAATGGTGACCCAAAAACAGCCAGTCAAAAGGTACTATAACAACAGAGCGAAAATAAGGCCGCTCACAGTAGGAGACTACGTCCTCAATCCAAGACATTGTCCTCCAAAGACCCAAGTGAAGGAAAATTGGGCACAAACTGGGAAGGACCCTCCAAAATCATAGCAGAAGCCAGCAAAGGGGCATTTCAGTTGGAAATAATGGAAGGAAAAATACTCCAGAACAACTGGAGCGTTGCCCATCTCCAATATTTCCATTTCTAAAAGGCGTCCCCCAAGTCACACTCTTTTTCCCTCACCCAAGTTTTTTCCCAATTAGGTTTTCTCGGGAATAATTTTAACGAGACGACAAAGGGAAACCTAGAGATATTTGCTGAACAAGTGTATCATGTCAGCCTCTCCATGCGCTCTCCAGCCCGACCTGATACAGGGACTGGACTAGCGACATCTCCAATGTGTAAAAGGCTACGTTCGTCTTCATCTCCAATGTGTAAAAGGCTCGGCCATCTCCAATGAATGAAAAGGCTACGACCATCTTCATCTCCAAATATGTAAAAGGCTACGACCATCTCAATCTCTAATGTGTAAAAGGCTATGACCATCATCATCTCCAATGTGTAAAAGTCAACGACCATCTTCATCTCCAATATGAAAAGGGTACGGCCATCTCAAATGAATGAAAATGTTATTGCCACCTCCAATAAGTGGAAAGGCTACGGCCATCTCCAATGAATAAAAAGGCTACGACCACCTCCAATAAGTGGAAAGGCTACGACCATCTCCAATAAATGAAAAGGCTAAGGCCATTCGATTTAACATGGCTAAGGCCATCGACACCAACAGTCGAACCAGTGTCGACTACGGCAGAACGAAAGACTCGACGATAGTCAAAGTCAATTACATGGCTAAGGCCATCGACATCTTCATGGCTAAGGCCATTCGATTTAACATGGCTAAGGCCATTGCCGCCAACAGTGGAACCAGTGTTGATTACGGCAGAACGAAAGAATCGATGACAGTCGAAGTCAATTAGATGGCTAAGGCCATCGACATATTCATGGCTAAGGCCATTCGATTTAACATGTCTAAGTCCATCGCCACAAACAGTCGAACCAGTGTTGACTATGGCAGAATGAAAGACTCGACAACAGCCGAAGTCAATTACATGGCTAAGGCCATCAACATCTTCATGGCTAAGGCCATTCGATTTAACATGGCTAAGGCCATCGCCGCTAACAGTCAACCCAATATCGACCACGGCAAAACGAAAGGCTGAACGACAGTCAAGATAAGCTCCAACTATAATTGCAAACACGATAGAAGTTCCAAGGAATGAGAGAAGAATAAGAAAGGGAAAAGGCATGTACTATTATCTCAAATATATATATATATATATATATACATGTCCGACCTCGGGAAAAGGTCCCATTTACAATAAAAAAGGGGTACAAATACAAAACCCTAAGGACGCCCATTGCCCTGGCCGGCACAACCGGCACTCAGACCATCGCCACCCCCTGGCGGGTAGTCCCTAGAAATTTAAGAGGCACAATCCAAGTGGTTAACATCTTCGGAGTTATATCCTTCTCTAGCGGGCGAGTCAGAGAGGTAGCCGGCCGCCTCACGAGCAGTAGACTCCATTGCCTATCTACTTCCTCCTCGGAGACACGACCAGATTCCGAAAGCTCTTCAAACACAACCAACTGGGCATCATGGTACACCCACATGTCATGCGCATCCCGGAGCTCAGCCTCCTGTGGGGTGGCCCGCGCAAGGGCCTCGATCTTGGCCTCCTTAGCTCTGAGCTCAGCGTTTATGGCCGCAACCCGCGCCTGAAGAGTCAGCAGCCTCTGCCGCCACCGCACGGCCTAGCTCCAACTCATCATCCTTCCCCCGAAGGAGAGCCTCCAACTCAGTATTTCGGGCAATTGCGGCCACGAGCTGCTCATCAGCCTTCTCCAGTTCGGCCAGCCGCTTCTTTAATTGCTCCTCCGACTAGGTAAGGCCCTCGCAGAACAACCTAAATTTAGGGTCCTGCTTGTACACATCAGATGAGGGAAAAGGAAAGAACAAGGGAAGACCGTTACAACTCGGGCCGTACATACGACAGAATTGCGCCCAAGTACGACACTCTTCTACATGTGGGATCATCCTCTCCACCCACGACTTGATGTCGTCCCCGCAAGAAAGGTACGAAGAATCTACATGCATACGAGCCGCCACTGCAGACAACAGACAAAGGATCCGTAAGAAGTTAAGTCATCACAAGTAAAAATGGTGAAGAAAGCACAAAAAGATACTTACACTTCGGATTCCACACCTCCGGAAACCCTTCGGGATTAACCACCAGGTGTTCCGTCTGGACGTAGAAGAATCTCTTCCAATAGACACGGTCCTTGTCATCAGACTGCACCACAAAACCCCTTTTACTGCAGCGTGTCAAATGCAGCATTGAACCCCTCAGGTAACTTGCATTGAACATTTGCAAGGGGTGGTATATCGTGACCACACACCCGGCTTTCTCCTCGTGTGTGGTGAGTACCCTACACACCTTCAGTGTGTAAGGGGTGATTTGAGCCGGGCACGCTCTAATGAAGCGGCACAGCTCCTCCCCTAGAGGGTTGAGCGGGAAATTGTTCCCGATCTGAAGTGCATACTCGTAAAAAGTACAAAACCCGGGCATGTGCACGTTGGCGTAGTCCTCTCAGGCAGGAACTATTTCGACGTGATACGGGAACCCATACGCCATCCTGAGGGTATCCAAGTAAGATTGCGTCAATTCACTGTGTTCCCAGGGAGGTGAGCTTCTGCGACTAAAGTCATTTATTTTGCTCATATTTTTCGGAAGAGCGTTAGCCGCAGACAGAGGAATGAGGGCTTCTCCAACCTCCTCTGCCTCGCCATCGAAGGAAGGTGAAACCCTAGAAGGAGCGTTATCTATGGACCGTTTGCTGCCTTGATGACGTTTCACCATGGTATAGTTTGCGTAGAAGAAGGTTTTTAATAATACAAGGTTTGATCCCTAGAAACAACGGTTCTCAGGTAAAATTAGCGGTTGCCGGTAAACAAGATGAAAGCAAGAGATAAATGTACTTCAAAGGTTCGAGTGCTGAATCATATTAAACCGCTCCGTTGTTTATAGAGGTGAGATACACGAAAATCGAAGCGGCATCATTCAAAAACTGGCGCAGGAAACCCAAACATCGTGTGAGGCTCTGATCCATATCGGTAGCCAAAGTAATGATGACGCATGTGACCGGTGACGTCAGTCTAATAGGGAGCCGAACTTCAACTGCTCTATATCGTCATATGAGCATACACATCCGTCCATTGAAGACGTCCATCGAGCACGCCTCCAAGAGATGGATGGACTAACTGTATGGGGTAGAATCCAGCTCGCCCCACTTCCGTCTAAGCAAACACGTCCCTCATGGAAAAGCCGTCCTCAAATCGCGTCGCCTCAGTCAAGGACAACCCAAACAAGGACGTCCCACTCAACTAGGTGAAGGAAATACGTCGTGTAAGGCTTGGCTTCCTTCGTACGAGGAAGCCACCAACATTTGTACTTTTTTTTGATTATTTCGAGTAAGGTCTCCTAATATATAAAGGGGACCTTCACCTTTGTAAGGGGACAAGTTATTTATTCTGAATAATACTATCTCTCTACTTTCTCTCTCTACTGTTATCAAACAAACTATCTCTCTATTTTTCTCTTTGATACTTAAGCTCTCTATAGCCTTATATACTTTCAGATCTATCACATTCTTGGATAAGTAATATCTTCGAGGGCTCATTATACTTGATTACGATTTACCCAAATACCTTTTTTTGATTGTTTTCTAGATTACAAAGTGTGTAAATCTTTTGAGCAAAACAAGAACCTAAGAGAGGTGGCTGCTTCTTCTTCTCCACTTCCACTTCTCAAAGAAGAGAATACCATTGTAAGGCTCTGAATCTCTCCATGAAGAGGCATAGCAAATCGATATTATCAATAAAAGATCTTTACCTCCCTCTCCTTAACAAGTAAAAGTGGTCTCTTGCGTTTTTCATTTGGTCTCTTGGTTAATTACGATCTATTATGATTGGCCCCCGACTTAATTTTATTGTTTTGTACTCGAAAGTATGTGCTAACTTTGAGTTAAACAATTTGGTGCTGTCTGTGGAGATTTCATATCATAATCGCGTAGTTCATTCTCAGACCAAAAAGGAAAGAAAACAACCAAAAAGGAAAGCAACCCAGCTCAAATGAGCCAAAGTAGCACATCGGATGAATGGAAGTCGAAAGCGCCGGTAAGAGTTTGAAGCCCCGACTCCCCCCCCCCCCCCCCGTTCTCAAGAAAGAGAAAGAAGAAGAAGAGAAAGCAGATACCACCATATGGGGGGAACACGGGTGAGAGAACCTCCTCCCCTCGATACGAGGCCCTTTCGAAACGTGGCACGAAGGCATATTGAACCGAGATCCGTAACGGAATGACCTCTACAAACTAGTCAAGAAGACTACGTACAAATCAGATAAGATCTCAAACGAAAACCTAACCCCCTGTGCCCCGCACATAACGGGTCGGGTGAAAAGGCAAAGGTTCAACTACGGTTGAAAAAAAACTCAGGCTACATGCCCTCGCCCAAAAGTTCAACTATAAGTTGAACTGGGACTCAGGCTATGCACCTTCGCCATCAAAAAATTGCAAAGGTTCAACTACGGTTGAACAACAACTCGGGCTACGCGCCCTCGCCCAGGAGTTCAATATTTGTTGAACTGGACTCAATCTATATGCCTTCGACATCAGAAATTTCAAAGGTTCAACTATGCTTGAACAAAAACACGGGCTACGCGCCGTCGCTCAGGAGTTCAACTATGAGTTGAACTGGGACTCACGCTACGTGCCTTCAACATCAAAATTGCAAAAGGTCAACTATGAGCTAAACTGGGACTCAGGCTATGTACCTTTGACTTCAAAAACTGCAAAGGTTCAACTACGATATTGAAAAACAACTCGGGCTACGCGCCTTCGCCCAGGAGTTCAGCAATGAGTTGAACTGGGACTCAGGCTATGTGCCTTCGACATCAAAAATTGCAGAAATTCAACTACAGAATGAACCAAGACTCCGGTCGCACGCCTTCGCCATCACGAGCCCGACCCCATTTGGACAGTAAGGCAGAACGCCCTCGTCCCGAAAGTTAAAGGGTTTCAACCCCGTTTGAACCAACACTTAGGCCAAATGCCTTCATCATTGGACGCTGCAAGGCCTGTTCCTCAACAAACAAAGGAAAAAATCTAGCACTAAATTCGCCACTCAAGTAAGTACGTCAAGCTTGAACTAAGAGTCGAACCGCAAAAAGTTCGACCCCGATCGAATTACGAGGCCACGGACAACAGTTCGACCACTCCCGAACTGGGACTAAGGCCATATGCCGCCTTTGCCAAATAATAGCTACAACCTACTCACACAGAGTAAAGAAAAACGATAAGGCAAAAACTTCTAGTCACGGCTAAGACAAAAATATCTAGTTACGGCTAAGGCAAAAACATCTAGTCACGGCTAAGGCCACCGACACTAGCAGCCAACCTAGTTTTCAACTAAGGGCGAGCAAAAGACTCGACAACAGTCGAGGTCACCCAACTGGCCAAGGCCATCAAAGTTATCATGGCCAAGGCCACCGATGTTACCACGACGAAAGTCATAGGGGGGTTAACATGTACACTAGAAAACTCTAAATGCGAAGCTCTCTTGAGTGAGCACAAAAAGAAAAACTTGGAAATAAGAAAAGAAATGTAAAATTGCATACATATATACCTACAGCTCTATTTACAACGGGCCACTGCCATTTACATACGGCCAGGGTCAGCGAACAAAGAAAAATTAGCCAAACGACAACAAAAAAAACGGAATAAAACTAACTCTACAAAAACTTTCACTCAGCGCCACCCGCGCCACTCTCAATGCCACCTGCGCCACCATCAGTGCCCTCGGAGCCATCATCATCCCCTGGAGTGGCCGGATCGAAGCCACAGCCAAGACAAGCATCACGGGCCTTCTGAGGGTCCCCCTCATAAACATCTTCATGAACAACGTCGGCCTCCCACAATTTCTTATACACGTTGAGCTGGGCCTCAGCAAACAACCAAAGATCTCGAACGGGGCCATAAGAGGCAGCTAGGTCCCTCAGGCACTGATTCTCGGCCTCCAAGGCCGTAATATTATCTACCGCAATCTAGGCATCCCGTTCGTAAATTCTAATGCGTTCCTCCAACCCCGCCGCTCTGAAAGCCGCAGCAGATTTCTCCAGCTCTCGTTCCCTCTCGCGTACACGGACCGCCACCTACAATGCCCCAGCCTTCGTCGAAGCATCCCTGGCTTGCAGCCTCGAAGTAGTGAGCTCCTCGTCCAACTTAACCACCTGTCTAATCAAGGTCTTCTACTTCCAAATGGAATGTCTGCAAGGCAAAAACAACAGTTAAAATAGGAGGCAAATCAAGGCATGAAAATAAACGAAACAAGATCATCACACGTACCCTAAAATCCATCACGGCCGCCTCAGTCATTAGTCCGACGTTTGTAACGTCCCTCAGCGACATGCTCATCTCCTAGGAGCACAAAAGCGCAAATATCGGAACCAGATTTTCCTCCTCAAGCAACAGGTTCTGCTCGGTAGGAATCTCAGCATACCGATATGGCCCCTCTGCATGCGCTATCGCATTGATGAAGCTTTCTTGGATCATGCGGACGTCGTCCGGATCCAAGTTAGATTCGGAGTAAACTTCCCCTCCCGCGATGCCCCTTCCTTCCTTAATCGGCCGAGAGGTCGAGGCTCCCTCCCCAGCCAATGGGTTGACACTCACTTCTCCCACCAAAGCAGTTGTTGAGGAACCACCTTCCACCTCAACAGTTGGAACTGATAATTGAGTCGCCGAAGCGACGGTTTCATTACGGCCTGAGCCGACCGGGGCAGCCCCCATTGTATTTTTGCCCTCAAGGGCAGGCACAGCCGCCTCATTCTCCTCCACATCCGACGGCGGGGAGTCCAAATGTACCACCTCTGCTTTATATGTGAAGGCAACCCTATGCCTAACCAACGACCTCTCCTCCTCTTCCTCATCCTCGTTCAAAGGTGACTCCGCCCTAGGGCGAACAACTTTCGAAGAAGCGTCAACCCGAGACGTAGACCGTGCTAGGGAATGTGCCGCCGCCGACTCAACTGAAGTCGCCCTCAAAACTGGACATGGAATCGGCGCCATAACCAGCCGTGCAGTCGCACCCAGCCTGCGGAAAGAAAGTTGAGGAGTTCTCACACGGCGCACCCCCCCGATCAACAAAAGAGAAGAATTAAAAGGAGAAAAACTCAGCACGAGTGAATGGAAATGACACAATAACTCAAAACACTCACAAGAAGCGAGCCTACGGCCGTGTCTTTCCCAGAAGGACGTCCATGTACGAATCCCACTGTCTGAGAGAGTATAGCCTCGACCCATTCACTAATGCTGGGTAAAAGAGCTGGTGGTGCCCGCTCAGCTACAAACACAAGGTAGAGTCAACACTTATCGGAACAAAGAACAAGAAAGAATGGAAGGCAGAATCCGACGAATGGAAAACTTACGTATATTGTTCTAAGTCTCTGGGTACCCCGCAGCATTCGCAACCAAATGCTCGGTCCTAATGTAGAAAAAAGTTGTAAGTACGACAATCGACCGCATCATCCAACTCCACAGTCAGACCCCACGAGGGATTCGAATCATGGTACCACGGACCCTCTGAGGGGGATACAGAGTCAGCACGTGCCGTAGCGTTATTTCTCTTCGGGCCAATTCTGCGTACTTGGCAAGCATGGAAAAAGCTTGTGTTGACCAGGGCACACTTCATAATAACGACAAAAAATCCGCTACCAACGCCGGAAGGGGAAGCTTGACCCCTAATCTGAAAGGGTAAGCGTAGAAAATGCAATATCCAGGGCGGTCGATGTGAACCCTTTCCTCGCTCCTGGCAAGGAAGATGTCGGCAGAACGAGGGATACCCCATTGCTCCCTTAATTGGGCGATGCCCACCTTCCCCACTTGTGGGGCCTCATTGACCTGGTCCTCCCCCTCATCGGTAGTAAAGTCAGTTACCAGACCATTGGGCAAAGAGAGAATATCAACCGCCGATGGGACCCTACCGATATCCACCGATTCGGTGGCCCTCGCCACCATTGAAAACCCATCAATCGCTGGAAAAATTGCCAGGTTAAGGTCTAAGTGAGAACTGCTTGCCATCACTGATTACCGTGCAATGAGTGAATAAGGTTCACCTAAGAAGGAGAAAAGATGGAGCTTAAGTGAAAGAAGACAAAGAACAACACAAATTAACAAAGAAAAAGAGTGAGAGAAGTTGCTTCTGCAGAAATCTTACTTAAACAGATGCTGAAAAGTGAGAAATGGATGACATAACTCGTTATTTATACTGCAAAAGTGGCTTTCGCGAATTCCAAAAGCCATCATTAAATGCATAACCAACCGCAAAACGGTTTGAATCCGCAGTAACGTGTGTCATTATGACAGATATCACGAAACAACTTTGCAACCGTCAATCGACACTTCGCCTTCGAATCGAGTTTAACGACCTGGGTATGTTTGAAGGACGTCCAGTACGCCTCCATACACCGAGCACCATTGCAGTGCACATCAAGCGCACCCATATCCGAAGCAGCCTCCTGCGGGAATACATTTCCCTAGATAAAAACATCATACGACCATCTTCCAAGAATAAATGACTACGACCGTCTCCTAAATATAAACGGCTACGACCATCCTCCAATTATAAATGGATACGGCCATCTTCCAAGTATAAACGGCTACGGCCATCTTTCAAGTATAAATGGCTACGGTCATCCTCCAAGTTTAAGTGGCTACGACCGCTTCCTAAAAATATAAATGATTACGACCATCTCCTAAGTATAAATGGCTACGGCCATCCACCAAGTGAAAGTGGCTACGGTCTTCTCCCAAGCATAACTGGCTACTGCCACCTCCCATGTATAAATGGCTACGTCCATCCCTAAGTATAACTGGCCACGGCCACATCAAAACAAAAAATGGCTACGACCACCTCTTAAGTATAAACGGCTACGGCCATCTTCAAAGCATAAACAACTACGGTCGTCCTAGGTCACGGCCGAAACGACATCCGATCCCCGCTTCCGAATCTGTTGAATCATATTCGGTAAAGTCCGTTCATCGAGTTCGACAAGATCTCGACCTCAATAAGCGGAGGGACTAACTGTATGGGTCAAAATCTTACTTGTGATTATTAATGAGATTAATTCGCTCTTAAGCATATTCAGGATAATAAATGGCTCAACCATTCATTACTAATAAGCACTTAAAAGCCACCCAGTTTAATCAATGAGGCCACGGCCTACTCGTTAACAACGAGCGTCCCCTCAACATGATCACGGCAACCCAATGCCAGCTGGCAAGATTCATAGCCATAAATACTAAGAGAAAGAACCCTAAGAGAGGGGGCTACTTCTTCTTCTTCTTCACTTCCACTTCTCAAAGAAGAGAATACCATTGTAAGGCTCTCAACCTCTCAATGGAGAGGTAATTATCAATAAAAGATCTTTACCTCCCTCTCCTTAACAAATAACAGTTGTCTCTTGTGTTTTTTATTTGGTCTCTTGATTTATTACTATCTACTATGATTGACCCCCGATTTAATTTTATTGTTTTGTACTCGCAAAGTATGTGCTAACTTTGAGTTAAACACTTCCTTAAAAAATCCTTAAGCAAATAAACAAAATACAAAATCAATAAACTCCTCTAAGAAATTACACCTTGTTATTTGGCAAACCATCACAAAAGAAAAGGTTGAGGGTGGTCTAGGCATACACTCAGCTTCTTCAAAAAACCTAACCTTACTAACAAGCCTCGCTTGGAGGCTCCTTAAAAATTCCTCCTCCCCTTGGGATCAACTTATAACAAGGAAATATGCCCATAAAAAGTCAAAGAACAACACCTCCGTTATTTGGACAACTCTTCTCAAAAGTTGAAAAATAAGTATATAGCAGACTTACATCATCCAACAGCAGATGGTCACCGTGATAATCAAAGTTAGGTGCAACCTACATCACATATTACAATCAATCACAGTAAAGTAAAGCGGAAATCTAACAGGGAAGACATTAATGAAACAAGAAAAGAACATACAGATTAGTAGAAGGGCCTCTATTGTAGCAATTCTGGTGCACAAAGATGCAATAACCCCAATTATAACAAATATTAGAGTTGTTACCAGAAATCCCATTTTTGCTTTGGATCTAAACCAAAGGGGTACCGGTAGCCTACATTAGGGTGATTAGATGCATGTATGAAGGAGCTAAAATTCAGATTAGGACAGTAGGAGGCGATTCTGAGTATTTTTCAGTTGTTACGGGGTTGCACCTAGGGTCTGCAGTCAGCCCTTTTCTTTTTGCCCTGGTGATGGATGCCATAACGCATCATATTCAAGGGGAAGTGCCATGGTGCATGCTATTTGCTGATGATATAGTCCTAATTGACAAGACACGACGTGACGTCAATGAAAGGCTAGAGGTTTGGAGACATGCCCTTGAGTCTAAAGGTTTCAGGTTGAGCGGGACGAAGACGGAATATCTCGAGTGCAAATTTGGGGCTGAGCCGACGGAAACGGGAGTGGAAGTGAGGCTCGACTCTCAAATAATCCCTAAGAGGAGTAGTGTCAAGTACCTTGGGTCAGTTATTCAGAGGATTGGGGTAATCGACGAGGATGTCACACACCGTATAGGGGTGGATTGGATGAAGTGAAGGTTAGCGTCGGGAGTCCTGTATGACAAGAAAGTTACACTGTTACTAAAAGGTAAGTTTTATAAAGCAGTGGTTAGGCCTGCAATGTTGTATGGGACCGAGTGTTGGCCGGTTAAGAACTCACACACCCAGATGATGAAAGTAGCAGAGATGAGGATGTTGAGGTGGATGTGTGGGCATACAAGGGTGGATAAGATTAGGAACGAAGATATTCGAGAGAAGGTGGGCATGGCACCCACAGGGGACAAGATGCAGGAAGCAAGACTCAAATAGTTTGGGCACATTCAGAGGAGGAGCACTAATGCACCGGTGAGAAGGTGTGAGCGACTGGCTGTGGTGGGCATGAGGAGAGGTAAAGGGAGACCTAAGAAGTATTGGGGAGAGGTGATAAGGCATGACCTAGTGCGTCATAGAATTACTGAGGACATGGCCCTTGATTGGGGATTGTGGAGGTCGAGCATTAAAGTTGTAGGTTAGAGGAAGTTGTGGATATTTCTACAGCGCGCTAGAGTGAGACTAGCTAGTATGAGGTAATCTTAGGATGTTACTGATCAATTACCGATTCAAGGAGTTATCTATGGGATATTAGTATACATTTCATCTATTTCGTATTTCTTATATTTCTTATATTGCTGATATTTTGTTATTTTATATTATGTTGTGTATTTCTGTTATTTTTAGTATGAGTGTATTGTTAGTACTAACTTATCGTCTCTTGTCTCTTGTTGATGTCTTGAGCCGAGGGTCTCCTGGAAATAGCCTCTCTGCTCCTGGGTAGGGGTAAGGTTTGCGTACATATTATCCTCCCCAGACTCCACTTGTGGGATTATACTGGATTATTGTTGTATCTAAACCAACAATCTCTGAGGTGCCTCTTATTCTCTGAACTACCAAAAAAATGGATTTTTATAGTTCAACAAACAACCGCACAAAAAAAGAACCCATTTTTATTGGTAAATTGGAAGTTATTTATTTGTATATCAAAAGGCACAGTGAACACTAATCAATATTAACATTATTCCAAAATTCAAAATTAAGAATCAATTTGGAAACAGGCACATAATATGAATTTGATGTATACTGCAGAAATTGATTGAAAAAATAGCGAAAATATACAGAAAATACGTACAGCTAATGAGAGAAACAGAGAGAAGTTGAAGAAGCTCGATCCGAAGTAGAATTGTGGTGGATGAATCTGTGACCAAAATTATTGGTAGTATTCACAAATTTTAGTTTTTCAACGGGGTAAATCAGTCATTCAGTTGGGAAATAAAAGAGAAAATTTTCACTTGACTCCAGAAGGTTCTTAAGTAGTGTAGAGAGACCCCATTTATTTTCAGAAGTCCTAAATACTCCCTTAAAGGAGTGGATGTGTATTTTTTTCTTATTTTATGTTGAAAAAGAATTATATTTATCCATTAACTATGCCAAAAAGTGAAATGGTCTAAAATATTCTCATCGTTAGTAGTTTGGATCAATTTTGCAACAGTGAAAAATATTGACCTAAATTATTAACGAAGAACATATTTAGACTTTCACACAGTTTCGAGTATATTTTAACATTTTTTCTTTTTATGTTTATGCATGACTACTAGCATGAGATCCTATTTGTACCCATCGAATTTTGTTCGACAAGTTGATTGCGTACATCATTTTTCATAGTTTTTTCCAACAATATTGTTTATACACAAACACCTCAACCATAACGTCTACAAGCGATCATAATTAAGATAAGAAGGATTAGGAATTTATTTAAACATGTTACATCGCTTTGGAAACGTGATACAAATTTGCTTGGTTGGGTGGACGGTTATTTGTGTTAATTCTTTTCTTTCTCCCCCATTTGTTCGCTCGACACTTTGAGATTTTTCTTAGATACTACATAAATGTGAGCATTATTCCCAATCTTTGATACAAAAAAGATTAATGAAAATAACCGATCTCCCACTTTGAATTACTAGTATATCATACTGCATGCTTTTATACCTAACTTGACAGCAGACAGAGGCGCATCTATCATGTAAAATATGGTTCACGTGAATATGTGATTCTCGAGTTAAAATATGAATATGATGTACATAATTTGAAAAAAAAAATATATATATACTTCATAGAACCCATGGTCAAAAGAGACTAAGTGGTGCATTGATTTTGATCTCTTAATTCCAATAGCCTAAGGTCAGGAGACCCTACCAACTTTTTGGTTTACTTTTTTTTTTTTAAAAGTAATAGTGAACTCATTCTTCAAAAATCCTGCATCTGCCTCAGACAGCCGATACAATAATAGGAAAAAAACATAACATTTCAAGTGATTACATTTATGCCTGCAAGCTTTCATGCTTACACTTCGCTACTAAAAAACAATTTCAGAATTTTGAAGAGTCAAACCCAAATACTCAAGTGAAGAGGATGTCGAAAGAGCTTAAGCTAAGCTAACTATTCGTAATGCCAATAAATTAATGCATTCAGCTCGTAGAATTGGTGCAACCAAATTTATATTATCAGAAATTATTCGTTGATGTTTAGGCATTAGCAGTTAGCATTAAATATGGATGAACCACCTTAATCCGGAAACTTGAAGTATTCCTTCCTAAATAATAAGATGGCACTTGATCATTTTAAAACAAGGTAGACCATCAATAGCTGAACCTTGTAATAGTTCACAAATGGGAACTAAATCAGAAAGAGAGACAACAAGAGAAAACTCACCCCATAAATTCAAAAGTTGCTTAAATACAACAGAAACTTCTCAGGGGCCAGTCAACAAATTAAAAAATTGTCAGACAACGATAAGATCTCTTCTCTTCTTTTTTTTCTTCTTTTTAAGTGAAAAATAATAGAATTTTTTTCCTATTCTCTTTTCAGAAGGGAGGGAAGGGGGATGGAGCAACAGGTATTAAGAGGAGGGAGACTCGTTTTAAAGATATGTCCTATACTACCACAGCCGCCAAAACTTTAGAATGTGAAGCTTGGTTCAACATCCATCGCCCAGGCAAACTTTGCTAGAAGAGACTTGTTGAACATCTGCAGGAGAAACAAGGATCAAAAGAAAACCACAATGCACGAGGTCAATTATCAGTAAGAGATGAAATTCGTGGAAGGAAGTACATGTTTCCATAAGACATTGTAAAAGAGGCATTACCTTTTCAATGGGAACCTCATGGCGCTTACACCATGCCACTGTGATCCTAGGATCCAGATAGTTGATTTTTGATGTGCCCAAAGCCACAGTTTTCAACTCTTCTTTCGTTTCTATTTGCTTCTCTATGTTCTCAATCTTCACATTCGTTTGATCCATCTTTTTCTGTAATCTGCAAACATTACAACTAAAAGTCAGCAACTAAAACAAAGAATGGAAGAAAATCTACAGTTTAGGATAGGCATAGTACGCTTCAGGGGCCAAGTTCCTCTTTGCCTTGCCATCAGCGCCCTTCAATGGAGGCTTCCCTTTTTTGGCCCGAGCCAAATCTACTTTGAATTCTTCCAAAAGAGCCTAAAAGACAATTAAAATCTAAAGTAAATGCAAATTTTACTTGGCTACAAGTGAAGTGCAGGTAGAATATCATCAATTTACATTCAATCCTCTTCTATTGGGAGGCGGGGAAATCGCCACTCACATTATATAAGGTAACTTATCAGAGAAAAATGGCCTACAGACAATGAACACTGATAACAAAAAGTAATCACCTTTAATTCATCTATCTTCTCATTCAACTTTGAAATTTGTACACTATGCGACTTTGAAACACTACGCTGGTGATTACAAATTATTGCAACCTGCAACAAGAAACATAGATATAGTAACTAAAATATTTATCATCAGTGTCCAAATCAGAACTTGTACTATTCTTCATGGAAGTCTCACCTCTTTATTTGCCAAATTATACACCGCAACTTTCTCAGCGAGCTCCCCACCTTGTGTCAGCTTGGTCAACTGCCATCAGTAACAATGCAAATCAGCACCAGGAAAACAAATATTTGTGCACTGGTAATGAGAAAGGCATAATGGATCTCCATTACCAGTTACAGAAGCATGGATAACCATATACTTCAACTACAATCAGAAGACAAGCATCTTTTCCCCAATTAAACTCACAAGTTGAGAGTGAACGGCCGCTCCGTTCTTAAATGGACTTGAACGTATCAGTAATTTTGCATAAAACCAATAGTAACATCCATTAACTTGTGACAACCAAGAACAATTTATGTACATTTTATAAAAAGACGAGAATATTAACAAATTTCCCAATCTTCAGGGCTCTGATAGTGTCCACTTGTGAATTTAGCAGGACCTTGCATTGACAATAAAATGACTACTCCAGAAAACTTCAACTTCAAGTTGAAATTATCCATCATTAGACTCAAAAAAAATATTTTAGACAAAGTAAGCATCCATTTATCAAGATAAAAACTATTCAAAAGCATACAACTAAGACTCAATCCAAACTAGTTTGAATCGATTATATGGAGCCACCCTCATTTCTAAGAAAACTTAACAAACTCAGTCTCATTCACTTCTTCTCCTTGCTTCCTTTTTGAAGTAATACACTAGTACTCATCACCATGCAGGCTTCCTTTCGAATTAAGATGGTTCAAAGTATGGTGATGACGATATTGTTGGCCATTTCCTTATATTCATCGAAGACTTCGCACGTTTTCTTGCTAGTCATTAGCATAGACCAATGTTCGACGGCAGATCAGGTCTTCAGGACATGCTCCAAGATGTTTGTGTTGCTGCTCTCAAGTAATACACATCTTGTTTTGGCAACCTTTTCTCATTTTATCCTCTATTACTACACATGCTATTTATGTTGTTTGTTGAATGTGTTCATTTCTAACTTATCTAATCTTTGAATAAGTGCACATCTATCTTAACATCCATTTCTGCTATACTATTCAAAAGTATGCCACATCAAGAAAACAACACCTAAATCCGAAGCTAGTTGGGGTTGGCTATGCGAATCCTCACTATTCATGTCACTGCATGCAATCAGTCTCAATCCAAAACTAAAAAAAGTAGGTTCTCTAGCACTAAAATTCTCTACATTTTCTAATGGTATATACATTTCTAACAAGACTAGAAGACTCTTAGCAAACATTAGACCTAAAAAACGTACTACGATGACTAAAATTTAGCAACCAACTAAATAGTATCATCTATACAGGTTTTTTCCTTCCATTATTATGCCTTACTATTCACCAGGTCTACATGGATTCCAAGAGATTTTGGGTCTTTTGGGACTTCTTTCAATGTAACTCTAGGTCTACCTTGTTCCATTTTTAACACCTTCAACCATCATGGTTTCACACCTACAGAACTACATCTGGAAGTCGACATAAGACATGACAAAATCATCTTAAGCAACCCTCTCTCATTTTATCATTTATGTGCGCTACTTGCACCTTTTACCTAATGAGATCATATCTGATCTTCTCTAATCTTGTATGACCACACTTCCATTTAACATTCGCATCTCCGGAATACCCATCTTGCAGATAGGTTGGACCTTAGAGGCCCAAGACCAAGATTCACTCTCACATAACATTGTCCATCTTACAGCTTCTATAGAACTCACATAACAGTCTGGAAACACTTCTCTATTTCAACCATCCTATTTTAATTCTTTAAGTAACATGTTCATCTATCATCCATTCTCCTGGAAAAATTGAGCCTAGATATCGAAAAGCAGACAGAGAAAGAGTACCACATAGTATAGCTCATCAAGTTTCCTAAGAAAACCAAGCAGGTCGTTAGTAATAAACCAAGCACAAACAACTTTAGCTCAGCGTGTTATCCAACTTTAACCCGAAGCAAACAAACTCATACGGAAACATAAATGGATAAGTGGATTCCTTCTCTGAGTCATCCAACTCTGACCATATTCATCCTCCTATTACAATTTTGTGCAACCTGAATAAGATGGATAAAAAGCAGCCAGCCACCTTCTTTTGATCAGTAAAAGGTAAGTTCTTATCTAAAACGGAAAAGGGTCAGAACTGCCCCTAACGTATTGACGCCAGTTTAAAAATGCCCTCCGTTAACCTATTTTGAAAAAGATGCCCCTACCGTTAAAATTCTGGCATATTTGTGCCCCTAACGTATTGACTCCAGTTTAAAAATGTCCCTACCGTTAACCTATTTTGAAAATAATGCCCCTACCGTTTTAAATATAAGTACAGTCAGTTGTTAGACTTAGGGGCACAAATATGCCGCATTTTAACGGTAGGGGCATTTTCTTCAAAATAGGTTAACGAAGGGCATTTTTAACCTAGAGTCAATACGTTAGGGGCAGTTCTGACCCTTTTCCATATCTAAAAATCTGCAAGGCAGTCCAAGACAGCGAGTTGTGGTTCACCCCCGATTAGGGAGAAGACTCGCAGTAAGTTGACAGCCAACAACCTCGGGCTGACAAACACTAACCCTTTCTTCTTTTTTGTTCCTTTTTTTTGGGGGGTGGGGGGGGCTTCTTTTTTGAATTTTATATACAGGTCAGATCATCTGAAACCACCATCTAGTCAGAGGTAACTCAGTAGTCAAACAGAACTTCTAGTCCTAGAAAGCAACTTACTTGCTGCTCCAGTGTAACAGATGCATTATATGTACGAAATACTTTTGCCGTCAGGCCTGGCATGAGTTCCTTTAGATGGGCATTGAGCTTACTCGTGTCAAGCTTATCAAAAAGATCATCACCGCCCTTTTTTCCTGAAATCAAAATTTAAGTGTATCCATGTATTTCATGAAGGAAAAAAAGTTAAAGAAAACATTCTAGTGCAGAAGCAGCATTTACTAACCACTTCGGAACAGTTGAATAGCTTTAAAAACAGGCTCATACACAGCCACCTCATTTTGATACCTGATAGAATCTTTACCAAGAAAATCGAACTGAACGAAGCAAAGTCAATTCTATGCATAATAATCAATTGCACGAGACAAAGAACCTGTAAACGAGTTTCCTAGAGCTCTTCAAATTTAGCTTTTGTTGTAAAACCACAATACCTTCAAAATATTTGGAGGTACTGGCTCTACATTCTCTACTTTTAAAGTACAACAACCAACTGTATCAGCTTCGTCGTCATCCTGCACCGCATCGAAGTATGACTAAGAACACTAAACAACCTTTGCACTGTCTCATGCCTCTGCAGGCAAAAGCGTGGTTGCTTCATAGAAATAATATTAAAAGCTGGAAACTGATCTCTGATGTTCTGTTCTTTTGGAGAAATTGATATCTGATAAAATTATTTTGCTTTGTGTTTTCTTTATTAGTGATATGGTTTGCTAGTATCCCTTGGTAAAATTAATTCAATTGGAAAGAGAAAGGTAACATATATTGCTAAAGTTTCCTGCTTCGATGCAGCTTAAAATGCTTCTGAGACATGTCCTAAACTAGCATCAGCAACCAGCTTTGGAATTTTTAGACTCTTTTTGAAATCTATGCTGCTCCTAGTTAAATAATCTGGGAAAAAAATAAAAAAGCTGGAGTTCCTGCCTTCCTGGTACCTTCTCATTCCCTGCCCTCAGAGCTAATTTATCAATAAGATAAGTTGCAACTGCGATCTGACGCTTCACAGGATCTTTACTTGTAAAATCCTTTGTATATGCAGATCTAATGCCTTCAATATAATCCTGCAATCAAGAGACGGTTACAGCTACCAATCATCCATGTGACCAGTCACAATTTAAAAAAGAAACACTCATCGATCAGAAGTTTGCCAATTGCTTTCATTGTACCTTTAAACGCCTTGCTTTTTCATACTTTTCTTTATCACTTTGCCCTTTCAAGGAACTACTGGCTGCCAGGAAAACGTATTTGAATTCTCTTGGATTGATAGGGTCATTCCAGAAAGCTAACCATGTCACAGTGTTGTCATGCCTTACTTCCTTCCATCTGCCAAGCCAACGAGGGGAAGAAAAATAAATGAAGGTGAAATTCTAGCTTTACCTCCTCCAAAAGATAGGCTATTTTCAGTAGGATAACAGGTGAGAGAATGAATAAACCTTTCACCAGGGATAGGGCACTCCGGTATTGGAGCACCCTTTCCAATATTTATTGTAATATCATTTGGCCGGATCCGTCTCTTTAGCTTTCCCATCTGTACCATAAGCAACATCCATCAATACCACAGTGAAACTTGAAGTATCTAAAACATAATGAAACACACAACTCTGCACATAGTAGATTGTTTTTGCCAGTTATAAGGTCGAAATTACCTTTGGATGTTCTCCACGGCCACGAAACAGTCCAGGTGGTTCAACCCGAAAGTTCCCAACCTGCAGATAACTAAACGGTCAGACCATTCGCAGTTGGTTTGGAAGTTGTCTCGCTCACGATACCAGGGGCTTTTCTGATTTTAGGGGTGGACACCTACCATGGTGAAGAACGAAATGATAACACCACATTCGAATATCATACTCAAAGGAAAGGAAGCTCAAGATTGAGATTTGGGAATAACTAAGAGGCTCAATATCACACGGCTAGAAAAAAAAAACATCAAAAAAGCGTGTACTGACGGCACAGTTTACAGCATAAGAATGAAACCAAAGAATCATCTAGACAAGATGTTCTTCTAGCTATACACAAAACATAAAGGAATTACAGCTCTTCAAAGTTGTTGAAGAACAGTCGAGGGGAAATGGAATAGCATCAGAACAGAAAAATGAAAACACATAAGAGATCATTGGCTGCTTCAGACCTCCAAGCAAGAAACTTTGCAAGCTGGATAAACGCATTGCTAATGTAAGCTAAAATTCTCAGAACAGAAGCAGATGATGTTGAAAAAGAAAGAAGAAACATCACCAGAAAAGGAAGACATAAGAGAAGAAACATCCCCAAAAAGAAGGAAGACATGAGACCTTTTCTTTTTCAGAAAATAAGACATAAGACCATCTTATAATCCCATTGCATAATTTACAGAGATAGCACAAGTCCTTTTGCTTAAAGTATCATGTATAAAAGCAAGATAATGCTAAAAGCTAACGATAAAAAGAACCAACCTTCTCCTTAACACCATCAACAATAGCCCACATGTACTTCTCTTCTTGCTTGAGTTTCTCTTCTCTCAATGCCTTCTTCTCCTGCAACAGAGACAATTTTTTGGATGAAAAATATTTAAAACATTTACAAGCTTTATGTACTTGGCTAGTAGGTTAACCACAAACATAGTTACCACCACTTGATCAGACCCAAAGAACTTGGTCCATCATAGAATTTCTGCCTAGATCTCTAATAAGGGTAGTGCTTAAGGACTTCCACTTGCTATAACAACAACAAAAATCTACAATCATCCAGCTTTAACGTCAATAAAGAGGAAGAAAGTGTCATATTAGCTACTAAAAAATGTTACTAATAGAAGTTATACATTTTATGCAGTAAACAAAGTAATGCACAATTTGGAACTTAGAGTCTCAATGGTACATAGATATGGTTGGAGGTTGGTAAGATAAAAGAATAATGTGATTGGATCTCTTGCATTTGCAAATATGGATTAAAATATAAACTATGAAGCACAGCTGCCGCAAATCTTCTCGATTAAGCAAATGCAGCTAAAATTATTTTAGAAGGTTGACAGAAACACCATGTTCATGCTGATCAGACAAATGTAGGCATCAACTGCCTACACAAAATTACCACACAAATAACATACTACCATAAGAGATTAGCAAGTAACACATCCACCACACAAAGTTAATCTATGCATTTGGACACTATGAAGCAACCATGTCTTTTTCAGACCAAAGTTGGCTGGGATAAGTTGTGCTATACCGGATGAAAACATACAACTGCTAAAAAAATTCAGCATTTTGTGACAATTAAGAAGACAGAAAGTTTTAAAAAATAGTTATTCGGCAACTCATACAGAAAGCTAACCAGCAATTAGAAGGTAGAAAAATATAAGAAATATGAACAAACCAGGGTATAGGTCACAAAATAACTACTTCTCATATTTCATAACTTCATAGTTTATTCATTTACTTACTTCGGTACTCATTTGCTTCTTCTTCTCCTTCTCACTTTGATGCCACTCATATATTGGGGTAAAATCACAGTCATCTAAATTTTGAATGACATGGTTTTTTCCTAGTATTTTTCTCCAGTCATTCATGAAATTCTCTTTGAACTGCGGTTTACTCATGTACTCAGTGTCTAACATCACCGCATACATTGTTGCAACCTGCAGGCAGAAAGAAATTGCTGTACTGAGAATAAATACACAAAGACATGAATGAGACATAAACAGCCAGAAACAGATTGAGACCTCCTCCTGCTCTGGAGTCAGATTTATGGGTTTTCCCTTGTAGAGCATCTTAACCCCATGAGGCTTATATGAAGGCGGAAAAATCACACCGCTGTGAACCAATGTAGTCCATTTTTGCCCTTCACCAGAGCTTGGCTGCAGTTTAGATGACTTAGAGTACTTGGATTTCTTCAATTTCTTCTTTGTTTTCATCGACGGTGAAACAACTTTGGTTGCTTTCTTTGCAAATGACACTTTACTAGCTGAAGCTACTGACTTTTTAATTCTCTGAGATATAGGAACGTCATCGTCGTCGTCCTCTGTCTTTTTTTCAGGTTTAACAGATGCTTGCTTAATCGAAACAGGTGTAGATGCATCAGAAAGCCTAAGCTTTTTAACTGAAGCCTGAGCAGCGGACTTTACATCACCAGGGAGTCTCTTACTTAAAACTGTTGTAGATGGCAAACCATTTTGCCGAATTTTAGGCTTAACTTCTTCAGAATTAGAAGACTTGCTCGTGGAAGCCCCTGCATGGGACTTCAATTGAAACCTTGACGCTAAGGGAATTTCATCATCTGAATCCTCTTTTTTGGGAAGTCTAGACTTTTGAATTGATGCTGAAGTACCAAGCACTTTGTTGGCATGACTAGAAATGCTCTTAGATAACCCAGAAGAAAGCCTAGCACTCAATGGTTTATCATCTTCAGAATCCTCAGCTTCATCATTAGGTTCAGATTTTGGTTCAACAGCTTGCTTTGGCTCGTTAGGAACAATCTTGGGTTGTTGATTAACAGTTTTTGCCTGATTACCCACAGAGGCTGATGGCCTTGAGTTTGGTGAAGGAGATGTCCTGCTTGATGAAGGTGATGCTTTTGGACTAGTGAAAGGTGAAACTGCCGGAGAAGCCTTAGAAGAGGTGCCTGCCTTAACTTTCTGAGCACTAGAGTTCTGGCCATTAGGAGAACGTACATCAGAAACTTTCCGCCCCGATCGTCCATCCTGCTTCTGAGATGATGAATTTGACCGATTCTGCTTTGATGTGGTACTACTTCGTTTGAAAACTAAGGGCATATCATCATCATCATCATCATCATCAACTTCAGCCATCAACTTTGTTTTGGAAAAAGCCTCAACAGCCATGATCGTACTTTATGCTATACTGTCATACAATGTTCTCCTTACCTGTAAACGACATTTCATAATTACAAGGAAAAATAGGTTTAAATGCAATAAAAAGAAGAAGAGCAAAGGACGTCAAGAGAACAAATATTGAAGTACATTGGCATAACAAAGTTGAAACATAAAGCCAAAAGGGAAAATCATGGCAAGAAAACATAAATCTAGCTCCTTTTTGGATGACAGCAGTGTCCTAGCCTGCTTGCGGGCAGCTGAATATTCCACCACCACCTTCTATATCTCACTAGCACACCTTGTGCTTTTTGTCTCTAATGGGATTTGAACCTAACACCCCATAATTCTCTGCCTACTTCATTGACAACTATTCTACTGTCACACCTCCTTTTTCCTACATCCGAAGGTAGTACAAGGGAGTTTCCAATTTAAAGTGACATTATTTGAAATGGGATTATTTATTTATCAGAGTCGCCACTTGGGATAGTTTAATTAGTGTCCCAAGTCACCGGTTTACTTTAATCCCAAATCGAGAAAAATTTGACTTTCCTTGTGAAGCCTGCGAACCAGAAATTCTAAATAAGGAATTCTGTTAACCCGAGGGAAGGTGTTAGGCACCCCCGGATTCCATGGTTCTAGCACGGTCGCTTAAACTATTATACTTGGCCTATTATCTGATTTTAATACATGTTCAAACCTGTGATGCCATTTTAAACCTTTAAACTGCTTTTATTCATTTTTTAGAGAAATTGCAACGTCATTTTAAAACATACCCGCAGTCCGCAACACATTTTATATAACATTGTTGAAATTTGAATTTGGATCACATAAATGTGCACCCGAGTTTAGGAAGGTAATATTATTAAATATACGCGCCTAAAGCAACTACGCGCTTTTTGACTTTGCGAGGGCCATAAAATTTGCTGAATGGGACGGCTCGATTTCTAAGGATAGATTAATTAACTGAGGGCGATTTTCAAGAACGAAAAACGAAAAATACGCACAACAAATTGGATAAAAATTGCTCATGAACCAATAAATTATTGCATCAATGGCAGATGACATTCACGGCCAACACAATGATAACACCTTCATCTAGTGCAATCAAATTACATAAAACTAAGATGAAACAACAATGAATGCGAATGAAAATTTCCAAGGCATAATGCATATCATTTTATTCTTATCACTTATGTTTCAAACAAATTTATTTTATTTACACTTCAATAACTGAACATTCACTGTTAATATTGACAAAAGCAGACAAACTGTCGTGTCGGTTATATGAAGGTACAGAATTAAACCAAACGAACAAGAGATTGTCACATGACCAGAATAGTGTAGAGCATAGATTTAATTTTAAAGTAAACACTTCCACTGTTAATAAAATCGACACAGTGAATTTTAGAGCTCAAACTAACATATGTGAATTATAACTTCATAGCAAAATCGAATTCAGCACTAATGAGACAACTTTAACGCAAAATTTGAGCTAAACAGACATCATACAAGAGCTGGGTTGACTCAATAGCTCATTTTCATTTAAGAACATTCAAGTACATCAAAAGTTTAATGTGTTTACCTTTCTGCCAGAATAAAACAAACCGAGAACGCCAAATAAAGGCTGAACGCGAAGGCTGGCACTCAGCTACGAACTCAGCAAAGTAACAAACCGCAAACAAGCATTCGTCACAGCTCCAAAATCAATCGAATTCCCAGAAACCGTAGCAGAAGAACCAAAAATTGGCCCAGATTTAAAATCCTTCGTCGTTCAATTTTTTTTTTTTTACTTTTTAAACTGTTGAAATTCCCCAGATTCCCAAATTTTGTAAGCTCATTTTATCGTGTGTTCGAATTTGTCTTTTAAATGAGAATCAAGGGAAGGGGGAGAGGTCTGTTGTTTTTTGAGAGGAGAGCTCTCTTCTGTTGGACTGAAAAATGGTGTATTTGGTAAAGGTAGATTTTTACACTTAAAATATTATGGTATAGCCAGTTTTTACACTGATTAATCAAAAATAATCATTGTTTATCAAATTAAATAAAAAATAGTCAATATTTTGCTACAAACCGGTCCAGTATAATATACGAGAGTTTTGGTGTCTTTGTGTACGAACTCCAGAATATTATACTGGACCGGTATACTTTGCTAACTCCTATAAAATTTACGGGAGACTGCATCACCAATGCTCTAAACTCCAGTATATTATATTGGACAATTATACTTACTTGAACTCCCGTAAAATTTACGGGAGTTCAAGCATATTTATGCTGGAACTCCCGTAAAATTTGTGGGCGTATTTTTTCGGTTTTTGAACAATATTTTCGCTCAAATTTAAAGCGGCTAAATTTCGATGACCTTTGAAACTTGGCTATTTTTCAACGTCCAATCGTAAATCTGACTATTTTTAAATTTCTCACTTTTTTACAGAGAAACCCTAAAAATGGCTAACGTTTGTTTGTTTCCTAGGTCTGAATAACCAACGATAGTAAAGAAACCTGATTCAGTTGTTCCATGCATTGGGTCTCTATAATTTGGGCTTCCTATCTTCATAATTGGGCTTCTTGTCTTTATACAAAATTGGGCCTATTCAACTCTAAAAACTGAAGTTTCTAGAAGAGAATATTGTACAGCTGTTATTTTATTCTTTTTTCCTTGTATATGTTAGTTAAAGATATACAAATAGAATAGTGACATATGTATAGATGGTTATTTTCTTAGGTTCTTTTTAGCTTGTATATAAACACATACACTGTACACAGAAAATACATCATCAATATACAAAAAATCTTCTCAATTCTTCTTTTTTTTTTTCAAAAATAGTCTATTGGAGGTGACTTCAATGTAATTATGGACGCTTATGAGAAGAAAGGTGGAAAAATTCACAGACTTAGTAAAAGCATGGACTTTATATGATGTATGGAAGATTGTGGTATGGCAGATATTGGATATACGAGTAACAATTACACTTGGTCTAATGGAAGGAGGAGAGATAATAGGATTCTTCAGAGACTAGATAGAGTTTCCTATAACGATCAATGGTCAGCTATTTTTCTAGTGGCTACTGTCAGACACTTGCCCAGAACAGGATCTGATCATAATGTGTTGCTCTATAAGTGCTCCACGTTTGTTTCTCCTCCTATCAAATACCTTAGATTTTTAAATTTCTGGGTGGGTCAACCTGATTTTGAAAAGTTTGTTAAAGAATACTGGAAAACTCAAATACATGGTAATGCTATGTATACTCTACATCAGAACTCAAGAATCTTACCCAATGTCTTCGTAAATGATCTAAAGAAAGTATTGGCAATATTTTCGACAAGGCAGAAGAACTTGAGAAGAAGGTTGAGGATCTAGAGGTTAAATATGAACAACATGACTACGACAATAATAGGATCAATCTTAATTTAGCATATGCTCAACAAATCAAGTGGATGAATATGCAAGACTCTTTTCTAAAATAGAAAGCCAACATCAAATGGGAGGAAGAAGGGGATAACAACTCCAAATACTTTCATAGCATCATCAGACATAAGAGGAAAAGATATTATCTCCATATAATTAAAGATGATCATGGTCAATGGATTCAAGGGAACGAGAAAATTGCAGAAGTTGCTATCTCTCACTTCAGCAAGTTGTTCTCACAGCATGACCAGAACAATGACATGGACTTCCTTAAAAGGATTGACAATATTATCACTTGGGAAGACAATCAAGCTCTTAACTAGCTTCCTTCCGAAGAGGAAGTGAAGATTGCAGTCTTTGAGCTTCATCCTAATAGTGTAGCTGGTACGGATGGATTCAATGGCAAAATTTTCCAAGTTTGCTAGCATATTATTGCTGAAGATGTGTGTGCTATGGTTAAAGACTTCTTTGGCGGTAACACTCTAACTAAATATTTACTCACACTTATCTAGTACTTATCCCAAAGGTTGATTCTCCTTCTACGTTTTCTCAACTTAGACCTATTAGTCTAAGTAGTTTTTCAAATAAAATTATTTCAAAAATTATCTCTAATAGATTAACAGATTTGCTTCCTAGTATTATTTCTAAACATCAAACTAGTTTTATCAAAAGGAAGACTAATCACTGAAAATGTTCTCTTAACTCAAGAAATTGTTCACGATATTAAACGCAAAAATAGAGGTGGCAATGTGATCATGAAACTAGATATGGCTAAAACTTATGACAAAGTTACTTGGCTTTTTCTTACTTCTGTTATGCGGCGTATGGGATTCTGAACCTTTCATTGAAATGGTTCATAGATTGCTCTCTAATGTTTGGTACTCTATTCTTATTAATGGCACTAGATTTTGTTTCTTTCCCTCTTCTAGAGGTCTTAACCAGGGAGAACCCCTCTCCTCTAGCCTATTTGTTATTGCAACTGAGGCCTTGTCCAAAGACCTTAATCACCTCCATAATAAGGGTAAGTATATTAGATATTTTATGAATAACAGAGGTCCAAGAATCAATCATTTGGCCTATGCAGACGACTTAGTTATCTTTACTTCTGAGATAAATACTCCATAAAGCAGGTAATGAAAACTTTAAGGAGATATGAGGAATCTTCGGGACAGGAGATCAATAAGGATAAAAGTTTTTACTTGGCATCCAAATATATTCATGATAATAGACATAATATGATTCAAAAGGGTCATTGGTTATCGATATCAATTATTCCCTTTCAAGTATTTGGGTTTTCCAATCTATTTTAGAAGAAAGAAAATTTGTTATTATACAGATATTGCCAGGAATGTTATGAATAAGATAGGAGGTTGGAAAGGTTATGTACTATCACCTGGTGGAAGAGTTATTCTCATTAAACATGTGCTTCAATCTCAAACTCTTCATACTTGCATTTGTTACCTCTCCCAAGACACTTCTCAAACAATTGGAGAGTTACTTCTCCAATTTCTTCTGGGAAAAATCTGAAAACAAGAATAAATACCACTGGAGCTCTTGGAAGAATATTTATCCTACTGATGAAGGTGGTGTGGGTTTTAAAAGTCTAACCGACTTATGTAGGACTTTTTCTGCCAAAAGGTGGTGGAGGTTCAGAGCTGCAAACAATCTTTGGGCCAAATTCATGAGAGCTAAAAGCTCCCCGATAAGCCACCCTGTTGCAAAGGCCTTGGATCCTAAACATTCTACTGCATGGAAGGAAATGATACAAATCAGAAAAGCTATTGAACCTTATATCCTATGGAAGATCAATGATGGTGATAGCTCCTTTTGGTGGGATAATTGGATAGGACTTGGACCACTTGGTGCTTATTAATGGTAACAGAAAACCTGGAAATATGAGGATCAGGGATTATATCAAGGATGAGGCATGGGATGTAAACATTATATCTAGGCTGGTTCCTAATAATCTGTTGAATCATATTATTCATATACCTATTGGCAATAGACAGATTAATGACACCCCTTTTTGGATAGAGACTTCTAATGGGGACTTTACTTGTTCCTCTGCTTTTAACTGCATTAGGAAAAGAATGGATATGGATAATATGTGGAAAGATGTGTGGAAGACGAATGTCCAATTTAAAATGTTTTTCTTTCTTTGGAGAGCTATTAAGGGTAAACTACCTGCGGATGAAAAAAGAGATTTGGTCATAATATAGTTTCCAGATGTTCTTGTTGCCTTCATCCCAAGAAAGAAACTATATCTCATATTCTCCTTAATAGTGATATTGTTTTTCTAACTTGGAATTTCTTTGCAGGTCCTCTGAGAATTAAAGTAGGATGCCACTCAATTACATATACTTTAAAAGAACGGAGAAACATTCAGAATAAGAATGATGTCCAAAGAGACCTATGTCGAGTAGTTCCTATCTTTATCTGTTGGGAGCTATGGAAACACAGATGCTCTATCAGGTATGGAAACATAAATTCTACGATTGCAAAGCTAAGACATTATATTTTGTTTCATATGAAGGTATACATGAAGAAGAGAGGAGCTATTGTGGACATGAAATGGCAATGGAATCAAATTTGCACTTACATGGAAGAATATAGACCAAGAATCACGAGCTCTCCAGTTATATGGAATAAACCTCCAGAAGGTTTGCTAAAAATAAACACTGATGGAAGCAGTAATGCTACAAAGAGAACTGCAGGAATTGGAGGGGTGGTTAGGAACAAAAATGGAGATTTGATCATGGCATTTGCCAAGGCTCTTCATTTCTGCACTAACAACCAAATTGAAGTTCAGGCAGCATTGTATGCTCTTAATTGGTGCAGGCAAAACAATATGACCAATTGCATTTTAGAGATGGATCCCCTTATGATTGTTAATACGATGAAGGGAGTTTATAAACCTTCCTGGGAGCTTATAGATAACATCAAATACATGACTCAAATAGCACGAGATTTGAACTTAAAAGACTAGCATTGTTATAGAGATGGAAATAAAATTGATGGTGCCTTAGCCAAATTTGGAGCCAACTCGCAAATGTCTACAGATGCAAGAATTTTCTCTCAGGTGTGTGAATTACCAGCTGAAGCAAGAGGAGCTTACCGTATGGATAGAGCACAATTCCCATGTTTTAGAATTAGACTTAGGAGGAATGGTACAAACTCTCATGGTGATTGTAATTAGCACTATATTATTGTATATCCTCTATCATAGCGGAACGAGAAATATCCCCTCACAAATAAGGCTGTATCCGGTTCCGGTTCTGGGTCTATTTGGGTCTGGCGGTTCCGGTTCTGGCGGTTCCGGTTCCGCGGTTCTGGCGGTTCCGGAGCCGGAACCGCTACCATACAGTTCCGGGTACCATCCGGTTCTGGCAGTTCCGGTTCCGGCGGTTCTGAATTTTTTTTTTCTTAAATCAATATCTTGTATAGTAGTCATTAGTATATTGTAGAATATATTTTATATGGTGTCCTATGTTATTAGTATAGTATATATTGTGTTTGGTAATTAGTATATATTGTGTATAAGTAGTGTATATTTTGTATATAAGGAGTATATATTGTGTATAAGTAGTGTATATTTTGTATATAAGTAGTATATATTGATAAAAGAATGTTGTCATTAGTATATTGTGTTGTATGTTATATAAATATTCAAGGATTGATATAGAAGTAAAGACAAAGAAATATTGAGACAAAAGATATTCAAGGATATTATAAAGAGCATATTTATTGACCAAAATGGCATATCTTTCTTAGTCTTCCTTTCCCCAATGGAATGAGCACAACATGATACTAATACCACCATTAAATGAAAAAAAACTAAAAGAAGACATGCCAATGTACAAGTTACATCATAATTTATGTATTATTTCTAACAAATCTCATAAAACCTTCAAGGTTTGGAGGTGGTTGTGTTGGCGGTGGTGGAAATGAAGCTTGTTCATCACCACTTCCGGGTGAAGATGTTTCCTGAGCAAGTTCTGCTAGCATTTCTTCATAGCACTTATCTATTTCTGGTTGTGATTCAGCTAGCCCAAAGTTCCTTCTTTCTGCGCGGATCCAATCTCGAAAAAGCACTGATTTTTCCAAGTTGTCCCGCATCGACGCTCTGTGATCACCTATTTGTAGTCTTGCTTGACTAAAGGCGCTCTCCGATGCAACAGTTGACACTTAAATCGACAGAACATCCCGAGCCATCCTTGCAAGAACGGGAAAATGCTTTTCCCTTGTCTTCCACCAATCCAAAAGGTCGAAAGAGCCGTCTGAATTCTCATTCTCTAGTCCCTGCGACAAATAAACTTGAAGCTCATTTAGATGGGAAATTTCATCTAAATTTTCCCCTTGAGTACCCCTGAACTCCGTCCACGATTTAAGAGCTGTTAAGCCAGCAACTCTTTTAGACGCCTGTGATGTAGACGAAGTAGGGGTTGGAATATTAGGCCTAGCATGCTCTAACGCCTGTTTATAAACATTATAAATAGTTTGAGCATTCACTTTAATTGATGCTTTTGCATCAGATAGTGTAGCCATTTCTTCTTCTGAAAGATCTAAAGCTTGATAAATAGTAGAATACCAAAAGTGAGGACCTCCTAATTTCATAGTAGGATTTAGCATAGCAGACACACCAAATATATGAGGGATTGGAAAAAATATTTTTTAAACTTCTTTTTCATTTCAGTTATTGCAATTTCATAAATTTCCCCTCCCTCGTTAAAATCAACAAACAAATTAGCAAGTGCGGTAATATAAACTAAACAGTTAGAAATAGTTGGATAATATTGGCCAGATAAAGCATTTGTAGCCACATGAAAATGTTCTAAAAAATCTAAAAGAATTTTAATGTTAGTCCAATCTACTGTAGTTAGCATGTCATTATCTTCCTCCCCACAATCCCGAGAATTATACGTAGCGTTAATTGGGTTCCTATATTCGTACGCTACTACTAAACTTTCGTACATGTAGTTCCACCTAGTCGGGCAAGGTTTAGGAATATTTCTTTCTCTAAGGCCATATTCGTCACACCTTTTAAAATATTCTCTAAGTCTACTTCTACGGTTTGAATAAAATAGCCAATTAAGAGCCATTTTAACCTTTTCAATTTCTATGTTTAATATTCTCATACAATCACCAACAATTAAATGATAAATGTGACAAATACATCTAATGTGGAAAATATTAGTAAAAGCAGGATTAAGTGTTCTAGTTAGCATAGCTATTGCACTAGTGTTGCTAGAAGCGTTATCCATGGAAATTGACATTATTTTATCACTAAAACAAAAATATCTGCATACATATGAAACAGTGTTAGCAATAAACCTACCCGTGTGCCGTGAATTAATTATCCTATATGCAATAATGCATTTTTGCATAGTCCAGTCTTCGTCTATCCAATGACTGGTTACGGTTAGATAATCACAGTCATTTCCACTTTTACCAATATCAGTTGTAATAGACATACGATTAGTTATATGTGTAAATAAATAGCGCAAGTATTGTTCATATTCATGCTTGTATTTATAAATATCGGCCTTAACTGTGGCGCGAGGCCAACCTTTATACGTAGGATTAAATACTCTTCTAATATAATGAATCCATGCAGGATTAGAAGCAAAAGAATAAGGCAAACACATAACAGTAATCATTTTAGCTAATTCTTCACGATCCTTATTTGGATCGTAATATAATATACCTCCGGTGGCTGTGTTTATTCCTGGTTGAACTAGATTTGAACCAGTACTTGGGTTAACTGAAGTATCAGGACTTGTCCTCCCCTCTTGTTGCGCTTTCAATTGCAAAAATCTAGCCTTATCGCTAGGGTGTAATCTTATATGCTTAACTAAACTACCCGTGCCGCTACGATCTCCAGTATACCTATGAACAAGTAATTTCCCACAAGATTTGCACTTAGCCTTATTTTGTTCTCTTAGTTGAATAAAGAATTGCCAAACTAATGATGTTTCTGTACGTTTAGGAGGTTGTCTACTAAAAGTGGGAGTTTGTACGGGTGGGTGTGCCGTTTCATCGCCTAAGTTATGAGCAGGACTAGTAGGTGTATCATCTAAATCTACTGGTGCTTGGGTTTCATCATCATCATCATCCTCATTTCCCTCTAATATAGGTGCATTAGGATAAAGAGCATTCATAATATCATCGTCTATTCTATCACCAACTGCTACATCATGTAGAAAATCCATATCGCTAAATTGAAAACAACGGTGATCACTATCAAGGATTCCGAAGGGTTCATTTGGATTTATAGGTTGGCTACTACTTTGAACTTGCTTATCTTTTCTAGGTCGGGGAGCCGGGGGAGGGGTAGTATTTTGGCGACTACTTTCACCGGTTTTAGATTTTCCTTTACCGAACATATTTTTCAACGAAAATGCCATAATAATTATAATTAAGCAAAATAACAACACACTAAAATATTTTTAGCACGTAAGAGTTGAAACGAGTTTACCGGATTGACGAACAACTTCTTGAAAATTGAAAATCGTTGAAATTGAACACTTGAAAACTTCAATTCAACAACTTCACAATGTTTCACGAATTTGCAACAATAAATTAAGCACTTGCACTAGAAAGATTGAAAGAGAGCTTGAGAGAGATTGAGAGAGATTGAGAGATATTGATGAATTGGTGAATAAAAACGAAAGAATCGGGGTATTTATAGTTGAGAAATGGAAAATTGTGTAATTATATAAAATTTGGGGTTAAATTAAAGTTTGGGGCCAAATGGCTATTTTTTAAAATTCCAAGCGGCTAATTTTGAAAAAGAGCCGTTTGGAAATTATTAAAATTTTTTTTTTTTAAAATTCTGCCCGTTACTGGAACCAGTTGGAACCGTTTGGAACCGCTTGAACCGGTCCGGTTCCAGTTCCGGTTCCGCGGTTCCAACGGGTAGAACCGCCCCATCACGGTTCCGGGGAACCGCCGGAACCGGGCCGCCGGAACCGGCAGAACTGCCAGAACCGGCAGAACCGCCAGAACCGTGGTTTCAGTCCGATTCCGATTCGAAACCGTAAATTTTGCAGCCTTACTCACAAATTCTCACTAATCACCACTAAGCACCATATTTTAGAATCACTAACTTTTGTGTAATTAGTAGATCTCTAAATAGGCATAACTCAAACTATGATCCAAATGATATAAGGCATTATGTCCCTCTCCTTCATGTATTCACTTTTTGGCTTTTGGTAATATACAGGTAGATGGGATCTGATCCATTTTATTGAAGAAACAAAAACTAATCGTAATGCCAGTAAATTAATGCATTCAGCTCGTAGAATTGGTGCAACCAAATTTATATCATCAGAAATTATTCCTTGATGTTTAGGCATTAGCAGTTAACATTAAATATAGATGAACCACCTTATCCAGAAACATGAAGTATCTATATATATAAATAAAGTTGGGCATAGAAAAGGTGATGTGGCACCTCTTTATGGCCAGCAATTGTATTTTTCTTTTTTCTCCCTTTTTTGAATTTTTCTTCCATTAATCCTCTACTTCACTTTATTTAATTTGTTAATTTTCACCTTCTCCTTAGAATCTTCCTTATTGTAATTGTCAAGAAATCATTGAAAGAGGTACCTAAGCGTTTGTAAAACTGATTCATGATATTAAAAGGGCATTAAGTATACAAAATGACTTAACAACTTCTTAGAAATTGAAACTACACTATACAACTCGATCTTCCAATTATTCCTACGCATAAACAAGAACACGGGTTTCCAGATAGGGGAGAAAAAGGCCAACAACAACAACAACAACTACCCAGTGTATTCCCACCAGGTGGGGTCTGGGGAGGATAATATGTAGACGAGCCTTACCCCTGCCCGAAAGGGCAGAGAGGCTGTTTCCAATCGACCCTCGGCGAATAGGATAAAGGAAAAAGCTGCATTGAGAAACAAAGGTAAAATTAGAAACACAAGCAAGACAAAGCAAAATAAAACAAAATAATAAAGCATAAGTACTCCCTAAAAAATAACGTAAATAATTATGAAAACATAAGCAACATAAAGACATAAATACAGTCGTATGCAATACTAACAAGCAGCAACTACCATACTAAAACACTAATCACCTATGAGCCCCTAGCCTACAATCCTGATCCTAGACCTCCAGACTCCCTATCAAGGATCATGTCCTCGGTAACCTGCATACTGGTCATGTCCTGCCTAATCACCTCTCCCCAATGCTTCTTAGGTCTCCCTCTCCCTCACCGACCACCAACAATCTCCAGCCGCTCGCAGCTCCTCACCGGGGCGTCGGGGCCCCTCCTCCGAACATGCCCAAACCACCTCAGTCTCGCTTCCCGCATCTTCTCGTCCACCGGGGCCACCCCTACCTTCTGTCGAATAACTTCATTCTTGATCTTATCCAGCCTGGTGTGCCCACACATCCACCTAAGCATTCTCATCTCCACAACCTTCATTCTCTGAACATGCGAGTTCTTCACGGGCCAGCACTCCGCCCCATACAACATCGCAGGTCTAACCACGACTCTGTAGAATTTCTCCTTGAGTTTATGTGGAATTTTCTTGTCACACAGGACCCCTGAGGCGAGCCTCCACTTCGACCACCCCGCTCCTATCCGATGGGTGACGTCCCCGTCAATCTCTCCGTCCCCCTGGATCACAGACCCAAGGTATCTCACTCTGTCCCTCTTGGCGATGGTCTGAGAACCAAGCATCACATCCCTGCCTACCCCACTCGGCTCGTCACCAAACTTGCACTCCAGATATTCTGTCTTAGATCTGCTTATTTTGAAACCCTTAGACTCAAGGGTCTGTCTCCAAATCTCTAACCTTTCACTAACACCGGCCCTCGTCTCGTCTATCAATACTATATCATCAGCAAAGAGCATGCACCAAGGCACATCCCATTGGATATGTCGGGTTAGAGCATCCATCACTAAGGCGAACAACAGGGGACTCAGCGCCGATCCTTGATGGAGCCCCATTACCACAGGAAACTGGTCTGATTCGCCCCCCACCGTCCTAACCCTAGTCTTAGCTCCATTGTACATGTCCTTGATTACTCTGATATAGGCTTCTGGCACACTCTTCGCCTCCAAACACCTTCATAACACCTCCCTCGGGACCTTGTCAAAATGGAAGATAGGAAAATGGAAGCGGGGTTTGGATACTTCTGAGTTGGAAAAGAACAAAGTTGACGGGTTACGTTGCTTCTCTCCTTTATATCTCTTTCTTCATTTATTTCTTTTAATTTGTTCTCTTCAAACAAATAAAATAATGAAAATGTTCATCTCAATTCGATGGATTTTCACGACATCCATTTTTATTTGGTTAATATTCATGGCTGTGATTATATATTTCAACTATCATCACCATATTGAATATCATTTTTTTCTTACTTTTTAGCATGACAAACGTTAGTTTTTCAAGTGAAGAAGGAAAATGAAGAAGCATATAAAAATCTGTTTTCTATCTTTAATATACAATGTTCCGCACAAAGTTATATATTAAAATACATGTATAAAAGGAAGTAAGCAAATACATATGTACATTACACAAAATGAGCTCTGCATCATTTTCGTTTTCTTAAAATTTATCCTACAAATCTGAAGATAGTTTCAAAATATAATTTTGTTTAACCAAAAATATGATTCTTCGGTCAAAGCTTAAGATAAATAGAAATTTGGGTTATTGATATCCAGGAGACAAAGAATATGTAATAGACTTTTTGTAAATAGCAAATAAATAGTAAAAGAGTTTATATTCCAGTGTAATATCGATGATATTGTGTCTTACAAATGATGAGACCTCCTCCTTTTATAGTTGATTCTAGGTAAAGGAGTAATAACTTAGTCTTAATGAGATAATTATGAGCAATAAATAATATTAAATAAGACGTTACACAATCATTCCTATTTAATACCAATTCTCTAACATATTGGGTATTTAATACTGAATTTGGACTTCTTTTCGTCATCAGATCCATGTCTTCAATGCCTTCCGATCTGTTGGCTTTAAATAGGTACAAAGCTTGTACTATTCGAATGGCTTCTCGTGCCTATTTAGCTATCTTTTCCCCGTATCTGTTGTCACTCGTGCCTCTTAACTAATCATCATGTCTTGACCAATTGATCGGTCCACGTGTCATGCCACGTCACCTTCAATGTAAATTCAATTTTTTCCCAATACAAATAGTCTCCCACTTTTTATTTATTTATGAATTAAATAATTGGGAAGTGGATCTTCATAAAAAGAGAATTTTTGCCATAATCAATGCTTATGACAATATTGACGTCTCAGTTGTCTTTTCCATTTAATGTTCTGTCCATGTGTCACCTTCTGATTTGTTCTGCTATTTTGCACCCTTTTTCAAGGCTTCTTCATTCCCACTATTCACAAAGTGACAACTGCCTTTAATATAGGCTGTCCATCATTATACTTCTAAGTTTGACGGTTGCTATTATATACATATTTAATCCTTTCTTCCTTTGTCTTCTCCTTCATAAATTCTTAACAAATACTTAATTCTTTACTTTTGTTTTCTCTATGTTCATCCTTATTTCAACATTGTCATCTCCAAATCCTAATCCTAAAAAAGTCACAATTCTCTACCACTTCCCCAATGCCCCTGTAATGAGAGATAGGAGAGGTAGAGGTGGTAGGCTTCGGAGTTTAAGGTTAGGATCCACGCGTGGTGGTTTATCTGGTTCTGCTTCTCCTTCTTCCAGTTCTGGCATTAAAAGTTCTATCCCAAAGACTCTTTCTTCTAAAGATAAAGAAATTTCTGATTACCCAAGAACCTTTAGTTGAAGAAATTATGATTTGTCTTTTGAGAGCGATAGAAGGTCTCTTCAAAAACAAGTTAAAATTTTAGAGAAGGCTGACATCTATCCTTCTTTAATAACTGAACTTGTAATTCCAACAACGGAGAAGGGTCAGATATACCCCTGAACTATACGTTTTGGATCAATAATGCCCTCCATCCACCTATTGGGACAAATATGTCCTTCTATTAATGTTTTTGGCTCACAAATGCCATTTGAGTTAACGGAGGGACACGTGTCATCGTCCTGTTGGTCCATTCTAAATATTCCGTAATTAATTAAAAAGACCCATTATTCATACTAAGAAAAAAAATTTCAAAAGCAATTCTTCTAAAAGAAATTTTTACTACAAATTGAAGAAAAAAGGATTCTTTTTCCAGTTTTTACAAAAAAAGAGATTTTTTTACTAAAATAATATTTTTTGTAAAAACAAAAATAAAATCTAACAACAACAACAACAACTACCCAGTATATAAAAATAAAATCCAAAAAGCAATATTTTTGTAAAAACAGAAAAAAGTAGATGTTTTTTGCTAAAATTTCCAGATTTTTTCAATTTTTACAAAAGACCCATTTTATATTCTAGATTCTTTTTCTAGTTTTTTTGCTAAACTAGAAAACAATTGAAAAAAAAGCTAGAAAAATATGATTTAATGATGTAAAAATTTCATGACACATATCCAACTTAAACTCTATATTATAATACAATAATAAACATATATCATTGTTGTAAAAATGAAAAAAAACCAGATTTAACAAAAACTGAAAAATTTGCTTAGATATGACTATTTTTTTTGCTAAACTGGAAAAGACTTGAAAGAAAAAGTTAGAATAAAAAATGGTTTTTTGTAAAAACTAGAAAAGCTATAAATTTTAGCAAAAAACATCTACTTTTTTTTTAGTTTTTACAAAAATATTGCTTTTTAGATGTTATTTTTGTTTTTACAAAAAAACATTGTTTTAGTAAAAAAAAAATTATTTTTTTTTGTAAAAACTGAAAAAATAATACATTTTTTCTTCAGTTTTTAGTAAAAAAAAGTTTTAGAAGAATTGCTTTCGAAAATTATTTTTTGGGTATGAATAATGTGTCTTTTTAATTAATTACGAAATATTTAAAATGGACCAACATGATGATGACACGTGTCCCTCCGTTAACTCAAATGGCATTTGTGAGCCAAAAACATTAATGGAAGGACATATTTGGCCCAATAGGTTGGCGGAGGACATTATTGATCCAAAACGGATAGTTTAGGGGCATATCTGACCCTTCTCCCTTCCAACAATTAGAAAAGATTGTAATTGGAGGGATAATCTTCGTATGATGATTCTTGCCCCAAATCAGAGAATTTCTTCTTTTAGAATTGGGTATTCCTTTGTTTACACTTACCCCTTTACTCTGGGTTTTAATCCTGCGATTGACCCAGTCATTCTTGATTTTTGCCGTTTATTCGAAATCTGTTTAGCTCAAGTTGGTCCCCTAGTGTGGAGAATTGTGGCTTGTTTGAGATATTTATCTACCAAAGCCAATGTCAGCTTTACTTTTTCCCACCTTATTCATTTATACCGTCCCAATTTGATGCGTCATGGGATTTTTACCTTAACTGCAAGAAGTAAGAAGGTTTTGGTAAACCATGAAGATGACAAGGATCGTGGGTGGTATACTCGGTACGTTGTTGTACGCACGGTGGATTTGTTGGGTGAATCAAACATTCCCTTCCTTGAGAAGTGGAACTTTGCACGTAAATTTTCTTTTATTTATCATACCTATTTCTGAGAATTTCGATTCCTTTTCTAATTTCATCTCTTTTTGGTTTTTTGTAGCAACCAAGGGAGATGTGGAACCTATTCCATACTTCCGTGGTTGGGTATACTCAATTTTAAAGATTGCTCCTAAGAAAGATAGAACTTGGAAATCAATTTCCCTTTTGCATGGCTGGAAAGTAAAAACTCACGGTACACATTTCTTTACTCGTTTCTTTTTTAGAACTCCTTTTTCGTAATGCTAATTATGTATCCTTCTTTTTGCCAGGATTTGGTGTTAGAGGAATGACAACTGAGGTGGCTATGGCCATTTGTATGTCTGCTAATGCTTCTCTTGATTTAGATAAGGCTCGAGCCTTACTACCAAAAAGAAAAGTTGTTGGAGAAGGTTCTGAAAATGAGGAAGAAGAAGGCACCTCTTTGATAGCCAGGCCAAGAGCCAAGAGACGAGTCATTATTGAAGATGAATTTGAAGATTCTCCTGCTCGAACCTCTATCTCTAAGCCTGTTTTGATCCCTTCTGGTGAGGACACCGTACCAAGAGACATCAATGAACCTATTCAATGTCTCTTTGTTGTTGATTTTGAGAGTGGAGAACTCGACCCTATTCTGAATGAAATTCCTCTCTCTTCATCCATTCCTATTTCCTCTATTCCTTCTATTCCTTTGCCAACCGTGAGTGTTTCTTTGCCTGTGTTGATTACTTATTCCCTTACCTGTTTCAACTGCTCCTGCTTCCATTCCTACTTTGGTTCCCATATCTGCTCCTACCGCCTCTATTTTGACTTATACGGCTCCCGTTGTTTTTACCTCATCTACTACTCCTCCTTCCACTATTCCCTCTTCCTCTGTTCAGCCTACAGAGGTAGGTTCCAGTAATAGAGGCGTGGTTATGAGAAGTGTAACACTCAAAGTTCCTGCCAATCAGAGCCTCTTGAGAAAGTTTGGTGGAGCTGATGTTTGGCTTGATCCTCTGATTGGAGAGATTGAGAGGAATAAGATGCAAAGCCATAGCTATTATACTTTGATGAATGACATAGTTCATTCAGCTTTGAAGGTAACTTACTCTAACTTGAATGTTTCCCCCCTTTTTGTTTTCTCTAAGTCCTTATTTCTATGCCTTATATTTGTAGGCTAATCTTATTGGAACTGAGTTGATGGGGAGAATCTCCACCTTAGAGAAGAAGGATCGAGAGTCTACAAAGGCTATCTCCGAGGATAGGAGATTAGCTGAAGAGGCCCAGTTAGAAGTAGTGAATTGGAAGGAACAGTTAAGAAGTGCTCAACTGAACATAGAAGAGTTACAAGAGAGCAGAACTCATTTGGAGCAGCAAAAACGTGGTTTAACTTCTGAGCTAGCAATTGCTAAGGCTTCTTCAAGCCAACTTGAAAAGGATAAAGAGCTTTTGGAGTGCTCATTTTCGGAACAACTATCGAAGGCCACAGAAGAAATAAGAGAGCTTAAGGAACTTGTGGAGAAGAAAGAAGAATACGCAGGGGAGTTAGTTCAAAGCTTGACTCAAGCTCAAAATGACATAAGGATCTCCTCTGACAAAATTCGTGCCTTGGAAAGTTCTCATGCCTCCCTTGAAGCTTCCCTGGATTCCTACTTAGCTGAATATTAGGTAATGAAAGACAATCTTGCTATGTGGGAAAGGGAATATGAAGCTCTGGAAAAGGAATATAGTATTCTTGAGGAGAATTTCAACATAGAGGTAAGTTGGGCTTTTCTAAAATCTCGTCGTGATGCTTTGATGGAGGCTACACAAGAAAATTTTGATTTGCAGTCTGAATTAGCCAAAGTCTTAGATACTATCGAAAAAAGCTAACAACCTATTGATACTCCTTCTCCAGCACTTGGAACTGTTGATACTTCTTCTCCAACACTTGGAACTCCTGGAACATAAGAGTTTTTGAATAATGAAGCATCTACTGAGGCAGTTGAAGTTGTAATTCCCGTTTCCGAGGGTGAAAGTTCTTCGACACAGTCTATGAGAGTTGAAGTTCTCATGACTCCTGCTTCCCTCGGTGATTTTAATACTTCAGGCCTAGTTGAAACCGCACGTATTGATGCTCTCTCAGAAGTTGTTACATGCCTATAATTACCTCTTAAAGTGAGATTGCAGCTTCAGCTTCTGATGTTCCAGCCCCTTCACTAACTAGTTAAGTGTTGGAACTTTATCGTTGTTGCTTTTTTTTTTTGATTGATTGGTGGTGTTATCCCTTGGTAATTTTAAGGGATTTTTGGTGAAGTCCCCAGTTACCATAATGGGGCATCTGTAAAAACAACTACTTTGCTGCCTAAGTTTTTCTTTAGTCTTCTATAATTAAGTAGTTTTATCGGTACTTCTACATATTCTGTTCTTGCCTATCACTTATTTAGGACTTATAGAATAGCTTAACATTTTTATTCTTTGAAAATGCTTTATGATTCTTCTCATGGAATATCAATATGAGGTTTATATAAGAGGGCCCTTTTTATTTTATCGACACTTAATGAAGAAGACGTCTCAACTTCATAGTGGTATTATAATATGATAAAAGAAATAGGAATACACATGTTTTGTATGAAACAACTTTAACAAGTTTTTATTCATGAATTTTAACAAGTTTTTTTACTATTACATGTATTAAATACATCTATGACTTTCTCGTAACTGTTTTTCTTGTAACAGATTATTACATAATATAAGATAAACAAGGTTTTTCTTCATGACATGTTTCACTACATAGTCATGACCCTATCTTTATATACTTAGGAAGGGTTTGAGAGGTGACTTCGTTTATGAGTTCGAGAGATGACTCTGTTGTTCTCAAGAGAAAAATATTATGATGAATGTTATGTGCTTGTTGAATATGATGAATGCTGAAGACTTCGTAACTTTTTTTCAACACTTGTCTTTCTGTAGTTGGATTTTCTTATAAATCGCTCAAACTCGACCGTCTTTTGTTCGATATTCGAAGCTGTTTTTCTGCACATATCTGTGTATAATATATAGTCCCCCAAATGTTTGAGCGGTGAAGTATGAAGCCTCGAGCACTTGTTTGTTTCTTTCAATTTGGTCCTTTTCCTGAAACAAAAATATATATGGTACTTGGAGGTGCGATTATAGATGAATACTGCCTAACTCGCGTGTATTTCCATCAGATTAATTGTAACTCTGGGCTCGAAATTTTAGAATATTCCATTTTTTCGCGCAGGTCGTGACTCATCATTTGGCACGAGTTAGGGTTTTTGTCTAGCATCTAAAATTGTTAGTAAAATTTTAAAAATTCAAAAGAAAGATTCTAACATGGTGATACCTTATCGTGGGTACTTTTTTAGAAGTAATATCTCTTTAAATGTACGACATTCCAATGTGAGGGTAAAACTTTGCCATCCATTGTCTCCAACTCGTATGCTCATTTCCCGCAATGTCACGAACTCTCTGTGGTCCTTCCCACGTTGGACTTAGGTTTCCTGAATTAGCAGCCTTTGCAGATTGGAATACCTTTTTAAGCACGAAGTCCCCAATTTTGAAAAATCTGAGGCGTGCTTTCCCATTGTAATATCGTTCAATCACTTGCTTTTGTGCTGCCATTCTTATCAATGCAACTTCTCTTCTTCATTCAAGCAAATCAAGGTTGACCCGCATCTCTTCATCATTAGATTCCTCCGTTTCCTGAATATACCGTGTTCTTGGTTCTCCTATTTCAACTGGAGTTAAGGCTTACGTACCATAAACCATTGAAAACGGCGTTTCTCCGGTGCTTGTTTTTGTCATTATACGATAAGCCCATAATACTCTAGGTAATATCTCAGGTCAATTACCTTTTGAATCTCTTAACCTTTTCTTCAAGTTATTGATGATGATTTATTTGTGGATTCCGCTCGTCCATTATCCACGGGATGGTATGGCGTAGATGTTATCCTTTTAATTTGCCAACTGTGAAGAAATTCAGTGATTTGAGCTCCTATGAATTGCGGTCCATTATCACACACAATCTCCTTTGGTGCTCCAAAGTGACATATTATATTTCGCCATATGAAGTATTTAACTTCCTTCTCTCGTACCTGTTTAAATGCTCCCGCTTCTACCCATTTAGTGAAATAATCTGTGGGGACAAGTAGGAAATTTACCTGGCCCTTTACTTGTGGTAGTGGACCTACGACATCCATTCACCATTTCATAAAGGGCCACGGGGCTATAACAGGATGTAATAACTCAGCTGGTCTACACATATTATTGTCGTATCTTTGAAATTGATCACATTTTGACACGAAACCGTTTTCCTCTTCTTCCATCTTAGGCCAATAATATCCTGCTCGAATCAACGTTCTTACCAGTAACCTTCCCCATGCGTGATTTCCACAATGTCCTTCATGCACTTCCCTGATTACATATTTCGTTTGAGAAGGTCCGAGAAACCTTGCTAGTGGTCCACCAAACATCTTTCGATAAAGATTTCCTTGATATAAACAATATCGAGTAGCTTTTTTGCGAAGCGCGTGAGCCTTTACTTTATCATTAGGCACGGTTCCGTGCTGTAAAAAAGCAATAATTTCGTTTCTCCAATCCCATGTTAAATGGTTATAATTTACCTCATTCTTGTCAGGTTCGAGAACGGAGTTAAATAAATGTATGACTGAAGCATTTGCGTCAAGCGCCTGCCTCCACATTCTCATCTCTTAGGATCTAAGTTACCTTTAAAGTTTGGAATTGCTTTATTAGTTCTTGTACCTTTTCGAGGTATTCTTGCATTCGAGTTTCCCTGGCTATATAATTCCCCAGTATTTGATTAACCACGAGTTGAGAATCACTCTTGATTATAATTTGTGTTATGTCGAGTTCTCTTGCCAGTTCTAAACCTGCAAGTACAGTCTCGTACTCTGCTTCATTGTTAGTTATAGAATGATATTTTATAGCTTGACTAATAGTTTCACCTGTAAGTGGTATGAGAACTATACCTAGACCTGCTCCTTTTACATTAGATGACCCATCAATGAATAAAACCCAAGTCCCCAGGTTTGCACCATTAAAAACTTGTAATTCTTTTTCTGCTTCTAAATCCATCCCTTGACTAAAATCAGCCACAAAATCAGCTAGTACTTGAGATTTTATAGCGGTCCTAGGTTGATAAATGATTTCATATTCACTTAATTCTATGGCTCATTTTACTAATCTTCCTGAAAATTCATGTTTATGTAAAATATTTCGAAGTGGGAAAGCAGTAACTACAGCAATAGGATGACATTGAAAATAAGGTCTTAATTTTTTGGATGCCATGATCAAAGTTGATGCCAACTTTTCTAACTGTGGGTATCGTGTTTCAGCATCTAGTAAAGATTTACTTAATAAATAGGAGAATGTTTACCTTAGTCCTCACGGACTAAAACACTTACCGCAACTTCAGACACAACCAGATAGATGAGGAGCTTTTCACCTACCTTTGGTTTTGCCAATAATGGTGGCTTTGACAAATAAGCTTTCAAGTTTCTTAGGGCTTGTTGACAATCTTCATTCCATTCAAAATGATCTTGCTTTTTGAGTGCAGAGAAAAACTTAAAACATTTTTCTAAAGATTTGGAAATAAATCTCCCCAAAGCTCCAATTCTTCCCTTTATTCTTTGAACTTCCTTTTACTAGTAACGATATCAGCGATTTCTTCTATTGCTTTGATCTGAAAAGGATTTAACTCAATACCACGATTAGAAACAAGGAAACACAAAAACTTACCTGATGCAACTCCAAATGCATATTTTTCCTGGTTGAGTTTCATATTAAATTTTCGCAAAATTCCAAATGTAACAGATAAATGAGAAATATGATCGTGAGATTGCTGGGTTTTGACGAACATATCATCTATATATACCTCCATCGTCTTTCCTAAATGTTCTTGGAACATTTTAGTGACTAACCTTTGATAGGTTGCCCCAACATTTTTGAGACCAAAAGTCATTACTTTATAACAGTAAGTCCCTCTATCTGTGATGAAAGAAGTTTTTTCTTCATCACTAGGGTCCATTTTAATTTGGTTGTAACCTGAATATGCATCTAAAAAACTTAAAAGTTCATGTCCTGCAGTTGCATCGATTAATTGATCTATATATGGTAAAGAAAAAGAGTCTTTTGGACAAGCTTTATTAATATCTGTATAATCTACACAGACTCGCCATTTACCATTTTTCTTAGGTACAACGACTGTGTTGGCTAACCAATCAAGGTATTTTACCTCGTGGATTGACCCAATTTTTAATAGCTTTTGGACCTCATCTTGAATCACCTGATTTTTGAAAGCTCCTTGCTTCCTTTTTTTGCTTTATTGGTGTAAATGATGGGTCCTATTTAATTTATGAGTCCATCACATCCGGTGGTTGTCATGTCAGCATGTGACCAAGCAAAAAATCCACGTTAGATTTTAGAAATTTAATTAACATACCTCGCATGGTTGACTTTTAAATTAGCCCCAGCATAAGCTTTCCGTTTAGGTCGTTGCTCGAATAATACCACAACCTCGAGTTCTTCAATGGTTGTTTTGATATTTTCATTCTTTTCAGGTTCTTGAATGGTATCAGGTCTCAAATCTAAATCTGTTTTCTCTTGCTCTGTTGAAGTTTGATTGTTGACACCTTCAACTGTTTCCTGTAATTGCTATTTTTCTTTACTTACGGCACCCGTATCTGTTACAGCATTGATGCTCCTGGTTGTTTGCTGATCCCCTCGAATTTGACAAATTCCCCACGGTGACAGAAACTTAATAACTTGATGTAAAGTTGATGGAACAACATCCATATCACGGATCTATGGTCTCCCCATGATCATATTGAAGGCCATTTCCATATCAACTACTTGGAATTTAGTTTCTTTAACAACACCTACAACAAAAGTTGTTAGAATTACCTCTCCTTTTGTTACCACGCTCGAATTGTCGAAGCCTGACAAGGTATGCGCCTTGGGTATCATTTTATCTTCAGCTTGCATTTCCCCCAATACCCCTTAGTAGTATATTATTTACAGAACTCCCTAGATCAAATCAAAACTCGTTTTACATTAGTATCATGTACAAGTAAAGATATTACTAATGCGTCATTATGTGGGGTTATCACTCCTTCGGTATCTGCATCATCGAATGAAATACTTTCGTTTTCTAAAACCTGCCGTATCTGTTTCCCATGTGTAATCGTTACTTTAGAAATCTTGTTGGAAGCTGCGTAAGTTACGCCATAAATATCTTCTCCTCCACTTATCACATTTACTGTTCTCTTGGGTGAATGAGGCTTTAGTGCTCTTGCCTATTTTTCATATAGGACTGTTAGCTTTCTCACTAAATAACTCAGTGAGGTACCCTTGCTTCAATAGATGATCCACGTCACTCTGCAAGAATCTACATTCTGAAATTTTGTGCGTGTGATCATTGTGGAATTCGCACCAATGGTCTGGATTGCGTCTATTTGGATTTGGCCGCATCTCTTTTGGCCATCATACCTTATCTCCCATGCTTCTCAGAACAGCCACGAGCTCGTAGGTAGTGACATTAAAGTTATATCCGTCGATCCTTGCCTTTAAACTCCTGTTGTCATCTCGTGACTCTTGTCTATTACGATAATTTCTGAATCTTGATGAAGAACTAGACTTCCCGTTGCTCGAGTTTTGATCATACTGCTGGCTATCTTGTTTTGACCGTGAGTCTTTTCCTGTGGGTCCCATATATCGATCGTACCTATTTTTACCTGATTTTTTTTCGGTTTCTAGTCTTCTGGAACCGCCCCTTTCTTCATGATGGAATATAGGTATAGTATCTTCTTCAATTCGCAGCTTCATGCTATACTTGTTGTAAACATCATTCCACGTGGTTGCATGAAATTCTCGAAGTCTTTCTTTGAGTCTTCTCATTGCTTAAGAACTTTTGTCATTTAAATTACTTGCAAAAGCTATTGCAATCCAGTTGCCAGGTACATGGGGTAGAGTCATTCTTTCATGTTGGAATCTATCAACAAAGTCCTTGAGCAATCGGAATCCCCTTGTTTCATTTTAAAAATATCTTCCATTCTTTTTTTCTACCTTTTGAGCTCCCGAGTGTGCTTTAATAAAAGAATCTGCAAGCTCACCAAAAGAATTTATAGAATTTTTAAGTAAAAGAGAATACCAGGTTAATGCAGCCTTGGTGAGTGTTTCTCCAAACTTCTTGACCAATACTGATTCAATTTCTTGTTTGGTCAAGTCGTGGCCTTTCACGCCGGTTGTAAATGCAGTCACGTGGTCACGTGGGTCTATAGTACCATCATATTTCAGGATATCGGGCATTTTGTAACTTTTTCAGAATTGGAAGGGGAGCAACACTTGGTTTCCAAGGTTGTTGTGAATATTTGTCCATATCTACTCCTTTTATTACAGGTGGAACTCCAAGGATTTGCTCAATACGCTCATTTTGTTCCTTAATTTGTTTCTGGAAGGTTAGTACAAAATTTTATAAATAAGAATTATTTGAATTACCTGGTTTCCCTTCCTGTGGTTCACTAGTAGTTCCTCCATTTCCAGAATTAATAAGGCAAGAACAGGGATTCTCCAATGTATTATTATTAGGGGTTGGTGTGGGTGGTGCAGCTGGTAATCGATTCACTAGAGCCTGAAGAGCTTTGCCGACTTGTGCATCAATTACCTTTTGTAAAGCATCAATTGCACCTCCTTCAAAATGTTCAGATTGTTCTTATTGATTAGCACGGGATTCAGGAGTAGGAGTGCCTTCACAAGATTGTTGTGGCGAATCTAGAGGGGAGAGATCCAAACCAATGTTTGGTAGGTCTCCTTGATTTTGATGGATTTGATTTTCATGGTTTACCAATGCGTTACCACTGTTATTGTTGTTGTTGTTGTTGTTGTTTGACATGTTGATAAAGACAACTATAATGTAGCTTCAAAGAAAATATTATCAGATTTCCGATAACGGAACCAATTTGTTTAACCAAAAATATGATTCTCTGGTCAAAGCTTAAGATTAATAGAAAATCGGGTTACTGGTAATCAGGAGACAAAGAATATATAATAGACTTTTTGCGAATAGCAAATAAATAGTAAAAGAATTTATATTCCAGTCTAATATCGATGATATGTGTCGTACAAATGATAAGACCTCGTCCTTTTATAGTTGATTCTAGGTAAATGAGTAATACCTTAGTCTTAATGAGATAATTATGATAATAAATGACATTAACTAAGACGTTACACAATCATTCTTATTTAATACCAATTCTCTAACATATTGGGTATTTAATATTGAATTTGGTCTCCTTTTTGTCATCAGATCAATGTCTTCAATGCCTTCTGATCTGTTGGCTTTAAATAGGTACGAAGCTTTTACTATTTGAATGGCTTCTCGTGCCTATTTAGCTATCTTTTTCCCGTATCTGTTATCGCTCGTGCCTCTTATCTAATCATCATATCTTGATCAATTGACCAGTCCACGTATCATTCTACGTCACCTTCAATGTAAATTTAGTTTTTCCCCAATAAAAATTATTGGCATTGTTTTCGCTTTGTTAGGGATGCAATGACATATCTGCGAAGTATAAGTGTAAATTTTTTGGTCTTCATTTATATGTTCGTTTCTTTTCTCATTATCATCTATTCAATGTTGAAAAATACCTTATTCTTATATTTCTTTTCTCCAATTATTTTCTCATTATTATAACTGTATGTCCTTGAGGTTATTGGACTTGGTGATATGAATGATCAATTGACCCTTCAAATTTATTATGGTAGTTATGTCGCCACTCTTATGGTCATAATTTTAAGAATTGTATTCCTCTTAGTTATCAAAAAAAGAAAGAACCGTATCTCGCTTATCTTTTACATTAACTATTTGATATTGATTGGTTTAGGTTAAAAAAAACAAATGTATTTTTTCTCCCTTTATGTTATAGTCGCTTCATTTATTAGGTAATATATGAATGAGTATATAAGAGGAAGGGGTAGGATTACATGTAAGGAAATTAACGGAGAATAAAACGATAAGAAATAAAAGGTACAGCTTCAAGAAAAAATAACAAAAAGGGGAAAAGAGATTTCAAAAATGTAAAAAGTAATAAGAAAGATCAAATGGAAAGCTCTTTTTTGCTTTCCTTTATAAAATTTCTTAGATCGCGAAAATAGTTTTTAAGAATATATACCGAATCTTACGGAAATAAGTGTGATAGAATCAAAAATTAAGTGTAAATAATCATTCCATTTTAGCTAAAAATGTGTAAACTTTTGTGGTGAAGAAGTAGATTAAAAATATTAGATATCAGTGATTTTTGTAATTCGAAAAAGTAACTAAATCGATAGCATTACTTTTACTATTCACTTATTAAAAAACACAATATATTGTTAATATAATCGCGCAAAGCGCGAACAAATTTACTAGTTTCTACCTAAAGAATAACATGGAACTTGATCATTCTAAAACAAGTTAGAGCATCAAAAGATGAACCTTGTAATAGTTCACAAATGGGAACTAAATCAGAAAGAGAGACAACAAAGGAAAACTCGCCCCATAACTAAACGGTCAGACCACTCGCAGTTGGTTTGGAAGTTATCCCGCTCACTATACCAGGGGCTTTTCTGATTTTAGGGGTGGACACCTACCATGGTGAAGAACGAAATGAGAACACCACATTTGAATATCATACTAAAAGGAATGGAAGCTCAAGATTGAGATTTGGGAATAACTAAGAGGCTCAATATCGTACGGCTAGAAACAACAACAACAACTACAACAACAACTACCCAGTATACTCCCACCAGGTGGGGTGGTCTGGGGAGGGTAATATGTAGACGAGCCTTACGCCTACCCGAAAGGGCAGAGAGGCTGTTTCCAAACAAAAAACATCAAAAAAGCGTGTACTAACGGCACAGTTTACAGCATAACAATGAAACCAAAGAATCATCTAGACAAGATGTTCTTATAGCTATACACAAAACCTAAAGGAAATACAGCTCTTCAAAGTTGTTGAAGAACAGTCGAGGGGAAATGGAATAGCATCATAACAGAAAAATGAAAACACATAAGAGATCATTGGCTGCTTCAGACCTCCAAGCAAGAAACATTGCACCTTGGATAAACGCATTGCTAATATAAGCTAAAATTCTCAACAGAAGTAGATGATGTTGAAAAAGAAAGAAGAAACATCACCAGAAAAGGAAGACATAAGAGAAGAAACATCCCCAAAAAAAAGAAAGACATGAGACATTTTTTTTTCTTCGGAAAATAAGACATAAGACCATCTTATAATCCTATTGCATAATTTACAGAAGATAACAGTACTCTTTTGGCTTAAAGTATCATGTATAAAAGTAAGATAATGCGAAAAGCTAACGATAAACAGAACCAACCTTCTCCTTAACACCATCAACAATAGCCCGCATGTACTTCTCTTCTTGCTTGAGTTTCTCTTCTCTCAATGCCTTCTTCTCCTGCAACAGAGACAATTTTTTAGATGAAAAATATTTAAAACATTTACAAGCAATATGTACTTGGCTAGTAGGTTAACCACAAACATAGTTACCACCACTTGATCAGACCCAAAGAACTTGGTCCATGATAGAATTTTTGCCTAGATCTCTAATAAGGGTAATGCTTAAGTGACTTCCACTTGCTATAGAAAATGAAAACCTACAATCGTCCAGCTTTAACTTCAATAAAGAGGAAGTAAGTAAGTGTCATCTTGAATTAGCTACTAAAAAATGTTACTAATAGAAGTTATACATTTCATGCAGTAAACAAAATAATGCACAATTTGGAACTTATAGTCACAATGGTACATAGATATGGGTAGAGGTTGGTAAGATAAAAAATAATGTGATTGGATATCTTGCATTTGCAAGGATGGCTTAAAATATAAACTATGAAGCACAGCTGCCGCGAATCTTCTCAATTAAGCAAATGCAACTAAAATTATTTTAGAAGGTTGACAGAAACACCTTGTTCATGCTGATAAGACAAATGTAGGCATCAACTGCCTTCACAAAATTACCACACAAATAACATACTACCATAAGAGATTAGCAAGTAACAGTGAGGGTGTACGCGTTTGTGGAAAATGAAGTATGGGCTGTGCTATGCGATCGAGATTAAGTATCAGTGAGAGCTGGGCAGAATGTTTTAAAAGCTCATTTTCGTGAATTTGAGGCTAAGTTCCTCCGTTGTTGGTTGATTTTGAAGCTTTTTGAAGAGGATTGAAGAAGGATTCAAGGGAAAACACCTGAAGGTAATATTTTTGAACTCAATACTCGATTGTTATGGGAATTCCACCTAGAAAATCATGAAAACTATGCCTAAAATTGAAGAACCAGAGCTTGAGAAATTGAGCGTTTGATTTGGGATTTGAATGACCATTTGGGGTCGTATTTGAGAACTTTAGATATGTTTGAACTCATGGGGAGATAAAAAATCTAATGATGTAAAAATTTCTGAGTTTCGAGAACTGGGTCTGGGGATCGAGTTTTGGTAATTTCAGAATTTGTGGCTGTTATTGATTATTTTCGCTTGATCTTTGTTTCCTTAGCATTTTTGTCGTTTTTGTGATGTATTCGTTCTGATTTTGGATAGATTCAATGCACATGGAGGCTGATTTGAGGTTCAAAGGCTCCGCGAGCTAGAGATTTCGCCAGTTCGAGGTGAGTAATGATTGTAAATAATGCTCTGAGGGTTTGAACCTCCGATTGTACATTATAGTGCTATATTGAGGTGAGACACGCGCTTGATGACGAGCGTGGGGTCGTGCACTATTGGGGATTGTGACTTGGTCTGTCCCGATTGATGATTTTACCGGGTATTTAATTGAAATTTATTTGCTAGCATCATGATTTGGGCTGATTGTCATATTTGGGCTTCGTGCCAACTGTTTGAACCCTTAAGAAATTTTTATCACTATTTTGACTTATTAATTGAACTCAATCATGTCAATTTTCCATTGTTTTACTACTCAGTTTTGAGACTTAAACGATATTTTAAATGATGTTTTTGGCTGAGAAATATTGTTTTACTAATGCCCGAGGGGCTTATGAGTATTTTGACTTAGTGAGGTCGAGGTTCCACTTGTAAGGAAACACTAATACTGATTTGAGGTCGAGGGCCTGAGATATATACGCCACGAGGTGGCTTGTGATATTTTTATGAGGCCGAGGGCTTGATATATATATATATATATATATATATATATATATATATATGTCATGAGGTGGCTTGATTGATATGAGGTGGAGGGCCTAGATTTGATGCCACGATATGGCTTGATATTGCGATTGGGCCGTAAGGGGCCCCTTCTAGAGTCTGTACACCCCAAGTGAGCGCGGGTACCCATTGTTATGTGACATATAGCTCGAGGGGCTGATATTATTCCATGTGATAGCCTGGGGGCTGGTATTATTCTATGTGATTGCTCGAGGTGCTCGTACCGTTCTATGTGATTGCCTGAGGATCCGTTATTGTTCTGAGATATTGCCTGAGCAGCGGAGTTATTGACGTTGTGCTCGAGGGTGAACCTTTATATGTTTATCTTTCATATTTATTTGTCATTTTACCTGTTAAACTATGGTATTTGTGCCCGAGGGGCGGATTTCTATGCTAATCTGCACTAATTGTTTTGCACTCAGTGCGTAACTATTGAAAAAGCCATTTTCAAAGAATTTTTAACTAAGCTAAATATTTTAAGAGATTTTACAGCTTCATTGTTTTCTTACTAGTTTTTGAACTGCTTCTATACAATATTTTGATATGCTTTATGTGTTTTCTTACTGCTCAGTTGTTATTTACATTTGTTACTCACTGAGTTGGAGTACTCACTTTACTTCATGCACCTTGTGTGTAGATTCAGGTATTTATACACCTGGTAGTGGGCTTTGGCTGGTCGGAGGCAGAGTTAACAGAGTTTAGTAAGGGGTTGCCGGCGTTCGCAACACCACTTTTCTCCCTGTACGTCATTAGTTCTGTTTTGTATATTTTAGACCTTTTAGTTGTATTTATTCTCTAATAGATGCTCGTGACTTGTGACATCCCGGTTTGGGCTGTGTCGGGTTGTACTTTCACTAATTATTATCATCAAATCATATTTAAACTGCTTTACTGTTTAACTGTTTTAAAAAGGTGAATTAGGTTTCGTTGGTTGGCCTTGTCTTCACAAAAGGTGCCATCATGACCAGGTCGGGGTTTGAGTCATCAAAAGTTGATATCAGAGCCTAGGTTACATAGGTCTCACAAGTCATGATCATGTTTAGTATAGTCTTGCGGATCGGTACAGAGACATCTGTATTTATCCTTGAGAGGCTGCTGAACCTTTAGGAAAACTTCACATTTTTGAATTCTTATCGTGCGTCCTTGATTCAACTTGAAATGTAACTCTTTGAATTCCTTCCATGCATTTGTATGCGTGCATGAGTGCTCAGTATGAGATGTGCCTTAATGGCTTGTGATTCCCTGATCGAGGGGTTAAATGTGATCTCTGTGAGTTTGATGTTGGGCCAGTCTGGAGGACTTGAGGCCGGATCTTTGCCTATGGCTTGAGCATCGAGGTGCTGATTGTGTGAGCAAATATTTTTGAACTTATGTGTTTGGTATTGTCCTTATTAGTGGAAGTGACGACTGGATATATAACTATGTGATGAGTATGTTAGCACTGCAAGATGTATCTATCTGATTTAGAAGTGACGAGAAAGGTCTGCTGGAGGATAGAACAACTATTAGGTGCTTGAATTCCATTTTGATTCGAGGTATAGCCCCTAGATATGGGCATGTGAAGGATCTTTTCATGTTTCCTAGTTGAGAGTGAAGTAAATTTCATGTTGTGATATGAGTTCATACTCTGGAAGACTAAGTGAGTGCGTAATGTTTGTGACAGTGAAAGGTATACAGAAATGTTAGTTGGAAGCAAAGCAGGTGGGTTATCTCCAGCGGAGTATTCTGAGGCTGTGTGATCCTTCTGTTGTCTATTAGAAGATCTCATGTAAGTGAAGTATATGTGTTGGAATTTAAATTTGGGTTGCTTAAGAGAGTGGGCTTAACTATTGCGAGGGTGAATGCGAGATTTGCAGTAGAGTTAAAATTCTAGATGATTTGTGTTTCCACATGCTTATAAATAATTTGAGCCTAATCTCACTATGGTATTATGGCATCAATTGAGTATAAGTGTTATGAGTTATTGAGTGTATTTTGATCTATGGCTTCGAGCCAAGTAGGGGAGTCTGCTATTGATTACACGATTGCACAACTAAGTGCTATATTTGTTCCAGTTTAAGGCGTGAGGGTGAATCGGTTATGGCTTGCGGAAATTGAGACCGAGGATGGCTCGAGTAAAGGAAAATTTTGACAAAGGTTATATTATGCTTCATAGGGTATGAGAATCACGGAATGTCTGGAGTTGTTGTTAGAAAAGAATGATCGGTGCATAGACAGGATGTGGCTCGGTTGTTCTAGGATGAGGTTACACTCAGCGGCGTTGAAGTGCTAATGAGGCACGGGTGGTTCTGTTTGTTGGATCAAGCTAATTACAGTTTGAATAGAGTGAATGACTCTCGAGAATGGTTATAATGTGTTTAAGATTCTATATGTAATAATTAGGTATCCTAAAGTGTATATGTGGTTAGAAACTGACTTTTCAATGGAAGATGTCAAGACTTGTGGTATTTTCTATATTAATTATGGGATTCTATATATATATAGTGTCAGGAAAGCGAAGGTAATGACTTTGGATTTGCAGGAAGTTCTTCAGAGTAAAGTATTTTGAATGTGATGCTTTTGGGAATAATTGAAAGAATATTGAACGGCTTATGAGCCTTAGACGGTGTGGCTTATGCTGGGTCCATGTGGTAAGTCTGGGTTGAGGAAATAGCAAGAAGAAGTATCAAGTTGAAGGTAAATCAGAAGGAAACTCGGATGGATGGTATAGCTTGGTAGTGGGTCGGATCGGTATGGTAAGGATATGATTAGCTCTTTGGATGCTTGCTGGGTAATGAGTCTCTACAGGTGTTTTGCGACAATTCTTTTGGGTTTTAGTGACATGCGTAGCTCGGTTGAGTTAGAAGGATTTAGTCCTGATGAGTTAGTGTTGTGCAAATGGTATTCGGGGAGTTCTAGATGGTTTCTACCATAGTTAGAGAGGTATATATTTCCTATTGGCATGAGGAGCATGGGACGTATAGTAGGTTTCTTCTAGATGGGATAAATGGGATGTTCTTGTCTAGTGGAATATATAGTTGCTTGTGTTTCGAACGGGATACGAAGTTCTCATGGTTAACCTAGGATGATATGGTATATGCGGTATATTTTGGAGGATTGAGATGGCGTTGTAAGGTTACGGTTCAGTTCTAAATGGAAAGTCATACAATTCTTAGACAGCACGGGCAGTTTAGGATGATTAGAGAAATGAGCTTCAGATGATTAGGGGGATGTTATTCAGGTGATTAAAGAAATGGTATTGCTAATTGGAGTAATTTGACGAGGGTAGATGTTTCAGGAAAGGCACGATGATTAAGTTAATGGTACTTCGGTAGTATTGTGATACCTTCTTGTTCGATCGGCTGCCGGTATTCGAGTTTGCTTGGTGGCACCAAAGAATTTCAGAGTATCTCTCGGGGAATGATTGGGTATTTGAGGTGAGGTATGCATTCGGACGGCAAAATTAGGATCAAGTATGATGATTCATGTTCTATATAGAGTGGGAGACTATGAGTTCTTATGTTTAGGCTATGTTGTGGTTGTATCGTGTGTATCAGAATTATTTAGTGACTATCGGGGTTTGGAGACCCGAGCAGATATTTTGTTGCTTGGTATGTTAGATTTTGGATGTGATATTGGGTTCAGACTGGTTGTCTCAGTTTTGTGTTATTCTGGACTATTGCGCTACAGCAACACTGTTGGCTATAACGGAAATGCCACAGATTGAGTGGCGATGTTCAACGGATTATGTCCTATTAGAGAGGTTTTACATTTCAAATACCCAGCGGGCAGCTGGGAAGGATTTTTCTTTCTTATTTGGGCTCTTGTAATGAGCGTTAGAGTTGAGGCTCCTCATATTGATTCAGTTCCGGTGATGAAGGACTTTTCAGATGTGTTTCTTATGGTCTAGCATGTTGTCGGGTAAGGTTGTCGATTTCGGTATTGATTTTGTACCGGGCACCGTATCGTATGGCACCAACAAAATTAAGGGGTTGAAGGAACAACTTCAGAATTTCCTTGATAAAGAGTTCGTTGGCAGGCCAATGTGGATGAGTGTTCTATCTTGAGTCAGCTTGGTTGGCTCCGAATTGCATTGTTGAGGGAGGTGTTGATTCGACTGTTATTAAGCTTATTAGTGATATGGGGAGATCTATGAGTTACATTCTGTATTGCGAGATGTTATGATTTATTTGTTATGAGCACATATGGTGCGTTTCATTTAGGGTCTCATAGTGGAAGTCGAGCTGGAAGAGTAATTAGGTGTTGTTCGGTGAATTGCATATCACTTATGTCCTATCAGGTTTGCTTGGTTTATGTTATTTGTTTCACCGTGGGTATGATGATTTACTTGTTTCCAGACTTCAAATTGTGTGTAGTTGTCGATTTTGAGCATATTGCCTTGAGGTGTTCCACGTGGAGCAGTGTTCGGGATAGGATCAAAAATTTGCAGTGAAGCTGTGTAGGAATATGACCTTGCAGGTTAGATTCGTGTGTTCTATTTCTATTATGCGAGACGAGTTCTCAACCTTCTGTTTTGGCGGTACTGGTGAACTTGAGGTACAACTCTTTCATTTGGGTCATTTTCATAATTTGAGTATATTCGGACCGTTGCTTATTGGTGCGCGTATTGTGCAAGTTGTGGCTTAGGTATGTATTGATGTGTCAGGTCACCAGAGTAGTGCGTTGGATTAGCGGAGATCATTGGGATCATCAATATATGCAAACGTATTTAATTTCAGCATGTTGGAAGGATAATATCGAGGTTCGACTGGGAAATTTGCTATGATATTTGCCGAATGAGAAGTGGCTTTATGAATGGTTGACCTAGAAATGGTTATGGTCTATTGCGTGTTTCATTTATCATGTAGTATATAGAATCGTTGGAACGAGACTTTAGTTGAAAAAAGGTTTCTACCAACATTCGATTGTCGTGGGCAGCTGATGTGAATGGAAGTTATCGCTACATGTATTTGAGTTGTGTGGTATATCAAATAATTTCACCTGTGGTTGCAGGAATGGGTTATTACAGCTGGTTCGGACCTATTCAGAGTATAGGTGTGAGGTTTTGATCGTATTGATGTCTTCAGAATTGAAAATGTGGTTCTATGGTTTATGGGCCGGATTGGATTGTGTAATTTCAGTTACAATATGTTATCGGACCTATATGAGATAGGGTGACGTGAGATCACCCCCCGGGTATGTGCATGGTAGGGTTATTCAGTAATTGGTTGACTTTTGGAATAGCTCTGGGCACGTTCGTGGACAAACGTATGTTTAAATGGGAGAGAATGTAACGACCCAACCGATCATTTTGAGATTTTGCACTTTGATCGCCAGTTCTCGAGCATGACTTGTCCCGTGTAACGTATTATGGTTGATGTAGATTGTTGGTTTTTGTTTTCAGGGAAACCAGAATGAATTTGGAAGAACAGTTCTCGGCTTGTAGTTTGAAATTTGAAAGGTTTGACCAAGATTTGACTTGTTTGTATATGAGCTCGGATCGGAGTTTTTATGATTGGGTTAGCTCCATTAGGTGATTTGGGACTTAGGAGCGTGATCGGAATGCATTTTGGAAGTCCGTGGAAGGTTTAGGCTTGAATTGGCGAAATTGAGATTTCGACGTTTCCGGTTGATAGGTGAGATTTTGATGTAGAGGTCGCAATTTCAGTAGCTTCGTCATGTCATTTGGAATGCGTGTGTAAAATTTCAGGTACTTCGGATGTGGTTTGGTTGGGTTTTTTTTATCGAAAATGGAATTTGAAAGTTCTTGAGATTCTTAGGCTTGAATATGATGCAAATTTGGTGTTTTAATGTTGTTTTGAGTGTTTCGAAGGTTCGAACGGGTTTGAATAATGTAATTGGATATGTTGGTGTGTTTGGTTGACGTCCCAAGGGCCTCGGGTGAGTTTCGGATGGCCAATCAGACCATTTTGTGCCTTAAAAGATGGCAGGAAAATTGCAGGTTTGGCTTCAGTTCTATTACAGGTATTTCCTCTTCCGATCGCGTGAGGAGGCTCACTATCATGTAGAATTATTTCGGGGGCATCCAAGTTTTCTCTTCACATTCACGTAGAACGGGTCGCGATCACATTGTTTTATGTTGTTGTGAATCGCGGTCGCATGGTATCATTCGCAATCACGTAGTTGGGAGATTCCGAGCATCGCATTCGCGTGAGAGTGTACGCGATCGCGTAAAGTGAAGTATGGGTTGTCCTTCGCGATCGCGATTAAGTAACAGTGAGAGCTGGGCTGAATGTTTTAAAAGCTCATTTCCGCGAATTTGAGGCTAAGTTCCTCCATTGTTGGTTGATTTTGAATCTTTTTGAAGAGTATTGACAAAGTTTTAAAGGGGAAACACCTGGAAGTAAGATTTTTGAACTCAATACTCGATTATTGTGTTAATTCCACCTAGAAAATCATGAAAACTAAGCCTAAAATTGAAGAACTAGGGCTTGAAAAATTAGACTTTTGATTTGGGATTTGAAGGATCATTTTGGGTCGGATTTGAGAATTTTGGATTTGATGAACTCGTGGGGAGATAAGGAATCTAATAATGTGAAATTTTTTGAGTTTCGAGAAGTGGGCCCGGGGCTCGAGTTTTGATAATTTCGGGATTAGTGCCCGTTATTGATTGTTTTCGCTTGGGCTTTGTTCCCTTAGCATTTTTGTGGTGTATTCGTTCTAATTTTGGATAGATTCGACGCGCGTGGAGGCTGATTTGAGGGGCAAAGGCATCGCGATCTAGAGATTTTGGCGGTTCGAGGTGGCTAATGATTGTAAATGATGCTCTGAGGGTTTGAAACCCGGATTGCACATCGTAGTGCTATATTTAGGTGAGACACACGCTTGATAACTAGCATAGGGTCGTGCACTATTGGGGATTGCGACTTGGTCCATCCCGACTGATGAGATTACCATGTATTTTACTGAAACTTATTTGCTATCATTATGATTTGGGTCGATTGCCATATTAGGGCTTCGTTCCAAATATTTGAACTCTTCGAGGATTTTTATAACTATTTCCTCATTGTTTCGAATTATTAATTGAACTCAGTCATGTCATTTTTTATTGTTTTACTACTCAGCCATTTTTACTCAGTTTTGAGACTTAAACAATATTTGAAATGATGTTTTGGGTCGATAAACACTGTTTTACCAACGCCCGAGGGGCTTGTGAGTATTTTGACTGAGTGTGGTCGATGGCCTAGTTGTGAGGAAACTATTGATACTGATTTGAGGCTGATGGCCTAAGATATATATGCCACAAGGTGGCTTATGATATTGTTTATGAGTCCGAGGGCCTGATATATATATATATATATATATATATATGCCACGAGATGGCTTGATATTGCGCTTGGAATGTAAGGGGCCCCTCCCAGAGTGTGTACACCCCTGTGAGCGCGAATACTCATTGTGATGTGAGATATAGTCCGAGGGGCTGATATTGTTCCATGTGTAGCCCGAGGGACTAGTATTGTTCTTTGTGATTGCCCGAGGAGCTAGTATCGTTCTATGTTATTGCTCGATGGGCCGTTATTGTTATGAGATATTGCCCAAGGGGCGGAGTTTTTGACATAGTGCTCGGGGGGCAAACCTTTATATGTTTATCTTTCATAGTTATTTGTCATTTTACCTGTTAAACTATTCTATTTATGCCCGAGTGGCGGATTTCTATGCTTATCTGCACTAATTATTTTGCATTCAGTGCGTAACTGTTGAAATAGCCATTTTAATAGAAGTTTAAACTGAGCTAATGTTTTAAGAGATTTTACAGCTTCTCTCATTCTTACTAGTTATTAACTGCTTCTATACATCATTCTGAGTTTTGGCTGATTCAGGTATTTATACACCCGGTAGCGAGCTTTGGCTGGTTCGAGGCAAAGTTATCGGAGTTTATCAAGGTGGCTGTCGGCATTCGCATCACTGCTTTTCTCCCTCTTCGTTCATTTGTTCTATTTTGTATATTTCAAACCTTCTTCGGCACTCGCACTCTCTCTCAAGAAGATACATAATAAATAGGAACGTCTAATTGAGAATCCTTTCAATTAACCAAAATCAAAACGTAGTTGAACAAATAGAGATTAACAACCAACTCAAAACTATATTAATTTAACAACCAATTCATCCCCAACGGGTTTCACTCAAAACCTTAGATTAGAAAAGTTAGCTACTTATGAAAATAACAAAAATCACAAAAGAATTCATATTCAAATGAAGAAGATTAAAGATTGATGTCCAATGATCCTCTTGCCTCTTGTCCTTCCTTCTGATGTTTTTCACTCCCAGAAACCTTCTTTTCTGATCTTGGCCGCCCCATCGTTTAATATAGGATTTAGGGCTTAAAATACCATGTTTTTCACTTTGGTCCCTAAAATTTACGCACCCCGCCGCGGTCCTACCGGGGTTACGCTAGGACCGCGGCTAGAGTCCCTTCAGAATCATCTGCAGCAGTATTCTGCTGCGGTCCTACCGCGGTTACGGTTTCGACCGCATTTTCCACTCTATTCCGTTTGAAATTTGGAAAAATGCAAAACATGAAAGTTGTAACCTTGGAGTTATCTTTCCAATCATATATTATTGAACCCAAATGGAATTCTGAGTAAACGGTTATGTGCATTTTACTAGATAATGTGCAATATGCCTACTAGAGTCTTCGTTTTGTTGTTTTATCATCCGTGGATCTTCGAATACGATCCTAGCTTAATTTTTTGGGCTTTTACTCAGACTTCAAAGCTCTAAATCACTTCAGTTCATTTTATAGCATCTATATGGCTTGAAATCACTACTACAAGGCATAAAACACATAGTTAGTGCAAAACACTAGCAATTAAAGCGCAAACTCAACTAAAGTGCAGTAAATTAGAGTGTAATAATCGACTAAAATACGTAATTATAGCCTATCATCAACACCCCACACTTAAACCATTGCTCGTCCCCGAGCAATCAAACTAAACTTTATATAGACACCACCCTTTTAAGCAATTTTCTTAACTCATCACACCAAGAATACTTAAAATAGACTAAGCACAAAAGTGTAACATCTTCACCTCAAGATTTGAGTCACAAGTACCATGCATTATTCACAACTCACCTATTTACTCCAATATAGAGGTCACTGACATTACCTTTCCTTCATAAATCAAGTGCCCTCACAGAATAAAAGAGAGTAGTTTCACACAATAAAGTTTAAGAACACTTAGGAACTCAAGATAGAAAGAATTCACTCACTCTCAGAAATAACATTCATATGCCACAAAAGAAGCACCATAAGCTTTCCCGTAGTATACTACTCGAATCGAGCTCATTCAATCCAGGATCAATTAGGACTTTATTTGGTTGTAATGTACTGTACGGGATGGGTAGGATACATTTAGATATAAGAGTGACTACACCTCCCTAAGCACTTTAATACATATACTTTAACATTCAAACTCAATACTTATGTAAAGCCAAACTCCACATTCACATCAATATACATCAACTCCCAAATTATTTAAGCACAATTATATCAAGGGTCACCACTACCGAAAAATATTTTTTATAGCAATACAATTATTTTTTTTCTTTTCTTTTAAATTCAAGTGGCTCTTACTTTTTAAAATCAGTGCACATTTCTCCTTATTTCATTAGTTCCACTCGAAAACCAAACAAACTACCCCACACTTTAACTTTTACAAAGTTCATAACATTCTAGGTACTCATGAGATGTTACAATGGTTCAAATAGATCGTTAATTCAAATAAATAGGTAAGGCTTGTAATGTGGTTGCCAAAGAAATAAAATACAGGCTCAAAGAAGTTAACTACAATACATAACAATTAGGTGGATAAAATATACATATCTGGCTCAACAAAGAAACACATATATCACTTCACTGAACAAAATTACTATTTCGCTTTGCAAGCACACATGGCAAGTTCTAGGAATTAAATGTAATGCACATAATATAATAATTCCTTACACACACATGACATATAACTCAATCAGGATTGGATTCATGGACACTCTAGTCAAAGCAGTTAAGCAATTTTAAGAAGACACAATTTAAGGTACTTATAAAAGATTCAAAAACTGAGCTTAAGCGTCACAACCAAAGTACTTAATATTCTCAAGGCATAACAAAGTCAAGAGATATTAATTCACTTCAAAGCACAACACAATGGCTCCTACTCCTAAAAAAATTAACTACACCCGGTTCAATAAAATCCTTGGAAAAGAACATTGGTTTAAAGAAAAACCAAGGGAGAATTGCTACATTACCTAACAATAGAAAATCTTTTTGTTTTTTCCTTTAGATTTAAATTCCTCAAGAAAATTGTTTAATAGATCCATCGTTAGGAAAAGTCCAATGTTTTCTATTTAAAAAAAATTATTCAATTAAACTAACACAACTAAAATAGTATAGAAAGTTATCTAGACAATCTGCTCACCCCATATTTAAAATTTTGCATTATCCCCAATGCACATCATAACTAATAATAGGGTAAAAGAGACTCCCCTGTAGGCCAAAGGCCGAAGTACTAACAGCTCATGGGGTACTCAGACTTCTCCAAGGCTTGGTCCTTCCAATACCTTTGGTTTTCATGTTCTTAGAAAATACAAAATTGACACTTCAAAATAATACAATTAAAAATATATATAAAATAATTTTAGAAAAAGCAATAAAGATAGGTTGCCTCCCAACAAGCGCTTGATTTAACGTTTCAGTACAACACGAATCACTTTTTGCCTCCGCCTCGAGCTTATGAATTGAACTCCAAGTTTTAATTCAAGCTTATGATTATGGTCATTGGGCGGTGGAACAAATCTAGCTGGCCCAAGGAAATAATGTAATATTCTACACTCCTTGGTCTTTGTATGAGGTATGTAATCCTGATTTTCCGGCAAGAAGAATTCTAGAATATATGCACCTTGTTCCTCATTCCTTGACTTCTCAATCGGCTCAGATGACACTATTTCCATAACTTCATACAAGCACAATGTAGAAAAATGTTTGGAGTGAGGGCCAATGCGCTCAAACACATGAACTTAAGGACTTTCAACATCCTCAACATCAATGATACTAGAGTCAACAAAAGTTGTATCCTCAATATCCTTGGCTGAGTCTAGTCTCACTTCTTCAACATTAACATCCTCAAATTGTAGTTGGCTAGGTTGTTGATGTTCTACTCTGACCTCCCCAATTAACACATTCAATTCATGCTATTTTTGGCTACTATCCCCAATATTGGCTTGTTGAGCATTAACAGCTCCAACCACTTGACTCAATTGAGCCTCCAACTTGCGAATAGTTGCCTATTGCCTTTCTATCTATAATTGTTTTTCGTTGTTTTGTTCCATAAGACACTTTAGCATATCCTTGATCTCCTTCAGGTCTACATTCCCAGGTTCTTTGTTCCTATTAACTTCACAAGAAAAGGTAGAACCATCATAATAAACGGTTGGGGAAGATAAAAAATATAAGCACAACCATAAAAGTGACTATTTTTACCACTACACGCATCACACACATTTCACAAATAAGATTCAGCTGGTGCATATAACTTGCTCTCAGGAACGTTTTGAAAATTTTGCCACTAGTGGTTTCCTTCACAATATGTATGGATATCAATATTTGAATTATCTACACCTAAACTTTCATAATTTTAAGATGTCATGTTTCTCAAATTGACATTTATAAAAAATTTAAACAATAAAACAAAAGTTCAAACTTGAACTCTAGCAATATATACAGCTACAACTACACCATTAGTTTCCCGGCAACGATGCCAAAATTTGATCACGCTCAATTCTAGTCCTAAAAAGGATAAGCGGTCACTGCAAATATAACCCGGTCTAAAAGCCTGGAGTCGAATTACACAGAGAACTAAGGCTTAGCTATATCTGTTTAATATCACTAAGAAAACAAGATTGAATAATTTTCTAAAACTAAAAATAAATAAACAGGTACAAACTAACTATGATTGAATTGTAAACAATTAGAATAAAGGTCTAAGGTAATAGTTTCCCTCGTTGTTGATTTCATAGTTGCATGTTTCTTATAGCTTTGACTTAGTTGCCTCTATCAATCATGAACTCTCCAGCTATCATAAATCTCTTTCAAGCAATTATGATATTTTACTAGACGCACTCTCTCAAGCTACGCTAGCTAGATTCACATTACAGTTCACTAAGATCGCACCCGAGTTATCGTAATCTCTAATCCAACTTCTAAACCCTCGATTATGACTCTCGCCTATACTCCGGAGTGATGTTGTTCAAACAACTACCTAAATATGCACTTTTTCTGAAAAAGATACATAATAAATAGGAACGGCTAATTGAGGATCCTTTCAATTAACCAAAATCAAAACGTAGTTGAACAAATAAATATTAACAACCAACTCAAAACTATATTAATTTAACAACCAATTCATCCCCAACGGGTTTCACCCAAAACCTTAGATTAGAAAAGTTAGTTACTCATGAAAATAACAAAAGAATTCATATTCAAAGGTAAAAGAACAAAAAAGAAGATTAAAGATTGATGCCCAATGATCCTCCTTGTCTCTTACCCTTCCTTCTGGTGTTTTTCACTTCAAAAACCTTCTTTTCTGATCTTGATCAGCCCCGCTTGTTTATTATAGGGTTTAAAATACCATGTTTTACGCTTTGGTCTCTGAAATTTACGCGTCCCGCTGCGGTCCTACCGCGATTACACCAGGATCTCGGTCAAAGTGGCGTTCAGAATAATCTGTCGCGCTCCTACCGCGGTTACAGTTTCGACCGCATTTTTCAGCCTATTCCATTTGGAATTTGGATATTATCAGCTGGATTTCGTATAAAAAGGCATTTAAAATGTTACTTTAAGTTGTTGAAGGGGAAATTCGTTTTTATCCTCCGATTTGAGAAAGTTGGTAAAACTACCGAGAATTGACTTAAAGTTCAATTTTTATAATTAGAAACCTTCACTAAGCCTAGGTCCAAAGAGACATTAAAAAGGAGGATATTTACTTTTATTCAAAGAAGTAAGTAAAATATGATTTAATAAAGTGAACTATGAATTTAGTAAAATATGATTCATAATTATAGTATAGCATTTTCACGTTTGAGCAGTCTCACGTGCCACTGCTTTATCAGTATAATCATATATTTAAGAATCTTTTTAAGCTTATTAGCTTTTAATTCATCACCAGAAGGTCGGTCCTTCGCTAACAAAAATAATGATTGAATTCACCGAAAAATTAGAAAGAACATTACACGGGCTGAGGCGAACTTAGGCCTTCTTTATTTGCACTTAATGGATACATAAATCTTAATTATTTAAATTTTAAACATTAAGTATATTTATTTTTAAAGTCTTAATCCTAATAATTTAGACATTAATCATTAAGTGTGTTTGTTTTTTTACTTTACAATCACTTAATGGGTTTGAATGGTTCTGTATAATTAATATAAATATTAAATGTATAGGTCATAATCTCTCGCAGAGTATTTAAGGCGAGGTAACATCGAGAATAAAGTCACAGAGGACGACCAGGAAAATATCGAGGTTCGTGGTCGAGGACAAAATGTCAACAACAGGGACCACATTCTCTGTGTTTTTTAATAAATCACGGATGGGGATCGCGATGGTCTGTGTGGAACCCTCCAGTCTCACCTCGAGTTGGGTAAATCCCTCCTCCATCATCCTCATCTCATCAACATCGAGAACGGAACCTGTTTCGTGGCCATCCTCGGAAACACCTTTGCCTCACCCATCGGCCGACGAAGGAGCATCGTTAGCCGGCTGCGAAGTCGATAGCCTATCCTATCGTAAATTATCAGAAGCCATAACGGCCGACGCTTCGACTCATACCACCACAAAAGGGATGAGCTACACCCTCAACGGCCTCCGCCGATATCGGAACGTCAGACGCCAACTCAACATCGTCCTCAAGTATTATCGTCGTTGTTTCCCTGATACCGAAATCATTCATTGATAAATCTACTGCCTTGGCGACCCTATCACCAACATCTACCGACCTTCTCTTAACGGGCACGAAATTCGTTTGGCGGCGATTCCTCCTCTTCGTCTATAAGATGGTATAAAGGGAAAGCTGGAAGCCTCGTTGTCGAAATATTTTTAGGTGGAGAAGAGACCGATACCGAGTCACTGGTAGACGGGACCGAAGATCGAATAGACTTAGCCACCATCGAGCAAGGAACAGACGAGCAAGCAATCCTAGCCTAGGCGTAGAAGGAATAGACGCTGAAGAGGAGGAAGCCTTCCTCTAATGAAATGAAGGAGGGGGAGCTTTCGGCCTCTTTAAAGGTCCTCGACCTAAAAAAGAAAGAACCGAAAGAGGTTCACTATCAGAAAAAGAAAACTATAAAAAAAATAGACGACTAAGAGGTCAAAAAAAAAAAAAAGTAGCTCACCAATCAAAGAAGATGCAGGCCCAAACTTCTTGAAAAAGCCCGGCCACTCGTTAATTCCTACGGTGTGAGGGAGAACCCGACCAACCCAATCAGAAATGTCCCTGACTAAAGGAGTGGGCGTAGTGTTGGCTGTGTAAGAAAGGAACTCGAGTTCAGAATCTACGGCAAAAAACAAGCAAATCAAATATTTTAACGAAGAAAGGTTAGACTCTTATGAGTGTAATTCCAAGTCTCGGGAAAGCCATCTGCGTTCACCACCACATCTTCGGTTCTGACAAAGAAAACATTATGCCAAAACCGCGGTTCGCCTTGTCTTCCATTGTCACGACCCGATTTTCCCACCACCGGAGTCGTGATGGCGCCTACTTTCGGAGCTAGGCCAGCCAACTATTTAGATATTTTACGAAGCTTTTATCTAAAACAATATGATAAATTGAAATAAATACTTAAAACATGCGGAAGATTTTTAACAAAAACGATATAAAATGCGGAAGTTTAAACATGTCTCTACCAGTATCTGGTGTCACCACTCACGGACTACAAAGGTGTACAAAAAATATCAATCTGGAAGAAAATACACAAAATCTGTCTCGATACAAATAAACAAACTGAAATAACGTAGATGAGACTCCAAGCTCGCAGACGTCAACTAAGCTACTAAGAGTCTCTGGACTGAAGGTTGGCTCCTGGTTTAGAACTGCTGCGGCGGTCAGTAAGCTGTCTCCTAACCTGTGCACAGAAGGCACAGAAGTGTAGCATCAGAATAACCGACCCCAAGCTCGCAGACGTCAACTAAGCTACTAAGAGTCTCTGGACTGAAGGTCGGCTCCTGGTTTAGAACTGCTTGTTGAAACACGTTCTCAAGGCACTAAACTAAACGTGTGTTCATATTTGTAGGTTTTGATAAATGACAAACGACGCGCAATTGACATATGACGAGGTCCAAGCACAAGCGCGCAATTGACACATAACGAGGTTTTGATAAATGACAAACGACGCGCAATTGACATATGACGAGGTCCAAGTACAAGTGCGCAATTGACACATAACGAGGTTCAAGCACAAGACGAACAAAGATCATGATCAAGCAAAGAAATAAAGTTACACATGAGTCGTTCTTTAATTGTGATCTTGATCCGACAATTAACTCAAGACTTGGCTTCTCTCGTAAAATCATTTTTATCAAATCATGCATATTTAATTTAAAGCAAAATGATTTTCAAACATTTTATTTTAGCCAAAATGATTTTTAAACATGCCTCTCAAAACTGGACAAAGATAATCGATTATGTACTTTATGATAATCGTTTATGTTAAAACAATGTACACCAGATTTACAAAGCTGAACAATAATCGATTATGTACCTTATGATAACCGATTATGTTAAGACAGTGTACATTAGATTTTTCAAAGCTACAAGATAATTGATTATGTACCTTATGATAATCGATTATGTTGAGGCAGTGTCCATCAGATTTTTCAAAGCTATAAAATAATCGATTATGCACATTATGATAATCGATTATGTTGAGGCAGTGTCTATCAAATTTTACAAGAGTGTAAAATAATCGATTATGTACTTTATGATAATCGATTATGTTAAGACAGTGTAGTCCGAAGTTTTCAAAATATAAAAGATAATCGATTATCCTTATAGCATAATCGATTATGCAAATGACCGTTGCCAAAGTATTTTTAAAATCTGAAAGATAATCGATTATACACAATCTGATAATCGATTATGCTAAGTAAAATCTGCATATGATTTTTTGAACGTTGTCAGGTAATCGATTATACACAATCTAATAATCGATTATGTTAAGTAAAATCTGAATATAATTTTTGAACGTTGTCAGGTAATCGATTATACGATTTGGATAATCGATTATTCTGCTTAAAATCTGGGAATGATTTTTGAACGATTGGAAAATAATCGATTATGCAAATCTGATAATCGATTATCTTAGCACAAAATCAGCAATTCTTGATTGTCAATTAGGCAACGGTTGTGGGGGTTTTGAACACTATAAATACAACTCAAAATCAGTCTTCTAAGTACAACAACTGATTATATTCTTGCTAAAGCTTGCATACTCTCATATTCATCATTTTCTATTCATTTAATAAGTTTTTGAGAGTCAAACTCTTGACGTAAGTTGTTGTGTTCTTAAGCGTATTTATTTTACTCATATCTACTCTTAAAGAGAGTCTTGTCTTGAGTGATAAGTGTTTGTATACACTTGAAGGGAAGTGTTAATCCCTTGTGGTTGTAAGAAGGAACGTTTTCATTCCTTCGGTTGAAGTTTTGAAGTGTGGTATCTTCGACCAAAGGTTGTTGAGGCTTGTGTGACTCAAGTTCTCAGTTTGTAACGGTTTGTTAAGCACCCGTAAGCTTAACGAAGTTAGTGGAATCTCGAGAGAGTCTCTAGGGGACTAGACTAGCCACAGGTTGTGGTGAACCAGGATAATTTCGGTGCGTTCGTTCCTTATTATTTACTTACCGCACTTATTTCAATCCTGCAATTTTTAATTCCGCAAGTTTATATTATTTTTTATTATAACGCTATTCACCCCCCCCCTCTAGCGTTAAGCGTATATTCTAATACTGCTGCGGCGGTGAGTAAGCTGTCTCCTAACCTGTGCACAGAAGGCACAGAAGTGTAGCATCAGCACAACCGACCCCATATGCTGGTAAGTACCTGTCCTAACCCTAGCGAGGTAGTGACAAGGCTATACAGGCCCTACCACAAATAACTTGTACAAATATGTGCAATAACAGGAGAATACACTATTCGAAACAGTTAAAAAGGGGAGGGAAGCATGCTGTGGGGTACAACAGTTCAAATACAGGAATTAGCTATCACGAATGAAAACAGAGCAGATAACAACTGATATAGAAATACCGGAAAGCTCAACACACAGTACAATATACTTAATCCATATTCCCTCAAGCCAAATTTAGATCAATCACTTACCTCGATCTGGAAATAGCAATCAAGCCTCTAACACCGCCTTTCATCTAGAATATAACCCGAAACAACGATATCTAGCCATAATTAGTTCAATATTATCAATAACGACTTAAAAATACAATTCCATAGCCTAGAAATGAATTTCCTATCATTCTTCCAAAAACACCAAAATCTGACACCGGGCCCACATGGTCCAAACTCGAGGCTTGGACCAAAAATCAATCACCCATAACCCCACGAGTTTAAATGTATAATTTGTTTTAAGATTCGACCCCAAATTGGGGTTGAATCGCTCAAAATTTCCAAAAACCTAACTCTACCCAAAAGCCCTAATTTATACTTTGATTTTATATTTTTAGGCTAGGATTTTAGTGATTAGATGAAGAAATAATGAGGAAGTGATGTTTAGATTACTTACCCAAAGGAGTTACGGAGAAGGGAGAGCTTGAATTTCGTCAATGGAGGGTAAGGAGAAAGAGTTCGTGTGAAACGTGGGGAAGAATCCCATCACTGTTCGGTTTTTAGGCTTTTAAAATCACTGCGCCAAAATGCCATACGTGATCGCGATTAGGTGATGCACTCGCGTAGAGAGGCTAGCCGGAATTCTATGCGTTCGCAGAAGGTCTGTGCGAACGCATAGAAGGAAACTGGGGGGGTCTGGTTTGCCCTATGCGTTCGCGAAGAAGGGGTGCAAACGCATAGAAGAAAAATATGGGCCCAATATTTTGAACTATGCGAACGCGGTAGGACACTGCGTATGCGGAGGGAAAGGAAGCCAGGGCTATGCGAACGTGAGAGGGTCTTGCGTACGCAGAGAACAAAAACCTTTCTGCAACACTTGGAATTTCTGATGTCTTTTTCTAAGTAAAAACCACCTCGAACCACCTCCAAATCACTCCCGATCCCTCGGGGCTCCCAACCAATTAGTCGCATTAACTCAATAACATCCTACGGACTTAGTCGAGCGATCAAATCGCCAAAATAATATCAAATTTCATGAATCAAACCCCAAAAGTCAAAATTTTCCTTTCAAAGTTCACAACTCCCAAATTTTCCATTTTTAGTCAGAAACACGTCAAACGACGTCTGATATCGACCAAATATTACAGAAAGCGCTTAAAGCACATATATGACATGTACCGGGTGTCAGAACCAATATACGAGCCCGATACCATTGCATTTTGATCAAATTTTATTTTTATTTTCCTTAAAGATTTTCAGAAAATAATTTTACGGAAAAATTCTTTCCTCGGGCCTGGGACCTCTGATTTTGATTCCGGGAATAAGCCCGAGTCCCATATTTTCCTACGGGCCCTTCGGGACTGTCACATCACGGATCCAGGTCCGTTTACCCAAAATTTTGACAAAAGTTAACTATGTCAATAGTATTATCAAACTCTATAGTTTTTAACACAGAGTTCATATATTTCCACATAAAAACTTTCCGGCTTTGCGCCCAAACTGCGCACGCAAATTGAGATGACCAAATAAGAGATGACAAAAGACAGAAGCACCTGAGTGGGGGAATAGATGGGGATAACGGCTCCGCATATCAGATTCAGACTCCCAGTTCGATGCCTCAGGAGGTTGACCTCTCCACTGAACACGCACTGAAGAAAAACTCCTCGACCTCAACTGTCGAACTTGCCGATCTAAAATAGCAACCGGCTCCTCCTCATATAACAGATCCTTGTCCAATTGGACAGTGCTGAAATCTAACACGTGGGCGGGATCGGCGTGATACCTCGAAGCATGGATACATGAAAACCTGGATGCACGGCTGACAAGCTATGCGGCAAGGCAAGTCTATAAGCCACCTTCCCCACGCGATCGAGAATCTCAAATGGGCCAATAAACCTAGGGCTATGCTTGCCCTTCTTCCCGAATCTCATCACGCCCTTCATAGGCGATACACAAAGCAATACTCGCTCACCAACCATGAAAGCAACATCCCTGACCTTGCGATCTGCATAACTCTTCTGCCTAGTCTAAGCTGACCGAAGTCTGTCCTGAATGATCTTGACCTTATCCATGGCCTCCCGTACTAGATCTGTACCCAATAATTGTGCCTCTCCCGGCTCAAACCATCCGACTTGGGACCGACACCGCCTACTATACAACGCCTCAAACTGAGCTATATAAATGCTGGACTGGTAGCTGTTGTTGTAGGCAAACTATGCTAAATTCAAGAACTGGTCCCACGAGCAAAATCAATTACGCAAGCTCGGAGCATATCCTCAAGAATCTGAATTGTCCTCTCGGACTGACCGTCCGTCTAGGGGTGAAATGTTGTACTCAATTGAACCTGGGTGCCCAACTCATTCTGTACCGCTCTCCAGAAATGCGAGGTAAACTGCGGACCCCAGTTTGAAATAATAGATATGGGCACCCCATGAAGGCGAACGATCTCTCTGACATAAATCTCAGTATATCTATCAAACGAATAGGTGGTGGCAACTGGAATAAAATGCGCTGACTTGGTCAGCCTATCAACAATAACCCATATAGCATCAAACTTCTTCCTAGTCATCGGAAGCCCAATAACAAAATCCATGGTGATTCTCTCCCACTTCCACTCGGGAAGCTCAATTCTATGAAATAACCCACCGGGCCACTGATGCTCGTACTTAACCTACTGATAATTCAGACAATGAGACACATATGCAACAATGTATTTCTTCATTCTGCGCCACCAATAATGATGTCTCAAATCCTGAAACATCTTCGCGGTGCCCGGGTGAATAGAATACCGAGAACTGTGGGCCTCCACTAATATCAACTCCCAAATACCATCAACATTGGGCACACAAACTTGCCCATGCAATCTCAACACACCATTATCTCCCAAGGTCATTTCTTTGTCACCTCCCCGTTGTACCGTGTCCCTCAGGACACACAAATGGAGTTCATCAAACTGATGTTCCCGAATGCGCTCCATTAACAATGAACGAGTAACGGTGCAAGATAACACCTTGCTAGGCTCAGAAATATCCAATCTCACAAATCGATTGGCCAAGCCTGAACATCCAAAGCAAGCGGTCTCTAGCTGACCAAAATATAGGCAAGACTACCCATGCTGGCGGACTTCCTACTCAATGCATCTGCCACCACATTGGCCTTCCCCGGGTGGTATAAGATAGAAACATCATAGTCTTTCAACAACTCCAACCATCTCTGCTGCCTCAAATTCAACTCCTTCTCTTTGAACAAGTACTGAAGGCTCTTGTGATCCGTGCACACCTCACACGTCACACCGTACAAATAATGCCTCCAGATCTTCAAGGCATGAACAACGGCTGCCAACACTAGGTCATGAACCGAATAATTCTTCTCGTGGATCTTCAACTGCCTCGAAGCATATGCTATGACCCTGCCATTCTATCGACACTACGCCAAGCCCGATGCGGGAAGCATCACAATAAACTGTATAAGGCCATGATCCCGTGGGAAAAACTAATACCGATGACGTAGTCAGAGCTGTCTTGAGCTTCTGGAAGCTCGCCTCGCACTCATCTGACCACCTGAACTGGGCACCCTTCTAGGTCAATCTGGTCATCGGGGCTGCAATGGATGAAAACTCCTCCACGAAACATTTGTAGTACCTAGCTAACCTCAAGAAGCTTCATATCTCTGTAAATGAAACTGGCCGAGGCCAATTCTTGACTATCTCGATCTTCTTCGGGTGCACCTGAATACCCTCTGCTGATACGACATGACCCAGGAATGCGACTACACTCAACCAAAAGTCGCACTTCGAGAACTTGGCGTATAACTAACTATCCTTCAGAATCTGAAGAACCATTCTGAGGTGTTGCTCATGCTCCACCTGACTGCGGGAGTATATCAAAATGTCGTCGTGAATACAATCACAAACAAATCCAAATAGGGCCTGAACACTCGGTTCATCAACTCCATGAATGCTGCCGGGGCATTGGTCAACCCAAACGACATGACCAAAAACTCATAATTACCATACCAAGAGCGAAATGTTGTATTAGGGACATCAAACGCCCTAATCCTCAGCTGATGATAACTAGACCTCAAATCTATCTTCGAGAACACCCTGGCACCCTGAAGCTGGTCAAATAAATTGTAAATCCTTGGCAGTGGATACTTGTTCTTTATCGTCACCTTGTTCAAGTGCCGGTAATCAATGCACATCCTCATCGACCCATCCTTCTTATTCACAAATAACACTGGTGCACCCCAAGGCGATATATTGGGTCTAATGAACCCCTTATCAAGCAAGTCCTGAAGCTGCTCCTTCAACTCTGGCGGGGTCATGAGATACGGCGGAATGGAGATAGGCTGAGCCCTGATCCAGATCAATACAAAAATCAATATCCCTACTGGGCGGCATACCCGGCAAGTCTGAAGGGAAAACCTCGGGAAACTCTCGAGCAATAAGAACATAGTCTATAGATGGAACCTTTGTGCTGGAGTCGCGAACAAATGCCAGATATGCTAGACATCCCTTCTCGACCATACGTCGAGCCTTGACATACGAAATAACACTGCATGTGGCATGACCTGGGGTCCCTCTCTACTCAAGTCAGGGAAATCTGGTAAGGCCAATGTCACGGTCTTGGCGTGACAATCCAAAATAGCATGATACGGGGACAACCAATCCATCCCTAATATAACGTCAAAGTCCACCATGTATAAGAGCAATAAATTGAAACGAGTCTCAAGACCCTTAAATACCACACACATGAACGATGCACTCGGTCGACGATTGTAGAATCACCAACCAGTGTGGACACATATATAGGAATACCCAAAGCCTCGTTAGGCATGATCAAATAGGGTGCAAAATAGAATGACACATAGGAATATGTAGATCCCGGATAAAATAACAGAGAGGCATCCCTATCACAAACCAGAATAGTACCTGTAATCACAACATCTGATGACTCGGCCTCCGACCTAGCTGGCAACACATAACAACTGGGTTGACCCCCTCCTCTCTGAACCATGTCTCTGGGATGATCTGTTGTGGGCTGACCCCTACCTCTAGCGTCTAAGCTCCACCTCTATGCTCTCTACCTCCACCTCTATGGCCTCTACCCCCGCCTCTAGCTGGCTGGGCGGCCTATGGATCACCTGCTGCCTGAATCATGGGACGAGGACCCTGTTTATATGACCGAGCACCCCTCAACCTCGCGCAATATCTCCGGATATGGCTGAGATCCCCACACTCATAACACCCAGCAGAATACAGCAACTGAGAAGGCTGGGGATGACCCTGACACCCTAAATGACCTCCTCGAAGGCTCTGAAGCGGTGGTGCACTGATGGGCTGTTGATCAAAGTAGTGCTGCTGAGAACGGCTAAAGCCCGCGGTACCGTGTGAAACCTGAAGTGCTGACTGAAAGGGCCTCTCAGGGTGGACTCTGTCATATGAATCCCTACCTCCAGATAAGGTACCACTTAACCTACCAGAATGACGAGGCCTCTTATCTGACCCCTAACCACCTCCTCGTGTGAGTTCCATCTCTACCCGGCGGGCCGCATTGGCTGCTTCCTAAAAGGAAATATCAGTACCCAATCCCATGGCCATCTGGAGACGGATCAGCCGAATCAATCCATTGATGAATCTCCGGACCCTCTCTCGCTTTGTAGGGAGTATCACAATTGAAGGGCATGCCAAATCAATAAATCTAGTCTCATACTGTGTAACTGGCATGGAGCCCTGATGGAAGCACTCAAACTGTCTACAAAGCGCCTCCCGCTGAGTGTCGGGGAGAAAATTCTCCAAGAATAACTCCACAAACTGATCCCATGTCAAAGCTGGAGACCCTGTTGGTCTGGATAGGCAATAATCTCTCCACCAAGTCTTGATGGATCCTACAAGCCTAAAGGTGCAAAAATCTACCCCGTTGGTCTCCACTATACCCATAGTTCTGAGGATCTCATGAAAAGTGAATAGAATATCCTGGGGATCCTCCGATGAAGTACTGCTGAAAGTGGTGGTGAAAAGCTTGGAGAACCGATCAAGTCTCCACAAGGCATACGAAGACATGGCCACTCCATGTCCAGCCTGAGCTGTAATACCTGTTTGAGCTGCCACTGCGGGCTGAACAACTAGAACCTGAGTCATGTAGTACGCGTAGCAGGAGTTTGAACCCCTCCTCCAGCATGAGAAGTGGCTGGTGCTACTGGAAGAAAACCCGCTCTAATGACACTATCCATAAAGCCTTTTATGTAGACGAGCGCATCCTGGAGATCCGGGGAAAACATCTCCCCTCCTGGGACCTGAGCTGGGCCAACTGGAGCTGCTGGGGCTGAAACCTCATAATCAAACTCAATATGAGGCTCCACCTCTGGAACTGCTGTCTGGGGCTGAGCCCTGCCCCTACCACGGCCTCTGGCACGGCATTGGCCCCTGCCCCTCGCGGGAGCTGCTGCTGGGGCTCAGACTGCCGTGCGGTAGAAGAAGATGCACGTGTCCTTGCCATCTGCGAAAGAACAGAGTATAACGACAATCAATATTTGAGAAACAGAATCGCACGACAAGAATGAACAAAGTGAGATTTTTCCTAACTCTATTGCATCTGGAGGATAAATACAGACGTTTCTGTACCGATCCCACAGACTCTACCGAGCTTGTCTGTGAGTTCTGAGACCCAAGTAACCTATTGCTCTGACACCAACTTGTCATGACCCGATTTTCCCACCACCGGGGTCGTTATGGTGTCTACTGTCGGAGCTAGGCCAGCCAACTATTTAGACATTTCACAAAGCTTTTATCTAAAAAAATATGATAAACTTAAATAAATACTTAAAACATGTGGAAGATTTTCAAATTGTATAAAAATGCAGAAGTTTAAACATGTCTCTACTAGTATCTGGTGTCACCACTCACGGACTACTAAGGAGGACTAAAAATATCAGTTTGGAAGAAAATACACAAAAGTCTGTCTCGATACAAATAAACAAACTGAAATAATATAGATGAGACTCCGAGCTCGCGGACGTCAGCTAAGCTACCTAAGAGTCTCTGACTGAAGGTCAGCTCCCGGTCTAGAACTGCTGCGGCGGTCCGTAAGCTATCTCCTGATCTGTGCACAAAAGGCACAGAAGTATAGCATCAGCATAACCGACCCCATATGCTGGTAAGTGTGTGGCCTAACCCCGCCGAGGTAGTGACGAGGCTAGACAGGACCTACCCCAAATAACATGTACATAAATGTGCAATAATAGGAGAATATGCAATTCTAAACAGTTAAAAATAGGAGGGAAGCATGTTGTGGGGTACGACAGTTCAATTATAGAAATCAACTATCACGAATGAAAACTGAGCAGATAACAACTGATATAGAAATACCGGAAATATCAACACACAGAACAATATACTCAATCCATATTCCCTCAAGCCAAAGTTAGATCAAACACTTACCTCGATATGAAAATAGCAATCAAGCCTCTAACACCGACTTTCCTCTAGAATCCAACTCTGAAACAACGATATCTAGCTATAACTAAATCGATATTATCAATAAAAGCTTAAAAACACAATTCCATAGCCTAGAAATGAATTTCCTATCATTCTTCCAAAAATACCAAAATCTGACACAGGCCCGCATGGTCCAAAATCGAGGCTCGGACCAAAACCCAATCACCTATAACCCCACGAGTTCAAATATATAATTTTTTTTAAGATTCGATCCTAAATTGGGGTTGAATCGCTTAAAATTTCCAAAAACCTAACTCTACCCAAAAGCCCTAATTTCTACTTTGATTTCATATTTTTTAGGCTAGGATTATAGTGATTAGATGAAGAAATAATGAGGAAGTGATGTTAAGATTAATTACCCAAGGATTTATGGAGAAGGGAAAGCTTGAATTTCGTCAATGGAGGGTTTAGAGAAAGAGTTCGTGTGAAAAGTGAGGAAGAATCCCGTCACTGTTCTGTGTTTAGGCTTTTAAAATCACTGGGCGAAAAAGCCCTATGCGATCGCGACTAGGTGATGCATTTGCATAGAGAGGCTAGCCGGGATTTATGCATTCGCGGAAGGTCTGTTCGAACGCATAGAAGGAACTGGGCCCAACATTTTGAACTATGCGAACGCGGTAGGACACTGTGAACGCAGAGGGAAAGGAAGTCAGGGCTATGCAAACGCGAGAGGGTGTTGCGTTCGCATAGAACAAAAACCTGTCTGCAACACATTGGAATTTCTGATGTCTTTTTCTAAGTGAAAACCACCCCGAATCACTCCCGAGCCCTCGGGGCTCCCAACAAATCACTCATATTAACTCAATAACATCCTACGGACTCGTCGATCGATCAAATCACCAAAATAACATCAAATTTCACGAATCAAACCCCAAAAATCAAAATTTTCATTTCAAAGTTCATAACTCCCAAATTTTTCATTTTTAGTCCGAAACACATCAAAACGACGTCTGATTTCGACCAAATTTTACAGGAAGCGCTTAAACCACGTATGTGATATGTAGCGGGTGTCAGAACCAAAATACGAGCCCGATACCATTTCTTTTTGATAAAATTTCATTTTGATTTTCCTTAAACATTTTCAGAAAATAATTTCATGAAAAAATTCTTTCCTCGGGTCTAGGACCTCAGATTTCGATTTCGGGAATACGCCCAAGTCCCATATTTTCCTACGAATCCTACGGGACCATCACATCACGGGTCCGGGTCCGTTTACCCAAAATATTGACCAAAGTCAAGTATATCAATATTATTATCAAATTCATAGTTTTTAACACAGAGTTCATATATTTCCACATAAAAACTTTCCGGCCTCGCGCCCGGACTACGCACGCAAATCGAGGTGACTAAATAAGAGGCTTTCAAGGCCTCGAAAGCACAAAGAAAGGGATAATTACGGTGATGACCTATTGGGTCGTCACATCCATCTTCACCACCAGGCATTTGTCCCCTAGATGGTGAAGATTCAACATTGTCCCCTATAGAAACTAGGGGCGAAGAGATGCATCGAATGCCGAAGTGTGACATCGAACCCAGACAATTCAGCAAATTTAGTAAGCATCATGATGAGGTTGTCAATATATGGAAAGATATGATCCAGGAAAATGCCATAATAATGGAAAAAAATTCATCCCTCAATGGGAGGATGGGAAGAGTGTAGCCGACATGAAAAATGTAGGCGTAGAATGCACAATACATTGGATGATGGACTTGCACCATGTCCGCTATGCAGGGACCAAATCAATGCGAACGAGAATGTTGAATTTAACCATAAGCTCTGCTATATCGGCCTCTTTCATCGCCGACTCAAAAACCTCGGGCTCATCCTCAAGCGCCTTTGAGAAGTCAGACCTGACTTACTCACATCTAGAACTATCTCCTCCACCGTAGGAAAATTCTCAACCTCAATGGCAACAGAGACGCCCTCAGCATGAGGAGGCATAATCACTCCCAAAGGGACCGGGTTATTCCCCTCATCAATTCTAGAGGATACATTACCCATTGTTCCAACGAAAGAGAATATTCGAGTAAATAAAAGGCTAAAAGTAGTAAGGATCACCCAAACCAGGAAAGAACACACACAATAATGGAGTAAGGAGAAGAAGGCACAAGGTTTCGAAATGGCAGTCCCAACTGGTGGATGCACGGGAAATGATGCAAAGAATTGGGAAAACATGCCACAATGACGCATGATGTCACAACATCACTTTAGTATAGAAACGACGTGACCCCAAAAGTTACGACTCACGAAAGGCCATATTTCCATCTCATCCAACCTTTTCGACCACAACAAACAAAATGTGCTCATCGAGGCCGTCTAGAGCCGGCTTCAATAAGTGGAGGGATTAATTGTATATGTCGATATCACTCTTGGAGTATTTAAGGTAAGGTAACATAGAGAAAAGAGTCAGTCGAGGACGACCAGGACAAATAATAATGGAGTAAGGAGAAGAAGGCACAAGGTTTCGAAACGGCAGTCCCAACTGATAAATGCACGGGAAAAGATGCAAAGCATTAGGAAAACATGTCAAAATGACGCATGATGTCACAACATCACATTAGTATAGAAATGGCGTGACCCCAAAAGTTGCGACTCACGAAAGGCCATATTGCCATCTCATGCAACCTTTTCGACCACAATAAACAAAATGTGCTCCTCGAGGCCGTCTAGGGCTGGCTTCAATAAGTGGAGGGATTAATGTATAGGTCGAAATCTCTCTCAGAGTATTTAAGGTAAGGTAACATAGAGTAAAGAGTTAGTCGAGGACGACCAGGAAAACAGCGAGGTTCGTGGTCGAGATGTCAACAGTGGTTGAGGTCGATCAACACAAGGAAAGATGGAATGGCTAGTTTTTAGAGTATGACATTAAAGAGAATATTCCATTGGATATTCTCTGCCTTTGTACTCTTAAGGTTTGCTGGGATATGTCCCATATAAATAGAAAAAGAAGATAATGAAAAGGAGCATGTGACATTCACTTGATAAGAACAGACTTCTGATCAAGATTCTCTCTCCCCCTCAAAAAGATACAAACACTGCCTTTTTATCAAGATTCTTGTTCATATTATTCCACACTTTTTTACCAGATCCAAGAATATTTTAAATTTTTTAGGATTTATCCACAACTCATCATTGTCAGGGATCTAGTTTATTTTTTATTTGGGTGAACCACTCCTCCTATTTACTTAGATATCATTTATTGTTATTTTATTGTTAATTACTCCTCCATTATTGCTCATGTCTTTTGGAATATTAACTGAATGTTACTATCTATCCCATACTAGATCTGTCTCATGTTAGCCTTATTCATATCTAAAGATATTATTATTAACTAGATTTAACCCAAAATTACATAAATATAATCGTCTTAATCGGAAATTACGGTTTTGGTCAAACAATAAAGACCTAATTTCATTAAGATGCTATCATCTGCATTCACTACTAAATGTTATCACCGCTTACTATTATCAACTACTACCATGACCATACTCAACCACTACCATCCTCAACCATAGCTGCCATAACTACCACCACCCCCTCCACCATCACCCTCAACCACAACCACAATCACCCACCTCAACTAGCATAAACAACCATCTCATTATCATCAACAACCATAACCAGCACAACATGTCGTTATAAATTGTTACCACCCACCACCACCTTCTTCAATCACAACTGCAACTACTATCACCACCAACTACCATCATCTTCAACCATAATCACTAATGCTACCAATTACCACTAGCTATTAACTAGAACTACCACCATTAACTAAAATTGCCATCAACCACTGCCTTTAGTCGACATTCACAAGCACGACCATTAACCACCATCACCACCACCACCACTACCACCATCCCCCTCAACCACAACAACACAATCACCCACCTTAACTACCAAAAACAACCATCCCATTACGTACCATAACAATCATAACTGGCACAACCCGCCATTATAAACTATTACCGCCCACCATCACCTTCCTCAATCACAACCGCAACTACCATCACTACCTGCTACCACCATCTTCAACCATAATCACCATCAGTACCAGCTACCATTAGCTAACCACCACCACCACCAACTATCATATATATATATATATATATATATATATATATATATATATATATATATATATATATATATATATATATATATATATATATATATATATATATATATATATATATATATATATATCTTATAGAATATTAGATTAATTAGTATTTTATTTGAATTTTATGTTTATTAATTTTAAAATTAAGATAGCTTTTATACATTCGGATGATAAAAAAACAAACAGTATTCATCATTTAATATTTATATATCTTAATGCACATCTTAATATTCAGACGTGTATTTAGATTCTAATATTTTAATTTTAATACACATCTTGATATTCATATATATATTCAGATTCATGTCCTAATCTTTTAAAAAATAAATGAAGCCTTATCTTAGTTATTCGTTTCTGTATACTCAGTAATTTTTGCTAAAACCATGTTTATGAATTTAAAAAGTCATAAAATATTTATAAAAAAGTTTCTGATTATTACTGTATATGTTAATTTTAGGTCGTTGTCCAAATCCATAAATTCTGAATCTGTATAAGAGTAACTAATTAACATTCTACAAGAATATGTTTTATATTTTCTAGGTTTTCGAGGTACTTCTTATTTCTTAGCATATGTTGGTTCAATATAGAATTCTTTAATTTGGTTTACCTTTAAGCCCTATAATGGAGGAGAGGTGGATTTTGAGAAGCATATTACTGTTAATTAAAAGGCATAATAAAAACATAAAGAGCAATGTCAGAGACTCAAAATTAATTAAAATTTTGAAGGGGCTTTCACCCACATTTAATCCAAATGAAACTATTTTTCTGTTTTCCGTTGTGATTTTATTGTTTCCACTTGTGGAATGAAATCCGAATTTTATACAAAAACTTTTTTGAAGGATTAGAATTTTGCATAAAAAAAGTCTGAGTTGATGATTATGATATACCACTATCTTTAAATGGGAAAAATATATATTGTACAAAATTTAACTTTTGAAAAAGACATAAGTGGTACTAGAAAAAGAAATGAGGTGAACTCAGATTCGTTAGTTGTAGAGGACAAGTCGTGGGGACATGTACACTTCATCCTTTGTTTAGTTGTAGAGGACAAGTCGTGGGGGCATGTACACTTCATCCTTTGTTCTTTGTATATTATACATATTGAAATATATGTTAGCTTTAGATGTATGCAACAAAAATATAAACTTACAACAAAAAACCTAGTAATTTCTCACCACTAGGGTCGGGAGAGTAAGATATACGCAATCTTACTCCTATCCCTGGAAGGGTAGGTAGACTGCTTCCGATAGACCCTCGGCTAGAGAACGGCTAAAAAGAAAAGATAAATGCAACAAGTAGGAATAATAACAAAATATAATTTCAACCAAATAGGAATAACAACAAAATATAATTTCAACCAAATAGGAATAACAACGAGATAATAAGACTAAATCCAATAAAAATAGTAAACTAATGCTAAGAAATTAAGAATTTTAATATCACCTAATCAACAGTAAAACTAAATTATCCACGAGAAATTCGGAGATAAAGGGTGTACGCTGTATTCTTGATTATATGCATGTCGGCGGGACACAACTATGGAAAGATTTATCCACGCTCGATTTGATGATAGTATTTTCTTATTATTCCTTATTAAAAAAACTGATACATTTAAATAACTTTTTAATAAGAATTATTTATAGTCACACAAATACTATAACAGATTTCAGACCACAAGTTTTAAAAGTTTTACAGCCAAACAAATACTATGGCTTATTATTAATTAAGACCACGTATCTCAAAAATCTTTTATTTTTTATTTAAGTTTATAGCAAGTCAAATCAGGACAATCTTTTGAAATGGAGGATGTATGTGTCTTCACATACACTGTTATCACTAAATTAATATAAGTTTAACTGCAATTTTGCTGAGAGGGTTTAAAAATAACTATAAAATATTGTAGCTAGTGGAGATGAACCAATACCTCACAATAATTTTGACCCCCATTGCTAAAATGCAAGGGATTTGGAGGTGTAACAATGGCAGAAGTTCCGAGAGAGATAGTCGTCTAAGAGAGAAAATGAACAATTGTTCTATTGAAGAAGATGATCAATACATTTTATACACCTAACTACAATTATCTTTTAAGTTAACCAACTAACTAAGTGACATATGACTAACTAACAAATACATGCACTATGCTATTCTATATTACAATATGCCCCATCAAGCTGGGGGTATAGAATGTTAAGCACTCCAAGCTTGTCAAGTAGATGCACATGTTGAGTAGTTCCCAAATCTTTGATTAGCAAATCAGCATTCTGCTCCTTTGTGTTCACATGTACTGCTTGGACTACCTCTTCTTTGATCTTGTCCCTAATGAAATCGATTTCTATGTGTTTTATATGTTCATGTAGTGTGGGATTTGCTGCAATCTGAATAGGAGATTTACTATCATGAAGGATTGTCACTAGTTGTGTAATCTTCACACCCAACTCTTTAAACAGACCTAGTAACCATATGATCTCAGCAGTTGCAGCAGCCATGCTTCTGTTCTTAGCTTCAGCTGAGCTCCTTGACACAGTTTTGTTTCTTTGATTTTCAAGACACTAAGGAACTTCCAAACTTTATCACATAACCAGTAACTGACCTTCTTGTGTTGGGACATCCTTCCTAGCCTGATCACACCAACATGTTAACTCCCATGTGTGATTAGAAACCATTAAGATTCCATGTTCTGTTGCACCCTTTAAGTATCTTATAATTCTAACTGCAACATGTAATGAGACTGCTTGGGCCTTTGCATGAATTGGCTTAAGGTTTGCACAACATAATTGATGTCAGGTCTTGTAATGGTAGCATATATCAACTTTCCAACTAGCCATTGATAGGCATTTTCTCTTGCAATAGGGGATCATCATGGACTCTATTTGCCTCATCATATTCTATTGACGTGAGTTTTGCATTAGCCTCTACGGGTGTGCAAGCAGGCTTAACACCACTTAACCTCATCTTTAAGATGAGTTGTAGTACATATTTCCTAAGTCCTTAACTTTGAACTTCTAGTGTAGGATATCTTTGTCTTGTTTGATTAGGTTTACATTGCTTCCTGTAATAAGAAGATCATCCACATATATTAGGACAATCACTACCTCTTCCTGACTCCTCAAATTGAATAGGGAATAGTCATTGTTGATTTAAATAAAACCTCCACTTAGGGGCGCTTCTGTTAGCTTGACGCTCCACTGTCTTGAGACTTGTATAGGCCCATATCAGGACCTCATTAACTTGAAAACTTTGCTATCACCTTGTTGTCTAAATCCCTCAGGCAATTTTATATAAACTTTCTCATACAAATCACTGCAAGAAGGCATTGTATACATCCATTTGGAACATGTTCCACCCTATTGAAGCAGCAAGTGCTATAATTGATCTCACAGTGACCATTTTTTTCACTGAGTGAAAGTGTCATGATAGTTTAATCCTTCTATTTGACCATATCCCTTTGCCTCTATCCTTGCCTTATATCTCTCAATATTTCAATCTCCTATATACGTAGGGGTCGTTTGGTAGGTTGTATACGAATAGCGCGGAATAAGACGTATTAGTAATGCATGAATTAGTAATGCATGTGTTAATTATGCAAATATTTTTATCTATTGTTTGGTGTGGTGTATTAAAATTATAATGCATTGTATAATTTTTAAAAAAATAGTTGTTTACGAAAATTCCCTCCATATTCTCTAGGTTTAAGGGACTTTAAGGATAATTTTATCTTTAACAATGCTAATGCATGCATTAAAAGCCTTGGTATTACTAATGCCATCATTTTTTATGCATTACTTATGCATAAGCTAATGCAAAGTATGATGTATAACTAATACAAGTATTAGTTATACACAAGTTGAAAAATGGTACCAAACAAAGTATTAATAGAGCATAGAGCTAATGCCTGCATTATTTTTTCTAATACCTCCTACCAAACTATCCTTTAATCTTATATGCCCACTTTGAGCCTACTGTATTTTTACCATATGGAAAATCAACAATGCACCATACTTTATTATCTCCCAAAGCCTTTATCTCATGCTTCATAGCCTCAATCCACATACTGTCCTTGACGTCTTCTTTGAAGGACTATAGATTAACTTGTTGAGAGAACTTGGCCAAATAACATTGATAATTGGAGGATGTTTTTTCATAAGACAAATAGTTCAACATTGGATAATTGCAGGTTGCAACCTTCTTTGTAGTGATATAATCTTTCATCCATATTGGCTCTGTGGTTTGTCTTGAAGATTTTCTACCTATGTTTGGTGGTACATTTTCATTTTCTTCTTCAAGTGATTGCTGCATTTCATTCTGTAACTCGTTCTGAGCCTCTGCATCCTGGAATGCTGCATTAAGACTCTGAACTTCTGCATCAGAACCATCAGAACTTGCCCCCTCCCCTCAACTTCATGTTATGTATCATCTTCTATTTCTGTGTGGTATACACTTGCTGTTGTTTATGGTAAGTTAGACCTACAGTGAGTACTACTGTAATCAGGCACCTTCATATGTAAATGAGAAGACGTAGACAATTTAGATTCCTTGGTCATATTAGTGCTTCCTTTGGCAAAAGAAAACTCATATTCCCAGAAAATAACATCCTTGCTAGTAAATAATTGTCTAGTCTGTAGATCCAGAAGTACATATCTGTTATGTGTTTCAGAGTATCCCATCAAAACTGTTGTTTTGGCTCTTTTAGAAAAATTTTCTCCCTTGGGCAGATTATTGCATAACATAGACAACCAGTAACCTTTAGATGAAGGAGGGAAGTCTTCCTACAATGTAATAACTCAAAAGGTACTTTTCCCCCTAGTACTTTTGGATTAACCAATTTATCAAATACACTGAAGCTTTCACACATATGCCCCAATACGTCATAGGAATGTACCCCTTAAATTTGAATGTCCTAGCAGTATCAAGAATATGTTTATGCTTCCTTTCTACTATACCATTCTATTGAGAAGTATAAGGACAACTACTCTGATGAATAATGTCAAGATTAATCAACAAGGCTGCACATTGTGAGTTAAAGAATTCAGTCCTATTATCTGATCTCAGTACTTAACCATGACTCCAAACTGATTTTGAACCATGTTTTATCTACTATCACTTCATACTTTAGTTTCAAAAAATGTATTCATGTGTATCTACAATGATCATCTATAATATTTACGAAGTAATACTTGTTATTAAATGTAGGAAGTTTATAAGGGCCCTAAGATCCATATGTACTATATGAAACAATCCATCAGCTCTAGAGTCACTAAGTGGTAATTTCAACCTAGTCTGTTTTGTTAAGGGGCAAACAAAGCAATTATTCTCTGCTACATTACTAGCATGGCTATGTAACTCCTCTATATTCTTCATAGTTGATAGTGAAGGATGTCCTAGTCTCAAGTGCCACAGGCTGCTGGTTTCTCCACACAATCTGCTCCGTGCACAAATGGCCTTCAGCTTGTTAGTTAATCTTCCATTTCTAAGCAAATATAATTAACCCCTATCTCTCTCTACCAATCCCCATCACCCTACCATTGCAGAGGTCTTGAAATGCACATAAATTAGGAAAAAAAGTTGACATTACAAGAAAGTGTTCTTGTGACTTTAAGACTCATAATAGGTTAAACCTAAAATCAGGTACTTAAACGACATTTTTTATTATTTCTTTATCTCGCAAACATGCACCACTGGTATGTGTAATATCAATTTTTCCCCCTGTAGGTAGATATACTCTATCAATTGTTAGAATTGTTTGTAGTTCTAGTGTTAGCTAACAATTCTAATTTAGAGGTAATATGATGAGTTGCTCCTGAGTCAACAATCCACTCCTCTTCCTTTTGGTTGGAATTAGACATCAAACAAGTGACATTGTATGCCATGTTAGCCTGGTGGTCACCACAATCGTTTTTAGTAAATTCAAAATTTGGTTGCACTGTGCATCGGTGAAGTAGTATCCCTTGTTCTAGTTGTTGTCTGTCCATGTCCATCTCCTTGAGAACATGATATAACATCTGCTGGATTCACAGCTTCTAGGGGTTCTCTCCTCCAATTATCTAACCTTCATCCACCATGATTTTGATTCCCACTACTAATATTTCTGCAGTTGCCAGGGTTCCATGTAGCTTGCTTCTTCTTTGGAACAAATCTGATAGATAGCTAATAATTTTGCAACAATTCTCATTCGTGTGACCTTTCATCGCGTAGTGCTCATATTGAAAAATTTGCCTTTTGCCTCGAAATTCGTGTCCTATGCCTATTGCTTGCATAGCCAAAGAAGGACCACCTCTGTCAGTCACAACATTAGCACCCACATTTTGCTAACTTTTATCATGTACAATCATTGCATAGGCCTGATTTAGAGTGGAGTTTTCTTTATGAGAATTTGTCTTCTAGCCTGATCATAGGACTCATTCAATTCGGTAAGGAATTGATAACTCGTTGTTGATGTAGTTGTTCCATATTTTCCTTACACTTATAACATCCGCAATTGGATAAAGGGAATAACACATCATACTCATGCCAAAGTTCCTTTAGTTTTGTGAAATAGACTAAAGCTGAGCTAGTTCACTATGAGAGAGTTGCGATTTCACGATGTAATTAAAAAATTCTTACTCGTTTGACATTATCGAATCTCTTCCGTAGATCCTTCCAAACAAAATGAGCATCCAATGCATACACAATGACACAAAGAAGCTCCTCACCCACATTGTTCATGATCCATGACAAAACAATAGCATTACATGTCTCTCATTGCTCATGTGAATCACCTGTCATATAGGATTCCTTTTTGCATGTGCCGGTAACAAAACCTAGCTTCCTCTTCCCCAAAAATGCAATCCTCATTAACCTACTTCATAACCCATAGTTTTCCAACCCGGTGAGCTTTACTGGAATCGATACAGAGCTCGGAGTGTCTGAAGGACCCAAAAACAAAGGATGTGCGTGGTCAATTGTGTTTTCAACCATTATTGTGTCAATAGCAGTAATTGATCAACGAAATTGAGAGATTTAACCAGCAATCAGTTTGAGAGTGTCACAGCATGAGATTCCAGTATCTCCCACTCTGATACCATGCTAAAATGCATGGGATTTGGAGGTGTAACAATGGCAGAAGTTCTGAGAGAGAGTCGGCTGATAGAGAAAATGAACAATGTTCTATTGAAGAAGATGATCAGTATATTTTATGCACCTAACTATAACTATCTTTAAGTTAATCAACTAACTAATTGACAGCTCATTAGTGGTTGTCGACTAACAAAAAAGACACGTGACTAGCTAACTAATACATGTGCTATACTATTCTATATTACACTACCCCTTGACCACTAAGCAATGCTTTGGGACTATTATCAAGGAATTCAAAACATAATATATACAGATAAAAAATAAATTCTGCCTATATATACAATGTAACTTTTTAATAAAGGGGGTTCAGGCGAACCCCTTTCTCCCCCTAAATGAACGGGTCCGTTAGGCATTTTATAAATGCAAAACCTACTCTCATGAAGTATAAGTTTAACAGCACAATCAACCAAATAAATTATAAAAAAAAAATTATTGAATAAAAAATGTTCTAATAAATAAGAATATCATCAAATTAAGGAAAAATACATAGTTTACTGATGATAGGCTATAATTACATATTTTAGTCGATTATTACACTCTAATTTACTGTACTTTAGTTGAGTTTGCGCTTTAATCGCTAGTATTTTGCACTAACAGTGTGTTTTATGCCTTGTAGGAGCGATTCCGAGCTATATAGATGTTATGGAATGAATTCAAGTGATTTGGAGCTTTGAAGTCCGAGTAAAAGCCCAAGGAATTAAGTCGGGATCGTATTCGGGGATCAACGGATGATAAAACAACAAAACAAAGACTTGAGTAGGTATATTACGCATTGTCTAGTAAAATACGTATATATTTTTTATCTGAACTCCATTTAGGCTCCACAATATATGGTTGGAAATCTAATTCAAAGGGATATAACTTTCATGTTTTACGCTTTTCAAATTCCAAATGGAACATGGTGAAAAATGCGTTCGAAACCGCAACCGCGGTAGAACCGCGGCAGAACACTGCTGCAGATGATTCTGAAGGCCACTCTGGCCGCGGTCCTGGCATAACCGTAGTAGAACCGCGGCGGGACGCGTAAATTTTAGGGACCAAAGTGCAAAATACAGAATTTTAAGCCCTAAACCTTATATTAAATGAGGGGGGCGGTCAAGATCAGGAGAAGGATTTTTGGGAAGTAAAAACATCAAAAGGGAGGGCAAGAGGCAAGGAGGATCATTAGGCATCAATCTTTAATCTTCTTCTTTGTTATTTTACCTTTGAATATGAATTCTTTTGTAATTTTTGTTATTTTCATGAGTAGCTAACTTTTCTAATCTAATATTTTGGGTGAAAATCGTTGTGGATGAATTGGTTATTAAATTAATATAGTTTCGAGTTGGTTGTTAATCTCTATTTGTTCAACTACATTTTGATTTTGGTTAATTGAAAGGATTCTCAATTATCCGTTCCTATTTATTATGTATCTAATTGAGAGAGAGTGCATATTTAGGTAGTTGTTTGAACAACATCATTCCTGAAGTATAGGCGAGAGCCACAACCGAGGGTTTAGAGGTTGGATTAGAGATAATGATACCTCGAGTGTGATCTAAGTGAACTATAACATGAATCTAGCTAGAGTAGCTTGAGAGAGTGCATGTAGTAAATTATCATAATTGCTTGAGAGAGAGTTATGATAGCTAGAGAGTTCATAATTGATAGAGGCAACTAAATCACAACTATAAGAAACATACAACCAAGGAAATCAACAACGGGAGAAATCATTACCTTAGACCTTTATTCCAATTGTTTACAATCCAAGCATAGTTAGTTTTCAGCTGTTTATTTATTTTCCATCTTGTCGATATTAAACAGATACAGCTAAGCCTTAGTTATCTGTGGGATTCGACTCCGGACTTTTAGACCGGATTATATTTGTAGCGAACGCTTATCCTTTTTAGGACTAGAGTTGGGCGTTATCATTTACTCATCAACCTTGTAGTGAAATCCCTGTTACACGCCTCTATTTTACGGGAAACTTTTTAAAAGTGTGTCTAAGATACACCACTTTTGTACTTGACCAATTTTTCAAATAATATGAAAGTCACGCCCTAATAGGATCGTGACACTTGTCATTGACTTTAAAAAGGGGAAAAATATTAGAAATTAAAATTAAAACTCATCTTCTTCATCTTTCCATTTTCTATTAAGCACCATTGTTGCTACTACCATGGTTCTCTGTGAGAAAGTTTCCAACACCAAGATTCAACCACATTATCTAAACAACTAGCCGAAAATAATCGAGCAACAAATTGAGTTCAATAACCCAATAATCAACGAGAACCAATTGAATTTTTAAGCTTTTTTCGATATCCTAATAATGAAAGATTCTAGATTTTTTCATCAAACCGTCAATACTAATGTTAAAGCTTTTAAATATATTACAAATAAATAGTTTTCACAATATTTGGAATAATAAACCAATAAAATAAGCTCGGTTTCAGATACAAAATTAATAGGTTCTTTCAAATATTCTATTTCGGGAAGAAAATTGGGGGAGGGGGTGAGGAAGATTACCGGGTTCATATGGAGAGGGATGACAAAAAATGAGATTATTTATGGACTTCACACGATTTTTTGTGTGTAAACACGAAACTATTATTTATTTAAAAGTAGTGTATTTTAGACACATTTTTGAAAAGTTAAATGTGTAATAGATTTTTTGTGAAAGAAATGTGTGTAATAGAGATTTTGCTGTAGGGTTAATGAATAAACTATGTATTTTGCCTAAAATTAATTGGAAAGTTATAAGCATGTGAAATAATTTGTAAAATACATTATTTGGATCCAAAGCCTGGTTAATTTGTTTCTTTACCTTCTTTTTGCACAAGCAATCTAGTTTCTTCTACCTATATTACCTAACTTTTAAAAGTTCAAAACCTCATCAAAATCAAAAGAATATTTAAAAAATAATAATAATAACCTTACGTAAAAGATGACGACCTAGTGACACATACTTCTACCTAACCCCGGGGGACCCAAGCTGCTGTCCAGAATATATCATTCACATAAATCATTAAGGCATGTGATAAAGATATTGGTCATCATTGGAAAGTATCTCGCGTAGGAAGGGCAGAAGTAGGTTTTTAAATTTGTGTTCGAACCTACAGTGTATCTTAATTATTGTTCATAATTATATATTAATATAAATTTATTAAATTTTTAATATAAATATAAAATATATGCAAGAGTTATGAGTTCGACTGAATTGTAAAATATATCCACTCCACCCTTGATAGGAAGACAGAAACAAATACCCAAAAAAAAAAAAAAACTTTGAAACTCTGCGTACCATTCTATAATTTTCAAAATAAATAAAAGTTGGTGAAAGGGAAAAATGGTTGGGCGAAGAATAAGATAGGAGAGAACAGGGATGCGTAAGGAATGTAAAATTAAAAATATACTAATAATTTTGTTGATTACAAGTTATTTAAGAACTATAGAAGATGAAGAACAACAATGTTCCTGAATCTTTTCTGTTTTACAATTAGTAGTTCTCTTAACAAATTAAATAACAAATGAACTAAATTTGCTTTTAAAATGTTTAAGGGAAAAGAAAAACGATAAATTAAAGTTGTTGTATCAAGAAAGCAAAATATATGATCAGATTTTTACCGCATATTCTTAGGATTATTAACGATGGTTTACTCAGTTTACAAGGTTCCTGAGAATTGATTTCGAAAATATAAAAAAATAAAAACTAAAAAATAAAATAAAACACAAGCAAACACTTTTTTCTTTAAGATTTATTTATTTAGCTGTCTTCGCATTATTCTTTATTGAGGTGCTATTAATCAGTGGCCTAGCCACATGCACTCTCCTTAGTCGGAAAATTACATTTTATAATTAGGTAATTTTTAAAAAATATATGAATATATATCATGTATTGTCACCTTTTAGCTTTTTGGTGAGTTAGTTTTTTTATATTTTGAATCTCTTAATAAAAATTCTAGCTTTGCTACTGTTAAATTATTAATTCTCTTAACAAACAGTGAGTAGTTTACAAAACGTTATATTCGTTTGTTGTACGTATATTGTGTATTATAAGAATTAGATAACTATTTAACACTTGCTATTTGGTTAGTATTAACATTTTTAAAGTATATTTCCAAAGCTGTATGTATTCTTTCTTTTTCCAGCTCTCATCTCAAGAAGCAAGTGTCATTTAATTTGTATTAATGTATTGAATGCAATTTTACGTTATTATTCACCTATAGGTTGGAAATATAATATAAGCATCTACTCAATCTAATTGTAGAACTTGATTTCAAAATATTAGCTACCGAGCAAAATTAACAACAATAACAATAAAGACCTCGTAAAATTTTATTAGTGGGTCTATAGAGAATAGTGTGTATATAAATCTTATTCCTACCACGAAAGAATAAAGAAATTATTTTCGAAAAATTCTAGGCTCAAGAAAATAAAAAAAGACGATATATCAGTATCATCAATATAAATTAAACCGTAGGAATAATAACAAAAACCATAAAATATATGAAAAGCAAAAGCAATCACCAATAAATAGACCCGAGAATTTGAAAACGGAAAAGTAGTGAGAACACAACATTAATTGCTAGCAATATAAAATAAACTACCTTTTAACCTACCACCGTAATACTCGAAATCCGCAGTTGCAAATTCTAGAAGAAACGCCACCTAAGCTTTGTCTTCCCCTGATTAAAAGTTTACTATATATATGTGTGGTGTTATTCACCAAACTATACTAAAATAGCTCAACCACTATTTCTTTCTCTTTCCCTTAGAACTGTGTTTTCATTTTCTGCTCTAAAACAATAGTGTTTTCCTTATAGATTTTAAGTTAAAAGAAAATCATGGGTAGCTTGGATGTTGAAAAATCAGCTATTGGTTGGGCTGCTAGAGACCCTTCTGGTGTACTTTCACCTTATACCTATACTCTCAGGTACATTACATTACTACTTATATTTCTTTCTATAATCGTGGTGTCCGAACCAGCTTGCGCTCATCTCGACTACATATTTTGATGTTATTATAAATATTGCATCAATTTTAGGACGAGTTATGAACTAATTTTTTTTTAATGATGTCCAGAAACACAGGACCTGAAGATGTGCAAGTCAAAGTTTTGTATTGTGGACTCTGCCACTCTGATCTTCATCAAGTTAAAAATGATCTTGGCATGTCCAACTACCCTCTGGTTCCTGGGTATTTTCTCTTCCCTCTCTATTTTCCCTGCTTCTCTCTCTCTGTATAGGATTTCTCAGTACCTACAACAGATAATTTGAGAGTTCAAGTTTTGTGGACAAAACGAGGATCACTACTGATCCACTAATGATAGAGGAAAATTGATTAATTAGAGAGAAACAAGATATTATTTCAAGGATAATTTAACTTGTTTTAGCATGTTGTTGCAGAATTTTTTAGATTACGAATTTCACTTATTGTGAATACTTGTAGCTATAATTTTAAGTGATAGCATAAAGATTCTTTACATGTTTTTAACAACAATCCAGTATAATTTTATAAGTGGGATCCGGGTTATTCCTGTCGTTAAGAAGGCAGAAAATTAATTTCGAAAGACTCTTGGCTCGGGAGAAAAAGGAAAGAGGCAATAACAAATAAACTGATCCGACAACCAAAGAGAAACTCCAAAAATAGCAATAGATAATGCGATTGAATAAATCAAAAGAAAGGCAGTGGTCCTTGTGCATTTTTAATACCAGTCCACTATCCTTGGGATCTACTTGGAAGCAGCCTCTCTGCCCTTTTGGGTAGGGGTAAGGCTGTCTACATATTACCTTCCCCAGACCCCACCTGGTGGGAGTATACTGGGTAGTTGTTGTTGTTATCCTTGGGACCTAATGTATAAGGATGTATAAAAATTTAATATTATTTTAATATTATATTTTGTGATTGACAAATTAGGTAAATTAATATCGGAATAACTTATACCTTATAGAATGTGGGTTAATTAGTACGGTATAACTTATATCTTTTACGTAAAAATTATGTAACTGGCACTCTTAATACAATACACCAAACAATGAATAAACAATAATCCCAGCATAACTTATCCCAATATAATTTATATCGATATAATTTATACCGGTATAAATCATATTCCAACCAAACGACCCGGTTGGGGTTTGATCGATTATTCCAAATGCCTTTTTTTTCTTCCTTTATTAAACGAATGGTATTATTGAATTGTTTAATTATGATGTGTGGCAGACTACACGTATTTTTCGTGGCCTATAAATGCCAAAGTAAACACATAACAACGTAGGACTAAGTTCACTTCTTTCATTGGATTAGTAAAAGTTGTTGGTGACACTTACGTTTTATCCGAATCCAATGCTATTATTGTTAGATAAATTTTTTCCTTTAGTCCCTAAACTATTGATAAGTTCCAATTCTAATCCTTGTAATATTTGGCTAAGTATATTTGGTCTTTAATTTAATTCGAATTAGACTTTTGATCACGCCTCTGCTTGTGAATCTTCACAAAGTTAATCAATCATGAATTATGTTAAATTTGTATTGTTACTCCCTAAGGATACTACATTTCTAATTCATGAGTAGTGCTGGCAAAATGGATAAAAATAATAATTATTCTTTCATATTGTCCACTAATAATAAATAATAAATAAATTTAATTTTTACATTTACAAACGATCAAATAGAGTTTTTGGAAGTTTGGAACTTACTTAAAACTAATTATATTCAAGAAGCCATAGATAATATGAATATTTATATTATTAACTTATTTTCTATCTATATTAAATATATTATTCGTTTTTAACCCGCCCATGTCCGACGAAACACTTCAATTTGTTACCCCTATAATCATAATTGACTAAACACACCTTTTTTATTTAGTTATCACAATTATCAAAACCGAAAGTCCAATATCCCTTTTTGTTTTTTTTACTAAGTGTTGATCCTTATCCCTTTGTAACTTTATATTTGTGGTGAATGATGTAGACATGAAGTGGTGGGAGAAGTAGTGGAGGTAGGAGGAGATGTGTCAAAATTCAAAGTTGGGGACACAGTTGGAGTTGGATTACTGGTTGGAAGTTGTAGGAACTGTGGTCCATGCAAGAGAGAAATAGAGCAATATTGCAACAAGAAGATTTGGAATTGTAATGATGTCTACACTGATGGCAAACCCACCCAAGGTGGTTTTTCTAATTCTATGGTTGTTGATCAAAAGTAAGTCTCTATCCCCTCCATATATAGACAACTACCTTTCTTTCAGTTATGGTTCTATCTTTTAATTATATTATATGCTGACAGTAAAAAAAAAAAAAAAGGATTAACTCAGAGGCGGCTTAACCCCAGGCCACTAAAGTAGTCGTTTTAACAACAAATCAATATAATCCCACTTATTAGGGTTTAAGGAAAGTAGTGTGTATGCAGACCTTATCTCTACCATTGGGTGTTTCCAAATAAACCCCCGACATCCAAGACCAAAACTAGTCGTTTTAGGTCTCACAAAATTAGAGGCCCTAAATGATACTCTTTTTATATAGAATTTAAATATTAATTTTATTTATTAAATAGTGATAAGAAATTTTTTTAACCATCTTTTGCTACCTTGTCACCAATATAGTTTTATATTTTATGTTATTTTTTGTCGGAGTTGGTTGAGTAAATTCAAATGAAAGTGAAAGGCAATTAAATCTGCAATTACTTTCTAGTTCTTCTTACTACAACTTGAATAAAGTTTATTTACAACTCTAACTTTGTAAGATATTTTCAGGATCTCTGTTGGCACGCTTCAACCTAATTAGATAATAAAATATATATCATCTTTGTAAATACAAATTTTTACTTAATTATTACTTTGGAAGGCAATGCTATATAGTAAGTTATGTTGACAGTCATGTGAAAAGAGAAAATTCAAAATTAAACTTAATAAAATCTAATAAAAAATTAGTAATGTTTCAAAAAAGATCACAGGGGTTGTTTATACCATCAAGATGAAATTGCATCTCAAAAAATAAAAAAGAAAGAAAAAAACTTCAACAAAAATATCTAAAATTATTAAATAAGTTTAAGGCCTTTTATAATGTCTTGGCTTTAGGCCTCCAATACTATTGAGCCGCCTCTGGATTAATTCAAGTATTAAGTTATATCTAAGAAGGAGAGCCTTGGCGTGACTGTTAAAGTTGCTAAAGTTGATGCCATGTGACCAGGAATTCACGGACTTGAGCCGTGGAAATAGCCTCCTGCAGAAATTTACTATGTATAGACCCTTCGTCGAAAAATTATACTATGTATATAAGTACAATATTGATTTTAGATATATAAAACCTATTTTGAACACCCTTTGTAGAAAAAAATTTTCTACTTCTTTCAAGTTTGAATGCCTTTGAAAATATTTCTGGCTTCGCCCACTGCAAGGGTCTATTATACGTAGCCTTGCCCTGCATTTTTTCACGGCTCGAACCCGTGGCATCAACTTTACCAGTTACACCAAGGCTCCCCTTCAAGAAACCATATAATTTAAGTGGTTAATTCACATTTCTTGAATTAAAAGATCAACGATGGACTGAATGTTTATTTTTGCCTTGTTTATAGCTTTGTGGTGAAAATTCCAGATGGCATGGCACTTGAACAAGCAGCACCTCTATTGTGTGCTGGCATAACAGTATACAGTCCATTGAACCATTTTGGTTTTAATCAGAGTGGATTAAGAGGAGGAATTTTGGGATTAGGAGGAGTTGGACATATGGGAGTGAAAATAGCAAAGGCAATGGGACATCATGTTACAGTCATTAGTTCTTCAAATAAGAAGAGACAAGAGGCATTGGAACATCTTGGTGCAGATGATTATCTTGTTAGTTCAGACACTGATAAAATGCAAGAGGCTGCTGATTCACTTGACTATATTATTGATACTGTCCCTGTTGGCCATCCTCTTGAGCCTTATCTTTCTTTGCTTAAAATTGATGGCAAACTTATCTTGATGGGAGTTATCAACACCCCTTTGCAATTTATCTCCCCCATGGTTATGCTCGGTAAGTCATTTAACTTATTTACACTGACAGTATAACATCTTCGGACAAGATGCTTTATTACGACAAATTAAAATTGATTTCTAACAACATAGTCTTAGTTCTTACGACTGCAGATTTTCGAGGATTTGGCCATTGATAGGAAGGTGTGGAGGTCAAGCATTAGGGTTGTAGGTTAGTGGGTAGTCGAACTTTCCTTACTTCATACCGGGGGTGAGGCGGGGTTGGATTAAGGTTGATCTTAGATGGCTTGCAGACTATGTTAAATCCACACTATACTTGCTCTTTATCTTAGCCCCGGACCTTAGGTACTAGTTACTGTTATTGCATGTCAATTCATATTTTGGTTGTTATGCTTTTGTTACTAACTAGTTACTGTTATTGCATGTCAATTCATCTTTTGGTTGTTATGCTTTTGTTACTATTATGATTTCTACTGAAGTTACTAATGACTTGTCTTTTCTTGTTTTTTTATTTCCGTCTTTCTGAGCCGAGAGTCTATTGGAAACAGCCTCTCTGCCCTATCAGGGTAGGGATAAGGTCTACGTACACACTACTCTCCCCAGACCCCACTTGGTGGGATTTTACTGAATAGTTATTGTTGTTGAGGTATACTAAGTTCTCGCTATATGCGGGGTTTGGGGAAGAGTCGTACACGAAGAGTCTGTATTACTTGCTTTGAAAAGTCTATTGAAAGTTTAAACGTAGAATTTGTCTATATATGAAAATAGATAGAACAAAAGGATTGGAAGAGTGGTCATTCTAGTCAATGAAAGCCATGAAGCTAAGTTGATATACAATAATAGATAACTTTTCATTAGTGTGGTATGGTAATTTAAAAAATAATACTCGATATAATTTTTTTCTTTTTTACACTTTCAGCGTATATAATTTTAGACTTTATTATTATGATCAGGGAGAAAGAGCATCACAGGAAGTTTTATTGGAAGCATGAAGGAAACAGAAAAAATGCTAGAGTTCTGCAAAGAGAAAGGTGTGACTTCACAAATTGAGATAGTGAAAATGGATTATATCAACACTGCAATGGAGAGGTTGGAGAAAAATGATGTGAGGTATAGATTTGTGGTTGATGTTGCTGGAAGCAAGCTTGATCAGTAATTGCACACACAAAAATAAACATGGAATGGTACAAGGCTATGAGAAAAATAGTACTACTCAACTTTGATGTCATCTTTTTTATCGTTTGTTTTATTTTCCACCTGTATCATCGTATTTGTTGATCGAGAGTGACGTTTATGTATATTTTCTTTCTTCAAAACAATCTAATGTATGAATTTGGATGTTGGTGAGTGGTGACGATTTTGAAATATACCAACCAAACTTTGTTTGCTACGTGACAGCGACCTCCTTTTCCCGTGACAAGAGGAATTTTTATTTTTATATTTTATATCACAATTAAGATGGTGTGGATTCTCAGAATAGGTTTTGAAATATTTTTCTGTCTTTATATATACATTTTTGCGAATATGGGTGTTTGACCCAAAATACTTGGTTCTATTGAATCCGTGAAACCTATTATTGGATATTCTTGCTACCCCTTCAAATAAGAGATGTGACAGCATAACTAGTAACCAAACAAATCTAAGAAGATGATGTACGCTTAATAGTGAGATTTGATTGTCCTCCAGCTTCACAACAACATCCCAGTATAATCTTACTTAATGGGATCTGGGGAGAGTAGTGTGTCCAGACCTTACCCCTACCCTGGAGTAGAGAGGTTGTTTATAAATAGACACCGGCATCCTTCCCTCCAAGTTCTTGGGGAGACTCGAACTCACCTCTCGATTGGAAGTGAGGGTTGCATACTATTAGAGCAACCCCTCTTGTCCTCCAGCTTCACAATTTGTTGATATTTGGTAATAATAAAATATACCCGCTGATGGCGTTCTAAATATACATACGGTGGTAGGTGTGAGTTTTAGATTATATAAGAGTCTCCATTTCGTCGTATGCTTTTGAGTTTTCAATTTCTTAAATTCTTATAATTGGGACAAAGTCATCAAATTACAACATATCCACATAGAAAGTCATCAAAGTCCTTTCATCATTTCATGTAACTATTTCGTGGTATACTTGTCTTAATGAGTTTTAAGTTTGAATAAAGATGTAAAAACAAAGTCTTTCTAGAAGAGAATGCTATCCTTATGTTACATGTTAAAGGCAGAATTACTCGTTGTTTTTGGTCTGAATCATCAACAAAAATAGTTTGGTATAAACCATGTCTCCTTCCTCTCTAGAATAATTGAAAAAAATTATCTTCAGTTCACCAATGCTCGCATTAGAAAGGTAAGAATGATGGGTAAGATACTGCGAATTAACGTATATTATGCTATGTGCACATTCATTGCCATAAAGGAATAATATGTTCAATAGTACAGAGTATCCATTGACTTGGAAGTCCCTACTCTTGGCTATAATAGTCTTTTATGAGTTCTTTTTTTAACTATGTTAGCTCATCAAGAATCTTTTCGACTAGCTGTATAGTCAGATTTAGCCGAGGGGCGAACACATCTTGATCCAAACACAATAATAACAACAAACCCAGTATAATCCCACAAAGTCGGATCTGGGAAGGATAAAGTGTACACAGACGTAGGTAGAGAATTGTTTCCGATAGACCCCGCTCAAGGTAAACATCTTGATCCAAACACAGATAGACAAATGTTTCGTTCAACGGGAACAAAAGCTAATAAGTCACGGGCAAATGGAAAATATTACTATAACCACACAACAAGAAATAAAGAATAATGCTACAGTCACCACTATGATTCAAAAAATCAGAAATAAAATCTTTACATTGAATGAACTCATCGGGTGAAGTTTTATAGCTGAAGTAGAAATAAGGCTCTTGTCAGATATATTTCTCATCCATAACATCAAAATTACCTAACCAGAGATACGAAACAAGTGGTCCCACATCACATTAACAATTAAAGCCTCTGCAAATTATCTCAAACAATGTCCTATTCACTGACATGTATGTCTGAAGCCATCTTTCATCCTAACATCATAACATGTTCTTCATCCAGTTTTAGCTTGAGTTCATAACACTTTGCTGAAGTAGATGTTCATGAAGTGTCTTGACGGGTTGAAGCCAATTAAAATAACTATAAGCAAGAAACAAAATTTGTCACCTTATTAACCAATATGAACACAACACAATCATGAATTAATAAAAATACTTACAGATGGGTGAAAGGACGATCACAATTCCAATTGGATATAGGAAGAATGTTGTCCTCTCCAAAAAGGGTAATACTGCATAGGAGGAAAATAAGTTCATTATCCACATTGACTAGTTAAAATATGGAAAACACCAGCAGACGATCGTGCATTAAGTCTCTTACTCTAAGTTTCACAAAAGTGTTTTAAGACCATGCCTATTATTTATGTCAGAGTACCTACTATCTAGGAATGAAACACATTATTTAATATATGACTTCTATATTTATGATTTTATTCTGGAAACAGCTATACCTTGGGGAAGAAAAATTCATAGCCACCAGTCATAAATAATGACGCATTAATTTTTGGATATCTCAAACCAAGAAATGATTGAATTTGAGCACGCCAATCATGAAGGAAGAAAATTCATCACTATATTGTGTACACAGGTAGTCAAAAAATTTTAGCCAAAGGAAATCTCTGCGTAAAGAGTAACCAGAAAGATATATGCTGTCTTTTCAGTTCAAATAAATCTTAAATGCCTTAGGTGATCACCAGTGGAGATGCTCCCATAAAACTTAAGACTAGAATATACAACAATCAACTCATGTTGGATTTTCACAAAATTCAAAAAGGAAAATATTCTTAGGCTATGGAATTTATCTTACCGTCATAACCTAAAAAGTTGAGGTAATGATAGTAGGAAGCAGCAACCATGAAGAGCAAATTTGACAGCAAAACAGGCATGAAACCATGAGCTACCAAAACAGGGGAGAGAAAATAATGTATAACTGCGACAAAAAGGAAGCCATCAATCTTTATAAATAAATAAAAAAGAAGGAAACCATCAGTAGCGGTCAAATATACTGTGTCTGAAGATGTGCAAACAGCACGTTTCTCTTAACACTGCTCTTACCATATAGCAAAACAAACATAGGAAAGAAAGAGTTGCAGTGGACATCAAACGCATACAACCTTCATGAGAGACAAGAAAGTGTGTAAGAAAGAAAATTTTAAATGAAAATGAAATTTCATTAACCCTAGATGTAGAGTTTCAGAATTCTGTATGTACTTAGAATTAAATATTAAGTATATGAAGAGTTTGATATGGAAAGGTTCTGAACTTGCCATTCTACCCTTTGTTCCACGGCATGACTGCTTGGAGCTTCCTCTCGAAGGTAATTGTTGGTTAGGAACCTGCAAGGACAATGGTAGCGAAGATTATGCTGGCATACAATCATTTTATCACCATATATATTGCACGCATATTGTCATGATACAACGAAAGATTTATGTTTTCACCATAAACATGGAAACCTTGAAAGAGAAACAGAGGGAAAGTCTAGATAGCTGTTACTCTTGCTTGGTTTTTGTAGAGAATGAGGAAAGTACATAAGGAAATCATTTTCTTGATGGCCCCAAAATTTAATCCAATGAAAAAGTAAGTCAAACAATGTTCCATTTGTTTTTTATTTGCCACCCTAACTAAACAAAGTAAAAGATGATTTCCTTCACTTTCTCATGTGTTTCCTCTTTTTGTATCTTCTTCTCCTTTTTCTTCCGTTCCTTCTTTTCATGCATATGTTATAATCTACAGAATGTTTAAATCAGAAATCATGATACAGTGAAAGATTTGGAGTCTAAAGAATGTTAAGAGAGAATGTCCATAAAACTACTCAGGCATCAGATAATACAGGAACAGAGTGTCGCATAACCCTGCAACAAAATGTTCCAGGGGCTAATAATCATTGATTTTAAATCATCAATTAAAATCCAAGCTAGATGATCTAGATTGTTCCTTCCCTATAATAAAGGTTAGCACTCTTTTGATATAAAATTCATGTTTAGTAAAGCACAGTTAAAGAGAGCACAAGTGGATGTAGTTGTAGTGATGATCAGTTGACTACCAATGTATTCTCTTGATGAAGTTGATCACCTATTTATTTTATATGCTGAATCGAGAGAATTCCCCTGTTTGGAGTGCAAGAAGTTTCTGATTCCTTTCTATAATTCCCCTCAGAAATTTGATTACAAGTTTAACCAACTAACTGAGACGCGGATGGAAATTTTATTCATCCATCATTCCACCAACATGATAGAAAATTGTATAAATCATGGCAAGACTAATATAAGTTAAAAAAAAAAAAAGGGAGCCATGATGAGATTGTATCAAATATTCAAGACTATACTAGCCCTTACCAGCAACATGTTGCCAAAGTAGCTCCAGTGAGTACAAAATGGAAAAGCAATACCGAGATAACTACAAAAACAGCATGTCCTGCACTGTGATCATACCTGAAATAGGTAAAACGATGAAAAATATGCGGATTGCAACAAGATTCAGCATTAAGAAGAACATAAGCAAAAAACAATACAAATAAGTCAATATCTAACTGGAGCGTGTTCACATAATAAAACTAGTGAGCTCTCACACATGGATGATATAGTACAATGTAACTGAAATATTGGGCTTCTCCAAACCATAATAAAGACTCTTAATTTCATTCAAACAATGAAGTCAGTAAAATATTCTCTTAAGGCAAAATTTTGCGATTCTCAAGGAAAGTAGTCGAGTTTATACCAAAATGAGTAGCAGAGAGTAGGAAACATACGCAACACAGTATGCCAAAGTAGCAACCACCAACAGAAGAATGCATATTACAATAAATGCAGGATCATCACGTGCCCACTGGTTCTTTGTTTCTAAAAGGAAAAGAAAATAGTAAACGTAATTTAGATGAACAGTAGAACTGCAATAACAAAAATATTTACGAGAGAGATCGACAGTACACCAACAGATGACGAAAAAAAGAACAAGGATAGATGATATTCAAGCTCAAATTTGTGCACTAAACATCAAGTTGCTAAAGATAAATATGGGCACATTTACAATTAACTATTGGTAGAACTGAATAAAAGCGCAGAAATTGGATAGAATAATACAACATAGTTTCTTTTCTTTCTTTTTTTGATAAGGAATAAAATAATACACCATAGTTTCTTTTTAACACTCACCAAGTTTTGCTTCAAGGACGTGTCAATATAATTTTTAAACTCTGTGCACCAGATCAGAGGTCCAAAAACAAGCACTCCACACCTTACTCTCACCATCCTAATTTATATGACCCCATTGATCAGCTCAAGGATTTAGAACAGAAAACAGGGTAGTAATTTAAGTTGGAGTTTTTTATAGATATGTTTATAGATGTCATAGCAAGACCAACATAGAGGACGAAGTACAGCTATAATAACCCCTATGTCCCATTTTATCTGATACCGGACACAAAGTTTAGGATATCATTTGACTCGTGTATTTACATAGAGTAATTCAAGAAAAATATTAAATTTAATTTCATGAAAAATATTACATCAAGATCAAGGTATAAATTTGACTAGTTAAATGAGTTTGAATGCTTGCAAGAGAAAGACATAGAGAATAAAATTACTTTCTCTAAGTTGTATATGATGAAATTATTGAGGGTAGAAGTGTAGGCCCAATATACCCAGTTCCTAAACTGAACCAACGAATTACCTCAGTCTTCAAGAAATTTGTTAAGGGAATGATACCAGATCTTTCTTTGGACGTCCCAAAATACATATAACTTGGAATGCATGAGTAGTTTAGACTATTGAAATTAGAGGACTTCCCATTCTTATCCAAAAAAAAAAATCGGTGTAAGGATCTAACTGGGAAAACAAAGAGGAAAGAAAGCCGAATAAATTGAATGTAGGGTGGAACTCATAATTCCAGACCATGAAAGCAAGGATAGTCTAATAAAAATATAAAAGTTGATACAAGACAGGGGTGCCCCCGAAAATGGCTTCTCCTTCTGAAACCTTCGCAACAATGACTATGAAACTTTGGATTTAGCATCACGGGACCAATTCACAAATTCTTTTTTCCAATCCAAAAGAATCATTAATGAATAAGATGATAAGGGATAATGGAACAGAAGAAGAAACTTACGCTTGTGGTACTTTGTGTGTTGATATCTGCATCCATTGTCCAATACCACAAACAAAATGCAAGTGCAACATCAGTAATTCAGACTTAAATTGAATAATGAGCTGATTTTTGCATCTACTATAGCATATCAAGATCAAATCCAAAAGTTTAGACAAAGATATGAAAAATGGACCAGTACTCGAACATTTTCTTGAATAAGTTCTCCATCTTTTATTTCAATACTTAATCTCATTGAATTTACATCCATATATGAGTATGTTGGGATGAAAACAAATCGATATGGTTCACAGGAGTTCCAATGTTTATTCATCTGTCATCAAATCAGTATCAGATCTTGTTAACTGATACCCGGAAAGATGATCTAGATTGGATGGTTTGAAACTAACTTACTATACGATACACAAGATTAATGCAAGTTCATTAGCACTAAACATCCTGTGAAATATTAGTTGACGCGAGCAGTAATAGTGCATACTCCTCAATACACAAAATACTTACACTACTTTAGGAGAGGTGCATAGGTGAAGCATTTGCCAAAAGGTATACTCAATATCCATTTGTTGCCACTGTGAAGATTAAACGAGAAAAGGAAACAATAAGATTACCCTGGAATGAAAACCAGCTCTGAACATATGATTAAATTTAAACAGAAATCAACAAACGAGAATATTCCTCGAGTATCTTCTCAAATTTGCTAAAATATAACTAAGGAGCACTTATTAGACAATATGGAGTTCGCAACGGGGAGTTACACCATAGATGAGGTTCAAACATATGCGAACTAACCAGATTAAATTAGACAACTGGAAACAGTAGAGTGATTTTGGCGCTACGAATGAGAAAGACATCTCCGCAAAGACCAGCAGATCCAAGACACTGCAAACTGAAACCGGCTACTTTATTATTAATTTGTAGGTTTCCGTTTTGCACATCAAGGAAATATGTAATTGTTTAAGAAGAGGGTTCAGGATGTCGTCCGACTTGAATACTATCTCCACCGATGGACACCCCAGGTTAAGAGTGATCTTTTAGATTACACAATGAAATATCCACAGACAAAGGTGGAGCTAGCCATGAAGATATGGGTACGGCTAAACCTAGTAACTTTGGTCTAGACTTTGTATTTGTCTTAAGAGTTCCGTTAAATATGGACAAACTATCAATTTTGAACTCAATAAAATAAAAGGGCTAGAATCCTGAACTCATAAGCTTCAAATTTGGCTCCGCCTCAGCCCACAGATGAGACAAAACCAAAGGGTAGGATCTCCCAGTTCCCCACTTTGTACTAGCAATGTGGAGGATCAAAAAGACTTTCTTGCATCCTTTAAGGGACTGCAAAAAGCAAGTGTGTATTATCAAGTATTTGTCCAAACAACCACCAACGTAACTTTTTCAAATTGGAACTGCCTGGATCAACAAACCTTCACCCTTCAAGTTTCAACTTCCATCGCCTCAACTAGACTTTCCTAATTCCCAGTTCATTTTATAAGAGATTTTCCTAATTCCTAGTAATAGCCTAGGACAATTGAAGAATAAGAATCAGTTAATTGCTTGAAAAAATGGGAAAGATTTATTGAAATCTGCAGCAGAATTAAATGCATCGATTCCAATCTTAATACAGCTTCCATAATGCTAGGCGCCTCACTTTGTTTCCAGCAGTGTTGTAAATAGCGCTCGCTACAGCGCTAAAGGCGTGTAGCGAGGCGAGGCGAGGCTATAGCGCCACACAGGGGGCTGTTGCGTTGCGAGGCAGAATAGCGTGCGCCTCTGCTTCTGTTGCGAGTGGCGAGGCGAGGCGAGTGGCGAGGAGAGGCGTTGCTATTTTGATTATACAGACAAATTGAAACAGGCAGCTTCCTTCAGTTTCTCCAATCGACAAAAATTAGGGCTTGGCTCCATCGTCTTCTTCTTTCATCGTCTGCGAGACTGCGACCAGCCAGGTATATTTCTTCTTTCTTCTTTCTTCTTTCTTCTTTCTTCATTCTTCTTTTCTCTTTCACGGTTTCACCCAGCTCTGTTTTTCTTTCTTCTTCTTTGCTCTGTTTTTCTTTCTTCCTCTTTGCTCTATTTTTCTTCTTCTTTCTTCCTATCTTTGCTTTGCTTTTCTTCTTCTCTTTCAGCTCTTCTTTATAAATTTTTTTCTCTATTTTTTCAAAACAGGCCCTTTTTTGCTCTGTTTTTCTTCTTCTTTCCTTTGTTTCTCCATCATCTTCAGCTATTCTTTTTCTTTTTCCTCTTTTTCCGAAACATGCCCTTCTATGCTCTATTTTCCCCTTCTTTGCGTTGTTTCTCTCCATCATCTCTTTCAGCTATTCTTTTTAATTTTTTTCTCTGTTTTTCCACAACAGGCCCTTCTTTGCTCTGTTTTATTTTCTTTACTTTTCTTTTCACTTTTTCTGCAATTCTGCTACGTTGCTTAAATTATATTTTTGTTGTTCTGTAGTTCTGCTTTTAAAAATAATTAGGGAGGCAGTAACTTATTGTGTTATTTAATTTATTGCTCTATTTTTCTATAAAACAGCGCTGAAAATTGAAATGGCGTCATCCGATAATAGTAAACGAAGTGATATAGCTTGGAATTATGCTATACAAGGCCCGTCAAGAACTGCAATTAAATGTTTGTTATGTGGAAAAACATATAATGGTGGGATAACTCGTCACAAGCAACATTTGATCGGTGGATTAAAAATGTAATACAATGTCCCCTTTGTCCGCCCGAGGTTAGGGAGGAAATAAAAGCTTTTGTTGAAAAGAAAAATTTAGTAAGAACTCAAATGAGTTATGAAGCACCGGTGAATTCCGTGAATCTAATTGATGAAGAGGATGAGATGGATGAAGAAGGTGAAATGGGACCTCCCCCCCTAAAAGGCACTCTCAATCTAGTGGGTCATCCACGGCACGTTCGGTGGCAAAAGGCCCTATCAATCTTTATTACTCGGAAAAACAACAAGAAAGGGGAAAAGGTGAAGAAGGTTCGGGTAAAGATGTCAAGAAGACTTTGAGGGATCGCGTCGTCAGTGCCTTTGCATCATGGATGTACGATGCATGCCTTCCTTTCAACTGTGTCAACTGCAAAACTTTTGATAAATTCATTGAGGCTGTAGGACAATATGGCCCGGGGATGCAGCCTCCTAGCTATCATGATGTTAGAGTAACTCATCTTAAAAAGGAGGTGAAGAAGGTAGACCAAATTATTGAGGAGCATAAAGTGGAATGGACCAAGTTTGGTTGTTCCATTATGATGGATAAGTGGACAGCACGGAATGGGAAAATGATTATAAATGTGTTGGTGAACTCTCCAAGAGGGAGTGTTTTTCTTGAATCTCACGATGCTAGCAACTCTTCTACGGATGGAAGCAAAATGTACAACTTGTTTAGAAATACTATTGATAAAATTGGAAAGGAAAATCTTGTACAAGTTGTTACAGATAATGCTAGTGAGAATCTTAGTGTGGGGAAGATGATGGAAGCTATCTATCCAAACATTTATTGGATTCCATGTGTTGCCCATTGTATCAACTTGATGTTTGGTGACATATTCAAGGAACACCCATATGCTTCAGGTAACTTTAATATAATTATCTTCGCTAAGGCCGTCAAGATATATGCTTACATCAGTCAGAGGCCGTTGTTGAATTTGATGAGAAAATTCACAACAACAACAACAACAACAACCCAGTATAACCCCATTTAGTGGGGTCTGGGGAAGGTAGTATGTACGCAGACCTTAGCCCTACCCTTGGGTAGAGAGGTTGTTTCCAAATAGACCCCCCGCATCCTTCCCTCCAAGAACTTCCCACCTTGCTCTTGGGGAGACTCGAACTCACAACCTCTCGGTTGGAAGTGGGGGTTGCTTACCATCAGAGCAACCCCTCTTGATGAGAAAATTCACACAAGAAAGAAATTTGGTGAGACCGGCCAAGACTAAATTTGCAACGGCTTTTTTAACTTTGCATAGTTTTTACTTGCAAAAGGGAAATTTGAGAAAGCTAGTTCTTTCGACTGATTGGAAAGATAATAAATAAGCAAAGGAAGCTGCGGGGAGAGAGGTTGCCAAAATTCTTATTGCTCCATCATTCTAGAATGATGTCGTTCGGGCTCTTAAAGTTGGTGGTCCTTTGATTCGGGTGCTCCGTATGGTGGATGGGAAGAAAAAACCACCAATGGGCTATCTTTATGAAGCTATGGATAGAGCCAAAGAGAGTATTGCAGCATCATTTGATGGAGATGTTAGGAAATATGAGAAAGTTTTTGAGATAATTGATAGCAGGTGGGACAAGCAACTCCATCGACCTTTGCATGCAGCAGGCCATCTTCTGAACCCGGGATTATTTTACAAGAATACTAGTCAGGAAACTTTGGCTCCAGAGGTGTGGATTGGATACCATGCATGTCTTGAGAAGTTGATCCCTAATTCAGCGACGATAGATCTAATAGGGGAAGAGTTTGGTAAGTACGAACAAGCAGATGGCCTATTTGGTTTACCGGCTGCCATTAGAGCCAGAGACAAAAGGTCGCCGGGTAACTAACTTTAATATAGATCTCCTTATAACTTTAATTTAATTTATTTGATTTATACTTATTAACTTTTAAAATATTTTACTATAGTTGTATGGTGGAAGCAATTTGGAAGTCAAACTCCAAACTTGCAAAAGTTTGCCATCAAAGTATTAAGCCTAAATTGTAGTGCATCTGGATGCGAGAGAAATTGGAGCGTATTTGAGCATGTAAGAAGTAGATTTGTTATATTAATATATTCTATATTGTATTATTATTAGTACTTAATCTAAATAACTTAATGCGCAGATTCACTCCAAGAAAAGGAATAGGCTTGAGCTATCGCGTCTCAATGATCTAGTGTATATTAAATACAATAGAACATTGAGGCGACGTTATGAAGCTCGCGATACTATTGATCCAATTTTGTTTGACAATATTGATGAGGTAAATGGATGGTTAACTGGAGCCCCCCAAAATCATGAAGATGAACAAGTGTATGAAGGAGATGATCTTGATTGGGGTACCGATTCTATGGCCGTTGGAGTTGAGGAGAACATCTATGGACTTAGAGCGAGTTCTTCAAGTTCAAGGTACAAGGGAAAGCGGGTAGCAAGTTCAAGCCGGTCCACCCTAATTGATGAAGTGTCCGAGGATGAAGAAGATGATAGCCAATATAATGCTATCAATTATGAAGTTGTAGAATTTGAAAATCTTGAAGAAGAATAGATGTTGCTTATTTTAGAGTTTAGACTATTAGTCTTTAATTTATGAATCTATTATGAGTTTATGACTATCTATTGAATTTTTAATTTTTAAATTGATATATTTATTAACATATTATTGTTATTGAGTTTTATATATATATATATATATATATATATATATATATATATATATATATATTATAAATTGTCGTCTTACATCAAAAAGGCGAGCGCTTTGCTGCGCGCCTCTCGCCTCACTGAAGCGAGCCCTCCTCGCTATTTGTCGCCGCGCGCTATCCAAAACACTGGTTTCCAGCTACCCCTAACTATTCTAATACTGACAATGGCCAAGTGAAACTAAATGTACAACAATGGAGGGTCATCCGAAGGAATGATGGATCTAGGACAAATAGTTATTGCAGACAAACTTCCTGCTGCTCCATCTACAGAACTGTACACAGTGCACAACGAAGCAGTGCGAAGTAGTGTAGGGAGGAAGTGGAGATCATAGAAGACTTTTAAGGGGCTCTTTGGTTCACATACTAGTTGCGTGGGATTACAATATAAGAATTGTCTATCGGAAACAGCCTCTCTGCCCTTTCGGGGCAGGGGTAAGGTCTGTGTACACATTACCCTCCCCAGACCCCACTATGTGGGATTTTACTGGGTAGTTGTTGTTGTTGTTGTTGTTGTTTTGTGATGAATAATAATACACTAAATGTTATGCAGGGTAACCTACTTAAAGGGCATTTTCATCTTTAGATACGCTTATTTACATATTACTAATACATTTATTCTTATTTCTCATTTATCCCGCATAAAATATTACATAAATTCCTTCATAAGTTATTCCGCTACTAAGTTTAATACTGCCAACTAAATGTTGCATTAGTTATATGAAATCACTGTATTGCTTATGTGGAATTTTATGCAGGGATTATCTTTACTGATACAACCAACCAAACAGCCCCCAAGGATGTTCTTTTGTTGATCAACCAAGCCAGAAACGGAAAGAATCCTCTTGCGTCACATATGGAGGATTGTTGGTATAAAATTGGAAACCTCATGATGCAAGCTCAAGCATGTTAAAAACGTGACCAACAGAGCAGCAGATTGCCTTGTTAGTCATGTGCACATATGTTAAAAGGCTGACACTAATTTGTCACTTGTTCCCTAAAATTCTTTTGTGTTTAACTTAAGGCAGTGGAACTGTAACTCTTCCTACATTTCAGGCACTTGGACATCTGAAGCACAAAAATGTGGCATTCCCGACTTGAAAAAGGTTGGTAGACTTCAAGCTGGGTCAGCGAGGCATCTTCCACTTTGTAATTGAAGGGTTCCAAATCTCGCTTCGTGGCTCAGTCCCTTGCTTCTTTCCTCCTCTTTTTCCTTAACTAAACAACATATACGAAGGTGAAACACGCCCCTAGTTCCTCAGCAGAACACCATTCTAGTTCATTGGCCCACTGCTCATATATGCATTTGCACAGAACTCCTATGATCACCTAATTATAGTGGAAATGCATTCAAAGCATAAAAGGAGTGCCTGAACTTAAACATTCGTGATCATACGGAATGATAATCATTAAAATTTCCTAATTTTAACCTGAATTATACAGAGGATTGCGAGGATATAAAGCCTGCAACCAGAAAGGCAACTAATTTAAACAAAAGAATGACAGGATCAAGATCTGATCTGTACAAGGTAAGCAAACCACATGTCCATGGCACCCTGAAGAGTTGAATGAAAATAGAGAATGAGAAAAACCTTGATTATTCGGCGAAGGTACTGAGGCAATACTGAATTGGGTCGGACATGAGAGCTCGTTCGACCTTTCGAAGTTGTGGGCAGCATCTTTCTCTTTTTCCACTTCCTCTACAATTTTCTGTTGGTTCTCTTTAGTTGATTCAATTGGATCAGCGATTCAGATGTCTCTGGATTTTAAGCTCTCTGTCTGGTTAGACACTCCAGTCCGCTCTCTTGCTCTCTCTCTCTCTCCCCCTGTGTTTCCCCTCTCTTTCTGGTAAGGCAGGTGACTCGCTGACGGGTTCGGGTGAAATAACCCAGCCCAACAAAAAGGATTAAATTGAAGGCCCGAGGACGATACCTTCATTAACGCTTTTTCCTTTTCTTTTGTTTTCGGGGATTTGCATCTATACCCGTTTTTGGGTCACGTTTTAACTTGCTCTCGCTTTGTAAAAAAATTGTAAGTATATTTATTTTTTTGCGTAGCTTCAACATACGAAGCTGAAGTAGCAAAGACAATCACGCAAAACTTTAGCATTCTAGTAGACGAGCCTGAAGTAGCAAGTGTGCTGAACCAAATGTGCTAAAGTTTTGTTCTCTATTTGCTGAAATTTTTTTTGTAATTGCTGAACTTTAGCATACTACCTAAAGTTTTGTTCTCTATTTGCTGAAACTTTTGTTTGTAATTGTTGAACTTAAGCATAGTAGCTGAAGTTTTATTCTCTTTTTGTTAAAGTTTTGGTTTGTAATTACACTAAATAAGCTGAAGTTTTTTTGCCATAGATTCATTAGTTTTATCATTAAGCTTTTTTCAAAAACTTCCGCAGAAGATGCTGAAGTTATTTAGTTCATTTATAAAAACTTCAGCACTAAATAAGCTGAAGTGTTTTTGTCTTGGATAAGCTTTTTCAAAAATTTCAGTAGAAAATACTGAAGTTATTTAGTTCATTTATAAAAATTTCAGCATTAAATGGTGAAGTTTTTTGTCCTGGATACATTAGTTTTGTCATAAAGCTTTTTTAAAAACTTCAGCAGAAGATCCTGGAGTTATTTAGTTCATTTGTAAAAACTTCATTATTATATAAGCTGAAGTTTTCGAAAAACTTTCTAACATACTAGATAAATAATCAGATTGTCAACAGTATCTAAATCATAAATTTTGAGACAATAAACGTGAAAAGAACTTAATTATCATTGTCTATTAACTTACGTACATGAAAATATTCATAAATTATAATCTAACTTATATAATTATTAATAATTTATTTTTAAATAATTTGATAAATATATTTATGGCAATCATCCCATGAACTGAGGTTTCATAGCAGCACCAACAGCAGTAGAAGAAAGACTGAGGAGAAGGGGGAGGAAAAAGGAGGCTGAAATTGTTTAAAAAGTGGGTACAAGTTAAAACTTTAAAAAAAAAATGGATATAGATTAAATGGGGGGACCAAATAGGACGCCCCGTGCAATTTTTACTTGTTATTCATACATCAACACTTTGCAAATTACATGTTTCTCTCCTTTACTTTTTCAAATGACAAATCTATTCTAAATCTACAATAAGGGGTCGTTTGGTATGAGATATAAGAAGGTATAGAGGTGGTGTAAATATTTAATACCACATTAATATTCTGTTTGGTTAGCAAACCATGTATAAGTTATCCCGATATTAATTTTAATACCGGAATAACGTATAACTCATAGAGGGTGGGGTAATTAGCACCGATATAATTTATACATTCTTCTCAAAAATTATACATTTGTCATTCTTAATACAACATACCAAACAATAAATAAACAACAATCCAAGCATAACTAATTACTGAATAACTTATACCGGCATAAGCCCTGTTCCAACTAAACGACCCCTAACGGGTCAAGAAACAAGTCATGTGTAGATTAATGATATACAGATTTAATGTATGAATAGTAATGTAGAAATTAATAATGCATTAATTGTATACTTTTTATTTAATAATAATTATTTAATACATGTGGGTAGGTTATTTTGGTTACTTTAGTTGGTTTAATCTATTTGCAGTAATCAATACATTGTTATTTACCTTTTATTACGCATAAATAATACATAATTCTTGTTATCAAATATTATATTATGTAGTAGATGTCTATAACTCCTAAAGAAGTTACTTCCACTTGTTTTCTTCATTAACCTACCACTGCTTCTTACAATTATTATTGCAATTCTCACACCTCCATAACCTCCTCTATCATTTTCTACCATGATCTCAATAGTTAATACCATCTTCATGGAATCCCTTTGTATTATCTATATAATCCTATAATTTGTAGAGGGTTTGGCTTCACATTGTACATACTTGGAAAACACTTGAAGAAATAAGAATCTCTCATCTCTTTCTCTCTACATTCTTGTCTATTTGCTTGTTTCAAATTATCACTTTGAACTAAGTGTTTGACCAACACTTTTTGAGCCTTTTTGTTAAACTAATTTAATAAGAAGATATGGGGTAAATCCTAGCCATAGATAACTTACTCTACATCTAATATAGAAGGTAGGAATAATAGTTGAATGTGAAATTTGATTACAGTCGCGATAGGAATCCATAATGCAAGAAAAGGAAGATGGCTTAAATAATATCAAATGATAACGAAGAACACATAAAGGAAAAGAGTCACCATTCTTGAATAAGACAGAACTCCGCACATTTGATAGAGTTGAACTGCAAACGAATGCCATGATCCTGAGATTTATCTCCCTTTAGGCGGAGAGCCTGAGAGGGTGGAACATCTTATCCTCTAGAGAGATTTATGTGTATGTATGTTCCCATAAGCCCCCTTCTGTTACTCTCTCTCATGATATTTATACAAAACACTTTCGTTACTCAGCGGTCCTTAATTTGCGTAGCATCTTGGATAGTTACTGGTAGTTTTATCTGTTTGAATGTTTATTTTTATTAGTGAAAAATAAAAATAAAAATATGTTGCACGCATTAGGAATTAATTGTACATTTTAGGAATTAATTATGCATTTTTAGGAATTAATTAAACCATAATTTTGTTTTAAAAGTGAAAATTACAAAAATATGCATTGTTATTCTATTTTTGTCATTATGTGATTTTATTGAATTAGATATTTTAACTTGTGTGTTATTAGGGGCTGATTAATATTTTATGGTTTAAATTTTTGTTTTGCATTTTTATTTAGTAATTTTGTGTAAATAGAAATTAAAAGAAGAGAAGAAAAAGTTTTAAAAAAAGAGAGAAGGAAAACCCGGATTAGGCCAAAATTGGACCAAACAAGCCATGCCCAAAGCACTTGAACGACCCAGTCCAGATTCAGGTCCCCGTCCGATCCAATCGACACCGTTTCAGGTGTTTTGATCCAAGCCGTCCATTGCTCTTTGATCCAACGGTCAAGTTCTTCTCCCACAACCCGATCCGTTTATCTCCAGTTCAACCCAACCCCCGTTCAAACAAAATGACCCCGTTTAGATAAAGTAGTTTAATCCAAACCGTTGATCTTCATTGATCCAACGGTCTGGATCCGATCTTCTTCCCGTATATAAGGCCAATCCCTTACCCCACGCCCCCTAAGCCAGACCCCCCTCTCTCATTCTCGGCTCTCTGAACTCATAGACTAAACGATCCCTTCTCTCATATCCAAACCCTAGCGCCGCCCCCTCACCCCTTCACCAGAAACCCGGCGGCAACGATGCCGCCGATAACAAAATCAACACCACGGAACCCCCATCACACCCTGAACCCAAATCCACAAGCCTCTTAGTTCGAATCTAGCTACATCTTCTCGAATCTTCAATTGAAGATTCGAGCCAAGACTCAACCTACGCCAAACCACCCCAAATTCATACCAAGCCTCCCCCTGACCTCCCTCATACCCAACCAACATTAGTTTGGCTCAAATCTAACCAGAAAACTCGAACCCCAAATTAGACTGTATGAACCCTAGAACTCGAGAACCTTGGGGGTTTGTCCAATTAAGAAGGGGATTGGGGTCTAATAGATTTTAATCGAGGTGTTCTTAGTTAAGAACACTTTGATTAAATTCTGTTCGACCTCAAAGAGGTCAAGCCAAGTTTGAACCCGGGTCGTTTCTGATCTTTTTGTCACTGATGTATTTTTCTTTCCTTTTGATTCTATTTTTTGTGTTTGTATATGTTAAATGCTTAGTTTAAGCTTTACTGATTGTTCAAAATTCGTCTATTGATTCTGTCCATCTATAATGACCTTTTATTTGGTAGAATTCTTCTGTTCATTTGAGTGTATGTTACGAGTTATATTCAATTTGAATAAACTCGTCGAATGGATAAATACCCTGCTTCTGTCAAATAAACACTCGAATCCATGTTCGACTGTTTTCTTATGACTGTTTCATTGTTATAGATATATGTTGTGGCATGCGTAGTTAATTAAATAAGGTCCTCGCTTAGTCTTTTAAGGCTTAACTGATAGATTTACATGCTACTAAGCTATTATTGTTCAATCCAGTAGGTTTATGCCCTGCTCCTTTTCTGTTTTGATTTTTAAGCCTGCTGGTATGGTTGAATTTTGAAGCTTTTGTTCATTGATTGCTATTAAGGATTGGCTATAGCTGTTAATTAGAAAATAATTGTGGAAAATTAGAGATTTGGTTCTGTTTCCCTGAATCAGAATAGTAGCAGTCAGTAGGATTCAGAGGTATTTTAGGAATAGACAACAGGGGAAATCTGGTTTGACTAAGTTAGTCTAACCAGTGGGGCCTTAATGTGCTTTAATTTGAATCAATTAGTAGGGGGGACCTGTGAAAATGATAAATGTTGACTACTTTTGCTTAATTGAAATTAAGAACATTATAAGTAATGATAAAAGTGACATAGAAGAGCATATTTGGGGGGCTGAAAAATTAAAGTAAGAGGCTGGAAAGGACTCAAGGGTTGGATATAAATACAGAAAAAAATTTGAGAGCTTAAGATCAGTTTTTGGAGGGGGAAGTGAGAGTTGAGAGTAAAAACAATCTAGAGCATTCTGAAAACACACTAAGAAAAGAGTCTAGAGCTTAAAAGAATAGAGAGAGAGGGACAGACATTAAGAGAGAGTTGAAGAAGGGTGACAGTTGAAAGAATATCAGAAATATGGATAAAAAAATCTATCAGTTTTTCTAAGGTCTTCTTTAATCAGTCTGAGGGTAGTATTTGAGAGCTTTGAAAGATCAACTTGAGACTAATTACATATTGAGAGTAGAGACATATACATTGAGTGTATTGTTCTATTGGATTTTGGATGCAATTTGTGAGTTTCAATAGTTGATCTTGACTTTCCATCTTGATTCTAATTTACTGAAGCTTCTTTTGGGGTCTGTTGGTCCAAATTTTGAAGTTTATTAGACTCTTGGATTGACTCAAGCTTGGTGAAGTCTGTTTGTGCTGGTATTTTTGATGTTTGGTTTTTCTTATAAACTTTCTAGGCTGTGTTTGTGGCTGTTGGAACTTCAAACTTGTTGTTGTGAACTGTTGTTGTATTGTTGTGTTATCTGCTGCTGTTGATCCTCTTCTTCTTCTTCTACTTCTATCTCCATTATCCAGGTACCCTTTCAAAGCATTGTCAACACATTATGTATTTTGAGTTGGGACCTGATTAAATACAAGCCACATTCAGAATTTTACTCTACTTGTTTTCGTTTTGCCTCTTTAGTATTCTGTAATAAATGTTGAAGCATACATGTTATCTCACGTCTTCGGCACACTCTTTAAATTAATAGATATGTGCTTTTAAGAGTTCTAGATGCAGTAAGTCTCTAGATTTTGACACCACCACATATTGAGAAGGACTAGCTTAGTTTGAGGTTTTGTGATGTGTTTTGTAAGCATAGCCTGTTTAAATTCAAGCAAGAGTGTTCTCGTATTTTGAAGTTGAGCATGTGTATTTTTGATAACAGTCGAAACCTCTTGGTGATCTATCCATTGAGTGTTGATGAAATTGGCAGTTTATGGTTAAAGATAAAGGGTTGTTTTGCTTTTTCAAAAGACTCAGATGTTGAGTCCGGAATTTCAGCTTTGTTCTTTACAGGATTGGGCTCATTGAGCCTGGGATTTTGAGGTTATTTGCAGAAGCAGACGGTCTGCTACTGCTGCTTGGGCTTCTTGTTTGAGCCCCATGATGCATTCATTTGACTGATGGGTGTTTCTGGTATCAAATTGGATCCAACAATGCATAGAACATAGATTTTGAATTTAGTTTAGCTAATTTGTTTTACCCATATATATATATATATATATATATATATATATAAATCTTCCTAATGAATGTGTTATTAGTTTTAATTTGATTGGTTCACGGCATGTTCAACGAATTCCTTTGATAAATGCCTAGTCATTTGTATTTGTTGGTATAATGATGCATATCTTTGTTCATGTAGTAATTGCCCAAATACATCTTTGTCATAAGTTGACTACTTTTAACCCTTTCTTCCACATAGAATGCTAACAGATTTTTTTTTCCTTTTCTGCACATATATGAATATCAATTCCACTCCTACAAGATATAGTCACAAGATGGACGGTACGTAAATCTGCAAATTACACAAATGGAGCGATTCTGTTAGAATTTAAATAGAAAGGTTTGATTAATGACACCATTATAAAACGCAAGGACAATATGTGTGTTTCTTTCTTTATTTGGATGTGGAAGAATTAAGCGGATCTTCTATCATGGTTGTGGATACGTTCGCGTGACATGATATGATTCCTAATAAAAACATAGGTATAACTTGTTTTAAAATCAGATAAATAAGCCGAATATGACAGTTGAGCGACCGTGCTAGAACCACGGAACTCGGGAATGCCTAACACCTTCTCCCGAATTAACAGAATTCCTTGTCCGGATTTGTGGTGCGTAGACTTTTAAATAGAGTCATTTTTTTTCTCGATTCGAGATTAAACCAATGACTTGGGACACCATAAATCTCCCAAGTGGTGACTCTGAATCTTAACAAATAATCTCGTTTCGATTATCCTTTAATTGGAAAAAACTCCCTTTGTGCCTCGCGGGCGTAAAAAGGAGGTGCGACAGCTCTGGCGACTCTGCTGGGGATGAAATAACCCAAAACCACTAGTTCAGGGTTAGAAATTCGAACTTAGAATAATTGTTGTATTTGGCTTTCTCTATTATCTGATGTTTATTACATTTTATTTTGGATTTAATGTGCAAATTGTTGCTTATTACCGCGTTGATATTATTTGAACTGTGTATATAAACTACTACGAAACCCTACTTCTTTCTGAGTCTTCTGAAAATGGTGCATACGTTCACGTAGCCCGCCTTTTGAAAAATTATTCCAAATAGAGTGAGTGTAGGGCAAGCGACAAGGTCGGGAAGACTTTAGTGCTCCCGTTACATCGCCCCATCCTCAGCCCCAGTTGTCCGCTCGGGTTCCCCAACTCTAGACCAAAACCCATGTTTTTCTTTTACCTAGTAAAACACAGCTTCATGCCGGATCCCTAGTAGGAACATTTATTTGCATCATGTGCATTTGACTTAGGGGACTCAACACAGGGGTTGGGTCCATCTAGGACAAGTAACCTGAAGTAAAAAGACCATCCTGCTGCACATTGACCGCACATCATGAAACCTATATAATCAAGCTAGTGCACGAAGAATGGGAGCCAAAGAAACCCTCAGAGATGGTAATGATGATCCGTGCCACTCAGAAAGAAAAAATTGATCAGCAAGGAAGCATGGATACAAATAGAGAAGGGGGATGTCAAGCCGGAGGGGGACTTGAATCAGAGTTTTGAAAGGATACTCCCTGATGTCAATGTATTAGAAGCTGGAGAAGGGTCCAGCAAGGCAGAGGTACATTTTGTAGGACTGAAAGCAAAAATCGACAATTGGATGACTACTCCCCATCCTATCTAGGGGGAGTCTTGGTGGTGGGCTCTGATTTTTCCTTCTTGTTTTTCAGATTATTACAGGGTTGTAATCCAGTTTTTCTTTTATTTTTTTATTTAGCCAAGTTTGGAACCTTTTTTTCTTGTAATTCAATAAAAAAACTTTAGTTTAATTTTGTTTCATCCTTTTATCTTTCTGAACAGTCCTCTTGGTACTGGTTCTAATGGCATGGCATGCACGATGGATCTTCAGCCCAGTCTAAAAATCAATCTGATTCTGAACTAATAGTTCAAGAGGAAGATTGATGGTGATGAGTAGGTCCAAGCCCGATTGGAGCAATTGAACTTGATTGATGAGAAGGTATTGACATCAGTATGTCATGTCCAATTGTATCAAAAAAGGATGGCAAGAGCATATAACAAGAAGGTGTTGGAAACACGTTCTCAAGGCTTTATACTAAAACGTGTGTTCTTATGTGTAGGTTTTGATGAATGACAAACGAAGCGCAAATTGATATATGACGAAGTTCAAGTACAAGCGCATAATTGATGCATAACGAGATTCAAGCACAAGACAAAGTTTTATAGTTTAAATGAGTCGTTCTTAATTGTGTTCTTGATTCTACAACTTGACTCATGATATGGCTTCTCTCGTAAAACTATTTTTCCAAAATCATGCATATTTAATTTAATGCTAAATGATTTTAAATCATGCATATTTTCATTAGTCAAAATGTTTTTTATACATGCCTCTAAAAACTGGACTAAGATAATCGATTATGTACTTATGATAATCGATTATGTTAAGCCAAGACTGCATGACAATCGATTATGAACTAATGACAATCGATTGTGTTAAGGCAGTGAGCATCAGGTTTTTCAAACCTGCATGACAATCGATTGTGAACCTTATGACAATCGATTGTGATGAGGCAGTGTCCATCAAAGTTTTTCAAAACTCAGAATAATCGATTGTGAAGCTAATGACAATCGATTGTGAAGAGACAGTGTCCATCAGATTTTTAAAAGTCACAAAATAATCGATTGTGAACATATGAGAATCGATTGTGTTGAGGCAGTGTCTTCCAGACTTTTTCAAAGTTATTAAATAATCGATTGTGAGTATATAACAATCGATTGTCACGAGGCAGTGTCTAAAATGATTTTCAAAGTCTGATAAATAATCGATTGTTAACATTGCACAATCGATTGTGAAGCTGACCGTTGTCGTAAAGTTTTCAAATACCGTCAGGTAATCGATTGTTGATTTTTACAATCGATTGTTGATATTAAAATCTGAAAAAGATTTTTTTGAACGTTGCTGAATAATCGATTATTGATTTGTTATAATCGATTGTTTTACGTAAAATCTGGAAATGATTTTTTGAACGTTGCCAATAATCGATTGTTGATCTTGGACAATCGATTGTTAAGCGTAAAATCTGGGATTGATTTTTGGAACGATTGGCAAACAATCGATTGTGGCTTCGTGACAATCGATTGTCACAGAGTAAAATCAGCAACTCTTAATTGGTAATTAGGCAACGGTAATGCCAAGTTTTTCAACTATAAATACAGCTTCATTTAAGTGTTTTAAACACAACAACACACAACAACTGATCATTCTATTGCTATAAGCTTGCATACTATTGTTTATCATTTTATATTCATTTCATAAAGCTTTTGAGAGCCAAAGTCTTGTCCATAGTTGTTGTGATCTTGAGCTTACTTCTTTTACTCATATCTACTCATTAAGGAGTGTCTTGTTTGAGTGTTTAGTGTTTTGTACACTTGTAAGAGAATTGTGATTCTCTTGTTGTAAGGAACTTGTGTTTCCTTGGTTGAAGTCTTGGAGTGTTGTATCTCCGAGCAAAGGTGTTGAGGCTTGTGTCCTCAAGTTGTAAAGGTTTGTTGAGCACCCGTAAGCTTGACAAGTTAGTGGAAAATCTCGAGAGAGTCTCTCGGGGACTGGACTAGCCACGTGTTGTGGTGAACCAGAATACATCGGTGCGTTCTTTCCTTTTGTTTATTTAACGCACTTATTTATTTCCTGCAAATTTTAATTTCCGCAAATTTACGCTAAATTTTATTATAACGCTATTCACCCCCCTCTAGCGTTAAGAAGACAAGCAAGATGAGGTATGTCAAATCTCTTCTAAAAACTTCTTTACTCTTGAAGAAATGCAAACTACTTTTGATGAGCTATATACTGAATTTAATAAAGCTTCAAAAACTGTCAAGAGCATAAAAGAAAATGCTTCTCTAAAAGAAAAAGATTTTCAAAAACAGCTTTCTTTGAAAGAAAAGGAGTTAGAAAAACTGGTTTTAGAAAATGAGAAATTGAAAGAGGAAAACAAGTTTTTCGGAAAAAGAAGCGCCGACAAGCCCGAAAGCTCTATTAGAAAGTGTACTTCTTGCATGCATCTCCAAAATGAAGTAGAAAGGCTTAAGGGAACCTTAGATAAGTTTAATTCTTCTCACAAAAACTTGAATGAGGTCCTTGTTAACTTGAAATCAACCAAGCATGGCATAGGTTTTAAGAATGAGCCTAAAGAAAAGGTTGATGCCAAACCCCAACCACCTAAGGCTCAACCTAGGATTAATAAAACAAATGCTTATCCTAGAAATAGCAATCCTAGAACAAATATGCATGTTAGACCAAATGTTGAACATTTTAGAAGACCTAGAAATGACTTACCACCTAGAAATGACTACCCTAGAAATGATGCATATTCTAGGCTAAACACTATAAGGAGTTTTGAACCTTTTAGAACATCTAGACATGACCATTACTCTAGAAATGCTGCTCATTTTAGAACTAATAGTAGGAGAAATGGTTCTCATGAAATGCGCAATAGTCATAATGAAAATAGAGTAAATCATTTTCGTCCATCAAGTTACTATGAACCTAGAAGGATGCATAACCCCAACGTGACTTGTCATTATTGTAGACGCATTGGTCATATTGCTCCTGCATGTTTTACACGACATAGACATATCACTCAATCGCATCATTATGATATGCCTAACCCTCAAGGACCCAAAATGGCATGGGTACCTTAAACGCATTAATTTGTTTTGTAGGTGTGTTTGAAGGGATCAAGTGTACTATGGTACCTTGATAGTGGATGCTCCAAACATATGACGGGAGACGAATCCAAATTCCTTCAACTAGAACACAAAGAAGGAGGAAGTGTGATTTTTGGGGATAACAATAAAGGAAAGATTATTGGCATAGGATCGGTCGGTAAGGATGAAAATTCCTCTATTAAGCATATATTACTTGTGAAAGGTTTAAAGCATAATCTCTTGAGCATAAGTCAATTATGTGACAAGGGAAATCTTGCCCTATTTGATTCGGATGAATGCTTAGTGTTTAGACGTAGTGATTTTAAAATTATCCTTCGTGGTTTTAGAGTGGATAATATTTATATGGTTGATCTTGCAAATTCCTCACCCGAATATGTTGATTGTCTTATGAGTAAAGAGGATGATACTTGGTTATGGCATCGTAGAGTAGCACATATCAACATGCATCTTTTGAACAAATTGATTTCTCAAAACTTAGTTATTGGCCTTCCCAATTTAAAATTTGAAGATGACTCTATTTATGATTCATGTCAAAAGGAAGCAAACAAAAGCATCTTTCAAATCCAAAAATATTGTTTCAACTTCTAGACCATTGCAATTGCTTCACATGGATTTATTTGAACCATCTCGCATTGAAAGTCTAGGAAGAAATCATTATGCTTTTGTGATTGTTGATGATTATTCTAGATTTACTTGGACTTTATTTCTTGCCAATAAAAGTGATGCTTTTCAGAATCTTAAATATTTTCTTAAGCGTGTTCAAAACGAGAAGGAAACAACCGTCACTTCAATTAGAAGTGATCATGGGGGAGAGTTTGATCACAATCTCTTTGCGGACTTTTGTGACGAACTCGGTATCGAGCATACCTTTTCCCATCCACGTACACCACAACAAAATGGGGTGGTGGAAAGGAAAAATAGGTGTCTCGAAGAGATGGCTAGAACCATGCTCGAAGAGGCCAAGATTCCCAAACATTTTTGGGCGGATGCCGTGAGTACCGCATGCTACGTCTTAAATAGAGTAGTCATAAGGCCTATACTCATGAAAAATCCCTATGAACTCTATAAGGGAAGGAAACCAAATATCTCCCACTTTAGAGTATTCGGTTGTAAATGTTTTATTCATAACAATGGCAAAGATCAATTGGGAAAATTTGATGCTAAGTCCGATGAGAGAATTTTCATTGGTTATTCTTCACGTAGCAAAGCATATAGGGTTTTTAATAAAAGGACCGAAACTGTGGAGGAATCCCCTCATGTTGTATTTGCCGAAAATAATGCTCGCTTGGCGAGAAAGGATTCCGGTTTTGATCTTGCAGGTATTTTAGATAGCTTGAAAGACAAAATACAAGTGGAAACGCCTAAGGAAAATAAAGATGAAATCTTGGAACAGCCAACGGAGGAAGCGCCACAATTGGAGAATGAAACGAAAACGCCTAACGAGTGGAGGACAATCAAAGATCACCCTCTCGAACAGGTAATTGGCGACGTCGGAGAAAAGGTAAGTACCCGAAACTCCCTTAAGAACACCTTAGGACATACTGCTTTTGTGTCTCAAATTGAACCAACAACCATCTCCGAAGCAATTGGGGTTGAATTTTGGACCTTGGCAATACAAGAGGAGCTTAACCAATTCAAACGGAATGACGTTTGGGATTTGGTGCCAAGACCCGAAAATCATACCATAATTGGTACGAAATGGGTTTTTCGAAACAAACTAGATGAAAATGGTGTAATCACTAGAAACAAATCTAGGCTTGTAGCAAAAGGTTATAATCAAGAAGAAGGTATTGACTATGAAGAAACATATGCTCCCGTAGCTAGATTAGAAGCTATTCGTCTATTGCTCGCTTTTGTCTCTTCTATGAATTTCAATTTATATCAAATGGATGTGAAAAGTGCTTTTCTAAATGATGTTATACAAGAAGAAGTTTATGTTGAACAACCCCCCGGTTTTGAAGATTTTAAATCTCCCGATCATGTTTTCAAACTCAAAAAGGCACTCTATGGTTTAAAACAAGCTCCCCGAGCTTGGTATGAAAGATTGAGTAAATTTCTATTGGAAAATGATTTCATTAGGGGGAAAGTTGACACCACCCTTTTTGTTAAGCATAAAAACAATGATATTTTATTAGTTCAAATATATGTGGATGATATCATATTTGGTGCTACTAACAATGTCTTATGCAAGGAATTTTTCGATTTAATGACAAGCGAATTTGAGATGTCTATGATGGGTGAGTTAACATTCTTTCTGGGATTACAAGTAAAGCAAATGAAAGAAGGTACGTTCATTTGCCAAGCCAAATATTGCAAAGAATTGCTGAAACGATTTGAAATGAACAATGCAAAAGCAATGGCGACTCCCATGAGCACATACGATCATCTAGACAAAGATGAGAAAGGTAAGGAAGTCGACACTAAGAAGTATCGAGGTATGATTGGCTCTCTTCTCTATCTTACTGCTAGTCGTCCGGACATCATGTTTAGCGTGTGCTTATGCGCCCGTTATCAATCGTGTCCGAAGGAGTCTCACCTTACTGCGGTAAAACGGATTTTGAAGTACCTTGTTGGTACTACAAATGTGGATCTATGGTACCCCAAAGGTTCTCAATGCCAACTCGTTGGCTATTCCGACTCCGATTTTGCTGGATGCAAATTGGACCGCAAGAGCACTAGTGGCACTTGCCATTTGCTCGGTAGCTCTCTCGTTTCTTGCTTTAGCAAGAAACAAGTAAGTGTTGCGTTGTCCACAATCGAGGTTGAATATGTAGCCGCGGGGAGTTGTTGCGCTCAAATCCTCTGGATGAAACAACAACTCTTGGACTATGGCCTAAGTCTTGATCATATCCCTCTTAAATGTGATAATACTAGTGCCATATGCTTGACGAAGAACCCCGTTCTTCATTCGCGAACAAAACACATTGAAATTAGACATTATTTTATAAGAGATCACGTTCTCAAGGGCGATGTCGAAATCGAATTTGTTGAAACCAAAGACCAATTGGCCGACATCTTTACTAAGCCCTTAGAGAAAGAGTCCTTCTTCCGAATTCGTGGTGAACTCGGGATTCTTGACTCCACGTTGGTCTAAGTCATGCATTGCATCTTTTTATTTTACATGATTTCTAACTTGAGCGTCGGAGACGTCTAACGAATTTTTGCAGGTATCGCCCTAAAGGTAGGGGGAATTATAAAGCATGACGCGCAATAATAAATCGGTTTCTGTCGTCTAATAATCGATTATCTCGTATCAATAATCGATTGTTCTGCTATTACTTGAGTTATTGTACTCTCTTTATGTAATCACGTTTTCTTTCCAATAAATAAACAAGTTTTATTTACATCTTTGGCATCTTCTTATATTATTTTTGCTAATGGCAAAAGGGGGAAGATAACGGGTATGCACTCTTAATATTATAAGCTTAAATTGAGGGGGAATTCATATATTGAAGGGGAACAAATTGTCTTGAATCGTCATTATAAATTGTTTAATTTGCATATCCCGCTTAAAGTTTGCCATTATCAAAAAGGGGGAAATTGTTGGAAACACGTTCTCAAGGCTTTATACTAAAACGTGTGTTCTTATGTGTAGGTTTTGATGAATGACAAAGGAAGTGCAAATTTATATATGACGAAGTTCAAGTACAAGCGCATAATTGATGCATAACGAGATTCAAGCACAAGACAAAGTTTTATAGTTTAAATGAGTCGTTCTTAATTGTGTTCTTGATTCTACAACTTGACTCATGATATGGCTTCTCTCGTAAAACTATTTTTCCAAAATCATGCATATTTAATTTAATGCTAAATGATTTTAAATCATGCATATTTTCATTAGTCAAAATGATTTTTATACATGCCTCTAAAAACTGGACTAAGATAATTGATTATGTACTTATGATAATCGATTATGTTAAGCCAAGACTGCATGACAATCGATTGTGAACTAATGACAATCGATTATGTTAAGGCAGTGAGCATCAGGTTTTTCAAACCTGCATGACAATCGATTGTGAACCTTATGACAATCGATTGTGATGAGGCAGTGTCCATCAAAGTTTTTCAAAACTCAGAATAATCGATTGTGAAGCTAATGACAATCGATTGTGAAGAGACAGTGTCCATCAGATTTTTAAAGGTCACAAAATAATCGATTGTGAACATATGACAATCGATTGTGTTGAGGCAGTGTCTTCCAGACTTTTTCAAAGTTATTAAATAATCGATTGTGAGTATATAACAATCGATTGTCACGAGGCAGTGTCTAAAATGATTTTCAAAGTCTGATAAATAATCGATTGTTAACATTGCACAATCGATTGTGAAGCTGACCGTTGTCGTAAAGTTTTCAAATACCGTCAGGTAATCGATTGTTGATTTTGTACAATCGATTGTTGATATTAAACTGAAAAAGATTTTTTTGAACGTTGCTGAATAATCGATTATTGATTTGGTATAATCGATTGTTTTACGTAAAATCTGGAAATGATTTTTGAACGTTGCCAATAATCGATTGTTGATCTTGGACAATATTGTTAAGCGTAAAATCTGCAATTGATTTTTGGAACGATTGGCAAACAATCGATTGTGGCTTCCTGACAATCTATTGTCACAGAGTAAAATCAGCAACTCTTAATTGGCAATTAGGCAACGGTAATGTCAAGTTTTTCAACTATAAATACAGCTTCATTTCAGTGTTTTAAACACAACAACACACAACAACTGATCATTCTATTGCTATAAGCTTGCATACTATTGTTTATCATTTTATATTCATTTCATAAAGCTTTTGAGAGCCAAAGTCTTGTCCATAGTTGTTGTGATCTTGAGCTTACTTCTTTTACTCATATCTACTCATTAAGGAGTGTCTTGTTTGAGTATTTAGTGTTTTGTACACTTGTAAGAGAATTGTGATTCTCTTGTTGTAAGGAACTTGTGTTTTCTTGGTTGAAGTCTTGGAGTATTGTATCTCCGAGCAAAGGTGTTGAGGCTTGTGCCCTCAAGTTGTAAAGGTTTGTTGAGCACCCGTAAGCTTGACAAGTTAGTGGAAAATCTCGAGAGAGTCTCCCGGGGACTGGACTAGCCACGTGTTGTGGTGAACCAGAATACATCGGTGCGTTCTTTCCTTTTGTTTATTTAACGCACTTATTTATTTCCTGCAAATTTTAATTTCCGCAAATTTACGCTAAATTTTATTATAACGCTATTCACCCCCCTCTAGCGTTAAGCGTATTATCTAACAGAAGGTGCGTCCTAGGAAATTTGAAGTGGGACAGGAGGTGCTGAAACGAATCTTGCCACATCAGGCCAAAGCAAAGGGCAAGTTCGCCCCGAATTAACAAAGGCCATTTACTGTGACCAAGGTATTATCCAAGTATGCTTTATATCGGACATATGTCGAGGGAAGACGCGTTGACATGGCTATCAATTTTGACGCAGTCAAGAGATATTATGTGTAACTTCTTTGATTGTAATTGTTGTTTATTGGTTTGTTTGTACTTGGCATTTATCGAAGAATGAAATGACAGAGGAAATTCTTTCTTCTATCCAAACACTTTAACCTTTGCTTCCTTATTTGAGCCTTATTTATTCTTTCATACCCCTCTTTTGGAATCATTAACAAAAACGAAAAAAATCAAAAATCCCCCCAAGCAAGAAAAATGGGGAAGAAGTTATGTTGTTAAAATTTGAAAAGAGGTTTGATTCCAAGATTTGTAATGTTTTACCCATCAAAGTTATTTTGAATTTTTATCTCCTTTTCTTTTAAGCCCCACATAAAACCCATATTGATGTCGAAAAACACCTCCCGATCAGTATATGAGAGGTGCCAAGAGAGACAAATGAAAGCCGAGAATAATACGCTGGTCCCCGACTAAATGAGGATCATGATCTTAAAAGAATGATAGCCAAAAGAATTCCTAGCAGAGAGAATCTTATCGGTAATACTCCAATCCCCAACTGAGAAAGAAAATAAAATGAGAGAGTCTTATCGGTGAAAACCTTCACAGGCACCATAAGGTGACAAAAGCTGAGAGAAACAAAAGGAGAGAGTCTTATGGTGAAAACCTTCACGGGCACCATAAGGCGACGATAGTTGAGAGAAATGAGAGAGTCTTATTAATGAAAATCCATAAATGGGCACTATGAGGCAACGAGATAAGATTGGCGGAAGGGATCCACATTTGGCGAAGAGTTGGGTACCTGTTCATCCCCAGCAAGTGAAGACATCAGAAAGATTGATGGATACAAATATACTGGGTTGATTAATCCGGAAGGCACGACATGATCGTTGGGATTAGTTATACCATTCAGATAAGTTCTTTTTCTTTGCTTTTCCACATCATTTGTTCAGAAAGACTTCTTTTTTTTATATCTTTTCATTTCTTTGTTTAAAGACTTTTTCTTCAGATATTTGTTTTTGAGAAAGATTTTTCAGATCTTACTACCAGTTGTCGAAAAGGTACAAAGAAAAATGGGAAGAGGACATGCCAGAGACAAGGCAAAAAGAAGTTTGTTTCAAGGTCGAATAATATGTCAAGGAAGGTATGGAGGAAAACAACAGTTGAGAAAATTGTGGACCAAATTCCAAGAGGGTCCCCGGAAGATCAACGAGATGTAAGAGCATACCCAATAGATTTTTGACCAAGTTCCAAGAGGGTCGGATAACACAGAATGGGGAAGGAAGAAAAGGAAAATTTATCCCCAGCAAACTTGGATAGCATAATGAAACACAAGAGCGGAGAAGGGAGAAAGGGAAAAACCATCCCCAGCAGGAGTGGCACGACCACTCACCATGTTTTAAAACTAAATAATTTTCATTAATTTGAAGCAGGAAAAGGAAATCTTATTAATGGCGAAAAAACATACCATAAGGAAGAGCACCAAAACTGGGGTAGAAAATTTTCGGCCATTGTCGAAAATTTCTCGGAGGAACGAGGAAATCAATTCAAGTTTCAAGGGATAGCAAGACACCAAAAATTTAAGAAAAACAGTCGGAGGTAAGATAATTTCAAGTTTTTAAGCCGGGAGCCCGCCCGTATAATAGAGGTATACATTTCACCCTTTAAATTTCAAACTTTGATGATGGGTCTATCCGCCCTCGAATAGGATAATTATAGGTTCATCCACCTTCTAATAGGATATTATAGGTTTTTCCGCCTTCGAATAGGATATTATAGGTTTGTCCACCTTCGAATAGGATATTATAGGTTTGTTCGCCTTCGAATAGGATATTGTAGGTTCATCCGCCTTCGAATAGGATATAATAGGTTTGTCCTCCTTCGAATAGGATATTATAGGTTCATCCGCCTTCGAATAGGATATGATGGGTCTATCCGCCCTCAAATAGGATATTATAGGTTCATCCGCCTTCGAATAGGATATTATAGGTCAGTCCACCTTTAAATAGGATATTACAGGTTTGTCTGCCTTTGAATAGGATATTATAGGTTGTCCACCTTCGAATTGGATATTATAGGTTCATCCGCCTTCGAACAGGATATTATAGGTTTGTCCGCCTTCGAACAGGATATTATAGGTTCATCCGCCTTTGCCTTCGAATAGGATATTATAGGTTCATCCGCCTTCTAATAGGATATTATAGGTTAGTCCGCCTTCGAACAGGATATTATAGGTTCGCCCGCCTTCGAACAGGATGTTATAGGTTCATCCGCCTTCGAACAGGACATTATAGGTTCGCCCGCCTTCGAACAGGATATTATAGGCTCATTCGCCTTTGAATAGGATATTATAGGTTCATCCGCCTTCGAATAGGATATTATAGGTTCATCCGCCTTCGAATAGGATATTATAGGATCATCCGTCTTCGAGTAGGATATTATAGGTTTGTCCGCCTTCGAATAGGATATTATAGGTTCATCCGCCTTCAAATAGTATAATATAGGTTCATCCGCCTTCGAATAGGATATTATAGGTTGTCCACCTTCGAATAGGATATTATAGGTTGTCCACCTTCGAATAGAATATTATAGGTTCATCCGCCTTCGAATAGGATATTATAGGCTCATTCGCCTTCGAATAGGATATTATAGGTTCATCCGCCTTCGAATAGGATATTATAGGTTCATCCGCCTTCGAATAGGATATTATAGGTTCATCCGCCTTCGAATAGGATATTATAGGTTCATCCGCCTTCGAATAGGATATTATAGGTTCATCCGCCTTCGAATAGGATATTATAGGTTCATCCGCCTTCGAATAGGATATTATAGGTTCATCCGCCTTCGAATAGGATATTATTGGTTCATCCTCCTTAGAATATGATATTATAGGTTCATCCGCCTTCGAATAGGATATTATAGGTTCATCCGCCTTCGAATAAGATATTACAGGTTCATCCGCCTTCGAATAGGATATTATAGGTTGACCACCTTCGAATAAGATATTGTAGATCATCCATATTCGAATAGGATATTATGGGTTCATCCGCCTTCGAATAGGATATTATAGGTTCATCCGCCTTTGAATAAGATATTATATGTTCATCCGCCTTCGAATAGGATATTACAGGTTCATCCGCCTTTGAATGGGATATTATAGGTTCATCCCCCTTCGAATAGGATATTATAGGATCATACACCTTCGAATAGGATATTATAGGACCATCCACCTTCGAATATGATAATTTTGGGTTCATCCGCCCTCAAATAGGATATTGAATCTAATCCTTCCTCAAAAGGACGTTTAATTTGTTTCGACCCGAGTGGTCCTGCTTGTATAAACGTTTCCAAAATATATATTTCATAAATCATGTCCAAATGCATTTTATTTTTAAAGTTGTTGATGAAGTCAGGAGCTCGCCTGTAGAACGAAGGAATATTTTCAAAGTCAAATTAGAAGATTATGATGCAAAGGGTCACAACAAAATACCCAAGCATAACAAGTTTGATGAAGGAAGCAGTATCCCTAGCAGACAGAACAAAATGAGGAAAACTGGTGTTCAAAAAAGCAAAAGGCCAGTATTAGCTCGGTCAGTTTCCGGAAGAAAGAAGCACCGGAAGAAACACAAGCCGACAAGAAAGCAAAGCAACAAGAATAAGTTGAAGATAGTTAAGATCTTGTAATATGTAGGATATCTAGCTTCTTGTTTTTCTCTTTGACACGGTGTAATAAAGAGATCAATAAAGCAGTGGTAACGATATACAACAACATTAACAGCAAAACCGCAGTTCCAAGGTAGTCTCAGCTACCCAAACTTCTCGAACTACATTGACCTGATTCCTTTTTAGCCAGGGATATGTAGGAAACCTATAAAGCAAAGGTTCGGTTAAATCTTTTTCAAAAAAGCTTCACACGGAGTATTCCAATGGGCAAAAATTGCTCGTACCCGCTCACTTTATCTTTGCACGAAAACACAAAGCCATTTGTGTTTTCCGACAAAGAGGGGCAGCTGTGAGCACGTGATTTTTGCCTCACGAGAACTACTCCAAAAGAAATAAAAAAACAAAACAAATTGTCCTTATTTTGAGAATTTGCGTAGCATCTTGGATAGTTACTGGTGGTTTTGTCTGTTTGAATGTTTATTTTTATTAGTGAAAAATACAAAAAATATATGTTGCATGCATTAGGAATTAATTGTGCATTTTAGGAATTAATTAAACCATAATTTGGTTTTAAAAGTGAAAATCACAAAAATATGCATTGTTATTCTATTTTTGTCATTATGTGATTTTATTGAATTAAATATTTTAACTTGTGTGTTATTAGGGGTTGATTAATATTTTATGGTATAAATTTTTGTTTTACTTTTTTATTTAGTAATTTTGTGTAAATAGAAATTAAAAGAAGAGAAGAAAAAGTTGAAAAAAAAGAAGAGAGAAGGAAAACCCGGATTGGGCCAAAATTGGACCAAACAAGCCAGGCCCAAAGCACTTGAATGACCCAGTCAAGATTCAGGTACCTGTTCGATCCAAACGACACCATTTCACGTGTGTTGATCCAAGCCGTCCATTGCTCTTTGATCCAACGGTCAAGTTCTTCTCCCACAACCCGATTCATTTATCTCCGGTTCAACCCAACCCCTGTTCAAACAAAACGACCCCATTTCGATTAAGTAGTTTAATCCAAACCGATGATCTTCATTGATCCAACGGTCTGGATACGATCTTCTTCTCGTATATAAGGCCAATCCTTACCCCACGCCCCCAAGCTAGACCCTCATCTCTCATTCCGTCTCTCTGAACTCAGAGACCAAACGATCCCTTCTCCCATAGCCAAACCCTAGGGCCGCCCCCTCACCCCTTCACCAGAAACCCGGCGGCAACGATGCCGCCGGCAACCAAATCAACACCATGGAACTCCCATCACGCCCTGAACCCAAATCCACAAGCCTCTTGGTTCGAATCTAGCTACATCTTCTCGAATCTTCAATTGAAGATTCGAGCCAAGACTCAACCTACGCCAAACCACCCCAAATTCATACCAAGCCTCCCCCAGACCTCCCTAATACCCCAACCAACATTATTTTGGCTACAAGCTAACCGAAAAACTCGAACCCCAAATTACACTGTATGAACCCTAGAACTCGAGAACCTTGGGGGTTTGTCCAATTAAGAAGGGGATTGGGTCTAGTAGATTTCAATCGAGGTGTTCTCAGTTGAGAAAACTTTGATTAAAGTCCGTTCGACCTCAAAGAGGTGAAGCCAAGTTTGAACCCGGGTCGTTTATGATCTTTTTGTCACTGAGGTATTTTTCTTTCCTTTTTATTCTATTTTTTTTGTTTGTATATGATAAATGCTTAGTTTAAGCTTCACTGAGTGTTCAAAATTCGTCTATTGATTCTGTCCATCTATAATGACCTTTTATTTGGTCAAATTCTTCTGTTCATTTGAGTGTATGCTACGAATTATGTTCAATTTGAATAAACTCGTCGAATGGATGAATTCACTATTTCTGTCTAATAAACACTCGAATCCATGTTCGACTATTTTCTTATGATTGTTTCATTGTTATTGATATATGTTATGGCATGCGTAGTTAATTAAATAAGGTCGTCGATTAGTCTTTTAAGGCTTAACTGATAGATTTACATGCTGTCAAGCTATTATTGTTCAATCCAGTAGGTTTATCCCCTGCTCCTTTTCTGTTCTGATTTTTAAGCCAGCTGGTTTGGGTGAATTTTGAAGCTTTTGATCATTGATTGATATTAAGGATGGGCTATAGGTGTTAATTAGAGAATAATTGTGGAAAATTAGAGGTTTGGTTCTATTTCCCTGAATCAGAACAGTAGCAGTTAGTAGGATTCAGGGGTATTTTAAGAATAAACAATATGGAAAATCTAGTTTAACTAAGTTAGTCTACTCAGTGGGGCCCCAATGTGCTTTAATTTGAATCAATTAGTAGGGGGACCTGTGAAAATGATAAATGTTGACTACTTTTGCCTAATTGAAATTAGGAATATTGTAAGTAATGATAAAAGTGACATAGAAGAGCATATTTGGGGGGCTGAAAAATTAAAGTAAGGGGCTGAAAAGGGCTCAAGGGTCTAAATAGAGAAAATTTTTGAGAGCATAAGATCAGTTCTTGGAGGGGGAAGTAAGAGTTGAGAGTAAAAATAGTCTAGAGCATTCAGAAAACACACTAAGAAAAAAGTCTAGAGCTTAAGAGACTAGAGAGAGGGACAAACATTAAGAGAGAGTTGAAGAGGGGTGACACTAGAAAGAATATCAGAAGTCTGGATAAAAAAGCTATCAGTTTTTCTTAGGTCTTCTTGAATCAGTCCGAGGGTATCTTAGAGAGCTTTGAAAGATCAATTTGAGACTAATTACATATTGAGAGTAGGACATATACACTGAGTGTACTGTTCCATTGGATTTTGGATGCAGTTTGTGAGTTTCAATAGTTGATCATGATTTTCCATCTTGATTCTAATTTACTGAAGTTTCTTTTGGGGTCTATTGGTCCAAATTTTGAATTTTAGTAGAGTCTTGGCTTGACTCAAGCTTGGCGGAGTCTGTTTGTGGTGGTATTGGATGTTGCTGTTTGGTTTTTCTTATAAACTTTTTGGGCTGTGTTCGTGGCTGTTGGAACTTCAAAATTGCTGTTGTATTGTGCTGTTATCTGTTGCTGCCGATCTTCTTCTTTTTCTTCTTCTACTTCTATCTCCATTATCCAGGTACCCTTTCAAAGCATTGTCAACACATTATGTATTTTGAGTTGGGACCTGATTAAATACAAGCCATATTTGGAATTTTACTCTACTTGTTTTCGTTTGGCCTCTTTAGTATTCTGTAATAAATGTTGAAGCAAACATGTTATCTCACGTCTTCGGCACACTTTTTAAATTAATAGATATATGCTTTTAAGAGTTCTAGATGCAGTAAGTCTTTGGATTTTGATACCACCACATATTGAGAAGGACTAGCTTAGTTTGAGGTTTTGTGATGAGTTTTGTAAGCATAGCCTGTTTAAATTCAAGCATGAGTGTTCTTGTATTTTGAAGTTGAGCATGTGTATTTTTTATAAATGTCGAAACCTCTTGGTGATCTGGCCATTGAGTGTTTATGAAATTGGCAGTTTACGGTTAAAGATAAAGGGTTGTTTTGCTTTTTCAAAAGACTCAGATGTTGAGTCCGGATTTTTCAGCTTTGTTCTTTACAGGATTGGGCTCATTGAGCCTGGGATTTTGAGGTTATTTGCGTAAGCAGATGGTCTGCTACTGCTGCTTGGGCTTGTTGTTTGATACCCATGATGCATTCATTTGAATGCTGGGTGTTTCTGGTATCAAATTGGATCCAACAATGCATAGAACATAGATTTTAAATTTGGTTTAGCTAATTTGTTTTACACACACACACACACACACATATATATATATATATATATATAACAATCTTCCTAATGAAAAATGTTATTAATTTTAATTTGATTGGTTCTCGCATGTTCAACGAATTCCTTTGATAAATGCCGAGTCATTTGTATTTGTTGGTATAATGATGCATATCTTTGTTCATGTAGTAATTGCCAAAATATATCTTTGTCATAAGTTGACTACTTTTAACCCTTTCTTCCACATAGAATGCTAACAGATTTTTTTCTCTTTTCTACACATATATGAATATCAATTCCACTCTTACAAGATATAGTCACAAGATGGACGGTACATGAATCTGCAAATTACACAAATGGAGCGATTCTATTAGAATTTAAATAGAAAGGTCTGATTAATGACACCAATATAAAATGCAAGGACAATATGTATGTTTCTTTCTTTATTTGGATCTGAGAAGAATTGTGCGGATCTTCTATCATGGTTGTGGATACATTCGCGTGACATGATATGATTCCTAAACAAATAAAATCGGAGTATGCGTTCTCTCAACTTCAAGTAAAAATTTTCTTAATAATAATAAAAGCCGTTAAAAGTTAAAATTTGTACATAGGTACAACTTGTTTTAAAATCAGATCAATAAGCCGAATATGACAGTTGAGCGATCGTGCTAGAACCATGGAACTCGGGAATGCCTAACACCTTCTCCCAGGTTAACAGAATTCCTTGTCCGGATTTCTGGTGCGTAGACTGTTAAATAGAGTCATTATTTTCCTCGATTCGGGATTAAACCGGTGACTTGGGACACCATAAATCTCCCAAGTGGCGACTCTGAATCTTAACAAATAATCCCGTTTCAATTGTCCTTTAATTGGAAAATACTCCCTTTGTTCGAATAGTAACCAGATTCACCTGCCTCAGATCCTGTACATTTAAGTACAAAAGTGTAGCACGAGTACATCAACATCATGTACCCAGTAAGTATCCTGCCTAACCTCGAAGAAGTAGAGACGAGCGGTCGAGTTGATACTTACTAAGGTCAAATAATATGTGAGATTATTTATAAACATGGAAGCTACTAGTATTAACAAGTTAAAGGCAAGAGAGATGAGTCATGTCTTTAAAGTATCATGATTTTTACAATTCCATGTTCAATGTCTAATAACAAGCAGTGTGAGTACAAGTTTCCACATAACAATCATGTGCACATTATACCGAGGTGACGACCCGAACCAACATAATGAAATATGCACTTGCCGAGTGTCAACGCCGCGCCTATAGATGCATCTATCACCGGGGTGATCGGACCGATCCATAACTAACAAGCAAGCATCCAGAATGCATACGAAGGAATTACGTATTAAATTATGCCATACAAGCATTCAACAAGTGTACACGTTTACTTTTATTTTCCTTCTAGCCTTTAATATATACTAGGCAATCACATTAGCATGATGAAAAATAGATATTCATAGATATAGCATGATGTGGGTCCTACACTACCCGGACAATCAATATAGTGATAGCTACCCACGGACTCTCGTCACCTTGTGCGTACGTAGCCCCCGCATTTAGCAACAATTATACATTTTTATTAATCCTAGGGGGACATTTCCCTTTCACAGAGTTAGAAAGGAGACTCACCTCGCTCCGAAGCGTTCCTTCAACAACAAGAATAGGCTCCAACCTTAATTCGAAGACGAACAAGCACCAACTAGATAAATAGAGTAAGAGCTAGTCAATACGTGCTTACAAAGTTGTACTCCAACTAATTAATGATTTCTCAATCTTTCCCGCAAGTTTTCTAAATTCTGACCCCGAGCCCACATGCCCGGATTCCGAGATTTATCGAAAGAAAATATTCTCCATAACCTAAGGATTACCAATATGTAAATTTTAGTTCATTACATGGCTAATTAGGTGGTTAAATCATAATTTTATCAAAACCCTAAGTCTAGCTCTAACCCTTGATTTTATTTGATTATTAGTGTTAAATCTATGTAATGTTCATGTATTTAAGCTAAGAGTGAGTGGAAATTACTTACCTTGTGATGTTATATTGAAACCCTTTCTTTGAAAGCTCCAAAATCGCCCCAAACCTGGAAGAGAAATGAGAGAGAAAGGGTTGGAGTTCGTATTTAATGAACTCACTGTCCAGCGGTTTCCACTTATGTGGTCGAAATTTTGCTTAAGCCGTGATCGCTTATGCGGTCATGGGGACGCTTTTTGCGGTTTGGGGAATAACTGAGCGGACCGCTTCTGTGATCATGCGTCCTCATAGGCGGGACCGCTTCTGCGATCCCAGAAGTCGCACCTGCGATTACCCTTCACTTCTCCCTTTTCCACTTCTACGTGATATGGACCGCTTATGCGGTCTCCGCTTCTGTGGTCAAAATGCCGCAGAAGTGGTTCTGACAGAAGCAGCAGATTGTGTTTTCTCTAAGTTTCGACTTCGCTCGAACCTCGACCATTTGACGCTCGGGGCTTCTGAGCCCTGCCCGACATACCAACAAGTCTGAAATCATGAGGCGGACCTAGTCAAACCCTCTGAATTCCCAAAACAACGTTAAATCAAGGAATCGAACCCCAAAACCAATTGTACAAACTTAATGAACTTCAAGTTCTTAATTTCCTATCAACGGGTCAAAACGCCCTTATACTACTCGGATTGACACCAAATTTTACGGGTCGGTCTTATATGATATTTCGGACTTGTAACAAGTTTCTAAACCATAATCCGAACCCAATATCTAGGTTTCTAATACATACTTAGATTCTTTATTTCCTTAAAACTTTGATTTAACAATTTTACATAAAAATTCCGTACACGTACTAGGTTTAAGGCCCTGTGAAAATGAGTGCTTAGATGTTAGCGGCTCATAGATTTGGGTCTACCTACGTGGATCATATATGTTTTACTATTTTGCACTTAAAAATGTGAAATCGAAATTTTTCCAGAAAAGGTCCAATCTGCAGTCCAGAATGAGATCGCAGATCTGAAATGCGGACCGCATTTCTGCCGCAGAAGGTTCCAGAGAGCAATCAAATTTTTATGTTAAAAATGTGGTTTGATCCGCGGTCTCATAATCAATAAGCGGACCGCAGGTTGATCGCATATGGTCCCTGAAGAAATTCGAAGGTCAGCTATGCGGTGCATTCTGCGACTGCAGAACAGGAATGCGGACCGCATATATACCGCATTCCCAACCAGAGAGGTCCGAAACGAGCCATTTCTGCGTCTATTCTGCAGACCTCATGTCAGTTCTGCGATCGCAGATTGCGTCGCAGATCGTGCTCGCCTGGTATTTTTCTAAAATTTTATAACCAAACCACATTTTATTAAAACACCTTCTACCTCATTTTAACATATTTCTAATGAAAATAAGAGATAGGGAGAGAGAGTTCTTGAGAGAGAAAGCTAAATATTCATCATCTAGCCTTTCAAAACCATTTGAGCTCAAAACATTTTTGGTGCATTGTTTTCTCTACTGATTTCTCAGGTAAAATCCCTAACCCTTTTCCCTAAATTTTCAAACCTAAGCTTGGGAAGGGAACCACGTGCTCTAGAATTTGAAATTTCTTGATAAAACCTTCATGCATATCGTCAAAACCCTAGAATCTTGTAAAAAGGGAATTGGGTAGTAAATTGTGAACTCTTATTCTAAAGGTCTATGTATTAATCATGATCTAGATTGACCCATCTTGACTGCTTGGTGAATTGGAGTGGAAGTTAGAAAGAGATATTCAATTTCAGGTATGTATGGCTAACTGCGATCCTTGTGAAATCGCCTTGTGTTAGTTTGTGAAATTGTTTGATAATTGATATTAATGTGGGGACCATTGTGAAACTCTTGTGATGTATACTTGTGTGGTAACACCTTGTGGTGGAAGTTGAGGAACTTGTAATTGAAAGAGTTTGGAAATGGTGGAAATGGAAATAATGCGGAACAACATGTATGATTGGTTGTGAACAACTGTTGTGGTAACCCAAAATTGTGTACAAATTGATGAATATGAGGAAATTATTGATACTAGTTGTGGAATTACATTATCCTTGTTGTAGTTCTATCTTAACAATTTGCTATAATTGATTTCTTGTATTTGTTGTTGTGTTGTATGTTGTTGTGAACTGAAGCTGTCAGGCGGGGTCGGGTTGCGCACCGCAACATGGTGAAATAAGGTGTGGGTTGGGGTGATAAGGGTGGCCGAGCTAATAAGGGTGGATGAGGTAATAAGGGTGGAAAATATGATCCAATATCACTATTGATATGAATATAAATCATGAAATGATCAATGTGGAATTGTGAAAAGAGACAGCATGAGAGTTTGTGGGGCACTGATTGCCCATTTGATTGACTAATTGTATCATTTGCTGTGAAATGTTTGGTTGTTTCTCCATGGTTGTACTATTATTGTTCAGGTTTACACTTGTATAAGCATTTTTGTCTTGAGTTTACTTGGGACAGAGTTTGTTCATACATGCCAGTACAATTCAAATGTACTTACGTCCCTTTTGCCGGAGGCGCTACTTTCATGTTATGATTGTAGGTGGATCCGTGGAAGGCACTCTAGTCCACCGTCCGTAGCTCCTCCTCCTTTCTATCAGTTGTGTACATGTTGGTGAGTCCCTCTCCTTCTGGGGCCCTACCTGGTTCAGGCCACCTCCGTTGTTGTAATAGTAGTTTTGTGATGTCATTGCAAAGGTATAGTCGGGGCCTTGTCACCGGCAAGAATTGTATTATCTTTCTCCTAGAGGCTCCGTAGACAGTGTCATGTGGGTTAGAACTTATATATATAGGTGTATGTTTTGGGCGCTAAAATTTGTACACGACGTTCCCTGTTAAACATAATATGTTTTTTTATAAAAGATGTTCCCTTTTAATCTTAATGTGTGCTTATAAAAGAGAATTCATATTTACTCTCAATTGCAATTTGGTATCTTTTGGCTAATCAACAAAGAATAACGTGGGGTAACGTATGGGGAATAGGAAAGGCACCCAGGACTGCTCGACTGGGGCTACCCGGTCGGGCGCCGGTCATGCCCCTCGGCTTTGGGCGTGACACTATAGACCTTGGAATTCGATTCCGAGCATATGCCCAGGTCCCATATTTTTCCACGCACCTCTTGGGACCGTCAAATGACGAATCCAGGTCCGTTTCTCAAGAAAATTGACCGAAGTCAAACTTGACCTTTTAAGAGAACCTTAAGGAAATAATTGGTTTTATTTTCACTCAAAACTCTTCAAACTTCTGAACTGATCGCCCCCCCCCCCCCCCCCGTGCAAGTTGAAATTTAGCTAAGGAAAGAGTGGGAAGTTTTATTTAAGGGAACGAGGTTCCAAATAGTAAAACAACTAGTGGGGTCGTTACAGGGAAAAAGGTACGAATCTGGTTCAGATATTGACCCTGAGGACATAAGCATGTTTGAGGCGGGGTTCACTCGAGTTGAGGCAGGAACGGACGATTCCTCCCGAGTGATCAAGATTTCTTGGGATTGCAATTTGTTGGAGGACACGGTGAGCTTGGGGCCCCAATTTTCCCTTCTTTGTTCCACTACTGAAAGCAGGGCCCCTTAGGAGATCAACCATGCTGGCTTGTCACGGGGGCGTAACCGGAATGGCTTGGAGGGTGAGTTCTCTATTGCTTTCTTCATTTTACGTCTTCCACTCTTGCTTAATTTTTCTGTTCTTTTTTGTTTCTTCAGACTTCCATTTTGGAGACTAAGAGTATCCGCCACGGGGAGAGGCAGGCTGCCATTTTTTAGAAAATATTTTCAAAGCACCGCCGATACCGTGACAAGTGCCGTGAGATGCATGCACAACTCAGGGTGGGCGACAATCTTTAGTCCCTTAGGAAGGAGTTGGAGCGGAAGGATGAGGACCTGATGCAGTCCATTGGCAGATGCATCAAACTCGAGAGGCTACTTAGGGCTAAACAAGAAGAGCTCGAGATGGGCAAGAGGGTTGTGGCTGAGTGTGTAGATCTTCAGGTGAAGTTGGTGGCCCTGTGGGCGGAGCTTGATCAGAGTGCCACTAGAGTCACTGGTCTAAGTGTTGAATTGGTGGAGAAGGTAACCGAGTTAGAAAGGAAGGCGACCGAGCTGGAGAGGGCGGAGGGAGCCCGAGTAGCGGCCTTGGCGAAGGCTGTGGTACTAGAATATTCTATTCGTGTTCTTATGTCTGAAGCTGCCTTCGAAGAAATTCCTGAAGCACGTGAGGACAGGCTTGCCTAAAGCTATGACCCCACGACACTAGAGGCCGGTGGAGATGATGAGGCCGAGAATGGGCTTACATTTGATGATGAACATTCTGATGGAGAGGGTGACAGTGGAGGTGAAATCGCTTAACCAAGCGGGGAGAGAGATGACAATGTGGATGTGGATAATGCTGAGTGAAGCTTTTGTACTTAATTTTTCCTCCTGTACTTAGTTTTTTGTACTTAGTTACTTGGGTGGGGTCCCCTTTTTGGCCCTTTGTAAGACGCTAATTTTCTTTTGAATGGAACAGTTGATTTGTCCTTGATTGTACATCTTTGGTATTTCCTTCTCTTCTCTTTCTTTTTGAATTTCTGGGATTTTTTTTTGCAATAAGTCTATGACTTTCGGTAGTTAATTCGAGCGAGGTCGAATTTGATTTGTTAATTCGAGCGACGCCGAATTTGACTCGTTAATTCAAGCGAGGTCGAATTTGACTTGCTAATTCGAGCGAGGTCAAATTTAACTCGCTAATTCGAGCAAGGTCAAATTTGTCTTGCTAATTCGAGTGAGGTCGAATTTGTCTTGCTAATTCGAGCGAGGTCAAATTTGACTGCTAATTTGAGCGATGTCGAATTTGATTTTCTAATTGGAGCGAGGTTGAATTTGACTTGTTAATTCGAGTGAGGTAAAATTTGACTTGTTAATTCGAACAAGGTCGAATTTGACTTATTAATTCGAGCGAGGTCAAATTTGTCTTGCTAATTCGAGCGAGGTCAAATTTGACTTGCTAATTCGAGCGAGGTCGAAAATGTACAGATACCGTGTTGGCGTGATGTGTAAACTTGGTGGATTACATAAGAATTCCATATGTTGCTTCGCTTACTCATTTATTGGAGAATTTTACATGTTGTTGTACGGTCTGTAAATATATTCGAAGAGTTCCAGTCTATCTAGTTGAAATCTGGCGGATGATTGCCTTGCTCAAGCTTCGGGATGCCTTAATGTATGTACGAGATCGATTTTAGCTAGTTGTGTCATCGCATAGTGGTTTTGGCGAGCGTGCAGGTGAGTTTCATGCACTTTTGTTCTGTCTGCATATTGGAGAGATTCGTATGTTTTTCCGGGCTGGTGACCCAGTTCCCGGTCTATATAGACTTTTCCTTTATGGCGTTGAGTACCAACTTATTGGGGGGTTTCGCTTGACCGTTGCCTATAGGATGATATGGCGCGTAACATTTTCTTGGTGTGCTATTTTGATGGCAGTTGTTCCCTGTTCACGTGTCCATGAGGATACCCCTGTTCCTATCCCACTCTAAAAAGACATAGCAAGTTAAAGCAGAATGAAATTGTTTGTTACCTTGACTGATTGGTTAACGAGTGGAAAGGAGCGGCCATGTTCCCTTCTTTAGCAATGCTTCGTAGCTGCTATCATTGGTTGGGCTAATATCCATCAAACTCGGATGACATCTTATGGGTCTCTGTCTTGGCATTTTTTCCATCTCCGCTACTTGGGTATGGAAAGTCCCTTCGATCTGATTGGCAATGAACTGAGAGTGCCAACTTCAGATCCAATCTCAACCTCGTACTTAGCTTCAGCATTTGTCGAACCTGGGCACCTTGTCGGCTGAAGAATTGCTTCGCCGGTTTGGATCTTCGAGTTCAAGTCCCAATCCGACCCAGTCCCTAGTGCATGAAGATACGGAAACATAAGAGACCCCACAAGCATACAGGCGAGAATGAGTTTTGTCGTTTCAAGGAATTACACAACAAGTTATTATTTCTTTATGAGAGGGAGAGGGTTGTATGCACAAGGTATAGATTGGTATCTAGTGCTAACATGGTGACAAGATTGTGAACGTGCTAAATACGTGACGGCCACAGTCCTAGTTCGACAGCTTGCACTCGCAACGTGTCAAAACTATAACTACGTCGAAACGTAGTTTTTGTATAGATATCAAACATAATTTCGATTTCATGTAAAGGTCTAGATTAAAAAATTGTTTGACTATTTCAAGATCTTGCCTACGAATTCCTCAAATTTGTGATTGTAGCTAAAGGATGAAGTTACAACGAACGGAAATAGAATTAGAACTGTGTTTAGATGTAGAGGAAACTTAAACTTTGGCTAGGAAATTCCTACAAACGGCGCCGAATTGTTTGACCAAAAAGTTTTGAGTCTTTTTGTTAAACTAATTAAATAAGAATATATGGGGCAAATCATAGCGAGAGATAATTTACTCTAGATCTGAGATAGAAGGCATGAATAAACAAGCATAACTGAACGTGAAATTTAATTACAGTTGCAATTGGACTCCATAATGTAAGAAAGGAAGATGACTTCAATCATATCAAATGGTAACGAAGAATACATAAAGGAAAAGAATCACCATTCTTGAACAAGATAGACCTCCGTACTTTTGATAAAGTTAGAACTATAGACGAATGCCATGATCCTAAGATTTATCTCCCTTTTTGTGAAGAGCCTAAGAGGGTGGAACATCTTCTCCTCCTCTAGAGAGATACATGTGTCTGTATGTGGTCCCATAAGCGCCCCTTCTGTTACTCCCTCTCATGATATTTATACAAAACACTTTCGTCACTCAACAGTTCTTAATCGAAGTACCTAAGTTCTTGGAATATTATGTAGAGTATTCCTCTAAAATGTACAAGTGCTGAACTAGCTGTTCGGGCCGAACTGAATGCTTGACCTCGACCACAGCTGAATCATTTGTCGATATATTGCTTCATGTACGTGACTTCGACTTGGTTGACTCCTGATCGTCTTCCTTAAATAGAATTCTTTTGATCAGATTTTGACCTATACGCTAAGTTTCTTAACAATTCCTGTATATTTTATGCAAGTATTACTAATGCGAGGGACAAAAATGATAACCTAACATTATACTGTTAATGTTGAATTTTATGCAAGTATTAAAATGTTAACCAAACATTACATTGCAAATGCCGAATTCTAAAACAAGAGGAACTCAGGGTCAAAGTGTACCGTATCTAAACTTTAGCTGCCAAGTAGCATTTCAAATAATCACAGGGGCATGTTGCCCTAAAAGATTCATCGTCGTCCAGGCAATCAAATTCATTCAGCGGAGAAGCACCGGCCCCTAGGGAAGGTTTTCTCAGTCGCAACGGTTAAGAATATATTCTTCTATACCTTATATTCTGCCGTCAGTGGGTGGGTGAAACTAAATACTTATCTTCTTTCGTTTGCGAAGATGTCATCATCTGGTCGATCGGCGGCCGTGGCGGCCGGCGATTTACAGGTGGTCCCTGCGTCGGAGAGGCAGGTGGCTGCCCTACCTCCTCGCCATCCAGCGTCTTTATCCACCGCTCTTGTAGAATACACGCCACCTGCAGCTAATCCTGAAGAGGAGGATCTCGAGATCAAGCTCCGTCGTATACTTGAATGTGTGCCTGTGCGGGTTAGCAATACATCTGGTAGCTCTGCTGGTTCTGGCTCTGGTGACTTTCATCAGGTACCGCTATAGTATTCTGGTTCGTTATTCAGCCCTAGTTTTCTCTGGTTTGTTTTCTTTGTAGTTAACTATGTATGTTGCTATTTCGAGCGTTTGATTATTTCCTGCTCTATTCTGATATATAATCGTGTTAGCGTGCTTTGAAGTTAGAATTCATTCTGGTTAACGGCTGCTTAACAGGAAATTACGTGAGTTTAGAGACTCTGTGTGTGGACTGTGGTAAACTGAGAGCACCAAAAGTAGTTGTTACTTTAAGGTTTTGAGAATGATGTAATTCTTGTAGTAGACCTTGAAACGGATAAATAAGGACTTCGTTGTGCTGCTGCAAGATGCATAAAGTTCAATCGAATGTGTTCAAAATTGATGATTTGCTTAAGTCTACCAGAAATCTGAGAGGTTGCACTTGTCTATTGAAAAGCATAATAAGGTATACATATCATGCAGTTGCTGCCTTACTGGTTTGACTCTTGGATTGAGCTGCTACTAGGCAAGACTCATCATATACACTATTTACTGATTCACTTATTTTGCTGAAGTTCATGTCATTCGATGTGATTGAGTTAAATATCCTATGTGTCCCTAATTCTTCTCACAAAGAAGAAACTCAGCATCTTATTAAGAACCTCTTTCCTTCTGTTGTTCCCTTTTTAGGATATATAAAGATATAATTTTGTTGATGACATATTCTTCCTTTTCCTTCTGTTTACTGCATTATCACGAGATGAATTCTAAGTTACGTGAAAGGTCTGTTCATGTGTTCAACTTGAACAGAAACTCGTCTTACAATGTTCTGGTGATGCTATCGAATCCAATGATAGGTCTCCTTGTCGTGGTGGCTAGGCAAATTCTGATGAAAAGTGAGATCACTTTCAGATAGCATGATGGAGCTTATGTCCTACCTAGAGAGCCTAGGTGCTCTTTATCAGTCTGCGTGTTTTGGGCTAATCTCATGGAGGAAACAACCAAAAGTAGTTATTGTGTTCACCACTCCGACATACCTCTTCTACCCTTACTTTCCTACTAATTAGGAAGAAGAGGCACTTGGTCTTGGCCTGACGGGGCATAATTTTTATTGGAAGCAATCACATGTGTTTCAACACCAACAGCTGCACAAGTGATGCCTCCAATTCCAACATCACTTTTTCTGCCTTATCGATATTTTAGTGGCACTTTGCGGTCCAACTATGGTTTGAAACAGTGTTTTTGACAGCGCAAAGCGCAAAAAAGTGACAAGGGCTCGCCTTGCTTCAAAAGCGAAGCGCACACTTTATTAAAGTGAAGCGCAATTCTTAAAAAACATAACATAAAATTATAAATAATCAAAAATATCAATTTAAATACTTAAAAGTAGGTATTAAGTATCACCAAATCATCACAAACGAAAAGGGAAAAAAAAGTTGTTCCTTCCCCTGTTCTGATTGTAGAAAGTCGAAACAGTGAGAGAAAGAAAGAAGAAGAAGAAGAAAGACTGGTCGACTGGTCTGAAGAAGAGAGCAGAAGAAAGAAAAAAGAAAATAACGAGAAGAACTGAAGAAGAAAGGAGAAGAAATTACCTAGGTTGGTCTTCGAGGTCGACTGGTCGAGCGACTGAAGAAGAAGAAGATGGAACCCTAGCTTTTTTTTTCGACTAAAGAAGAAGAAGAGCGACTGGTCGGGCTCTGTTTTGAGCGATTGGGGTTTATCTGAGACCCAAATTTTTTTTTTTATCTGAGACCCAATTTTCTTTCTTTTTTTTTGAAAAAAGGTCCCCTGCGATTTTTCCACAAAAGCGATCGCTTGGTCGCTTTCCCTGCTGCCTCGCTTCCTCGTTTTTACCACTAAAGCGCTCGCTTCTGCAGATCGCATTGCCTTAAGGAGCTGGAAGTGACACACTGTCGCGTCGAGTAGCTTCGCGTTTTAAGCGACGAAGCGTTCGCTTTTCAGAACACTGGTTTGAAATGATGTCTTCTGGCTGCTTTTACTGTTGTATCATCAACTGTCTTTTCTTGCTCTCAGTATCGACTTGGTTATAATTCATGTCGAGCTTAATTTTCAACCATAGGTCTTTGGCGGGCAATATAGTTAGTTTCTTGAGCAAAGCTTCCAACTCCAAGGAACCTGTTTGCAGATTTGTGAGTGTTCAATTAATAAAGCAATAGCTGAAGTAGTAGGGTGGGGATGAGTGTAGTTTAGTTCTAGAGAATTTCCATGTGAAAGAAAGAGATTGCAACGCCAGTACTTAAAAGGGCGGAAAAGCCATCTCTTGTGTATAGTTTGCTCTGTGAAGAAAGGGAATGTAGTTAAGATAGCACTCTAGGGGGCCAGGGAGTGAGAATGCATTTTCTATTTTGAAGAAGAAAATAGAAGTGCTTGTTATTTATCGTAGAAGGCCTGCGTTTTTGTTGTATTTCATTTGTAAAATGTCAAAAGGATGAGACATGTCCTCAAGAACTCTAGAAGTGAGATAAATTTCAGTTAAGATTACAGTTAAAGTGCATTTCGAAACTTGAAAGAAAAATATATGAGATGCAGGCAAATAGGTAGGTAAGGAATAACTCCTAAATTGCTAAAGGTTCAATATCTTATTTATTTTAGTGTTAACATTTTGAAAGATTGAAGCAGTATCCACTCTCAAAAGAATATTGAAAAAGTTTTGAGAGTTAGGGTGTGTTAGGTATAACAGAAAATATTTTCTTGGAAAACAAGTAGTAAACTTATTCTTTTTCCGGTGTATGGTACGCAAATTAAGGAAAATGACTTCTCAAGAGTATTCATAAATAATTTGGATATAATAAACATGAAGCCATAAATTTTCAAACCAACAATCTTCCGGACCCACAAATTTCATAAACTTTTGAATCGTTAAACTTTCAAAACCGCGGAATTTCGAACCCGTAAACTTTATAATTTCTAAACCCGTAGACTTCCAAACACATAAACCTCCGAACTCAAAATTTTGGAACTTGTAAAATTTTGAGCTTTTAAGCCGATAAATATTAAAACTAAAATGAAAAATATATTTAAATTTTTTTTGGGGATGTAATAGGTTGAGTGGTAACTGAAAAACTGAATTTAAAAAAAAAAGAAAAATTCGGAGAGGGGTTGGTGAGGGGGGAAAGGTTGAGAAGGAGCTTTGAAAAATGTTTTCCCTTCTCTTGATAAGGAAAGCATTTTCATCCAATTGGAGGAAAATGAATTGATAAGGAAAATGTTTTTCAAAACATTTAAGCCAACCAAACTTGGAAAAATTGAAAAATTCGGAAAATATTTTCCTTCGTACCAAACACACCCTTAATGGAGGTCAGATGATTCATTCCATAAAAGCTGCAACTGATTACAGTGGTTTTTAGTGGTCAAAGTTGGAAGTAGATATGTGTAAATGATTGCACAACCTAATCCTTCCCTGAAATTAGGAGAAGAAATGTGCTTTAGAGTGTGGAGAAAGATTTGTCATTCTGCTCAGGCAATTACGTTTTATTATCTTGTTTTTGTGGACTCTGTACCGACTCTGAAATCTGCTATTCTGACCCTTGATAAAAATTCTTGTAGTTTTGTCGTATTTACTTCCAGTAAGCTCAAGTGGGTTTTCCTTAAGTTTTTTCTTTTTTTATTCCTGAAAAGATTGGAACACAATCTTGTACTAAATGCAGGCAAATCAGAGATGACTGTGCCTTTCTAGTTGCCTCAAGCCTAACCTGAACGAGTTAGTTGTGAAATGTGATCGAAGTGTTTGAACTGAACAATAACTCTGCCTGTTTTTTCTTGTCTGGTTGAAGATTTCACTATTTGCAAAACGTCTAGTGTCTGCTAAGTTTGACAATTTGTTATCTTGAAAAAAATTGGGTGCTGGAATATGTGTTGATGTTAGGATTATAGTTATGTATGTATATTGTAGGCAAAATACAATTTTACATTTGCATTTAGATGTTCGTGCGGTGCAAATAGTTCATCTTAAGCAGTATGAGTATTAGTGTATACTCGTCGACCTGGAGCTTGTCTTGGTTTATTTCCTCTCATTACTGCCATAATATGATATATGTTGACTTTAGTGACTCATATTGTTGCTTTGAGTTCAAATGTGCTTGAGTAGTATTCGAGTCGCGTGTATATGTGCATATATGTCGCCTTATCTGACAGCATGCCGAATCAATCAATGGTGAGAAGAAACTGGATAGTATTTCATCAGCTACCTAGATCTGGAAATTTGAAGTGATGTCTAAAGGAAGCCTCGTTGTGCTATGCCAAAAACTAAAATGAACTCGTTATTTAAGTTACGGCCTACTTGAAATTAGAACTGATTTCGCGCTGCCCTGTTTGGTGTCTTTCCGCAAATGGTCAAGCTTACCATGATATGGTCCATGGCAAATACGTACACGTAGATGACGTTCTTCGGTCAAGCTTTCTATTGGAGGCATAATCTAGGATGTTTAGCCTGTATTTGTTCATATGTCAGAGTTATGGTTGACAAAAGCTATTGAAATTTGTTACTCTTGATCGGTGTTTTCCTGCATTTTGATATCTGTACATGCATTATGGTTATTCAACATTGTTATTGCAATCTGTTGAATGATGTGTAAGAAGTGATTTACTGCGATGGGGTCATATCTGGTTTTAAAGAATACATTGACTGTGTCAAGTGGCAGAAGTAACATTTTCTGGGGATTTTTGGCTGCAGTATCGGCAGATGAGACGGAGAGAACAAGACCGACTTGCAAGGATGGACGCAGATTATCAAAAAAGGAAAGAAGTTGCTGAATTCAACTTGAGAAGAGAAGAAAAATTAAAAGCTGCGGAAGAGCGGACAGCAAAGAAACGTGCGAAGCGGCAGAAGAAAAAGCAGAGGAAGAAAGAGAAGAGTAATTCTAGTGCAGGTGGAGAAGAAAGCCGCAGGGAAGAGTCGTAGGGTCTACGCTGGGTAGCTTTTTGAGAGAAAATTTTGATTTACAACAACAACAACTACTACCCAGTATAGTCCCACCAAGTGGGGTCTGGGGAGGGTAATATGTAGACGAGCCTTACCCCTACCCGAAAGGGCAGAGAGGCTGTTTTCAATCGACCCTCGGCTCAGTGAAGAAAAATTTTGATTTTCACTATGCAATATGTCTATATTTTTAACAGAGGAACGCACCCATTTCAGAAGTTCCGGAGCTCACCCAGCTTAGAGCCTGTTTGGATTGGCTTATTATAAGTGCTATTAAGCTAAAATAGCTCTAAATTATTTTGTAGCATTTGAATAAAGTCAAAAAAAAGTACTTTTAACTACTTGTTTTTAAGTTAAAATGATAAAATTAAGCCAAAATTAAAAGTTATAATTCCTAACTTATTGACTTATGATTAAAAGTCATTTAAAAAGCCCATTCAAACAGGCTCTAAATCTTTGACTTTTGAGTTATCCTAATGCCAATTTGGTTGTTAGTCACACGTAGGAGTGATAAACGGGCATGTCGGGTCGGATATGGTTCAGATCGAAAATGAATAATGAAAAAATGGATCAGTTATCCGATCCGACACATATTAATACGGATAAAAATGGGTTAACTGGCGGATAGTATGAGTTACCCATATTATCCATGGCTTCTTAGGAACCTTCAATTTGAGGCTTTACAAATGTAAAAGTTAGATCCATTGGTTATCCATTTTCTAAATTGATAATATGGTTCTTAACATATTTGACCCGTTTTTAAAAAGTTAATACCCATTTTTTAATGGATAATATGGATGGTTAATTATTTTTTTGAACCATGTCGCCACCAACGATCGTACATGTTATAATTTACGCAACTAGACCATTCTAATTGTGATTACTCTCTATTGTGCATTTGATGATGTGCCTTACTGGCGTAAAGTTACTTGTAACGTAATAATTTGATTTGATCTTAAATTTGACTCGTCGTTCTTAGACATTATAATTATCGAGGAAAAAGTCCAAAAAAAAAAAGAAAAGAAAAGTAAAAGTGTTATGAAATAGAAGATTCTTACACTTCTATTTAAGGTGAATGTCTTTAATGTATCTAATTAGAGAGATTTTAGAGTTCTATTAGTGGTAGCTAAATCTTCCTCTCCCCTATAAATAGAGGTGCCCCCTACCATTGTAAATCATCCCTTGAGACCCCTCTCAATTCAATAAGAAGAACTCTCTCTACTCTTCTCTCTATTGCTATTGTTCTTGCATAATTGTTCTTGTCTTTTGCTTTAGTTTATAACACGTTATCAGCACGAGACTCTACCGTCTCAAGTACCATTCTCGAAAATCCAAGGTATTTTCCCTCTTCCTAATTTAATTTTCGAGTATGTCTGACATTATGAAAAGAAAGTTCGTTGCCCTTGAAATTTCGGGCAAGAACTATATGACATGGGTGTTGGATGCTGAAATCCACCTAGATGCTATGGGTCTCGGAGACACCCTCAAAGATAAAGAAAAAGCATCCACCCAAGATTGTGCGAAGGCCTTGATTTTCTTGCGCCACCACCTTGACGAAGGTTTGAAGATTGAATATCTCACCGTCAAGGATCCACTCGTTTTGTGGAACAGCTTAAAGGAGAGATATGACAACCTGAAGTTGGTCACTCTGCCACAAGCACGATATGATTGGGCCCATCTGAGGCTACAGGACTTTAAGTCCGTTTCTGAATATAATTCTGCTATGTTCAGAATTACTTCTAAACTGAAGCTATGTGGAGATAACATCTCCGATTACGATATGCTTGAGAAAACGTTTACAACGTTTCATGCCTCCAATATGGTACTGCAGCAACAGTACCGAGAGAAAGGCTTTACGAAGTACTCTGAACTGATTTCTCTCTTACTAGTGGTTGAGCGAAATAATGATCTGCTCATGAGAAATCACGAAAATAGACCAACTGGGTCTACACCACTGCCTGAAGCAGATATGGTGCACTCGCATTATGCCAAACATAAAAGGGACCATGATCACGGTTATAAACGGGGTCAAAGCCAAGGACGTGGACAAGGAAGAAATTCCAAAGAAGTCCGTCACCCCCCAAAGAGAGATAACCACCGAAAGCAGAAACGGGATCCAGAAGATCCTAAGGCAAATAGTTCAGAAACTATATGTTATCGTTGCGGTGGAAATGGGCACTGGTCTAGGATTTGCCGTATACCAAGACACTTGGTTGACCTTTATCAAGCATCTCGAAAGAGAAAAGGCCCTGAAACAAATTTTGTCTATGACGACAATGAGGATATCACCCACCTGGATGTGGCAGACTTCTTTGAGCAACCCGATGGAAAAATAGACCACCTAATCGGCGATGGATCCGTGATGAAAGAAGATGGAGTTATTTGATTTTGTTCTACTTATTTGTATTAGTTAGTGAATAAACTAATAGTCATTAGCATTAGCTCGTATTAGTTAATTCATAAAGCAATGTTAGCAGTAGTTCTTTAGAATATCTTCAATATGATCAAATATCAATAAAACTTTTATTTTCCAGTGGGGGTAATCGACTAGCCTGAAAAACTAGTCGATTATCAACTATTTTCGCATTAAAGTTGAAAAACAATTGATCAACAATCGATTGTCTTTGGCTAACAATCGATTGTCTTGAAACAGTGTGTTCTGGAATTTTTCAAAAATAGCCAACAATCGATTGTCTTTGTCTAACAATCGATTGTCTTGAAACAGTGAGGTCTGGAATTTTTCAAAAATCACCCACAATCGATTGTCTATATCTAACAATCGATTGTCGTTAGGCAGTGTAATCTGGAATTTTTCAAAAATCATCCACAATCGATTGTCTATGTTTAACAATCGATTGTCTTAAACAGTGTGATCTGAAGTTTTTCAAAAATAACAAATAATCGATTGTGTATGTCTAACAATCGATTGTCTATGTTCAAACAATCGATTGTGTGTATTTAATAATCGATTGTCTTATGAAAAACGCTGAAATTTTGGAATTGATTATGGATAACATATCTGATTTTGTTAGCCAACTGTTAGTAGCAGATTTTGAAGATATTATGTGACACAAAAGAATTGAACTTGTTTATTCCTATGTTCGTGTATTTCTTTTGTATGTTAAACTATGGGATAGCAAATATGGATATCTCACAAAGCGAACTTGGACCAACGTCCAATTGTAAAAGTATTTGCCTAGTTGATTCATGTACTACACATACAATACTCAAAGAAAAGAAGAGTAATTGTGTAAGGCAAACATTACTACAATCTATGGAAGTAGTAAATTGATTAAAGGCTCCGGAAGAGCAATTGTAACTCTGCCCAAAGGCATGACGTTAATCATAGAGAATGCAATGTTCTCCTCCAAGTCTAAGAAGGACTTGTTAAGTTTTAATGATATCAATCAAAGTGTTCTCCTCCAAGTCTAAAAGGAACTTGTTGAGTTTTAAAGATATCATTCAAAATGGATATCATATTGAGACAATAGATGAGAATAATCTTGAACTCTTCATGAAAACGAGGCTGCCCGCTTCGACTTGGGTTCACGCCATTTTGCATGCAACAATACTAGTTTGTCGGCTGCCCACTTCGGTTTGGGGTCACGCCATTTTGCATGAAGCAATGCTAGTTCGTCGGCTACCCACTTCGGTTTGGGATCACGCCATGTTGCATGCAGCAATGCTAGTTCGTCTCTGACTAACGAATTAACACAAATATTCCCCATTGCAATTGGTTTTTGGTCATGAACCCAATATATCCCATTTAAGAAGCTTTGGATGCGCAGTATATGTGCCTGTAGCACCGCCATCCCGCACCGAAATGGGTTTGCAAAGGAGGTTAGGAATATATGTTGAGTTTGACGCGTCCTCCATTATTCGCTACCTCGAAACATTGACAGGAGATTTGTTCACTGCACTATTTGCAGACTGTCAATTTGATGAGACACTTTTCCCAAAATTAGGGGGAGAAGTTGGTGAAACCAAACGGGAAATTTTGTGGAAAAATGCATCATTATCTCATCTTGATCCACATACCTCTATTTGAAAGAAAGAGGTACAAAAGATTATCCATTTGTAAAGAATAGCAAATCAAATGCCTGACGCATTTACGAACTTGAAGAGGATAACGAAATCACACATTCACGCGGGAAAATGTTCTGATCCGTATTGAAGTCCCTATTGGACAAATATCTAGTGTCATATCCAATGAGTCAAATGCACGCCAGAAGCGTGGCAGACCATTAGGTTCCAAAGATCGAAATCCTAGAAAGAGGAAAAAGAACGATCTAAATGACACTATGAAAGAATCACATGAGGACGCTCATGATTTGATTAATTCCGAGATTCACGAAGAATCTATTGAGCCTGAGACTCTTGAAAATACGGAATGCAAGAATGTGAGGATCTCGAACCTCAGTCTGTGGTAGTACAAAATTAATTGAGAGCTCTCGAAGAGCCAATTATTACTATGTTGGAGAAACACAATTTACTATTGTGCTGTAGTAAGTCTCAAAGAAACTTATCCAGTTTCCAAAAGTACACGCGAAGGCGATTGATGATATTGAGACTATAAATAAAGGAAGGCTTTGATTCTCCTATTACTACAACTTGTAGCGGGGTAATTTGTATATGAAAAGCTACCCGCTTTGTTCTCCAGTTTGTACTACACAAACGAAAGAATGCCACAATAAAGTGGATATCTATTGGTATAAAACCCATGTCATAATAAACCCGAAGTTTATTGATAAGTGCACATGTCATGGTGTAAATTTGAAGTTTACCAATATTGATAATTTAGTCAGTTGACATTCGTGTTAGCCATCTCATTTGAAGTATGATGTGCAAATTCACATAGGTGAATATCAAAGAACTAGAAGTTCTTGTTCTCAGTAATGAACTGACCAACTAAAGAGTTCGGGTTGAAGCCCCTTGATTCTGGAAATATCAAAGGTGAATATGGGCCCATTCACCTGCCATGTATACCACATATGATGCATCTATGGAATGGTTACATGCGCAATTGTTATTGACCCGCAGCCTGGCCGGTGCTTGCGAGGTAAATCGCTCAGTAATCTAACTTCGAGCATAGTTTCCAGATTCTCTACTCAAGACAGTTCATCTTGATAAGTTGGTTTATATTAAAGTTGGTTTAGCAAGATAATTATTGAGTGCTTCCACTTAATAGCTAAACTGTTCCTTATGAGAACGAAGTTGTATATATCAGTTTGATATAAGTTGTATACGAGAGTATATTCTCCCCTCAAAAGTGGTTCAGGGTCAGGAACCAAATAATTTCATCTTATTATTAAGGTGCTATGTATATTGACATAATGCACAAAGATGATTTCCCAAAGTTGAGGAAACATGTTAGCTTTACTAACATGAGGGGGAGACATGATAAACACTTGAGAAAGTGTTACATGGGATGAATTATCATTTGTATATGTATATCCCCGAACATCATGATATGAACCTGAAGTTCATAAAAGGGATAATTCAATTGCAACATATTGCAAAGCATGCTATACGCATTTGCTGACTCAAAGAAAGTAACTAAATGGAAGAGATACAATTCAAGAAGAATTGATTCCATATGAAAGACATGAAGTTTTGAACCTATAGTTCAAATGCTTGAAAGTATAAAGTCAAAGGTATGTATAGTCAGTTTTCGATATCTTATTTGTTTAGTATCACTAATGAAAGCTTGATATGCAGCTAAAGTCTATTATGCGACTTATATGACTTAACTTGAAAGATTTAAGTTGCTTGAAGCATATGCAATTCTTGGTCCTGAAGTACCGCATCATTAGTACAATTTGTGTACATATGTATCTTGCTATAACTATAAGCATGATGGCATTGAGAATGCATCTATGGAGATATTGAAGAGCTATTCCACGACATTATATGAAGATGTTTATATCTATCAAGAATGATGATTTCAAGGTGCGGAATACTTATTCAAGTCAATATGGTTAATTTGTCAAATCTCTATTAAAGATCGTTTTGAAGATGATGCACAAGATTGGGATGCAAATGCTCAAGGATTTAAATTGATGTACTCATTAGGGGGAGTCAATGCGCGTTGCACTCTTTTTCCCTTACAAGGTTTTGTCCCACTGGGTTTTCCTTGCAAGGTTTTTAACGAGGCAACCAATAGGCGCATATTCAAACATGTGTACTCTTTTTCCTTACTTTAATTTTTCCCATTGGGTTTTGGTTTTAAGGTTTTATGAGGCACATCATTGAATAGACATTCAAGGGGGAGTGTTATGAAATAGAAGATTCTTACACTTCTATTTAAGGTGAATGTCTTTAATGTATCTAATTAGAGAGATTTTAGAGTTCTATTAGTGGTAGCTAAATCTTCCTCTCCCCTATAAATAGAGGTGCCCCCTACCATTGTAAATCATCCCTTGAGACCCCTCTCAACTCAATAAGAAGAACTCTCTCTACTCTTCTCTCTATTGTTCTTGCATAATTGTTCTTGTCTTTTGCTTTAGTTTATAACAAAAAGTCATTACCCTTTAGCGTAAGGGCGTAACGTCCTTTTGATATTTTTTTCTTCATTCTTTTGCTTCATTATGTTATTGCTTAATTCACTAGCACGACTCAGGCGTATTTGAAAGTTGAAACTGATTTACCACAGCCTGACCACAAAATTACCATCATCGCCCTTTCAGACTTCTTCCTCCGTCCCTGCAGTCTTCATTCTTCGGTTGCAGAAGTAGACAGAAACCCTAATCGCCATGGGAGATAATCGTCAGTCTCTTGTCCATCATGCTCTTGGTGGTGGTCCAGGTCTCTTTCCCATCTACGCCTGTGTATTGCCTTCTTCATATTCTTGCCTCTGTATATAATTATGCATCCAATGCCCAATTCATGCATTTTCATATATTCAGATTTGACACTGACCTTATTGCATTTATTAATTACAGCATCAATTGACTGTTGATTGTGAAATACCAATTGATCACGAGTATAAGCATCTGTGTTTTCTATAAAAAATTACTGTGTGATAAAAAAAAATGTTGAAGTGCTTAAATTGTGATTGCAGTGGCAGATGTGTTGTTGTGGAGGAGATGGTGTGGTAGTGTGACTCTGCTTGTCAGTTCCACTGCTCTTTGGATTCTATTTGAGAGAGCTGGATATAATGTTCTTTCTTTTATTGCTAATGTCCTGTTGCTTCTAGTTGTGATTCTCTTCTTCTGGGCTAAATCTGCTTCACTTCTTAACAGGTAATGAATTCTAACTTAATTCAACTTTTTCAAAATACGCAGTTCTGATTGCCCTGTAATTAAGATTGGTGGATCATCTATTTTGTCTATGAGTATTTGAAAATTAAAGCCTTGATCTACTTGGTTGTTGCATTTCTTCTGCCTTTTCAACTGGAGCATGCATTCTGTTTGTGATTTTGATCGCGTTTAGATTTGATGTTCTTTTTATGGTTAAGATGAGTAAGACTTGTTATGGCTTAAATGTTCAATTAATGTTTCTACAATTTCAGGCCTCTACCCCCTATCCCTGATATGGAGGTTCATGAGGAATCTGTGGTAAAAGCTGCTGATATGGTGCGTGTTTGGATCAATCATGTATTGATGATAGCGCATGATATTGCTATTGGTGGGAACTTAAAACTTTTTGTTAAGGTCTGTTTATATGGGACCCTTTCCATTTCATGCATCATGTTTTGTTCTCCTTTATCATGCGTCATGTTATGTTCAAGTTTACAATTTATCAATATGGATTGGTTTCTCAGGTTGCTCTTGGCTTGTGGCTGGTATCTTATGTTGGGAGTTTTTGCAACTTCCTGACTTTCATCTACATTGGTGAGTAGTAGTATCTCGTCAGGACAATATAAGTTGTTGGAGATTTATTGTTGACTGGATTGTGTATCTTGCCTTCAGGAATTCTTTTTAGCTTGTCAGTGCCGCTGTTGTATGACAGGTACCAAGATCAAATTGATGACAAACTTATTATAGCACAAAAGGTCATTCAGACACAGTACAGAAAAATTGATGATAACATCCTGAGAAAGATTTCAAGGCCTTTAAACAAGGAAAAGAAGACTCAATAAACTGTAACTTCTCACCTCACCCTTTCTCTTGCTCTCTCTTTCTATCAGATATAAAGAGATACATGCAGTTTTCTGTTTCTTGTGAAAATGCCTCTAGACTTAAACTTTTGTTTATTTAAGTGTCTTGTGTTGTGCTGCTACACATTCGTTACATTGTGCCTTTTCTGGAAAGCAAAATACATTTGTGCTGCTCTAAGCGTATCAGCTCTAAGCTCTTGATACGCTAATACAAGGGATACTAATAGGAGGTATTTACTTGCTGATTCTGACTTGTTTTGGGATGAATTTTCATATTTCTTCTGGCCTAATTACAAGAGCAAGGCTCTTAAGGTACCTGAAGACTTTAAAAACGCAGCTATACCCCTTATCTATGATTTCCCTTGTTCAAGTCCTTTCCATTTATGGGCACATGATAGTCTGCTGATAATTCAAGACAAAATTTATAGATAAAAATTTATTTGTGCTCCAGATGCATTAACTTTGTGAGAAATTTGGAAACGTAGAAAAATCATAGAACAAGTAAAAAGCGGTGAAAGTCACACATTAGAGGAGATATTGAAAATATGTCTAATTTTATGTTTATGCCTTTTACCATGTAATTTTCCTCTGTTCTCGGATATCCCTCTGAGCCATTTTAATAAATTAAATGAAAGTCATCCGTAAGCTGCTTTGACCAGAGAAGTGATTCTAATTCCCCTAAGGACCACGAATTAGGTGTTCTCTAGTACTAGAGGTTCTCTACAACCATATCAATAAATAAATAAATAAATATGCGTTTCATCTTATTGCCAAGAATAAGTTATCCATATTTCTTTTTACCTTCTATATGTGTGGTTCGTCTTCTAAATATCCTTAAGCTTTTGGCAGAAAAGCTTCCTTAAATATTATTGACAAATATCACAAATCAATTCGCCCTCTTAAATTACTCAAAAGTTTATTTCTTCTCATATGTTCAAGCCTTTGTGGACAGAATTACCCAGTATCTGTGCTGGTGGGTGGGAGGTAGCATGTACCTCATGGATTTAGTCAAGGTGCGCACAAGCTGGCTAAGACATCACGGTATTAGGAAAAAGATACTCAAGAGTTTATCCGAGCTGGTCATGATGGATTTAATTGGATGCACAAATTTGGGAATCTTAAGAGCGTTTAGATTACATAATAATTTCTGATTTAAAATTCTGGGTTTGGATTCCAAGGGATACCTTTGGGGTTGAAACTGTGCAATTAGATCTGATTCTTACCTTTACAGTGAGATTCTTGTTTCGTGTCCTGTTTTGGTTTGGAGGTGTGATTGACATTAACCAGATTGACAACTAAGCTCTTCAAATATTGCTGTACCCTTAGTTTCTGCTTTAGCCATGGCTTTGCAGATTGGAGATTCATCTCCTTGCTGTTGTTCAAACAACATGCAAGGCAGATTGTAGATAGGATATTTGTCTGCCCTTGGAAATTATTTCCGTTATATATTAAAATAAGACGTATACAGTACAACCAAACTTATCTAAAGATGAGACAACCTTTCATCTTCAGAAGTATAATACGTTTGGCTCCTTTCTCCCAAGTTCCGAGTTGAGTATATTCACATTATTTGTTCTGTGCTCACTAAAAAAATTACGACTGTTTCAATCATTTTCATTTTTTAAGATTGAAATTCTTTCTTTGGAGGGTTAGTTGGCATGAAATTAGCATAGGCACAGTATACTTGTGGCCTACTGACAGCAGAGATTTAGGTTCTCTTATGCTTCATGTTGAACCTCAACATTGATCACCGAAACTACAGCTATGAATTTCAAACAGTTACTATGAACAGTGATTCACCGATTTGTTTAGCATACAGAGATGTCCTAATTCCAGTTCAAATGTACAGTTCCAAGTAGCTACGTTTTTTGAGAAGGTAAGTTCCAAGCAGCTACATACACCATGAATCCATGACAGTTGGCTTACTTTTTTCAAGTGAAAAGATCTTCAAAGGATCTTTGAAATGCAGTGTACCCCTGGTTTGCTTTACAGTTCAACAGGGTATACCCTCTAAAATCCCCAGCTTAGAATATCAAGACATCCCAAAGCGATGTGCGTTATTCAGCATTTTGTGAAAAGCTTTTTCTACTTCATTTCCGACATTAAAGATGAACAATGGCTGGCATTACCTTGACGAGGAAGGATAAAGTAGGGATCTGTGATCCATGTAGACTTAATGGCGAGAAGCCAGTTAGTGTAGATCATTAGAAGCTATATATTTTTCTTTGCCTCCATCTTCACCTGTCAATCTTTTGCTAACCGTAATTTGTTCTCTCTGCTCCTTTTCTTTATTTGCTCAGTTGGTTTTACTTCGATTTCAACTTTGTTTCCTTTGATAATGGATCAAAGCAGACAACTTACTTGCATTACTCCATGTTCATGAGTAAAGTATCATTCTCAGAATTTTCTGAAATCTGTTTTATTCATTTGTAGGTTCTCTAACATGGACCTGTGTGACTGCATCATCCAACATTGATAGTATGAGGCTCAATTGCCTTGCAATGCAGTGTTATGGATAAAGCTCAACTTACTAGTTTTTGCTTATTTTTTGTGAATGATTCTTGATTATCTTGGTTAGTGGAAGTGCCTGTGGAGGATGGAGTAATGGTTTACATGATTGGAAATAGAAATTGTGGTATGGTCATTTTGATTGGTAATCCACTGGCATTTTAATGGAGCTTGTGCGTACTCTGGAAATTATCTTTTACTATGGATTAGAATCTTTATGGTCCGTGTTGCCTACTAATTGTACTATTTTCTAGTATATATTTTGAGCCCTCAGAAACCGAGATTCATTTCTTTTTCTCCTTTCTTCCTTTTGGAGCTGTCCTCATGTGAACATTGTGCCTTTAGAAAAAGAATTTCCTTTGGTTGGGGTGGTGATGGCACTGCTCTATGATTGGTGATGTGAATGTTGTTTGGGGTGTTGAAGTTTAATCAATTTTCAGAATTTTGTTCTTCGCCTCTTTTTTTATAAGTTTTTTCCCGTTGTTCGTTCTGTGAGAAGCTATTATAAGCAGACCTTTATTCGCCATGGACATTATGTTGGCCAATATTGTGATCCAGAAAATAAAAGCTCATTCTGGGACCGTACAAGTACTACTTGAGGATAATACTTAAAGAAATATATGTTTTTGTTATGAAATATTAAATTATGGTGGATGTCCATAACTCCTATAACACCCACTACTTTTATCTATGACATCCATAACTTCCACTACTCCAATACTTATGGTTGTAACTCCCGCACCTCCATGATCTCCCCCATGATCTTCCTCCATGATCTCAAAAGCTTAATGACATATTTATGGAATTCTTTTAGTATACTATAAATAGAGGATGAGAAATCATTTTGTAATACACTTGGATACATAGAAGAAATATATTCTCTTCTCTATTTCTCTCTAATTTGTTGTTTATCTTTTTGTTTATTACTTTGAGTTAAGTTTTGTAACACGTTATCAGCACGAAGCTCTACTATCTCAAGAATCTCTTTGAGAAAATTAAGGTATTTTTTCTCCTCCTAATTTTGTTTTAATTATGTCTGACATTATGAAAAGAAAGTTTGTTGCCCTTGAAATTTCGGGCAAGAACTACATGACATGGGTGCGGATGCTGAAATCCATTTGGATGCAATGGGTCTTAGAGACGCCATTAAAGACAGAAATAATGCATCCACCAAGACTGCGCTAAGGCCTTGATTTTCTTGCGCCATCACCTTGATGAAGGTTTGAAAATTGAATATCTCACAGTCAAAGATCCACTTATCTTGTGGAATGGCTTAAAGGAGAGATATGACAACTTAAAGTTGGTCACTCTGCCACAAGCACGATATGATTGGGCTCATCTGAGGCTCCAAGACTTTAAGTCTGTTTCTGAATATAATTCTGCAATGTTTAGAATTACTTCTAAATTGAAACTCTGTGGAGATACTATAACTGATTATGATATGCTTGAAAAAAACGTTTACAACGTTTCATGCCTCCAATATGGTTCTGCAACAACAGTACAGAGAGAAAGGTTTCAAAAAGTACTCTGAGCTGATTTCTCTTCTCCTTGTGGCTGAGCGAAACAATGACCTGCTCATGAGAAATCACGAAAATCGACCCACTGGGTCTACACCATTGCCTGAAGTAGATAAGGTGTATTCCCATTATGCTAAGCGTGGAAAAGGCTATGGCTTTAATCATGGTCGTGGTCGTGGTCGGGGTCATGGCCGTGGACGTGGACAAGGAAGAAATTTTCCTGGTGTTAGTCACCTCCCAAAGAGATATAACCACCAAAAGCGGAAATGGAATTATGAGAATCCAAAAGCAAATAGTTCAGAAACTATATATTATCGTTGCGGTGGAAAAGGGCACTGGGCAAAAATTTGCCGTGTACCAAGACATTTGGTTGAGATTTATCAAGCATCTCTAAAGAGTAAAGGTCCTGAAACCAATTTTGTCTCTGACAATAATTTTGACATCACCCACTTGGATGTGGCAGACTTCTTTGAGCACCCTGAGGGGAAAATAGATCACTTGATCGGTGATGGATCCATGGTTAAAGAAGATTGAGCAGTTTGATATTTTTATTTTTACTTATTCGTAGTAGTTAATGAATAAACAATTATCATAGTTTACATAAGTTATCTATTATTGTGATATGGTTCAAATTTTATATTTTCTGCTTTAAGCTAGTAAAGCTAAGTATCAAGCAAGCATTCGTTAAAATTATAATATGCTTGAAATAAAATAAAAAAATATCTTTTATGTACCTTTAGAGTTTTATCAACTTGACAAATAATCTGTATTATGGTTTTAAAATATATTACTTTAGATTACACATTCATCTTATGCTTTATTTGTAATGATTTTTCAGTAAGTTAATCGATTAACATAATAGATAATCGATTAACCAATATATTCTATTAAACTGGACCTTTTCCGCAAGGCATGTTAGTCGACTATCCGATTTAGTTAATCGACTAACCTCAGCAGATTTTGAAAATATTATTTAATTATTAAGCAACGGATACAAGAGTATTAAAAGGAGAATAACTATGATAAAAGATATTTTTTTTCATAATGACCGCACTGAAACTATTATGTTGAATCATAGACTTAAATTTGTTTATTCTCATATCTATAAAAAAAATACTAATATTTTTCGTATTATTTCTTTTGTATGTCAAACCATGGGAAGCAAATATGGATATCTCACAAAGCAAACTTGGATCAACGTCCAATTGTAAAAATATTTGTTTAATTGATTCATGTACCACACATACGATATTCAAAGAGAAGAAATATTTCTCTCATTTAAGTATGTGTAAGGCAGATGTTACTACAATTTCTGGTAGTAGTAAATTGATTGAAGGCTCCGGAAGAGCAACTATAAATCTGCCTAAAGGAACGATATTTATCATAGAGAATGCAATGTTCTCTTCCAAGTCCAAGAGGAACTTGTTGAGTTTTAAAGATATCCGTCAAAATGGATATCATATTGAGACAATAGATGAGAATAATCTTGAATACCTTATCATTACAAAGAATGTCTCAGGCCAAAAGAGGGTTATTGAGAAGTTCCCATCTTTATCTTGTGGCCTGTATTGGACAAAAATTAGTGCAATTGAGGCACATTCCGCAGTAAACCAAAAGGTTACTGATTCCATCTTTTGTACTTTGGCATGATCGATTGGGACATCCTGGATCAATTATGATGAGACGGATTATAGAAAACTCATATGGGCATCCATTAAAGAATTTAAAGATTCTTTTAAATAATGAATTTTCTTGCACTTCTTGTTATCAAGGCAAGTTAATTAGACCATCACCAACAAAGGTTGGAACTGAGTCACCTACGTTTTTGGAACGTATACAAGGGGATATTTGTGGACATATTCACCCACCTAGTGGGTCCTTTAGATATTTTATGGTCTTAATAGACGCATCCTCTAGATGGTCTCATGTGTGCCTATTGTCATCACGCAATGCAAAATTAATGGCACAAATAATTCGATTACGAGCACAATTTTCTGATAATCCAATTAAGTCTATTAGACTAGATAATGCTGCTGAGTTTTCATCCCAAGCATTTAATAATTATTGCTTATCAATTGGGATAAAAGTGGAACATCCTGTAGCTCATGTTTACACTCAAAATGGTCTTGCAGAATCTTTAATTATACGTCTGCAGTTGATTGCAAGACCATTACTCATGAAAACGAGGCTGCCTACTTCGGTTTGGGGTCACGCCATTTTGCATGCAGCAATGCTAGTTCGTCTCAGACCGACGAATTATCACAAATATTCCCTGTTGCAATTAGTTTTGGGTCATGAACCTAATATATCCCATTTAAGAATTTTTGGATGCGCAATATATGTGCCTGTAGCACCGCCATACCGCACCAAAATGGGTCCGCAAAGAAGGTTAGGAATATATGTTGGGTTTGAATCGCCCTCCATTATTCGCTACCTCGAAACATTGACAGGAGATTTGTTCACTGCACGATTTGCAGACTGTCGATTCGATGAGAAACTTTTCCCAAAATTAGGGGAAGAAGTTGGTGAAACCAAACGGAAAATTTTGTGTAAAAATCCATCATTATCTCATCTTGATCTACATACCTCTATCTGTGAAAAAGAGGTGCAAAATATTATCCATTTGCAAAGAATAGCAAATCAAATGCCTGACGCATTCACGGACTTGAAAAGGATAACAAAATCTCACATCCCGCAGAGAATGTTCCAATCCGTATTGATGTCCCTATTGGACAATCTTCTAGTGTCATATCTAATGAGTCGAAAGCACGCCTAAAACGTGGCAGGCCATTAGGTTCCAAAGATCGAAATCCTAGAAAAAGGAAAGCAAATGATCAAAATGACACTACGAAAGAATCTCATAAGGAAATTCACGATTTAATAAATTCTGAGATTCATGAAGAATCCATTGAGCCCGAGACTCAGGAAAATAAGGAACTATCAATAAATCCAATCGATATTGAGATAAATTTTAATCGAGTGGATATAGTGGTGGATTATGTCTTTGCATATAATGTTGCATCTAGCATTATGCAAGAAAGTGAGGATCTTGAACCTCAATCTGTTGGAGAATGTCGACAAAGACTTGATTGGCCAAAATGGCAAGAAGCAATCCAATCAGAATTGAATTCACTTGCAAAACGTGAAGTTTTTGGGCCTATAGTTGAAACACCTAATGGTGTTAAGCCTGTTGGCTATAGATGGGTCTTTGTACGCAAGAGAAATGAGAAAAACAAGGTACAAAGATATAAGGCACGCCTTGTTGCACAAGGATTTTCTCAAAGGCCTGGTGTCGATTATGAAGAGACATATTCACCCGTAATGGATGCTATAACTTTTCGTTATCTCATTACTTTTGCTGTCCTTGAAAAGCTTGACATGCATTTAATGGATGTGGTTACTGCCTATCTTCTCACTTGATAATGAGATATACATGAAAATTCCCGATGGATTCAAAATGTCAAACACTCATAATTCAAGTCCCGGGAAATGTTTTCAATCAAATTGCAAAGATCTTTGTATGGTCTAAAGCAATCAGGACGAATGTGGTATAATCGTCTTAGTGAGTATTTATTAAAGGAAGGCTATATAAATGATGCCATTTGCCCATGTGTTTTTATAAAGAAAACAACATCGGAATATCTTGTACTTGCCGTATATGTCGATGACATAAACCTTATTGGAACTTCCATAAAGCTCCAAAAGGCAATTGATTATTTAAAGAAGGAATTCGAGATGAAAGATCTCGGAAAGACAAAATTATGTCTTGGTTTGCAAATTGAATATTTGGCAAACGGAAAAGGTATTGAAACGGTTTGACATGGATGAAGCATATCCTTTAAGTACTCCGATGGTTGTTCGATCACTTTATGTGAATAAGGATCCATTCCGACCGCAAGAAAAGAATGAAGAGCTACTTGGTCCTGAAGTACCATATCTTAGTGCAATTGGCGCACTAATGTATCTTGCAAATACTACAAGGCCTGACATAACTTTTTCAGTTAATGTCTTAGCATGATATAGCTCTGCTCCCACAATGAGACATTGGAATGGAATCAAACATATATTGCGGTATCCAAAAGGGACTACCGATATGGGCTTATTTTATAGCAATAATTGCAGTCATGATCTTGTTGGTTATGCTGATGCTGGATATTTATCTGACCCACACAAGGCTCGATCTCAAACAGGTTATGTGTTTATCTGTAGAGGCACTGCCATATCTTGGCGATCGACTAAGCAATCAATTGTGGCTACTTCATCTAATCATGCTGAGATAATCGCTATTCATGAAGCAAGTCGAGAGTGTGTGTGGTTGAGGTCTACAATACATCATATTCGAGACAAATGTGGTTTGAAATGTGACAAACTACCCACGATTTTGTATGAAGACAATGCAGCATGCATAGCGCAATTGAAGGGAGGATTCATAAAAGAAGATAGAACAAAGCATATTTCACCAAAGTTATTTTTCACACATGATCTTCAAAAGAATGGTGATATCATTGTGCAACAGATTCGTTCAAGTGATAATACCATATTATCACAGTTAATACATATGGACTATGATACCGAGTTGTATAGATGCAACTAAAATTTTGCTTCAAATTTTAAGAAGACGCTAAGTTTTTAGGATAAGTAGAAATAATATATGCACGTAAAGTTTAGCCAATATAAGAATAGTGAAATTTACGTGAGACTAGACGGAATTTTGCTACTTAAGTTTAGCCAATATAGGAATAGTGAAATTGACGTGAGACTAGACGTAATTAATTGCAATTAGGAGCTTGTTCATCTTTTTTCGGGCAAGTCTCCTTGTTGTTGGGTTTATGCAGTTACAGTTAGCAAGAAATGGGATAGTGCTCACTGTCCTCGACGACTATGTATATAGGTGAAAATTGTCCTCGACTTAGGCTAATATAAAGGATTTTAATGAACATTATACACTCTCATGAGTCATGAGGATGAGGTAGGCATAACAGGAGAAGATGCACGGCCGCAGGGACATCATTTGCTCAAACCCAACTAGGCCAGACGGAAATTCGCAACTAATATGTTTATTGCAATGAGCATCTGGAAAATTTCATGAACTTCTAACTCTGCAATATCTTCAACTCTCTGCCAAATGTTAATACTAATACTTTTATACATTGGTCTTACCCCGTAAGAGAACAAAGACTTAAAAAGAAACCAGGATACAGAAGAAAAAGGAGAAGAAGAACCACACCGAAGGAAAGAAATAGTCGGTAATTTATTGCCTAGTAGACAAAGGTAGTTCCTGTCTGATATTATTGCATGCTATTTTAGTTATGATTCTTATGTTTGGATAGTTACTTATGTTGGGGTTACTAATGCTTCTTTGTTCTTGTTTGTGTTTTTCCTTTCCTTCACTGAGCCAAGAGTCGATTGGAAACAGCCTCTCTGCCCTTTCGAGTAGGGGTAAGGCCCGTCTACATATTACCCTCCCCAGACCCCACTTTGTGGGACTATATTTGGTAGTTGTTGTTGTTTTTTATTGCCTAGTAGACAAACACAAAAGGAAGGCGTTAGAGTTTCTTATTGAACCGTGAGAGGAATTTTTAACTGGTGGCAAACAACTCTCTTTTTAAACGCACATGGAAGGGCAGTCGTTGAAATTTCTACAAGAAGCCTCTCAGAAATTGAAGAAAGTAATTTCATTTGCAAGTCAACAAAAATCAGGTCACTCATTATAGTAAATACATGGCTGCGATCTCAAAAGCCTTTGTTAACACTATTCTGCAGTATTATCTTGTTGTCACTTCATGCAACCCTTGGTACCGGAATGCCTTCTGAAGGTGGCAAGGTGACTGAGCGCAACAGCTCCAATGAGAATACTAGACCAAGAAAGTGTGCAACAATAGTATTCGCTGATGCCTGTAAAGAAAACATGTGAGACAGCAGAAACAAGCAATTGCGATGCCAGTGATAGATAGCAAGTGGACCAGCTCGAGGGCCAACTACGTATATGATAATTTGATCACTCGAACTCATTGAACATGTCGCAAAATGCATGCATGACATTAGACTACAGATGCTCGAAGATCAAGATACGAAAAGTGGCCAAAACATGGTTGTCTGACCTCGTGCAGGAAGTCCATACCTATTATCATTAGTCCTAATCGTGATAAAATAAGGTAACTTGTTTTCCGTAGCAGACATCAAAATGATTGGATATAGGAGAGGAAGAGAAAACATGATAGAGAGAGATCACCAAATTTAACCTCTTCTTCCCCAGGTATGAAGTGTAAGACGTGGCTCGGTGCCCAAGAGAAATATTCTAGAAGTACTTGTGTATGTTAATTTCTTTAAGGACTTCTTTAGGTAATAACCACAAAGTAAAGGAGCCCCAAAATATATTTAATACATAAATGACTGATACTAAATGGTGACAGCGAAACAATTTTAAAAGCACACCTGAACTAGAAATACATCCAAAGCAAGCACGGGGCTAGTTCCAGGAGTAATACTATACGGGTTAGCTGAGGTGGTGAGAGCCTTAGCCACCAATGATCCAACAGTTGCTTGCATGCCAAGTACAGCAGCACCCATACCCAGAAGGTTCACCACTATTCCATTCTTCAAGCTTTTCACAACATCAGCACGAGGAGGAGCCTAAAACAAAAGCAGTCAGTACGAAGCTGGACATATTGCCTTAGATTCAAAATTTCAAATTCAAGGTCGAAATTGGAGGTGTATGAACAGAAGCTTGCATCGAATATTCCTAGAGTACCCCAGAATGAAACCCTTTTCTTTTTCCTAATTGTTGTAGCACAGAATGAAATCTTAATCATAATTCATAACAAGAGGTCCACTTCGTGCTTAAACTAAACATAATGGGTTTTATAAATACGAGAACCATAAGCTTGCAGGACGGCAGCTAGAAAATGGGATTTAGTAAGTCACTTTCAACATCATCAAATCTTGATCCAGAAACTCTACTTTGATCCACAGTCCAAAAAAAAAAAAAAGAAGGAAAAGGAAGGGGACAAAAACTTGCCAACTCAAATAACCACAAAATTGGACATCATAAACTTAGAGGAAGTAATATCTACGGAAGCACCAAACATTTCAGAACAACTCCATGAAACGCCATGTTCATCAATATCCCAGTATATTTTGTGTATCTTTAAAGCGAAGTTCTGCACCAACTTCAAGGAATCAACAGGGAATTTAATGAAAAGCAGTTTCAAAAGCAAAATTAGGAGTATGTGAATCGTTTCTCATAGCACCTGACACTACAAACATCATCTGGCTTGCAAAATCCACATTTATTTCCGAAGCAGTTGGAAGGCTGAGGGAGCGCTATTTGAGGTGAAATCCATGTAATAAATACACTACTATCAGTGTTGTCAAAGACGCGCTTAAGCCCTAAAGCGAGGCTCAAAATATGTTGAGCGCTTTGTCTTCAGTGTCTTTATCATGGCTCTAAGGTATACTTTCTTACCAATGAGCATAATCTTGAAGAGGCGATACTAAGAAATTGATATTTCGCTTTATCTTAATTCTTACTCAATTTCTTTGTCCAAATATTTGTTATTCACACTTATAATTATTAGTCTTAGACTACACATACATATTTGTATTTTTGTCTCCATTTGTGCCTTATCTTCATTTAAGCCCACTCTTTATTTGCGCTTAAAGCCCCAATAGACATATTTTGTGCATTTCACCTTTGATAACATTGCTTACTGTTAATATAACACAGTTACAAGGCATTTGCTTATCGTCAGAAGGTAGGGGTGGCCCCGGTGGACGAGAAGATGCGGGAAGCGAGGCTTAGGTGGTTCGGGCATGTACGGAGGAGGGGTCCCGATGCCCCGGTGAGGAGCTGCGAGCGGCTGGAGATTGTTGGTGATCGGCGAGGGAGAGGGAGGCCTAAGAAGCATTGGGGAGGGGTGATTAGGCAGGACATGACTAGAATGCAGGTTACCGAGGACATGACCCTTGATAGGGGAGTCTGGAGGTCTAGAATCAGGGTTGGAGGCTAAGGGCTCATAGAGTTCTTCGTACGCCTCTCTCGGGGCTGGGTGCGGGATAGTAGGGTTACCCATAGATGATTAGTGTTTTAGCTTATGTCCCCTTATGGTTGTTAGTATGGTAGTTACTGCTTGTTATTATTGCATGCGACTGTATTTATGTTTCCTATGTTTTCATAATTATTTACGTTATTTCTGCGGGATTACTTATGCTTTATTATTTTGTTTTGTCTTGCTTTTGTTTCTAATTTTGTCTTTGTTTTGATGCAGCTTTTCATTTTAGCCTATGCGCCGAGGGTCGATTGGAAACAGCCTCTCTGCCCTTTCGGGTAGGGGTAAGTCTACATATTACCCTCCCCAGACCCCACCTGGTGGGAATATACTGGGTAGTTGTTGTTGTTGTTGTTGTTGTTACAAGGCATTTGCTTATATTAATAAATATCTATATCTTTTTCTTTTTGCACATCGATTTGGATGAAGGTACAACATACTGCAATTCAATTTATAAAGCAATTTGAGAAAGTGTGGGGTGTTACCTTGGAAGGATCATTAGCTGTCCGCCGAAGCTTTTCAGACAAGCGAATATAGCCGAATGACCAAAAAACTGAAACAAAAGCAGCTGCAATTCCACCCGCAGTTGAGTAGAATGTGAAGGGCGATGTAATCTTCCCCGTAATAACAACAGAAAATGAAAGGATCACCGCAGCAACAAGCGTACATACCAGCTGTCCCCAGAACCCCAGACTACCCAATCTCTTGAAGTACCTTGCAGTATTCTGTAGTCTTTTCGCAACCTAAATGTAAGAGCAAAAATCAAATCAATCAGTCTCTATATGAATCCTCAATGTCCTTTTCACTCCATTTGGAGTAGTTTCAACTCAACACTCAATAATTTGACTTTTAAAGGAGTATTAACATTTTCTACCAACTCAAATGCACAATTCAGCGAGATAAAATACATCCCGACTAGTTTGGAACATGTAAAACAGCTCAAATATCCCAATAAAGAACCTAAACCTATTCTTTCAAAACCTACAAAATGTCCAACTAAAGCTATCTTCAAGAACGCGAAACAAAGTTGAGCTCTCATTAGCTACACGAATCATTAAATGACCAACTTAGCATTTTGATAAAATCTTTTTAGTGTTTTCACACACTAAAACAAAACCTAAAGCAGCAATTAAAGCATACACTTTGACACTCCAAAAAAAACCCAAATCAAAATTCATAAATAAGCAATCCGAAAAACATACATAAAGGCGAAACTTTAACATTTGCTACACATTACAAAATGCTCTAAAATAAGAACTGGAGTTACTGCAGAAAGAGGGAAGTACCTGAACTAACTTAGCTTTTTCAGACTCGTCATTTGGAGAAGTGTAGGGTGCAGAAATGGGAGCAGAAGCTAAGATTCTGGTCCGTTTGTTTATGAGACTAAATTGAGGCAAAGAAAGAGGCCTTGTCTTTAAGGGGGAAAAAGATAATGATGAGGACGACGAAGAAATCAGGGTATTTGGGCTTCCGAATAAACTATACCGACATGATTTTCCGGCCGATGGAAGTGCTAATGGTGCACCGCCGGCGTGAGCCGCCGGCAAGAGTAGAGTTTGCATCGCTAGTATTTGTTCGAAGATGCAGTAGCTTACACAGCGCAATGTCTTAGCAGGTCCAATACTGATTTTCATCTTCCTTTATTTTATTCTTTTCTCTTTTTCCCCTTTTTAAAGTGAATTAAAGGGATCCATACGGAATTTTTTTAAAGTTTCATGAAACTGGAAAAAAGAAAAGAAGAAAAATATTGAAGAGATCATTAATAACTATAATGTTATTAAATTAAAAATAAGAGTAATTTATGCTATATACCTATTAAAGACAAATTAATTACCCGCTTTTACCTACTCTCAAAATTATTACATTATACACCTAGCCGATCAAAACTATTTACCCGGTACTTTTTTCTTATTTATTCTTCTACTGCAACTATGCAGTTTAAAGTTATCATGTACTTTTTCTTTATATTTTTCTTTTCCCTTTCTCTATTTGAATTATATCCCTCCCTATAATCTCTTATCAATCCCTTTTTTCTATTCTCTTTTTCATATATTTCAGAAAAATAAAGCTAGAAAGTAAATGCATAAAAAAGAATTTGGGTTTCAATAATTTCTTCTCAAAATTCTCAATCTCATTGAGATCGATATATTTTGGATTTCTATATATTAAATTCTTATTCAACGTCATGTGTGATCCTCGCACTAATCACCTAAAAATATATAATTACTTAATTGAATATTGTATTCAAATGTTTTTCTAAATGAACTATTTAATTTCCATGGAGGTATCATTCATTGGATAAGCTCTCAATGAGTTAATTAGATTATATGACAACTTATATGATATTTAAATTAAATTAAAAAAATTAACTCTTTGCGTACAATTGTATACTCTGTTGGTATAGCTATATACTATACTGATATCATATATTAGTTGAAATATTTTTTGACTGCATTAGCTACATTTAATTGGTACACTATTTGATTTTTCTTTAGTAACAGTAGAATAATATACTATCTTGAATTTTTTTAATTTTGAGTCAGTTTGGTCGAGATTTAGAGCTGATTTGAGGTGATTGAGATCGAAATTTTGAGTTGAAAATCGAAGAAGAACACAACTACAGTAATAATTGAAGAAGAACAATATTACCTAATAGTATACTGCTACAGTATACTAATATACTATATGACTATATAGTTATACCACAACAGTATACTATTACAGTATACATATATATTGTTATGATATACTGTAATAATATGCAATGTATTGTAACAACATGCTGTAATAGTATACAATATACTTTAATAGTATACTTATTGCCCGTAAATTCAATTACCTTTTTCCTTTTAATTTGTTTTAAGCTTTTACCTAGCGTGAGCATCAAATTAAAAATGCAAAAATAAAATAAATTATAGTATGTTATATAATGTAGCGGTATACTCTTACAATTAGATCCTTTTAGAATTTCTTAAAACTTTTATTGATAACTGATATTATTTTAGTTTAATAATTGAATTAAATTTTTTTTAACTCTTTGCATATAATTGTATCTTGGTATACTATATAATATACTGGTATCAAATATTAGTTAATATTTTTTTGCTGTATTAGTTATATTTAATTGGTACACAATCTGATTTTTCTCTAGTAATAATAAATATATAATAGAATAATAAAAATTAGTAAAAATAATAAATAAAATTAAATTATGAAGAGAAAAAGAATATAAAAAAATGAAGTTAAATGAAGTTAGAATAGGAAAAAGAAAAATGAAGAAAACGAGAAAAAAGAAAAGGAGAAAAGAAAAAGGAAAGAAAAGAAGCATATAAATAAAAAAGAATTGGAGAATAAAGAGAAATTTTTTCACAAAACCTACTATGGGTAGGAAATATAATTAGTTTATGGGTAGAAAAACAAATAGGTAGACAAGGATAAATAGTTTTGTTTTTGTGGGTAATTATGTCAAACCCCCTAACGGTCGAAAAATTCAATTTTATATTCCATGAGAAATATTATTTTAGTTATATGGTATATTTCATAAGAGATCAAAAATTAAGACACCTATAAAATAAATATAAGAAATCTTTTATTCAAATTTTAAGGTGACACAAAAAAAAATAATATTTTCTTCGAAAAGAAAAATGTTTTCAGATCATTGTAGGGCTAAAACCTTAGATTTGGCTAAAAATCTATAAATGCATAATATAGGCACGGGTTTCTTGTTTTACTAAAATATTTTTACCTCTTAATCCTTATGTATTATTCACGGTTCATTCTAAATCCTAAAGAATTTAATTTTTTCTTAAAAAGGGAAAAATATATCTCGTTTAATCTGATAGTTTACTGAAATTTAGTAATAATGGTCAGTATTTTCTTGTATGGAGTATAGTTCTACTGAATAAGTTTACATAATGAAAAGCTTTTATTCTCATTTATCTATATTTTTTTTGTTTCATGGAAACAGTAAATTAGAATTACTTATCCTAAAGAGAGAAATGATACTCCTAAGAAAAAGGCACTAAAGGTATGGTTGAAGTTCTACAGTAGGCTTGGGTAAATTTACGGGAATCTTACGAGAATGTACCATAGAAAAAAGATATTATTTACCAATAACTATTCAATTTAATCATGGTACCAAAAATAATCAAAAATAATTAACAATGGTATACAATATTAATAAACATAGGCAAAGAAAGATTTTTCTTATCAATGGATATTATTGCGATTCGTCAAAAACACATAAATGAGGTAATACACAAATTTTATCGAATTTTGAAGGTGAGTTAGACTAGTTTGGAGTGCAAAATTTATTACAAATCATATCTAATATTAAAGAAAATAGGCAAAATGAGATTTTTGTCGAATTGAACTGTCTTTGATTGAGCGAATCCTGCCCGATTTTGATTTCCGTCCCCGCGGGATGGGTATGGTTGGATTCATTGAAAGCATATAAATGGGGAAATATATGAAATTTGAGCATGATTTGAGTTGGTTTGGACTAGTTTGGTATCAAAAATCATACTTAAAATCGAGTTTAAAAAATTCTTCAGTGACACATGTATCACGCATATATCTCACACACAGTTATACATGGATATACATTTGATACATATGTAATATAGAAATGATACACAATGTGATACATACATCATCTTTTTCATGTTCATCTTCTACTTCAAATTCTCATTACAAACTACCTCAAACTCTAACGAATCATTCTAAAACTGAGATTCAAACTCCTTAAGATGTACCCAATCTATTCCAACAACGCTACTCAAAAGAAAGTAAAAATTTGACTCTTTTTTGCTACACATAACTAATTGGCTAATATTGTTAGCATTGGCTAATATTCGTAATACCTTATGAATTGAGTAATTTTCGTACTAATTTAATTATGGGCGGACATAACTGATAATTTTAATAATTTCCAGAGCTCAAATGGTCCCAAAAGTCAGCAAAGGCTTCAGCAAAATCATTGAGAAAAAGATGGGCTTATATGGTCCAAAAGTAGTAAAAATTGTATGGGATAGTCACTATTTAAAGTGGTATTTACTATTTTTAATGTTTAGCAATAATAGTCACTAATCTATTAAAATTAATATAAAAAGACTGTGTTACCTTTTCTTCTATCTCGTTCATATATATTCTCTGCACAAAGTTTCTCATTCTCGTTATTCAATTGTGTATTCTCTGGTGTTCGTGATGAGCCTGGGCATAATAATGAAAACTATATCGTTATAACCGTTATTACATTGAATGCTTGCATTTAAGCTATTTTTAATTTTGCATTTAGAAAATTGATGCTAAAATAGAAAAGACTAGCTAATTACCTTCATTTGAGTACGCTTGTTTTAAAACCAAAACTTAATTTGCAAAGGCTCTAACCCTAATATTTTCCCCAACTCTTTCCTTTGTTTATCATCTGGATGAGGGCATTTTTTGAAAGATCTGTCAATGACCAATTGATTAAGTATAATAACAACAACAACGTAAATGATAAACACAGTATAATCACATAAGTTCAAAAGTTAAGGATATTTAGTCCTGAACTTAGACTAACAAGCTCAAAAGCTAAGGACAATATATCTTGAACTTACAGTTACAAGTTCAAAAGGTTAAGGACAATAGGTTCTAAAGTCATGAACTTAGACTAACAAACTCAAAAAGTCAAGGACAATAGGTCCTAAACTTATACTTATAAGTTCAAGAGTTAAGGACAAGCAGTCCTTAACTTACATTTACAAGTTCTAAAGTTAAGGACAAACATTACTTAACTTATAGTTACAAGTTCAAAAGTTAAGAACATGCAATCCTTAACTTACAGTTACAAGTTCAAAAGTTAAGGATAATAGGTCCTTAACTTTGACTTCCAAGTTCAAATGTTAAGGACTAACAGTCCTTTAAGTTTAAACGTTAAGGATATGAAGTCCTTAACTTACAGTTACAAGTTCAAAAGTTAAGGACAAGCAGCCATTAACTTATAGTTACAAGTTCAAAAGTTAAGGACGCTTGGTCCTGAAGTTTGAGTTCCAAGTTCATAAGTTAAGGACATGTAGTCCTGAAGTCATGAACTTAGACTTACAAGTTCAAAGGTTAAGGACATGTAGTCCTGGAGCCCTAAAGTTAAGTTCAAAAGTTAAGGACATGTAGTCCTGAACTTAGAGTTTCAAGCTCAAAAGTTAAGGACGTATAGTCCCGAAGTCCTGAAGTTAAGGATATGTGTAGAATGGTATTTTCGTCCGGGCGGTTAAAATTTATTAAAGTAGTGGCTAAAGACTAAAGACATTTTAAACAGTGGCTTAAAAGTAAATGCATATGTTATTAGTGGTTAATCATGCACTTCCCCCCAAAAGCACGACCATGGTTGAAGTATGAGCCCGTCAACGAATAATGTACAAAGGTGGAAGTGTTTTTACCTTTCTATACCACATATGAAACCTTATTATCCTCAATATTTAAGGTTTGAGTTAATTACATTTCAATATACCAAATTATCATTTATATACTATAATTTAAATCAAGAATATAATTAAAGATATATTTATATTATGTATAATTATAGGACTGTATCTTCCCCTCCCCTCCCCAGTGATATTTGTTCTTGTGTTTTATGTGTCATCTACTCATGTAATCAAAGTACGCATCGATATTTATTAATTGCATGGTCTTTTCTCCTTTCGTCCTTCGTTATGAGTCACCAAAAATTCTCTTTGGTTGCTTCTTTAATTTGATGTGTATCTTAATGATATAACGATCTCTGTCTTATTCTACTGATAAATAGTTGGTGCTTTCTGTTTTGAATTTCACCATTGACTTCCAAAAAAAAATTGAATTTAAATTTAAGTTTTCAAAAATCATTATTAGTTTTGATTGGGTGTTGTTATAAATAATTCGAAATATGTTTAGGAGTTTATATCTCAATTTTAAGGAATTTTGGTGAAGATTTAGACTTGAAGAAGAAGAAGAAGAAGAAGAAGAAGAAGAAGAAGAAGTAGAAAAATTATAGATAGATTGTAGACTGTTTTTTGTTGAAAGTTTTATAGAAGCTTTAGTTATTTTGGATTTATGGAAACAGAAAACAACGCATCTGCAATCAGAATACAAATAATCTATAATTTATCTACAAACTGGATACATTGAATTTTAATATCCCAGTTTCCATTTCAATTGTAGCATAACTGGTATTTTCAGCATAATTATAGAAGATTTATAGAAGTTTTATTCTTCCCAATCTGTATAATTTATCTACAATTTTTGCAAATATGTCATCTTCTTCTTCTTCTTCGAGTTTCAATATGAAATTCAGTCAAAACCAAGTCTAATTTTCACCAAAACCCCTCAAAATTGAGATATAAAGTTCAAACCATATTCTTGATTATTTTCACCAACACCCAATCTAAACAAATAATGATTTTTGAAAACCTAAATTTGAATTCAAAGCTTTCAAGCTTTTTAATGGCTATCATTGGTGGAAAATATATGGAAGAACAGATGAAGATGAAGAACATAAAGCTCCTTTCCGTTCGAAAACTTGAATTTGATGTAGAATCAATCAATCCCAAAATTGAAGTTAATGTAGAATCAATTGCTCCCAAAATTCTTTCCTGGTTTGTAATATACTTTTACTATAGCATTTTACGGTAGAATCCATCATTAAAGCCTAAGCACACTTAATGCAACATTCTTTTCTAATTTTTAGGGAGTGATTGAGGGAATATTAACGAATGGTACATCAGTTGTAGGAAAAATATGGATTATGCGGGTAATTTAAATACTATGCATATTTTTGATAATAAAGCTTCATATATGATATAGATAAGAAAAAATCTACGAGAAAAATCTCTGAAAAATTTCCTACTTAAACGAGCTCAAGTTAATTTTAAACCAATATCTTTACTTTTTCATTTGGCAGTATCGTGATGTATTTTAACATATTTTTCCGAAATATTCTCTATTTGTGTTTTCTATGATTGCTTCCAAGTTCCAATTATGTAATTCTTCTCTTAGAAATTGCATTAAGTCAAAGACAACATATACACTACGGTTAATTGGTTCATCAAGAACATTTAAAAAATAAAAAAAGAGACACTGAGGAAGAAATTATTTCATCCGGAACTTCACCGATACTAATTTCTTTTTTCAATCACTTCACGAATACCATTCAAAAAGTGAATTTGGTTCAACTTTAATCTTCATTTTCTTTTAGATTATGATTGAATTCAACTTCAAAAATGATTGTTTTATGTACTGACTCATTATTCAGCAGCATTTCTTGGATAGATAACTTGAAAGAATTTCAATGCTTCACTAAATTACATAAGTTAACGTCTAACAAACCAAAGTAAACCGTGAAAATGGCCAAGAATATATGCCAAGCAGAATGCTATAATAACAAAGTCTAATATATTTAAAGGTAAACATTGACTTTGACGAAAAAGAATATTAATAATAGTAATAGGGACATGTAGTTTAGTGTTTTTGTTGGTTAAGGAAGTCTTGATTGATCACGCCCAACTATGCCTTATAAAAAGGACAATGCATCATTGTAAATATAACCTGAGTATTAAGTCCAGAGTCGAATCCATAGAAAACTAACCTATCAATCACTATTAGACCTACTAAATTCTTTGTAATCAACTTCCCCAAATATTTTGAATAATAGTTGATAGTGTCTTTAATAACTAACAATGTCAGTAAATAAACACCTATAAACTAAAGATGTTAAGTTGTAAATAATGATTAGAAAGCGCTAAGGTAATGATTTCCCATATGGATGGAATTTCTTCAATTTTGTTTCATACAAATTCACAAACACATCTCTATCAATCATGAACACTAATTTTACTGTAAATCTCTCCCGAGTAATCACAACAATAGACTAAGTGCACTCTCCCGAGATACACTAGCTAACTTTGTTTATTACAGTTCACTTAAGATTGCACCTAAGGCTTAGTTATTCTTAATCCCTCCTTTAAACCCGCCGTTATAGATCCCTCTTATACTTTGGGAGTTGTGTTGTTCAACAATTACCTAAATATGCACTCTCTTCCGAGTTATGCACACTAAATAACTAATTGAGGATCCTGTCAATTAACTACAACAAACACATAGTTGAACAAATAGAGATTAAAACTGGAAATTTGTATTCACATAAACAAGAAGTCCATCCCTCAATAGGTTCCATCAAAACCCTAGATAAAAGATTTAGCTACTCATAACTATGGGTAAATAAACTAGAACCATATTCATAATCGTAATTGCAAGAAAAATAAATTAGAAGAAGATATGATGTTTTGGGTGATCTCTCACATTTCTTTTTCTTGCCAAAGTGCTCTCTAAAATAATACATGCCTCCTTTTGGCGAAGTCTAGTGTTTAAAATAGGATTTTAGGCTAAAAATAACGTATTTTGCACTTAAGTCCCTGAAGTTTTTCGCCTTTGCCATGGTTCTGCTGCGGTTACGCCATAACCGTGGCCAAACACCCTCTCTTATTCTTCATTTATCCGCGACTGCACTCTGCCGCGGTTTTGACACAGTTACGGTGAGACCGCGTCAGTTCATCTCCAGGCCTGGCTTGAGCTGCCTTCTCGTGGTTCATTTGGAAAATATTTTATGATTGAATTCTTTTTCTCCATATTTGATCCCAAAATACTCCGTAGCCTTTTCGTGTCATATATAACCTGCAAAGCATGAAAAGAGATAATCAGAGCATTTTGTTATCACTTTTACCATCAAAACTATACAAGAAGGTGGTCTTTTAGGGCCTTATTATAGTTAAATTCACCTATTATCAACACCCCGCACTTAAACCTTTGCTCGTCCTCGAGCAAGCTAAACCACACTTCTAGCCCTAACCGCTAGATGCATTACCCCAATTTTATGTCACACCCGCCATTATGAAGGAACAACCTAAGTAGTACAACAATCATACCTCATATGCATACTCTAACGCCATGACACACTCGTACTTACTCTAGTTACTTTAAAAAGAGGTGAAAACTCACTTTTTCTTCCTGAGTCACATGCCCTCACATCACAATTCTTAGAGAAGTTCCACACACATAAAATTCAAACAATAAGGAAACAAAGATATACAAAATTCACTCACTCTTAGCAAAGAATATTCACATGCCACACAGATACACCATAAGCTTTCCCTTAGTGTAATACTCTACTAATCGAGCTATTCAATACAAGATCAAGAGGTCTTTATTTGGTTATAATGTAGGATAAGGGATGGGTAGGATAGATTTGGATATAGAATTCCCCACTGCACACACATCAAATTTATCAGGCACTCATCAAATGAATTCCCCACCACTGAGAAGTCATCCATGAATACCTCCATTATGTCCTCTACCATGTCAGTGAATATGGCCATCATGCACCGTTGGAATGTGGCGGGTGCATTGCATAGGCCAAAGGACATCCTTCTGAAAGCATAAATACCATACGGGCTGGTGAAGGAGGTCTTCTCTCTGTCCTCCGGTGCAATGGAGATTTGATTGTACCCTGAATACCCATCCAGAAAATAGAAGTGTGACCTCACTGTCAGTCTGTCCAACATCTGATCAATGAAGGGAAGTGGAAAATGGTCTTTCCGGGTGGCAAGATTTAACTTCCGATAGTCCATACAAATTCTCCAACTTGTAACGGTTCTTGTAGAGATCAATTTATTGTTTTCATTTTTCACAACTATCATGCCACCCTTTTAAGGAACATATTGAACTGGGCTCACCCATCTACTATCATAGATTGGGAAAATAATTCCCGCATCTAATCACTTTATTACCTCCTTCTTTACCACTTCCTTCATTATTGGGGTTCACCCTCCTCTGGTGTTCCCTGAAAGGTTTGTGACCCTCTTCCAGCAGAATCTTGTGCATGCAGTAGGCGGGGCTAATCAACTTGATGTTAGCCATGGTCTGCCCAATGGCAATTTTGCACTCCTTTAGTACCTGTAAGAGTTGTTGAGCCTGCACATCTTACAAACTAGATTAGATAATAACAGGTAATGTGGAGTTAGGTCCCAGAAATTCATACTTGAGGTGGGCCGATAATGGCTTTAACTCCAACTTTGGTAGTTCTTCGATGGATGCCTTGGCTGGAGGGGTTTCTCTCTTTTCCAAGTGCAAGGGCTCAAATTCTAGATTTCTGTCCCATAACCCTCTACCTTCTAATGCCAACACCCATTCCGCCAGATCCTCAACATTCACTTCATCCAAGTTCATCAAACATGCAGAAAGGGGGTCGTCAATAGTCAACACCTCATCATCAGACTCTACTATTAGATCCACAACATCAATAAGAGAGCAATTGGCGAATTTGCTTGGTCGCCTCATAGACTTCTGCACATTAAATTTTATTTCTTCATCATTGAGTCTCATCTTGAGCTCCCCAGTCTCACAATCAATTAGAGCTCTCCCCTTGTCCAGGAGTGGTCTTACTAAGATTATAGGAATTTCTTCATCCACTTTGCAATCTAGGATTACAAAATCTGCAGGGAACACAAATTTCCCTACCTGAATCAGCACATCATCTAGGAACCCAGATGATCGTTTCACGGTCCTGTCGGCTAGCTGCAACATGAAGGTGGGTCTAGCTCTCCCAATGCCTAAGCTCTTATAAATAGCTAGGGGCATAAGATTAATGTTGGCCCCTAAATCACAAAGTGCCTTAGCAAAGGCAAAATTACCAATAGTGCATGGAATTGTAAAGCTCCCTGTATCAGACAACTTTTCTGCAATTGGTCTAGTCACCACTGCACTACAGGTTTGAGTAAGTGTAACCGTGGCCAAGTCTTGAAATTCAAACTTCCGGGACATAAAGTCCTTCATCATTTTTGCATATCCAGGCATCTCCTTTAAAGATTCCATTATTTACCTGGATTTGTTTAAGCATTTCAAAGAATTTCTTATACTGCTCCTCCTTCTAATTCTTGGCCAACCTCTGCGGAAAGGGTACGGGAGGTCTCTTATTTCCAATCACTTGGGACTAATTTTTATCAGCTATGATCTCAACTATTAACTCCTGTGATGGCTCATATACTTTCTCGGTCTCATGCTGAATGCTCTTTTTTTCCTGACAGGGTGGACTGTCACCTCTGTCAGTTTAGTTGACCGATCCAGCTCAATGGGAACTGGAATGAGTGTCTCAGCCTGTCTAGTTTCTCTAGCTCTCTCTTGCTCTACATCCAGACCTCTGCCATTACATAGACTCACCGCCATCAACTGCTTTGGGCCCTGATCTTTTGGATTTATCTGGGTGTCTGCAGGTAATGTCCCCTGAGGACGATTGTTCAGAGACATTGAAATCTGGACCATTTGCACTTCAATATTTTTGATTCCTGCATCATGTGCATCTACTCTATCATTTATTTTTACATTGGACCTAATAACCTGCTACATCGTTGCTTCAAGTCTGGAGAACACATCTTTTTGCCTTCCACCGTGCTGCTGTTGAGGTGGGTGATACCTTTGCTGCTGATTGTGATTGTTGTACCACGGTGGCCTCGGATAAGGTTCCATGTTGTTGGGGGGTCTCATACCTCCCATGTTTCTAGTGTTAAAACTGTGGCTGAGCTGGCCTATATTGCTGCTGATTCTACTGACCGGAGTTCAGATTACCCTATCTTTAGCCGTCATAGTTCGACACATAGTTCATGTCTTCAGGGTGCTGATGATGATGATCGTATCTGCATTCCAAGGATTACCAATTGGCTGGCTAATGCAAGATGTGCACAAGCCCCCATTGGTAGTATCTGCAATATACACTTGCTGTTTCTGCCCTGATGCCTCCTCCATTTTGGTGAGTATGCTCATCTATGTCAATAGGGTCTCCATATTTTTAGCCAAGGAATTTTATGGGTCAAGCGGCACTGAGTGTACCACTGGAGTGATATGTGCATTTTTGGTTGTCCATCCCGAGTTCTGTGCCATCTTGTCAAGCACACTCTGACCTTCTCTCCATGTTTTGCTCAAGAATGCCCCACCAATTGAGGCATCCACAATGTTCTTTATGCTAACTTACAATTCCATGTAAAACCGATGTCCCAACATCTGATATGGAATACCATGGTGTGGACATATAACCAACATTCCTTTAAACCGGCCCCATGTCTCATGCAGTGTCTCTATTGGTTTCTGTTTAAAGCTCACGATCTCATCAATTTGTTGAGCTGTTTTGTTGGGCGGGTGGAACTTGTTGTAGAATTGCTTGACTAACTAATCCCAAGTTGCTATAGAGTTTATGGGAAGTGAGTTTAGCTAGACCTGGGTAGCTCCTATCATTGAGAATGGAAACAATAACAACTTAATTGCTTCCGGAGTTACATTTGGCTGCCTTTGAGTTTTGCAGATAGAGAGGAAGTTCTTGAAGTGTTGCTGAGGATCTTCAACTTGTGTCCCAGAAAAGAGTCCCTTGTTTTGCAATAAGTGTAGCATGTTATTCGTGATCTGGAACGATTCAGCTTGTATCGCGGGCACAACAATGGCAGTGGCCAGATTGTCAGCTGTGGGTTGTGCCCAGTCATAGAGAACAACTTCTTGCACTATTGGTATAACGGGTTGTTCGTCGTGATCGCCCATCACTATTTAAAATTTCTCGATGAGTGGTTTCTGGTTGTTCTTCCGGTTGGCCCGATTCATTGGCCTTGAAAAATTTCTCGGGATCTGAAATTGCTTCGTATAATTCACCAGATCTCGATGAGTTTCTAGGCATGCACCTATGCAACCAAGTCAACAACCGTTAAAATTTCAATAAAAAATTGGGTATAAAGAAAACTGAATACACTAAGAATTTTTGTATTTCTTTCAATTGTAATTGATAATTTGGTTAATTCCCCGGCAACATCACTAAATTTTGGCCACGCCCAACTATGCCTTATAGAAAAGACAATGCGAACGTTTCAAATATAACCTGAATATTAAGCCCAGAGCCGAATCCATAGAGAATTAACCTACTAATCACTTTCGTTAGACCTACTAAACTCTTTGTAATCAACTTCCCCAAACGTTTTGAATAACAGTTGATGGTGTCTTTAATAACTAAGATTGATAGTAAATAAACTATAAATTAAAGATGTTAAGTTGTAAACTCTGATTAGAAAGCGCTAAGGTAATGATTTCCCCTATTGATGGAATTCCTTCTGTTTATGTTTCATACAAATTCACCAACACATATCTATCAATCATGAGCGCTATTTTTACCGTAAATCTCTCATGAGTAATTACAGTAATTTACTAAGTGCACTCTCCTGAGATACACCAGCTAGCTTTTTTATTACAGTTCTCTTAAAATTGCATCCAAGGCTTTGCTATTCCTAATCCCGCCTTTAAACCCGCAATTATAGATCTCTCTTATACTTTGGGAGTGGTATTGTTCAATAATTACCTAAATATTCACTCTCTCCCGAGTTATACACACTAAATAGGCACAACTAATTGAGGATCCTGTCAATTAAATACAACAAACACATAGTTGAACAAATAGAGATGAAAACTAGCAAATTGTATTCACATAAATAAGAACTTCATCCCTCAATAGGTTCCATCAAAACCCTAGACAAAAGCTTTAGCTACTCATAACTATGGGTAAAACCCTGAAGTTTTCCGCCTTTGCCGTGGTTACGCCATAACCGCGGCCAAACACTCTCTCTGATTCTTCATTTGTCCGCGACTGCACTCTACCTCGGTTCTGCCGCGATTACGGTGGGACCGCGGCAGTTCATCTCCAGGCCTGGCTTGAGCTGCCTTCGCGTGGTTCATTTAGCGGATATTTTACGATTGAGTTCTTTTTCTCTATATTTGATCAAAAAAATACTCCATAGCCTTCTCTTGTCATATATAACCTCCAAATCATGAAAAACGCTAATAAGAGCATTTTGTTATCACTTTTACCATCAAAACTATACAAGAAGGTGATCTTTTAGGGCCTCATTATAGTTAAATTCACCTATGATCAATACCCCACACTTAAATCTTTGCTCGTCTTCGAGCAAGTTAAACCACACTTCTTGGCCTAACCGTTAGATGCATTACCTAAATTTTATGTCACACCCGCCATTATGAAGGAACAACCTAAGCAGTGCAATAGTCATACCTCAGACGTAGACTCTAACGCCATGACACACGCGTGCTTACTCTAGTTACTCTAAAGAGAGGTGAAAACTCACTTTTTCTTTCTAAGTCACATGCCCTCACATCACAATTCTGAGAGAAGTTCCATACACATAAAATTCAAGCAACAAGGAACCAAAGATAGATAGAATTCATTCAGTCTCAGCAAAGAACATTCACATACCACACAGATACTCCATAAGGTTGCCCCTAGTGTAATACTCTACTAATCGAGTTGTTCAGTCCAAGATCAAGAGGTCTTTATTTTGTTATAATATAGGCTAAGAGACGGATATGATAGATTTAGATATAGTGAATAACCGAATCTAAGGGGCGTACACAAAACAATCATGATACATAATATGAGACAGAGGGAGTATATATTTTAGTTTCTGTGTCCGTGACAAAAGATCTTTTATATTTTAGATCATTTGAAAGATAACTATAAACGACCGTCCATAACATTAACCACTAAAAAAAATAAGGCAAATAATTTATATAATAGGTTGAAATACATTTAAAATGTAATTTTTTTAATACAGCCACTACATGTAAACGATCAATGGTGCTTACATCGACATTCTTTATACAATCGGTACATATAAAATACCAGTGGTGCTTACGTCAACCAAATACCACAATAACCGAAAGACGGCCAGAAGAATAGATATTTGTTTTACATATTGAAAGGTTTAAAATTAATTTAATTCATAAGCAGACGAAGACTCAAAACGTCAAATATGTTTCAAATTTGATGTTCAATCTCTTTTTGGTTCTAGTTGAATTCAACTTCAAAAATGATTTGTCTTATAGCTATTTAAGTGATTTCTCAAAAATGACTTAAATATGACTAGTTTTAATTAAACAATGTAAGAACTAGTCAATAAAGACTTACAAAGTTAAATTCTAACTATTTAAGTAATTTCCCAATCTTTTTCACAAGTTTCCTAAATTCCGACCTGAACCCACGTGCTCGGAGTCCGAAATTTTTCAAAGAAAATTGTTCTCTATAACCTAAGGATCACAAATATATAATTTCTAGTTCATTACATAGTAAATTATATAGTTAAATCTTAGTTTTACTAAAACCCTAGGTCTAACACTAATCCTTAATTTTTACTTAATTTTTAGTGTTAATTCTATTTATTATGCGTGTATTTAAGCTAAGAGTGTAGAGAAATTACTTACCTTATCAACCTATGTTGAAACCCTCTCTTGGAAGCTCTCAAATTGCCCAAATGTGTAATGAGAAATGATGAAAATGGGGTTGAGTTCGTATTAAATGAACCCCTCCGCCCCAGCTATTTTTGCTTCTGCGGGTGGATTTAGGTTTCTGCGGAATCCGCTTCTGCGGAGATTGGGCGGCTTTTGAAAATCTGGACCGCTTCTGCGGTCCCTAGGTCGCTTCTGCGGTCCCTAGGCCGCTTCTACGGTTTTCCGTAGCCTACCCTGCTTCGTTTCTGCGATCAACTGATCGCTCATGCGGTCCCGTTCTGCAGTCCACGAGCCGCAGAAGCAATTATGACAGAAGCAGGATACTTTGGTTCTTTTCAAATGCTAACTTCATTCGATCCTCGACCAATTAACACTCGGGGCTTCCGAGCCCCGCCCGAACATATCAACTAGTCTGAAATCATGAGACACACCTACTCGAACCCTTAAAACACGTCTTAACTGATATTTCAGACCTGTACCAAGTTTCTGAACTAAAATTCGAGCCTGATAACTAGGAAATCAATGATTACTTAGTATATTTAATTCCTTAAAACTTCAAGATAACAATTTCACAGAAAAATTCATTACTCGAGCTAGGGACCTCGGAATTCGATTCTGGGCATACGCCCAAGTCCCATATTTTTCCACGGACCCTCGAGGATTGTCAAATAACAAATCCGGATCCGTTTCCCAAGAAAATTGACAGAAGTCAAACTTGGCCTTTTTAGAAAGACTTAAAGAAGCAAATTGACATATTCTTGCTCAAAATTCTTCTAACTTCCAAACCAACAATTCCCGCAAGTCATAAATTAGTTAAAGCAAGTATAGAAAATTTTATTTAAGGGAATGGAGTTCTAAAATACAAAACGACCAATCGGGTCGTTACAGGTATGATGTGCTTCTTTTTATTCTATTTTGTCAGTTTAAAGTCTAATCCTCTGTTATTTTTTCATTTTCTTTTTCTATCTTGTTGTATTCTTTTGGGTTATATTATCTAAGGGAAAATGACTCCATATATTCGTTTTGAAAAATAACAATAAAAAAATACTATATTTTTTGTATGTATATATATTTTGTATGTTATATGCAAAAATTATATAAATTTTATCGATTTTTTCGGCTACCAAATATAAATAATTTCTGGTGCGGGCTAAAAGTTATAATACCATCTTTAGTAGTTCTATTGTGATAAGCTATTCAGAAGAATGAACAGAAAGACATTTCTCAAGTAGATTGCAGCTTGGAATATTATGCATCTGAACTTCTATGGATTTGAATTTATAGGGGAAACTGTCAAAGGAATTTAATATATTTTTTATATTTGAGAGATATTAGTATAATTTAATGACTTAGAGGATGAAAATAAATTATTTAATAGTAAAAGGTTGGTAGATATTTCTTTTTATATTTTAAAACTAAACGAGCAAGGTAGATTAATTTCATTTTGCATTTTATTTCATTCTTCTTATTTTATGAAAGCATTAATATTTGAAGAGAAAATTTAATTTACAGTCACATACTAAATGTACAGAGTACAAAATCGTATCTTAAATTAATACAGATATGCACGTAAAGAGATCAAGTTTTCTTGATCATTTTAATCTCTTGATCATTTTCTTTCTTTACATATTTTTATAAGAAAACTGAGAATAAAATATTTCACTTTTATAAATATATTAGATTCGAAGACTAAAAAAGTGTTTAAGATTTTAGTTTGAAATATTATAATATTCAGATATTATAAAAAGTTAATGATTTAATTTAACGATATCTTTATTACTGCGCGAGGCATGGACAAATTAATTAGTTACGGATAATTTTATTCAAATACTAAAAAGTCAACCTTGTTATCTTAAATACTTTAATTATGTTTACACTAATGCAATCAATACTATAACTGCCGAAATTCTTTATAAAGTCTATTTAATTCAAAATTCTGTTAGAGTACAAATTTTGCCAAACAGTTAAAAATCGTGGTATCAAAATAATATAGAGTTATGAATCTAGAAGAAAATATGATGTTATTATCGTACCTAAATTTGGCAACCAAATCTTGGATGAGAATTAGCATCTCCAGTTTGGCAAGTTCATTTCCTGGACAAGCATGGGCACCATTGCCAAATGGCATATGATACTGAAAGAAAATTTTGAAATCACTCGTTTGAAAATATTTTGAAGGAAAGATGAAATCCATTTCACGCAATATCTGTTTGAAGAGTTTATTTTACTGATTTGTTAATTTTATCCTATGTGTCTCTTCGTATTTTCTATAAAGCAAATTGTATTGGGAAAATTTGGTTCCTTATGTTCCTATGCTATCTATACACGTCCTCGGTGAAGAAAGCGGCCTAATTATGGTCGACTCGAGGAAGGCCGGCCTCAGACAGTAGACGAACCTAGTGACATGACTCACAGCTACGTCGTTTCAAGCTCTGACGCTCGTACACTGAGGCCACCAACCCTTGTACTTTTCTTTGAGTATTTCGAGGAAGATCCCTTAATATATAAAGGGGACCTCCCCTTTGTAAAGACCCATATGTATTTTACTATTGAAAATATACAACTCTCTCTCTATCTGACTTTGTTTCTCTCTCTCTCCTGTGCAAAGTTTACTTCTTGTGTTATTGTTCTTGTATCACGAATTACTCACACTATAATCACAAATCTTGTCACTCTATGCTCTCTAGTTCATATTACTCTTGATTCCGATTAACCCATATTATTTTTGATTGTTTTAGAGCTACTTAAGTACTTGCATAACTTTTTAGCCAAACAATTTGGCGCCGTCTGTCGAATTTCGAGAATCAAAGCTATAGTTTGCTTCTAGAATTTCGCACGCTCAGCACCGGCACACAAGAGTGTCATACTGGTGGCCGCCTCCTCACAATTCTCTAACAAGTTATAGTGGCTTGGAATCACTATGCGACGAGAGGACTGGCCGGCCACCATCTCCACCTGGTCCAAGGACCCACTCCTTTGCCCACATCCTCCGTTGCAGCCCCCGGGCCCGCCACATCCACGCTTTCACTCCTTCTCTCCATGGACTCCCTCCTAAGAGCGGACCTCCATGAGCGAATGGCCTCTACCATAAAGACCAGTCTAGATTCAGGGCGGGATGGCATAACCTTCCATGTCTGAGTGGCCAAAGCCTTGCCGGTAAGAATCCGACGCTGCCTCATCTCTAATGTCTCCTCCTCCTCACGGTCCCCCTTTGTGGGATGCAGAGCCGGCTTAGATGGATTCGGTTCGGCAGTAGACGTCCTTATGGGGGCAACCCCAGGAACGGTCTCAGGAACAGCTGCATGTATCTCCATATGCGTTGTTTCAGGTACGACCCCCAGTACGGCCTCATGTGCTATCTCTGGAGCCGCTTCTAATGTGACCTCTTGTCTTGAAGGGGTCAAACCACTGCCCCTGGACGTACCAACAAGGATCATATCCTCCTCAAGGTCAGATACCGCTCTAAAAGGGGCGGCCACGGTCTTTTTCTTCTTTTTCTTCTTCTTCTGCACCTTTTTAGAGGCGTCCTGGCCTGCCAAAGCATGCATGAGACGGGCAAGAAAATAAAGGGGAACCCCCAAACCATAACCAAAGGAAAAATTGGGTAAGGTCGTTACCTGTCGGTCCATAGAGCTTAAGGAATTCAGACCAGGAACGACATTCTTCTGCAAACGGAATCAACGCTTGCACCCACAACCTAATGTCGTCGACCCTACGAAGAGGGCGAGCTGTCACTGCATGAAAGCAAAGGGAAATTTACGATGAAGAAACCGAACAAAGTAAGGTTGTCTTAATAAAAGTTACGCATAGTAATACTTACATGCATCGTTCCACACCTCTCGAAACCCTTAAGGGTTGGACACAAGGTGCTCGGTACGCACATAGAAAAATCTCGTCCAAAATTTGTGGTTGGCCTTGTCGTCCACCTGTGACACAAAGCTCTTCTTGCCCTGACTCCTTAACTGGAGCATCGAGCCTCTCATAAAGATTGCACTGAACATTGGTAGGAGGTGATAAACGGTAACCTCATTCCCAGCCTTTGCCACGTAGATGGTAAGCACCCTACACACCTTCAACGCGTACAGAGTAAGCTGGGCCGGGCACGCCCCGACCAACGACAGAGCTCTTCTGCCAAGGGGTAAAGCGGGAGGCTGTACCCAATTCTAAAGGCGTACTCGTAAAATGCACAGTACCCGGGCATGTGCACATTAGCATGGTTTAGCCCAGCAGGGACCATCTCAACATGATTAGGAATATTATACAATTTCATATGAGCGGCCAAGTGAGACGGCATCATGTCACTGTGCTCCCAAGGAGGGAGTTTACACTTGTTCTTGAAGTCCCTCCTTTTATCCATATCTAGGGGAAGCAAGTTGGTCGTTGATAGTGGAACAAAAGCTTCTTCGGCATCCTCATCATCCGAGGATGACGAAGCCCTAGAGAGAGCATCCTCCTTAGTCCTGGTGTCATCATGACAACGTTTAGCCAGCAAAAGTTATAAGAAAAAGGCGCCCTTGGTCGCGAGTTCGATTCCTAAGAACGGGAGTTTCAACAAAGAAAGAACAACGAGCACCAGAAAAAGATAAGGAAAATATTGGTAAAATACTCTCAGAAAAGGTTCGAAAGATGAATCAAGGTCAACTTCCCCTCTATTTGTATGAAAGGGTACACGAAAATTGAAAAGGCATGACTCGAAAACTGGTGCAGGAAACCCAAACGTCACGTCATAACCTGAACCGTCTCGGAAGCAGGAGTAATGATCATGCACATGATCGATTACGTCATCTTAAAAAGGAACCCCAAAAAGGAAGTAATGTGTCAACGGCTTAACCTCTTCACATATGGGCACGCCTTTTACAGGGTATCCACAGGAACGGCCAAATTTCAAGAAGTGTCGAGCATGTATGTCCGTTCATTGAAGACGCCTCTCGACTACGTCTCCAACAAACGGAGGGACTATATGTATTGGGAAAATCTGGTTCCTTACGTCCCTACACTATCTACACACGTCCTCGGTGACGAAAGCGACCTAATTATGGTCGACTCGAGGAAGGCCGGCTCAGACAGTAGACAAACTGAGTTACATGACTCACAGCGATATCGTTTCAAGCTCCGACACTCGTACACTGAGGCCACCAACCCTTGTACTTTTCTTTGAGCATTTCGAGGAATGTTCCTTAGTATATAAAGGGGATCTCCCCTTTGTAAAGTCCCATGTGTATTTTAATAGTGAAAATATACAACTCGCTCTCTCTCTATCTGACTTTCTTTCTCTCTCTCTCTTGTGCAAAGTTTACTTCTTGTCTTATTATTCTTGTATCACGAATTACTCACACTATAATCACAGATCTTGGTCACTCTAGGCTCTCTAGTTTATATTACTCTTGATTCTGATTAACCCATATTATTTTTGATTGTTTTAGAGCTACTTAAGTACTTGCATAACTTTTTAGCCAAACACAAATCAGTTGCATTTATATTTTAGTAAAAATATGAATAATGTCATTGATGGAGATAACACATAAACTGAGAAAATATTCAATGAAAAAAGTTTACATATTAAGACATGAACGAGGATAAAATAATCAAAATCCCATCTTAATTAATTTTTCTTAAAGGGCGTGCACAAGAGAATCATGAAATATAATATGAGAAAGAGGGAATATCAATTTAGTTTCTGTGCATTGTCAGTGACAGAAGATTTTATACTTTAGATCATCTGAAAGATAGCTATAAACAACCGTCTATAACATTAACCACTAAAAAAAATAAGGCAAATAATTTATATAACATGTTAAATACTTAGCAATGTAAATATTTTTTATACAGTCAGTACTTATAAAATAAGTAAAATAGCTTCCGCTTCATTTAAACTTGTATCCGTTTTTCAACTCGGTAAAGGATGTTACGCATTTCCTATTTGAACGCTTCAACTCATTCATTTGCACAATTTTAAAATCTTTTGATCGTTGACCGCGGTTACATGACAGCAATGTAACTGAAAAAATGTATGCAAATCACTCTTGTGAAGCGCGTGTATACAATGAATATGAGAAAGAAAAAATACTAAAATTACAAATAATAAATAAAATGAAATAAAAGCAAAAGATAAAATTAAAAACAAAATAAGGAAAAAGGAATTTCCAGAAACCCTCTTTCTCCGTCGTCATCTCTATCTCATTCATTCATTTTCTTCAAAAGTTTTCCCTTACTCAAACATCACATTTAAAATCATCATTATCACTTCTGTATAGCTCAAAGTTCTCACACCCTTTGCAAGCATAAGACAATAAAATTAAATCGAGGACCAATCATAGAAAATCATAATTACCAAAAGATGAAATGGAAAATACAAGAGACAAAAGTTATCAGTTTATGAAGTCTAAGGTTATAGAAGCCTTCGCCAACTTTGATAGGCATCGCATTGCAAGCAAATAGAGTAGAAAGCTTACCTTTTCTTTCTATTAGAGTTGCAAGCTTGTTGTAGTCGGTCCTACGGGGAGAACCTTGCTTTTGGCTAAGCTCTTTATTTACCATTTTTCATTCCCCCCCCCCCCCCCCCTCAAAACTACAAATTAACAAACACTACTGGAACGGCACGATAGCAATACCATAACAGATATACTTACCGACAAGAGAGAGCGAGACTGACCTACCCAAGAGAGAGAACGCAAGAGTGACTCCCCCTATCACTTAAATGGATCTTTTATTGATAATATTGATTTGGTCTGCCTATCCATGGAGAGGTTTAGAGCCTTACAATGATATTCTTTTCTTTTAGAAGTGGAAGTGAAGAAGAAGGAGCAGCCCCCTTATTAGGGTTCTTTCTCTTAGTATTTATAGTTGTGAACCTTGCCAGCTGGCGTTGGACGACCGTGGTCGTGTTGAATGGATGCCCGTCAACGGTGAATAGGCCGTGGCCTCGTTTATTAAGCCAAATGATCTTCGAGTGCTTATTATTTACGAATGGTTATGCCATTTGCTAGCCCGAATAGACTTAAGAGCAAATTAATCTCATTAATTATCATGAGTCAAGCTTTGACCCATACAGTTAGTCCCTCCGCTTATTGAGGTCGAGACCTGGTCGAACTCGATGAGCGTACATCATCGACGTGGCTCAAGATGGATCGGAGAGGGAGGTTGAAATGGCGTTTCGGCTGTGACATAGGACAGTCGTAGCCGCTTATATGTTGGAGATTGTACCGTTGGAACTACCGGTCTTAATCATTTTGTGCGATAGTTCTGGGCTAAATCGAGTAAGAGGCCTTAATTAGATTTCATAAATGGCCTTAACCATTTTATTCGCTGGAGATGGCCGTAGCCACTTGCATATTGGGGGTGACCATAGCCATTTATACTTGGAGGATGGCCGTAGCCATTTTCATTTAGGTGACGGCCGTAGCCATTTGCTTACTTATAGGATAGCCGTAGCCATTTTATATTTGAGGGAACGTTTGTAGCCATTTACACTTGGAGGATGGCCGTAGCCATTTATATTTAGGAGATGGCCCTGGACATTCGCACTTGAAGCAGGGTCGTAGCCAGTTATACTTAGGAGGCGGCCATAGCCATTTGTATTCTGGGGGTGGTCGCTTGATGTTTTCATCCAGGGCCGTGTCCGTTGGCGGCCGTGGAGGATATGGGCGTGCTTGGTGTGCACTGCAATGATTCTCTGTGTATGGTGGCATACTAGATGCCTTTCCAACATACCCAGGTCGTTAAACCCAATTCGAAGGCGAAGCATCGATTGACGGTTGCAAAACCATTTCGTGATATCTGTCATAATGACACCCATTATTATGGATTTGAACCATTTTGCGGGTGTTTGTTCATTTAATGGTGACATTTGGAATTCGTGAAAGCCACTTTTATAGTATAAATAATGAGTTATGTCATCCATCCTCACTTTGCAGTTATCTGTCTAAGTAAGATTTCTGAAGAAGCAACTTTTCTCACTCTTTTTTCTGTCTTCTTTCACTCAATCTCCATCTTTGTTTCTTCTTTGGTGAATCTTGTTCATTCATTGCCCAGTAATCAGCGATGGAAAGCAGTTCTAACACAGAGCTTTCTCCGGTGACTCTTCCAGCAGTTGGTGGGTCTTCTGCGGTGGCGAGGGCCACTGAACCGGCGAAGACTGATAGGATCCCGTCAGCAGTCGATATCCTATCTCTGCCCGGGGGCCCGATGACTAACTTTACCGCCGATGAGGGGGAGGATCAGGTTGACGAGGCCCTGTTAATTGGTGCGGTGGGCCTTGCCCAACTGAGGGAGCAGTGGGGTATTCCTCGCTTCACCGACATTTCCCTTGCTAGGAGCAAGGAGAGGGTGCATACCGACCGCCCTGGATATTGCGTTTTCTACGCTTGTCCTTTAAGATTAGGGTTTCAAGCTTCCCCTTCCGGCACTGGTAGCGGATTTTTGCTGTTATTACGAAGTGTGTCCTGGGCAACTCGTCCCTTTTGTTTTGAAGCTTCTCGCTATTACGAAGTGTGTCCTGGTGCGAAGAGAAATAATGCTGAGGCACGTGGTGACTCTGTACGCCCCTCAAAGGGTCCGCGGGACCATGATTTGGATGGTCCCTCGTGGGGCCCAGGGTTTGACTGATGAGCTAGACGACCTGGTCAACCCTCATTCTTATGAGAACTTTTTCTATATCAGGACCGAGCATTTGGTGGGGAATGTCAGACACTACCCAGAGACTTGGAATCATATATGTGAAGTTTATTTTCGTTGGGTCCTTCCCTTTGCTCTTTCTTATTTGTGCTCTAAAGGGTGTTAATTTTTGCCTTGCGTTTGCAGCTGAGCGGGCACCCCCGGCCCCTCTGTCTGGCATTGGCGAATGGGTCGAGGCCATACTCCCTCAGATATCGAGGGTTCGTAGGTGGCCGGCCTTCTGGGAGAGGCATGGCCGTAGGCCAGTCGCGGGTGAGTGTTTGAGTTATTGCATCGTTCTTGTTTAGTCGTGCTGAGTTTCTCTTCTCTTAATTTATTTTCTTTTGTTAGTCAGAGGCGGTGCGCCTTGTAAGGGCTCCTCATCTTGCTTTTCCGCAGGCCGGGTGCGACTGCTAAATTGGTTGTGGCGCCAACACCACGCCCAGTTCCGAGGACGACTTCAGCTGAATCATCGACGGACCAGTCCCCAGCGCTGTCTTCAACGAGGGTCGAGGCGTCTTCGGGAGATGTTTTCCCTAGGGCGGAATCACCATTTGATGCGGAGGAGGAGGAGGAAGAGGAGAGACCATTGGTGAGGCGAAGAGTCGCTTTCACGCCCACCGCGGTGGTGGTACATTTGGATTCTCCGCCGTTGGATGCTGTTGGGGGAGGGGCGGCTTCGCCTGCCCTTGAGGGCGAAAACACAATAGGGGTTGCCCCGATCGGCTCGAGCCATAGTGAATCAGTTGCTTTTCCGGCTACATCATCAGCTCCAACTGATGAGAGGGAGATTGGTTCCTTAGTGGATGCTTGGTTGGGGAAGCAAGTGTCAACCCTTTGGTGAGGGGAGAAGCTTCGACCTCCCAGCCGGTCGAGGAAGGACAGGATGCCGTGGGAGGGGGGTCAGATTCCAAGTCTGACCTGGAGTCTGATGACGTTCGCAGGCTCTTGGGAGGCTTTATGAACGCGACGGTGCATGCAAAGGGGCCGTACCGTTATGCTAAGATTCCTACCGGCCACAACTTGCTGCTCGAGGAGGACAATTTGATACCTATGTTTGCGCCCCTGTGCTCGGAGGAGGAGAGTAGGCCGCTGAGGGACGTCTCGGACGTCATATTAATGACCGAGGTGGCCGTGATGGGCTCTAGGGTATGTGTGGCGCTTCCCTTTTTGGTTTCCTTTCTTCCCTTGGTTTGTTTCTTTATCTTAAATGCTACTTTTGTATTGCAATTTTTTTCTTTTGGAGGTAGAGAGCATGTGCCGGGACAACGTCCGCTCGGGACTTTTCTTATGGGCGCTGGAGAAATATCGCCGCTATCGGGATAAGTATCGTGTGATGCGCGAGCGCCTGAGGAATGACCCTCGCAGCCGGGAGTTAGTTGAGGAGTTGGCGAGGCGGGAGCTTCTGGTGCGGAAAGCTCAGAGCAGGGTTACTGCTCTCAAAGAGCAACTTCGTCGTAGGGACGAGGAGTTGGAAGTTGAGAGAAATGCTGCAGCCGAGAAGGAGTGCCGGAGTCAGGAGGCTATGGCGGAGGCTTCCGAATCCCTGGTTAGGCAGGTGATCCAGCTGGATGAGGAGCTTACTGCTTCGAGGCGGCAAGCCAGGGACGCTTCGACGAAGGCTGGGGCATTGGAGGCAGCAGTTCACGATCGGGAGAGGGAGCGGGATATGGAAAGGTCTGGTGCGACTTTTAGAGTGGCGGGGCTGGAGGAACGCATCCGCGTTTATGAGCGGGATGCTCAAGTTGCGGCTGATCGGATTGCGGCCTTGGAGGATAAGAACCAACGCTTGAGGGATCAGGCGACTTTTTATGGCCCCGCTTGTGACCTTTGGTCGTTTGCTGAGGCCCAGGTTGATGTGTATAGGAAGTTGTGGCTGGCCGGTGTCGTGCCCAAAATTGTTTATGAGGGGCCTCGCCAAAAGGCTCGTAAAGCTCGTCTTGGCTGTGGCTTCGACCTGGCCACTCTAGTGACCGATGATGGCACTGAGAGCGCGGATGATGGTGCGGGCAGTCGTGAGGGTGACACGGGTGGCGCTGAGTAGAATTGGTTTTTAGAGTTATGTTTTTTTATGTTGTTGTTTTTTGTTGCCGTTTGGATTTCTCCCTTTTTTTTGTTTTCCGGCCTTGACCGTATGTATAAATGGAGGTGACATGTTGTAAATAAGGCTGTGAATATATATATATATATATATATATATATATATATATATATATATATATATATATATATATATATATATATAATTCTATGTTCTTCTCAGGCTTTGTTTCGGAGTTTTCTTTTTCATTTATTCAATGGGGGAACGTGTTCACCTCCCTACGACTTTAGTCGTGATAATGTCGGTGGCCTTGGCCATGATGAAGTTGATAGTTTTGGTCGGTTAATGAATTTCGACTATTGTCGGGTCGTTTGCTTGCCTTAGTCAAAACTAGGTGGGCTGTTAGCGTCGACGGCCTCAGCCGTTATTGACTGCTTATTGATTTATCGTTTTTCTTTACTTGGCCTGAGTAAGTTGAATCCGTTGTTTGGTGAGGGCGGCGTATAGCCTTAGTCCCAGTTCGAGCATGGTCGAATTGCTGGCCGTGTCCTTGTAATTCGACTAGGGACGAACTCAACGCAGCCTAAATTTTAGTTTGAGTTAGGCGTACTTACTTGATTAGCGAAGATGCTTAACTTGTCCCTTTGTTCATAGGGGAATAGGTTTAGTAGCGTCCAACGGTAAGGTCGTTTGGCATGAGGCTTGGTTTATTCCGAGTTGAATTTTTGTGCGAGGTCGCGTGTCCTGCGTCGTTGTTCGACTGTAGTTGACCCTTTGCAATTTTGTTATTGAAGGCGCGTAGCCTGGGTCACTGTTTAAATCATAGTTGAACTTTTGGGCGAGGGCACGTAGCTCGAGTTGTTGTTCAACTGTAGTTGAACTTTCGCAATTTTGCTGTCGAAGGCACATAGCCTGAGTCCCAGTTCAACTGTTGTTGAACTTTGTTAATTTCGATGGCGAAGGCGCATAGCCTGAGTTTTGGTTCAATCGTAGTTGACTTTTTGGCGAAGGTACGTAGCCTGAGTTGCTGTTCAACCGTGGTTGAACCTCTGCAATTTTTTGTTGAAGGTACATAGCCTGAGTCCTCGTTCAACTTGTAGTTGAACTTTTTGGGCGAGGGCACGTAGCCTAAGTTGTTGTTCAACTGTAGTTGAATTCTTGCAATTTTGTTGTCGAAGGTACATAGCTTGAGTCCCAGTTCAACTCATAGTTGAACTTTTTGGGCGAGGGCACGTAGCCTGAGCTGTTTTTCAACCGTAGTTGAACTCTGGCAATTTTGTTGTCGAAGGCACATAGCCTGAGTCCTAGTTCATCTCGTAGTTGAACATTTTGGGCGAGGGCACGTAGCCTGAGTTGTTCAGCCGTAGTTGAATTCTTGCAATTTTGTTGTTGAAGGCACATAGCCTGAGTCCCAGTTCAACTCATAGTTGAACGTTTTGGGCGAGGGAACATAGTATGAGCTGTTGTTTAACCGTACTTGAACTTTTGCAATTTTGTTGTCGAAGGCATATAGCCTGAGTCTCAGTTCAACTCATAGTTGAACTTTTTGGACGAGGGCACGTAGCCTGAGTTGTTGTTCAACCGTAGTCGAATTCTTGAAATTTTGTTGTCGAAGGCACATAGCCTGAGTCCTAGTTCAACTTATAGTTAAACTTTTTGGGCGAGGGCACGTAGCTTGAGTTGTTGTTCAACCGTAGTTGAATTCTTGAAATTTTGTTGTCGAAGGCACATAACCTGAGTCACAGTTCAACTCGTAGTTTAACTTTTTGTGCGAGAGCACGTAGCCTGAGTTGTTGTTCAACCGTAGTTTAATTCTTGCAATTTTGTTGTCGAAGGCACATAGCCTGAGTCCCAGTTCAACTCATAGTTGAACTCTTTGGGCGAGGGCACGTAGCCTGAGCCGTTGTTCAACCGTAGTTGAACTCTTGCAATTTTGTTGTCGAAGGCACATGGCTCGAGTCCCAGTTTAACTCATAGTTGAACTTTTTAGGCGAGGGCACGTAGCCTGAGCCTGTTGTTCAACCGTAGTTGAACTCTTGCAATTTTGTTGTCAAAGGCACATAGCCTGAGTCCTAGTTCAACTCATAGTTGAACTTTTTGGGCGAGGGCACGTAGCCTGAGTTGTTGTTCAACCGTAGTTGAACTTTGCAATTTTGTTGTCGAAGGCACATAGCCTGAGTCCCAGTTCAACTCATAGTTGAATTTTTTGCCTTTTCACACGACTTGTTTTCTCGTGGGGGTGGGGGGTGGGGGAGGTTAGGTTTTCGTTTGGGGTCTTGTCTGATTTGTATGTAGCCTTCTTGGCTAGTTTGCAGAAGCCATTTGGTTATGGATCTTGGTTTCGTGCCACTTTCTGGCAGGGTCTCGTGTTAAAGGGACGAAGGTCTCTCGCCCATGTTCTCCCCTTGGGGGGGGGGGGGTATCTGCTTCTTTTTTTTCTACTTCTTCTTTTGCTATCTTGAGAATGGCGGGAAGTCAGGGCTTCGGGCTTTCGCCAGAGCTTTCGAGTTCCATTCGCCCGCTGTGCTACCTTGGCTCGTTCGAGCTGTGTTGCTTTCCTTTTTGGGTGTTCTCTTTCCATTTTTGGTCCAAGGATGAACTATGCAACTCTGCTATGAAGTCCCCACAGACGGCGCAAAATTGTTTAGCTCAAAGTTCTCACACACTTTGCAAGCGTAAAACAATAAAATTAAATCGATGACCAATCATAGCATATCGTAATTACCAAAAGATCAAATGAAAAATACAAGAAACAAAAGTTATCAGTTTATGAGAAGAGGGTTGAGATCTTTTATTGATAATATTGATTTGGTCTGCCTTTCCATGGAGAGGTTCAGAGCCTTACAATGATATTCTCTTCTTTTAGAAGTAGAAGTGAAGAAGAAGGAGCAGCTCCCTTATTAGGGTTCTTTCTCTTAGTATTTATAGTTGTGAACTTTGCCAGCTGGCGTTGGATGGCTGTGGTCGTGTTGAAGGAACGCCCGTCAACAATGAATAGGCCGTGGCCTCGTTGATTAAGCCAAGTGATCTTTGAGTGTTTATTATTAACGAATGGTTATGCCATTTGCTAGCCCGAATAGACTTAAGAGCGAATTAATCTCATTAATTATCACGAGTCAAGTTTTAATCCATACAACCTCTTTCATCACTGCTATAAGACGCAAACAGATCGCTAGGAAAGTCCGGCAAAATTAGGACATCGACCATGGCGAAATTGAGAAAATAAGTATATGGGTTGGTTGGAATAGCCATGCTCGGATTTTTTTTTAAATATTTTTTTTATGGATAGGAAAAGTTTGAGATTTTCCCAATCCCACAAATCACTTGGCGAGCTTTTGGTGCCGGTAGAACTTCGAACAGTGGCTAATCCAATTTCAAGAGATTCGGAATCTATCTCATAAGGAAATATAATAAAAGAATCGAATTGTTGCTGAATGAGAAGGAACCAGAGCGCTAACAACACTTTGTAAAAACTTCCGACGAAATACTAATCGGAATTGTGATACTAGTGATAGTAAAATTGAAAAAGAATGGTGGGAATTGATGGAAATACTCATGCAAGGCCTTCGATCACACCTATTAATTAATTTTCACTTATTTTTTTAATTGATTTGGGGGGGGGGGGGGGGGGGTTTAGAGTAGAGGAAGGAGGTGTTCATAGTGAAAGGTGCTGGAGGCCACCTGAGGAAGAAGAAACAAAAAATAAATTCCAGATTTTTTAATAAAATGGTTAAATAAAGATTAGGAACACAAATTATACGTGTCAAACAATAATACACTAGGAAAGTGACGTGTCAATTATATCTAAGCGATTGAGGCACACGCTCAGTTTGAGATGCTTATTTTTTGTATTTTTATCAAATTGAAGTGCTCGAATAAAAAACACGTAAAGTTTTTTTACCGTGTTAAAAAATAAATACAAATTAAAGTGACTCGAACCTACAATCAGTACATATAAAATATCAGTGGTGCTTACATCAACCAAACACCACAAAAACCGAAAGACGGCCAGAAGAATAGATATTTTTGGTTTTACATATTGAAAGGTTTAAAATTAATTAATTCATAAGTAGACGGAAGACTCAAAACGTCAAATATGTTTCAAATTTGATATTCAATCTCTTTTTGGTTTCTAGTTGAATTCAACTTCAAAAATAATTTGTATTATATACTGGAGTATACTCTTATTCAGCAACCTTTCTTGGATTAATAACTTGAAAGAATTTCAATCTTCACTAAATTACATAAGAATAACGTCTATCGGTAATTTAAGCTAAACATAGACTTGGAAGAAAAAGAAATTATTAAAAATATGTCGAGGACCATGTAGTTTAGTGTTTTTGTTGGTTAAGGAATTGGTGGTAGTGGTCAATATAAGAAATAAGACAAATTTTTTAAAGTATATTAGCCATTAGTCACTTGTTTTATTAGCCTATGTTTGAAATTCAAATGGTTTAATAGTAATTTAGATGCCATATTTTGACAAACTTTTTGAAGTAGATTAGCCATTTATCACTTTTTCTATTGACCTATGTTTGAAATTCAAATGGTTTAATAGTAATTTAGATGTCATATTTTGACAAACTTTTTGAAGTAGATTAGCCATTTGTTACTTGTTTTACTGACCTATGTTTGAAATTCAAATGGTTTACTGGTAATATAATATAAATGCTACTACTCCGTATATTATTTTAATGTATGGTTTAAGATTGGATGTTTGCTGTTTTGGTATGATCAAAGTAGAGTAGTTGAGGATCAACACCAGAACCAATAATAGCGGTTGACAATAAATATTATTATTGTATAATCATTTGGTATCTACAATTTATCGATTAATTTCCTATAAGATAACAAGAATTTTTCGTTCTCATGGCTCAACCCTTAGACATTTAATTAAAAATTTCATAGACCTTTAATTAAAAATGGATAGATTTCATCATTCATCCGATATGAGTATATTTGATGCGAAAAAAATATTTTTTAATTTTTTCATATTTAATTGGCCGGTAGCCTTCTTCGCGTCGAATTCACTTTGAATGACATGATTTTTGTAATGGACCCATTTAGAAATATGATGGTAAATGTGCTCAGTGTAATGGACCCATTAGACAAAATTTACCACACATAGATTTCCACTTTTCTGTCCTCCATTTATTCTGCTTTTAACTGTTGACTAGGACACAAATATAATAAAGTTTGTTTCCCTGACTCTGTGTCATCTCATAAAAGATATAGTGAAGCATCATTTCACGTAAGATAACTAAGTAAATAATCATATCACTTTTGGTGTAACTGGTAAAATTTCAATTACGTGATCAAAAAGTTACGAGTTCGAGCCATAAAAACTAAAATTTTGCCAAAATATTAGTAAAACTACATACAATAAACCTTGTGGTTCGGTCTCCCCCTGACCCCACTCATAACTAGAGTTTAGTGCAGCGAGCTGCCTTTTAATTTGATCAAAAGCCAGAAATCATCAACTAATGTTCATTAAGAAATTTACACCGATACACCTACTCCGATAACAAATATAAAAGGAACACAGAGGCTTTTTACCTTAAGAATTTCTGCAAAATTAATCAGTAGCCAGCAGTTCTCTGAGGTTTTATTTTATAATTTTGTAAAAGTACAAGGGCATCTAAGCAAAACCATAATCTTATTCTACGTTCACTCGTACGGTGAATTTGAAAAGGAAATAGCATGGGAAACGAGAAAATGGAGTGGGGGAAAAGTCAATAAGAGGTGGACTTTAGCTACATTACTTGTAAATTGAGACCCAACTCATACAAAATGTCCTCTAGCAAAAACACTGAGATTCCTCTCTGCTCTCTTTTTCTAATAAATTAAAAATACGATTAACCAAAGTTATACTAAGACGTTCTTTAATGATTATTAGAAAACGGAAACTTTTATACAGTCGGTGTAATTCTGATATATTTTAGTAGGTTGCTTGCTTTATTTTTAAATTGTTAAATTCATTGATAGTTAGCCTTATTTTTCAGATTGTTACTATGGTAGGTAACTATCTTTTAGAGCCCGTTTGAACCTAAGAATTTTTTTACTTTTTTTTTTTCAAAAGCAGAGTTTGACCATAAAATTTTTATTTTTCACTTGAACATAAATTTTGAATTTTTTCGAAAATTTATAAAACTCCAAAAAATTATTTTTCATAATTTTCACTCAGATCACTCACAAAACTTCAAAAACAATCTAAAATTATATTCATGCCCAAATACAACTTTAATTTTCAAATACTATTTTAACCTGAAAAAAAATTCTGTTATGAAATAATATAAAGACAAGAACAATAATGCAAGAATAGAGAGAGAGAAGTATTCTTATTGATACTTAGAGATTGTTAGGGATTGTTTACAATGGTAGACCCCTTTATTTATAGGGAGGGGGATGATTTAGCTACCAAGAATAGAACTCTAGAATCTCTCTAATTATAGACATTCACCTTAAATAGGAGATTTCATAACACTCCCCCTTGAATGTCTATTCAACAATGTGCCTCGTTAAAACCTTAAAACCAAAACCCAATGGGAAAAATTAAAGAGAAGGAAAAAGAGTACACATGTTTGAATATGCGCCTATTGGTTGCCTCGTTAAAAACCTCGCAAGGAAAACCCAGTTGGGACAAAACCTTGTAAGGGAAAAAGAGTGCAACGCGCATTAACTCCCCCTGATAAGAACATCAATTTATATCCTTGAGCATTTGCATTCCAATCTTGTGCACCATCTTCAAAACAATCTTTGGTAGATGTTTGATAAATAAATCAACCATATTGACTTGAATAAATATTCCGCACCTTGAAATCATCATTCTTGATAAATATGAACATCTTCATATAATGTCGTGGAATAACTCTTCAATATCTCCATAGATGTATTCTCAATGCCATCATGCTTATAGTTATAGCAAGATACATATGTACACAAATTGTACTTAGGATGTGGTACTTCAGGACCAAGAATTGTGTATGCTTCAAGCAACTTAAATCTTTCAAGTTAAGTCATATAAGCCATATAATAGACTTTAGATGCATATAAAGTTTTCCATGTCATGCTAGACAAATAAGATATCGAAAACTGATTATACATACCTTTGACTTTATACTTTCAAGCATTTGAACTATAGGTTCAAAACTACATGTCTTTCATATGGAATCAATTCTTCTTGAATTGTATCTCTTCCATTTAGTTACTTTCTTTGGGTCAGCAAATGCGTATAGCATGCTTTGCAATATGTTGCAATTGAATTATCCCTTTTACGAACTTCAGGTTCATATTATGATATTCGGGGATACACATATACAAATGATAATTCATCCCATGTAACCTTTTCTCAAGTGTTTATCATGTCTCCCCCTCATGTTAGAAAAGCTAACTTGTTTCCTCAACTTTGGGAAATCATCTTTGTGCATTATCATGTCAATATACACAGCACATTAATAATAAGATGAAATTATTTGGTTCCTGACCCTGAACCACCTGTGAGGGGAGAATATACTCTCGTATACAACTTATATCAAACTGATATATATAACTTTGTTCTCATAAGAAACAGTTTAGCTATTAAGTGGAAGCACTCAATAATTATCTTGCTAAACCAACTTTGATATAAACCAACTTATCAAGATGAACTATCTTGAGTAGAAAATCTGGAAATTATGCTCGAAGTTAGATTACTGAGCAGTTTACCTCGCAAGCACCGGCCAGGCTGCGGGTTAATAACAATTGCGCATGTAACCATTTCATAGATGCATCATATGTAGTATACATGGCAGGTGAATGGGCCCATATTCACCTTTGATATTTTTAGAATTTATGGGCTTCAACCCGAACTCTTTAGTTGGTCAGTTCATTAATGAGAACAAGTGATACAAGAGAATTCGTAAAGAACTTTCTAGTTCATTGATATTCACCTGTGTGAATTTGCACATCATACTTAAAATGAGATGGCTAATACGAATGCTAACTGAACAAATTATCAATATTGGTAAACTTCAAATTTACACCATGACATGTGCACTTATCAATAAACTTCAGGTTTATTATGACATGGGTTTTTATACCAATAGATATCTACTTTATTGTGGCATTCTTTCTTTTGTGTAGTACAAACTGGAGAACAAAGCGGGTAGCTTTTCATATGCAAATTACCCCGCTACAAGTTGTAGTAATAGGAGATATCAAAGCCTTCCTTTATTTATAGTCTCAATATAATCAATCGCTTTCGCGTGTACTTTGGAAACTGAATAAGTTTTCTTTGAGACTTACTACAGCACAATACTCAATTGTGTTTCTCCAACATAGTAATAATTGGCTCTTCTAGAGCTCTCAATTAATTTTGTACTACCACAGATTCATCAACATCCATGTGGTGAATATCTTTCTTAAAGAGAAAGTTATACCATTATGGTCATATCAAACTTATATGCAAGATATGTTTCTTGCATTATCGTTGTCCTTTAATAGTCATATTTCCAAAATACTTTGGCGTACAATAGGTACGTGACCAACGATCATTCATGCCATATATCATCTCAAACCTCCTTCTACGGGTGAGTGTGGTATCATCTCAAACCTCCTTCTAGGGGTGAGTGTGGTATATTTAATACCAATTTCATGTTCATATTCTTCCAGTAATGAATATGTATTCATGAATCAGATGTTGTCACATTCACTTCGGGGATATGTGATTTTGTTATCCTTTTCAAATCTATAAATGCGTCAGGCATTTGATTTGCTATTCTTTGCAAATGGATAATCTTTTGTGCCTCTTTCACAAATAGAGGTATGTGGATCAAGATGAGATAATGATGCATTTTTCCACAAAATTTCCCGTTTGGTTTCACCAACTTCTCCCCCTAATTTTGGGAAAAGTGTCTCATCAAATTGACAGTCTGCAAATTGTGCAGTGAACAAATCTCCTGTCAATGTTTCGAGGTAGCGAATAATGGAGGGTGATTCAACCTCAACACATATTCCTAACCTTCTTTGCAGACCCATTTTGGTGCGGGATGGCGGTGCTACAGGCATATATACTGCGCATCCAAAGATTCTTAAATGGGATATATTGGGTCCATGACCCAAAACCAATTGCAACGGGGAATATTTGTGTCAATTCGTCAGTCAGAGACGAACTAGCATTGCTGTATGCAAAATGGCGTGACCCCAAACCAAAGTGGGCAGCCGACGAACTAGTATTGCTGCATGAAAAATGGCGTGACCCCAAACCAAAGTGGGCAGCCGACGAACTAGCATTGCTGCATGCAAAATGGCGTGACCCCAAACCGAAGTGGGCAGCCGATGAACTAGTATTGCTGCATGCAAAATGGCGTGAACCCAAACCGAAATGGGCAGCCTCGTTTTCATGAAGAATTCAAGATTATTCTCATCTATTGTCTCAATCTGATATCCATTTTGAATGATATCTTTAAAACTCAACAAGTTCCTTTTAGACTTGGAGGAGAACATTGCGATTGATATCATTAAAACTCAACAAGTTCTTCTTAGACTTGGAGGAGAATATTGCATTCTCTAAGATAAACGTCGTGCCTTTGGGCAGAGTTACAGTTGCTCTTCAGGAGCCTTCAATCAATTTAATTCCCATAGTTTGCCATACAAAAGAAAATATACGAACATGAGAATAAACAAGTTCAATTCGTTTGTTTCACATTTAAACAATATTTTCAAAATCTGCTGCGGTCAGTTGACAAACTAAATCAGATAGTCGATTATATGGATTACTATGCAGCTTGAAAATTTCAGTTTAAGCATTTTCATAAAACAATCGATTGTTAAATACACACAATCGATTGTTGAACGTTGACAATCGATTGTTAAACACACACAATCGATTATTTGCTATTTTTGAAAAACTTCAGATCAGTCTTAAGACAATCGATTGTTAGACATAGACAATCGATTGTTGGTTATTTTTGAAAAATTCGACCTCACTGTATAAAGACAATCGATTGTTAGACATAGACAATCGATTGTTGGTTATTTTTGAAAAATTCCAGACCTCATTGTATAAAGACAATCGATTGTTAGACGTAGACAATCGATTGTTGGTTATTTTTGAAAAATTCCAGATCACTGTTTTAAAGACAATCGATTGTTAAACATAGACAATCGATTGTTGACTGTTTTTGAAAAATTCCAGATCACACTGGTTTAAAGACAATCGATTGTTAAACATAGACAATCGATTGTTGACTGTTTTTGAAAAATTCCACTGTTTTAAAGACAATCGATTGTTGATCATTGACAATCGATTGTTTTGCAGTTTTTATGCGAAATATGAGATAACCGACTAGTTTTTCAGGTTAGTCGATTACCTCTACTGGAAAGTAAAAATATTATTGATATTTGAGCATATTGATACATTCTAAAGAACTAATACTAACATTATATCATGAACTAACTAATACGAGCTAATACTAATGGCTATTAGTTTATTCATTAACTAATACAAACAAGTAAAATAAAATCAAACAGCTCCATCTTCTTTCATCACGGATCCATCACCGATTAGGTGGTCTATCTTCCCCTCGGGTTGCTCAAAGAAGTCTGCCACATCCAAGTGGGTGATGTCAAAGTTGTCGTCAGAGACAAAATTCGTTTCAGGGCGTTTACTCTTTCGAGATGCTTGATAAAGGTCAACCAAATGTCATGGTATATGGCAAGCCTTTGACCAGTGCCCGTTTTCACCGCAACGATAATGTATAGTTTGTAAACTATTTGCTTTTGGATTCTTATCGTATCGTGCTTGTGGTAGAGTGACCAACTTCAGGTTGTCATATCTCTTCTTTAAGCCATCTCACAAGATAGGTGGATCTTTGACTGTGATATATTCAATTTTCAAACCTTCATCAAGGTGATGGCGCAAGTAAATCAAGGCCTTCGCACAGTCTTGGGTGTATGCTTTTTCTCTATCTTTAATGGTGTCTCCGAGACCCATAGCATCTAAGTGGATTTCAGCATCCAACACCCATGTCATATAGTTCTTGCCCGAAATTTCAAGGGCAACGAACTTTCTTTTCATAATGTCAGACATAAAACAAATTTACATCAAGAGCGTGTTCATACTTATGGGCTCTATTACAATTATCACATTCACTTCAGGGAATGGATCATAATCATGTGCTTTACACAATCTCATGTCAAATATTACTTTCATAAAGTGAAAGATTATTTTGAGAATCTTTATTATTCTCATTATCACAATAATGACGATTATAATTTCGTCTATTGCCACGTCCACATCCATTGATACCTTTACGGTAATAATTTTGTCTTCTTTCAGACTTATCACATACTGCTTCCACATTCTCTAAAGGGAATGCAGCAAATTCAATGGGACGGATTTTCAATTCTTTGCCCACAATCATACATGAATTTAATCATGGCAGGACATAGAGATTTTACCACTTCATGTGGTTACAATTTCTTACAAACTCCATTAGAGTTATAATCAAACTTTGTTGTCTATGTTTGTATATAAAATCAAATTATAGAATTCCAAGAATTTGAAAGGGAAAGTAAGTTACTTACCTTTAAGGTATACCAATAAATGTTGTGATATCGAATATACCTCTTCTATTTTCCGTATAGAAAATCTCTGCATAAGCTCTCAAATCGATAGCGAAGATGTGATAATGAGATTGAGCAGTACTCCAATTTGTTTTACAGTAATATCAAATTCCAGCAACTCGAACTTGACGGAAAAAATGGATAGCAACGAGAGCCATGACCGAAACCTCAAATCGGTGACAAACTTGAATTAACTTCAAACAAACCTCCTCACTTTAATAAAACTCCATGGTTTTAATATAAGAAATCAGAATAAGGAAGAAATCACATTCAATTGTAACAAAGAAAGGAATAGCGGAAGTAAATAGCTAGGATTACTTGTATGTAATATAGACAACACATAATTATAGATTTAATCGAACATAAACTCGATACTTATCTCTTGAAGCGTGACCCGGATAATGCTCGGAATTAGCGAAATTCGTGTGGGCGAATTTCTCCTTAATCTTCTCAAAGTACTTCTTGAGACGGTAGAGTCTCGTGCTGATAACGTGTTATGAAATAATATAAAGACAAGAACAATAATGCAAGAATAGAGAGAATAGAGAGAGAAGTATTCTTATTGATACTTAGAGATTGTTAGGGATTGTTTACAATGGTAGAAGACCCCTTTTATTTATAGGGAGGGGGATGATTTAGCTACCAAGAATAGAACTCTAGAATCTCTCTAATTATAGACATTCACCTTAAATAGGAGATTTCATAACAAATTCACTCTTTTTGTGAAATTTTCTAATTCTTATGTCCGCACTTATTAACCTTTACAGTGAAGCAATATAAAACGGTTTTACACTATCTGTATATAAAATTTAAACTCAATATAGAGTAAGGACAGAAAGAAGTACAATAGTAGCCATTCACTTTGTTTTCCCATACTAACTCAAGTACTCCTTTACTACTAGTATATCAATATCAATATCAATATTATCATTACACAGCAGACTGAACCAGAAGTCGTTTTTGCCTTACTCTTCTCCATATCCTTATTGCCTTTTTGGTCACCAAAACTAGAAGTTGGTTTACCTCATCCTCTTTCCCAAATTCTTCTTTTCTTCCTATGATTAGGACTTAAGAGTATGCAGTAATGATGAATAATCAGTTCAAGAAATGATGATGAAATTCTCAAAAACTGATTCTGAGCACTATTCTTTGTGGTCATTTAGTGTCTTTTTCTTCCTTCTTTTGAGTCCTTCATTTGGTCTTAACATAGATGGAACTCTCTTGTTATCTTTCAAATACTCAATTCTTGATGACCCTTTATCAGTTCTTGATAATTGGGATTATAATGATGTAACCCCATGTTTATGGACTGGTGTAACTTGTGCACCAGATATGTTTAGGGTCACAAGTTTAGTCCTACCAAATTCTAAGCTTCTTGGTTCAATTCCAGCACAGTTAGGGTTTATTCAACATCTACATACTGTTGACCTGTCTAATAATTTCTTTAATGGAACTCTTCCTATTTCACTTTTCACTGCTTCTGAACTTCAAGTCCTTTCACTGTCCAACAATGCTATTTCTGGTGAAATTCCTGAGTCTATTGGAGGGTTAAAGAGCCTTAAACTTCTGAATCTTTCTGTGAATGCATTTACTGGAAATCTTCCACTTAAGTTGAGTTCTTTACAGAATTTAGGAGTTGTTTCTTTAAGGAACAACTTCTTTTCTGGTACAATACCAAGTGGATTTCAGTTTGTTGAAGTTTTGGATCTTTCTTCTAATTTGTTGAATGGAACATTACCTGATGAATTTGGTGGTGATAGTTTGAAATACTTGAACCTTTCTTCAAACAAGTTCTCAGGTTTAGTTTCACCACAATTTGCCAAGAAAATACCAGTAAATGCTACAATTGATCTTTCATTCAACAACCTCACTGGTGAAATCCCAGAATCTATAGCTTTGTCCAATCAGAAAACAGAGTTTTTTGCTGGAAATATAGATCTTTGTGGCAAACCACTCAAGAAACTATGTACTATCCCTTCAACACTATCATCTCCACCTAATATCATCACAAACACTTCTTCTCCAGCAATTGCAGCTATACCAAAAGAAATTAACTCAACCCCACTTCAAGATTCAGCTAGAAATACAGAAAATACAGGTCAAAATCAACCACAACATGGGCTTAAACCAGGAACTATAGTGGGAATCATAGTTGGTGATTTAGCTGGTGTTGGTGTTCTTGCTATTGTCTTTCTTTATGTTTACAAAGTGAAGAAGAAAAAAGCAAGTGAAACAAACATAGAAAGCTCAATTGACAAAGACCAAAAATACAACAAAACTCCAGAGCCAGCAGTACTTGTTCTAAAACAGAAAAATACAACTAGTACTACAAGAATTTCAAGTCTTGCAAATTGGCCATGTTTGACTATAACAAATGGTGAAGAAACTTCAGCAACTGGTTCAGATACTGATGACAACAAAAACCAAGAAGTTGAAGAACAAGTTGAGTATGAAATGGATGAGAAGAAAAAGAAAGAAAGGTCATTTGTAATGGTGGATGGTGAAGCAGAATTAGAACTAGAGACTTTGTTAAAAGCTTCAGCTTATATTTTGGGGTCAAGTGGAGCTAGTATTGTTTATAAAGCTGTGTTAGAAGATGGAACTGCATTTGCTGTTAGGAGAATTGGAGAAAATGGTGTTGGAAAATTTAAGGAATTTGAGAATCAAGTTAAAGCAATTAATAAGCTGCGACACCCTAATCTTGTTCGTATTAGAGGGTTTTATTGGGGAGATGATGAGAAGCTTGTCATCTATGATTATGTTTCTAATGGAAGCTTAGCCAATGTTGGTTACAGTAAGTTTTCTTTTCCTTCTTCTCTTCATTTTTTCATTAGATTATTTCAAATTTTAGGATATTTGGCAGAGATTATGGGTGTGTTACTTTCCGTAAAATATTTGCTTAGAAAATATACTAAAAAATATTTTTCCGGGACAATTTTCCTAGGAAAGTGGCTTCTCTTATTATTCGGCGGGAGTCATTTTCTTTCACAATTATCTCAACTCTTACCCTCATATTATTACTTTAGCCAATACTTAAATATTACTATCAATTTTTTTATTCTAAAAAATTTTACTATCAATGTTTAACCCCCCCAAAAAAAAAAAACAGAAAATAAGTCAATTTTCTAAAATTCTTTTTTTTATAATGACTTTCATCGTACTAAATACACTTGTACTAGTCTTAGCTTTTGAAAATTCAAGAATCATCCCATGTTTAATTCATAAAAATAGAATAAAAAAGTTAAAGAACATGTTGAGCTTCTTCCTTGAGAAAAAAATTAGTTCTTCTTTGGTCAAAATATAGTCCAATCAATCATTTCTATACTTTAGAGAAAACCTTTTTTTCTGATCCTAACAATAATTACCCAAATATTCTGATAAGTCAAGGGTATCTTTCATTCAATGATCTCTGGTATATTTTCAGCAACATTCCCTGATTTGTCCCTTAACATAATATTACCATATTTAGTCACTAGAAAATAGAGTTTTTTTTAGTTTTAAGTGTACATACAATACATAACAATAATAACCCAGTATAATCCCACTTAGTAGGATCTGGGGAGGATATTGTGTACGCAGACCTTACTCCTACCCTGGAGTAGAGATACTGTTTCCAAATAGACCCCCACCATTCTTCCCTTTAAAAGCTTCCCACCTTATTTTTGGGATACTCGAACTCACAACTCTCAATTTTATATACATAAGGCATGATTTTTGTTACTAAATATGCAGAGTATACTTTATGTGGTTCTGTTTGAGGCTCCCAATGGTCCTCATGTGTCATTGTCAAAATCCGTGAAAGTCCCCCACAAAACTATACTAGAATACGTTCAATACGCCAAAATACATGTGCATCCCTCTCCTCAATATTGTATACAAAACGTTCAATTCACACAAACAAAATAGGAGTATACAATTAAGAAAATTTTAACTTCGTGCATCTCTATGCTTTTCGAAGGAGATCTCTGTATACATTACCTTTTCCGAAATCATAAGATTATATTGAGTTTGTTATTATTATTATATTTGCTTATGCTAAGATATACTATGATACTAACCTATTAGCTAGTACTAAGTTTAAATTATCAGAAGCGTGATACATTTTTTAGTATTTATTCATTTCTTGTTTTCTTCCCCTGGTTGCTGATGCTAAGATATACTATGATACTAACCTATTAACGGGGTACTAAAAGCTTAAATTGTCAGAAGTGTGACAAATTTTTAAAGTATTTATTCATTTTCTTGTTGCATTTTTTGGTTTGGGGTCAGTGGGCATGAGAATTAAAGCGGGTACCATTGTTATTTAGACCTTGAAAATGCGTTGAATTAGAGGCGAATTCATGATATAAACTTGACGGGCTCAATGTTTATTTTCTCATAATTGAATACATTTGTACTTTTGCAACGATGAGTTCAGAATTTTGTATTTATTGAATATTTATTGATTTTCACTTATACATATATATATATATATATATATATATATTTATTTATCCTTTGTGTAAAATATGTCGAGTTCATCAGTTGGACTCATTGCATTTGCATCTTGCATCTCTGCCTCTGTGTAGAACGTAATTACTTTACTCGAATTTTAGCAGATGTTGTGCATGGCTTAAATTAACTTCTTAGAACTTAAAAACATTATTTGTTCAAAAATTTCAGGAAAAGTTGGTTCTTCTCCTTACTTTTTACCATATGAAGTCCGGCTCAAGATAGCAAAAGGAATTGCAAGAGGATTGACCTACATCCACGACAAGAAACACGTGCATGGCAATATCAAACCAAGCAACATTCTCTTAACACAAGATATGGAGCCTATAATCAGTGACCTTGGGCTTCATGGGTTAATGCATGGTAAAAATAGCTGCAAACCGGATACTTCAGCCCGGCATTTTGGTAGCAAGCGGTCCACGTCCTCCCGAGACGGTTTACATGATCAACCGGTTCATGACAGCCCTTACATGGCCCCAGCAGGGTTCGTCGGGTGCACGTCTCCGTACCACGCGCCCGAGTCACTGCAGAGCCTCAAGCCTAGTCCTAAATGGGATGTTTATTCCTTTGGTATTGTGTTGCTTGAACTTCTAACCGGGAAAGTATTTTCGGACCGGGAGTTGAGCCAGTGGACCACCGGTTCATTAGGGGATGACAAGAACCGGGTTTTGAGGATGGCTGATGTGGCAATTAAAGCTGACGTGGAGAGCAAAGAAGAGACCACGGTGTCATTATTTAAGCTAGGGTTTAGTTGTGCATCATTGAATCCACAAAAAAGGCCTACAATGAAAGATGCCCTTCATATGCTGGATAAAGTACCAGGTTATTCACATTACTAATCATTATGTTAGACCAAGAAAATTTATTAAAGTATGTTCTCTTTGTTCTTCTTTTGACTTAGAAAGATTTAGCTTTGCTACATAAAGAGGAGAGCCGTTGTAATTGATGAAAGTGTTCTGTAAGTTTGACGAATTGATCGAGAGTTTATTTATTTTGGATTAACCTTCTATACACTGACTACGCTTAAAAAGTTACACCAGTAGATAATTTTAAAGACAATTAAAAGTAGAGTTTAAGTTCTCTGTTCTACGACAGCGTAAAAAAATATTTATATAGTCACATCGCCTATTAGATAAGTAAAGGTAATTTCATAACAAAAATTAACTGATTACTCAATAAAAGTGCTAAGTAAGATGTTATCATCAGTTAAAATTCAGGATTGCACTGTTAAAAACAGTTACTATAATGTCATTGAATATAACACAATATTTTAAAAGGTGCGGGCATAAGGCGAGACATTTTGCATATGCCTCAACGGGGCGTAAGCCCCGAGGCGCGGGCGTAAGCCTTATGGCCATTTAATTTTTAATATTTTATAAAATAATAAAATTATAAAAAATATTATTAAATAGGTAAAATTGGATAAATTTTTTTTCTAAAAATATATATAAATCTCATATTATCTAATAAAATTATATAGAAGTCCCAGATAATGTGAAACTATATAAGTGAAATTACGTATTAATCCCAAGTAATTATATATAAGTGAAATCCCATTTTATCAAATGAAATTTTAAACACAAATAAATAAGTAAAATTATATATAAATCTAATCAATACATATAAAAATATGCATACATATAAACTCATATTATATTTTGAAAGAGACAACAGAAGCACTAAACTTAAACAACTAATTATATACATATTTACAAACTAATAGTGAGATATAAAAAGAGAGGAAAGGTAATGACTTCAAAATAATATAATCTTTAATTCACATGGAGGAAGGAACAAACATGTTGAATTTAACATACGGAGAAGAATAAAGTTTTCTGTTGCAAAAAAATTTATAAATTGCTGATGTTGGTAGAGGAAGAATAAAGGAAAGAATTGGGAAACACTTCTAATTTAGGGCTTTTAGTAATATTAAAAAATTTTCTTTTAAATTTGGTGTTTTTAAGTCGTTTTTAAAAAGATGTCTCTAGGACTTATGCCACGACCAAAAAACTCGCCTCAACCAAAAAACTCGTCCGACGGGACTTTCGTCCCGCACAATCGCCCACGGGCGTTTTTGGTACGCCTCGCCCCAGGATTTACCCCGAGACTCACCTCATGAGCGTCTTTCAAAACATAGAAATAACATAATATCTTGAATATTAAGGTAACTATCAACAATAAATAAAATTGTAACCTCACAAGTAAGCAACTTCCCCCGTCAGGTTAAATCTACATCTATATTATATTAAAATAAGGGTAATATGCATTGTGGTTAAGACAAGTGGCAAGCAAAAATAAAGTCACTTGACAATTTTAAGACAACATTAATAATTAAAAATTATAAATAAAAATATAGCCCCACCTGGTGGGAGTATACAGGGTAGTTGTTGTTGTTGTTGTAAATAAAAATATAATTAATGAAAGTACTGAATGAATCTTATACATAATCTAAATAGATCTAAGACAGTTCTAATCTCTCTATCTCTATGAGTGTGTATGTATGTATATGTATATATATATATATATATATATATATATATATATATATATATATATATATATATATATATATATGTATATATATATATATATGTATATATGTATATGTATATATATATGTATATATGTATATGTATATATATATATGTATATATGTATATGTATATATATATATATATAGAGGGTAGTCAAGCTTAATATTAGGCTAAAGCTAAGGAACATATAGCGAAAAAAATCAAAAATCTCATCATACAAAAGAAAAAGGATAAAATTTATTTAAATTTGAATATATCTTTTTGTTTAAGTATGATAAGTAGTGACATGCGTGTATATAAGAACACATATCTAAAGTCTAACAAATAAAGAAAAAAGTTAAAAATATTGAATAATAAAATAAATTAGAGATAATGTGAGGATATTTCTATTAAGAATTAGTTTATAAAATAAAATAAAGTAAATATACAACAATAACAATAACTATCCAGTATAGTCCCACAAAGCGGGAAAAGTAAATATACAATACTTAAAAATATTATTGATAAGTTTAATTAATTTAAGAATTTCAATCAATATTTATAAAATAAAATTTAATTTAATATAAAAATTATATATCTATCTTTATTATATTAAAAATAGTAGAAGATAAAAATATTAAATAAAAGGGAAAGTTAAAAAAAATCACATGAAAACATGATAGTATTACATATTAGATAATATTATAGCAAAAGCAAGAAAACTAATGAAAATTCAAAAAATCTATATTGAATTAAAGGAAAAATACTATTTGAACTTGAGATTATGTTACGACCCGAATTTTCCATCATCGGGAGTCATGATGGCGCCTAGTAATGGAGCTAGGCAAGCCAAGTATTAAAACATTTTCTGAACATCTCAATAATATAAAATAAAACGAGTCATTTAAATAAAAGCATAAGTCTTATAAACATAGACAACTGAAAATAAAATGCGGAAGTTTAAATACATCTCTACCCAGATCCGGTGTCACTAAGTCACGAACTACTAAAGAGTGCTAAAATAAGTCTGAACGCCAATGTTTGTCTCGATACAAGGAAAACAAACTAATAACAGAGAAAGGGATTCCGTCCTGCTTGGGATCCAAAAGCTGCTCCTGGATCTGTCAAAAAGATGCACAAAGTGTAGCATCAGCACAACCGACCCCATGTGCCGGTAAGTGTCTGGCCTAATCCCGGCAAAGTAATGACGAGGCTAGACCAGACTACTAGATAATCTGTACAGATATAAAATATACTTTGCAAAAAATAAACTGGAGATGAGCAGTTTATACAAGGAGGGGAACATGCTAGGGAGACAACATTTATAAACAAGAAGTCTAATTAAAGGTAGATCAACCAACCAAGCTCAAATTCGTAAATAACACATTTAATCCATATTTTGTTGTGGCGCGCAACCTGATTCAATCACTCAATAACACTGTTGCGGCGAGCAACCTCATACACATATATATGGTATTGTTGCGGCATGCAACCCGATCTGTGTGGATATTATTTATTATTATTCCGGTGAGCAACCCGATCCGTGTGGATATTATTTATCCTTATTGTGTGGAGCAACCCGATCCGTATCATTTAACACTGTTGCGGCATCTAACCCGACCTACTAATATCATACCTTCTCATCCAAACAACACTCACAACTACAGAGCAACAGAAGGATAACCAGGGCAGAAATTCCGGCAAGAGAACATAACAACACAACTATATCCCGGCAATGGAGTAAATCAACAACACCAATAAAATCTCTCGGCAGGGGAGCAACCACAGTGATAAACCATTCGTCCCCGCAAGAGAATAATTACATCACTTTCTTCTTTGATCACTTATTACCCAATTATAATATTCTCATTCGAGCCAACGCTCCAAAATGCACAGATTATAACCTTTCTCAAAATCTTCACATTATATGATATTTATCAATTTAGCAAGGAAGAGGTCCCACAGAATTCGAATAAATACAAGCAAGACTCACGGTCATGCTAGACTCCAGTGCATAAATACTCGTCACCATGCCAATACACCATACTTAACAATTAGCAAATAGAACACAATACTCTAATCCTATTCCCTCAAGCCAAAGTTAGAGCAAACATTTACCTCGAATGCTCCAAACTCAACTCAAGCCTCTAGTATAGCTTTACCCCTCGAATTCACCACAAAATGCTCGAATATTGTCACAAATTTCTTTAATGTATCAACACATGCTAATTGAATCAGTTTGAATGCATGAAAATGAATTTCCAAAAGTTTTACTCAAAATTTTCAAAACTCCCCCGGGCCCATGTGGTCAAAACCCTAGGTTCGAACCAAAATCTGATTACCCATTCCCTCACGAGTTCATATCTATGATTTATTTTGATATCGGACCTCAAATTGAGGTTTAAAGCCTAAAATTTAAGAAAACCCAAGTTCTACCCAAAATTCCCATTTTCACCAATGAAAACCTTGATTTTAAGATGAAAACATGATAAATGATTTTAAAGATTGGAGAAATTAAGTGAAAATCAGCTTACAATTGAATTGGAGAAGAAAGAGCTCTTGAAAAATTGCCAATGGCTGTTTGGGTTTGAGAACTATGAAAAGTGGGGATTAAAATCGTCTGTGTGAAAAATTGCAGGTGCAGGTATGGGAATTACGAAACTGGATTCGCAAGCAGACTTGGAAATTGCAAGGTTATAGTTCGCATTTGCGAACTTAGGCTAAAAGTGAGGGTTTCGCATTTGCGAAGGAAAGATTGCATTTGGGAACACTAGGAACTAAGCTGGATCTTCGCAATTGTGAGCTGGGCAGACCTGTGCCTTCTTCGCATTTGCGATAGGCCGTTCGCATTTGCGATATCGCTTTTGTGAAACAGACTTCGCAATTGCAAAGCCTGTAGGTTTGAAGCACCTAAAGCAAAATCTGCAGATCCAAAGTTGAAAATTGCAACTTGACACCTATCCAACACTCACCCGAGCCCTCGGGGTTTCAACCCAAACATACACACAACCTCATAAACTTCCTAAGGACTTACTCGTGCGATCAAATCACCAAAATAACATCATTTACATGGAATAAAACCTCAAAACACATAATTTCCTTTCAACTTTCGTAAAACTCAAATTTTCCATTTTAAGCCCGAAACACGTCAAATGACGTCTGTTTTCAGTCAAACTTTACAGAATGCGCTTAACAAATATATATAAGACTTATACCGGGCGTCGGAACCAAGATACGAGCCCGATACCCTAGTCTTCTGATCAATTTTCTTTTCCAATTTTCTTAATTAATTACAGAAAATAATTTCACACAAAAATTTATTTCTCGGGCTTAGGACCACGGAATTCGATTCCGAGCACATGCCCAAGTTTAATATTTTTTTACGTACCCTCCGGGACCATCACGGGTCTGAATCCATTTATCCAAAATATTGACCAAAATCAACTTTACTCATATTAATATCAAAACTTATCGTTTTTTATACATAATTCATATTTAAGCTTTTCGGCTACGCTTTCGGCCTGCGCACGCAAATTGGAGCAATCCTAAATAAGATTTTCAAGGCTTCAAAGAAACAAAATGAATGAGAAATCAGGTGATGACCCTTTGGGTCGTCACAGATTAGAAAGATCTTAAAGTTATGATGAGTACGCTCAAAATACGGATATGACCACAAAATAGTCTTGCTAGATAAAGAAAACTAAAAAATTGATACTAAATTAAAAATTTAAATATAATAAATAAATATCTCATGTAGGTAATTTCACTAATGAAATTAAAAGCAAAATTTGTATCTTGAAACTAAAAGAAAATACAAAATAAATGCACGTAATAAAAAATTATTGTAAGAAAATTTAATAGATTTGAAACATTATAAAAGAACTTACGTATTATTCCCTTTGTCTTAATTTAAATGACCTACTTCGCTTATTGAGAGTCAAATTACTGAAGTACGACCAATATTTTAAAATATTTTGTTATCATATTGACCTGAGAAAAATTGTAATTTACAGTACTTTTCGTGTAGTTTTGTATATCTAAATTTTATTTTTAAAATACTGAACTAATTTACTTTAGCTTTAAAATTTAGTCAAATTGATTGTCGATAAGTGAAATGTGTCATCTAGATTGAAGCGGAGGGAGTAATTTTTAGACTAATTTAAAGTTATATTTTAAAATAAACTATGATATTATTTTGAGTAGAGGTAAAATATTTATGTAAACAGCTAATTAAAATTTCTTAGCAAGGAAGAGAGTACAAAGAGAAAAAAAAGATACTGCGAGAATACTTTTATTTTTAAATTTATTTAAAATAAATAAATAAATAATTAGATAATGCTCAAAAAATTATTATAAAATTAAATGATTAAAGAGATTCGCGTAGGAGAATAATAGTGTAAAGATGCGTTAAATTTCGAGAATAATTTTTTTTACACTTATTAACAATTATTAAAAGAGTAATAATCAAACATTAAGTCAATTTATAAGCTAATAAAAATCACATTACAGTATAACAATATTAAGTAATAAATAGTGCAAAAACTATAAGCAATGAAAAATAAAGATAAAAAGATTCTGTCTAACAATATAGAAGAATAAGATTTATTTGAATTTGAGATAAAAATATAAAATGGTAGTAAGAATTTTGTTAAAATAATATAATTTAATATAGCCAAACAAAACAGATCATAACATTATAAGTTTAATATTCCTCAATATTGACCGTAAAATATAACACAAGCATCAAAATTATGGGGTTGGGTTGGATATAGAAAAAGAAATAGATTATTCACGTGAGATTTGAAATGATTTCATGTTATGCTTTCTAATTAATATTAAATAGTTATTTATAATTTCTATATAGAAGATTTACTTTTAAGGTGATTTTCCACCTAACTCAAATAATCCAAATCATTGTTTGATATGAATTATCGTGCCGGGTACTCATACTAATTATATTAATGGTGTAAATTCATTTACACTTCGATAGATAAATATTTATGTGTGTGCTTTTAACGGTGAAAGACCCTGTTTTTTCTTCTTCTTTTGCGTGGAATTGCTTTGTTGTTAAGTATCGTTACTGAGAAAGGCAAAAAGAAGTTTCATTATTTGAGCTGTGGAAATATTGCCAAAGAGGTGCATTAATTTAGTTTAGTGGCCAAAAAGATGAGTTGATCCATCACAGATTCACTACTTGAGTAATCACTAATCAAGGCTCCATCGTAGGCTTTTTTCTTTCCGAAAATTAAAATATTTTATTTACATTTGATCTTCTCATACTTCGTATAAAAACTAGTGGAAATCACTTCCTTGCAAAACATAGGAACCAAAATGTAATATACAATGTTACTTTTCTCCAAATAAGTGTGCAAACGCACTTTTCTCTTTGCAAAAAAATCTTTTTATCTTTTTATAAAAGCAACTTTTTTTGAAAAAAAGCTAACAAAACAAAGAATCCATACATTATGCATGTTATGAAATAAAAACAGTAAAGTAAAGACAAATATAGAGAGAAAGTGATATATTATTTGAATTCAAACTGATGTACATAATAAACTGAAGTCTCTTCTATTTATAGAAGAAAAGAAGCTGCTGTATAAGCTGCTACTACAAGCTGCTGTCTAAGCTGCTACAAGTTGCTGTGTAAGCTGCTACTGCAAGCTGTTGTGTAAGCTGTTACAAGCTGCTGTGTTAGCTGCTACTGCAGCAGCTACAAGCTGCTGTGTAAGCTGTAAATGCAAGCTGCTGTATAAGCTGCTACTGCATGCTGCTGTGTAAGCTGTTACTATACCAGATATGGATAATTTTCTACCGGCATTAATATTTATCCATAACCGGGTACCGAAGTGATAAGCTTCTTCAGGAAGCTTATTTACAACGGAGTACTTCCGTTCTAAATGAAAATCCATAATATAATATATTTATAACACTTCCCCTTGGATGTTCATTAAAAGATAATGTGCCTCATTAAAACTTTACTAGGAAAAACCACGTAGGAAAAAATTCTAGTGAAGGAAAAAGAGTACACATATTTAGTAATACGCATTGTTATGTGCCTCATTAAAAACCTTATAAGGAAAACCCCATGGGAAAAAATCTTAGTAAGAAAAAAGAGTGCATCGCGTATTTTACTCCCCCTAATGAAATCTTGTTTCAAATATTTGAGGCTCCGCATTCAAATCTTGTACACCATCTTCTCAAAAGTTAAAGTTGGCAAAGATTTAGTGAATAAATCTGCTGCATTATCACTTGAACGGATTTGTTGCACATCAATATCACCATTTTTTTGAAGGTCGTGTGTGTAGAATAATTTTGGTGAAATGTGGTTCGTTCTATCTCCTTTTATAAATATTCCCTTCAATTAGGCTATGCATGCAACATTATTTTCGTATAAAATTGTGGGTCTTTTTTCACATTCCAAACCACATTTTTCTCGAATAAAATGAATCATTGATCTCATCCATACGCATTACCTACTTGCTTCATGAATATCTACTATCTCAGCATGATCTGAAGAAATAGCAATAATAGATTGCTTTATAGAGCGCCATGATATGAAAGTACCTCCATATGTAAATACGTATCCGATTTGACATCGAGCATTATGAGGATCAGATAAATAACATGCATCTGCATAACCAACAAGATCTGCACTATCTTTGTTAGCATAAAATAAACCCATATCAAGAGTTCCCTTTAAATACCGCCATATATGCTTAATCTCGTTCCAATATCTCCATGTATGAGAAGAACTATATCTTGCTAGTAAATTTACAGAAAATGCTATGTCAGGCCTTGTAGCATTAGCAAGATACATTAGTGCACCAATTGCACTGGGATAGGGTACTTCGGGACCAAGGAGTTCCTCGTCCTCTTCTGGAGGTCGGAACAAATCCTTATTCACTTCAAGTGATCGAACAACATTGGTATACTCAATGGGTGCGCTTTGTCCATGTAAAAGCGTTTTAATACCCTTTCTGTATAGGCAGATTGATGGATAAAGATCCCGTCTGCTAAATGTTCAATTTTCAGACCAAGACAACGTTTTATCTTTCCAAGATATTTTATCTCAAATTCTTTCTTAAGATATTCAATTGCCTTTTGGAGCTCTTCTGGAGTTCCAACAAGATTTATGTCATCAACATAAACAGCAAGTATAACAAATCCTGATGCCATTTTCTTTATAAAAATACATAGACAAATAACATCATTTATGTCACCTTCTTTTAGCAAATATTCACTAAGTCAATTATACCACATGCACCCAGATTGCTTTAAAGCGTACAAAGATATTTGTAATCTGATTGAATACATTTCCTGAGATTTTGCTTCATGCATTTAAATCCTTCAAAGATTTTCATATAAACTTCATTATCGAGTGAATCATACAGATAAGTTGTAACTACATCCATTAGATGTATTTCAAGCTTTTCATATAGTGCTAAACTGATGAGATATCGAAATGTTATGGCATCTATAACAGGTGAATATGTTTCATCAAAATCGACTCCAGGTCGTTGTGAGAATCCTTGTGCTACATGGCGAGCTTTGTATCTTTCAACTTCATTTTTGTCAATCCTTTTTCGCACAAAAATCCATTTATGACCAACTGATTTTATGGCAGCAGGTGTTTGGACTACTGGTCCAAAGACCTCTCTTTTAGCAAGTGACTTTAATTCTGATTGAATTGCCTCTTGCCATTTTGGCCAATCAGATCTTCGTCGACACTCTTCTACAGATCGGGGTTCAAGATCCTCATTATCTTGCATAATTTTTAGTGCAACATTATATGCAAAAATATTATCCACCATTATTTCCGATCGATTTAAATTAATCCCATCACCGGTCGAACTTATTAAAAGTTCGTCACTTACATGAGCTTCGAGTCATTGATTTCTTCAGGAATTTCAGAACTAATCAGATCATGGGTCTCTTCAGGAGATCCCTTCATAGTATCGTTTTGATAATTTGTCAATTTTTTTCCCGAGGATTTCTATCCTTAGAACCCAAAAGGCGTACCATACTTCTGGCGTGCTTTAGGTTCAATAGCTCTCATGCTAGTAGATGGTTCTACTGGGACATCAATTCGGATAGGCACATTCTCTGCTGGGATATGTGACTTAGTTATCCTTTTCAAATCTGTAAATGCGTCTGGAATTTGATTCGCTATATTCTGTAAATGGATGATCTTCTGGACCTCCCGATTATATATACGGGTACGTGGATCAAAGTGAGATAATGATGAAACTTTCCACACAATTTCTCTTTTGATTTCATATTTCTCTCCCCCTAATTGTGGGAAATTTGTTTCATCAAACTGACAATCTGCAAATCAAGTTGTAACTAAATTTTCTGTCAATGGTTTAAGATAACGAATAATAGAGGGTGATTCAAACCCAACATATATTCCTATCCTTCTTTGTGGTCCCATCTTACTGCGCGTGGTGGTGCTACTGGCACATATACAACACATTCAAAAATTCGTAGATGGGCAATATTTGGTTCATGACTAAAAACTAATTGTGACGGAGAATATTTATTATAATGGGTAGGGTTGAGACGAATAAGTGATGATGCATGCAAGATAGCATGGCCCCAAACAATAGTAGACAATTTTGATTTCATAAGCAGTGGTCATGCTTTCAATTGCAGGCGTTTAATAAATGACTCTGCAAGGCCATTTTGAGTATGAACATAAGCTACATGATGTTCAATGTTTATCCCAACTGATAGACAATAATCATCAAAAGCTTGAGATGAGAATTCTCCAGCATTATCGAGGCGAATAGCCTTTATAGGATAATCTGGGAATTGTGCCCTTAATCGAATTATTTGGGCTAATAGCTTTGCAAACGCCAGGTTGCGAGATGATAGTAGGCATACATGAGACCATCTTGAAGATGCATCTATTAGGACCATAAAATATCTAAACAAACTACTTAATGGGTGAATACTTCCGCATATATTCCCATGTGTACGCTCTAAAAAGGCAAGGGATTCAATGCCAACCTTCATTGGTGATGGTCTAGTGATCATTTTGCCTTGATAACAAGCATCACAAGAAAATTCGTCATTTGTAAGAATCTTCAGGTTCTTTAATGGATTCCCACACGAATTTTCAGTAATTTGTCTCATCATTATTGATCTAGGATGGCTCAAACGGCCATGCCAAAGCACAAAAGTATTTGAATCCGTAAACTTCTGGTTTACGATAGAGTGTGCTACAACTGTACTGATTTTTGAATAGTATAAGCCAGAAGATAAAGTTGGTAACTTTTCTACAATGCATTTCTGGCCAGAAATATTCTTTGTAATACAAAGATATTCCATGTTTATTTCATTTGTTGTCTCAACATGATACCCATTTCGGCGGATATTGATAAACTCAACAAGTTTCTTCGGGACTTGGAGGAGAACAATGCATTGTCTATAATAAGTTTTGTTCCATTAGAGAGAAATATAATGGCTCTTCCGGAGCCTTCAATCAAACTTATATTACCAGAAATTGTTGAAACATTTGTTTTTTTTGTTATGCAAATAAGAAAAGTATTTTTGATTCTTGAATATGGCATGAGTTGTTCCACTATCAGTTACACAAATATCTTCATGATTCGTCTTTGATTCAAACATAATTTGAGGATTATCCATATTCTTCAAAATAAATATTATAGTAAATATTATTATCAAAGCATATATTTTAAAATAACTATACTAACTAATACAAACAACAAAAATTAAAATTTCTACAGATGCATTTGTGATCACATGGCTTGTTTCTCCTTCTGGGAGGGCAAAGTAATCAGCTACATCAAAATGCATGAAGTCAATATTATCTTCAGAAATAAAATTTGCTTCAGCATTTTTCTTTGTCTTTTTATGGAGGCTTGATAAAGCTCAATCAGGTGCTTTGGGGTATGACATGTGTGTGACCAGTGCCCTTTTCCTCCACATCTATAGCATGCATTTTCTACATTTTTGGCTTGCACCGCTTCATGCTTTTGTTCCTTTCTTTTCCACTGATGGTGGTTAGGAGGGTTGTTTGGTGCATTATTATTACCATGATTGGAGTTTCTTCCCCGACCACGGCCATGACCACGATTGGGGCCACGACCTCTTCCATGTTTAGCTTGGTGGAAGTTCGTCTCATTCACTTCAGGGAATGAACAAGAACCAGTAGGCCGGCTTTCATAGTTTTTCATTAATACCCATTATGTTGCTCGGCCACAAGAAGATGTGAGATAAGTTCAGAATACTTTTTGAATCCCATCTCTCGATATTGCTGCTGTAGGAGCATATTAGAGGCATGAAAAGTGGTGAAAGTTTTCTCTAACATATCATGATCAGTAATATTATCACCACATAATTTTAATTGGAAAATAATTCTAAACATAACAGAATTATACTCACTTATAGGTTTAAAATCTTCTAGCCTTAGATGAGTCCAATCATATCGTGCCTGTGGAAGAACGACCATCTTCAGGTGGTCATCTCTATCTTTCAAAAAAAATTTTTTTTTGATCAAACTGTCGTATATATCTATCTTTCAAATTATTCCATAGTATGACTGGATCGTTAATAGTAAGATATTCCATTTTCAGGTGCTCATCAAGGTGATGGCATTGGAATATCATTGCTTTGGCACGATCTTGGTTTGATGCTTGATTTTTGTCTTTGATTGTGTCTGCCAGAACCATCGCATCAAGATGAATTTCAGCATCAAGCACCCAAGACATGTAGCTTTTGCCCGATATATCCAGGGCTACAAATTCTAGTTTAGAAAAATTTGATATTATATAGAAAAAGAACGTTCGTACCTTAGATACTTTTAAAGTATTTGCTCGAGATGGCAGAGTCTCGTGCTGATAACATATTATAAAATAAAGACTGTAAAGTAAAGACAAGTATAGAGATAAACTGATATATTATTTGAATTCAAACAGATGTACATAATGAACTGAAGTCTCTTCTATTTATAGAAGAAAAGAAGTTGATGTGTAAGCTGCTACTGCAAGCTGCTGTGTAAGCTGCTACAAGCTACTGTGTAAGCTACTATTGCAAGCTGTTGTGTAAGCTGTTACAAGCTGATGTGTAAGCTGCTACTGCAAGCTGCTGTATAAGCTGCTACACAAGCTGTTGTGTAAGCTGCTACTATACCAGATATGGATAATCTTCTACCGGGGTAATGTTTATCCATAACCGGGTACCGAAGTAATAAGGTTCTTCAAAAAACTTATTTACAATGGAGTACTAAATAAACATTCATAATATAATATATTTATAACAAATGCAAAGTTTGTCGAAACCTATTTTAAAAACCCATTTAAGAGAAAATACTTGACTCGAAGACACAGTGATCAGGTTTTCTAGTCCAAGTAGGACCAACCCAATGAAACTACTTTCCACAATATAGTCGTCCGCTTCTATACCTCCTATATTTCACTGAGCAGAGATGACTCCTGAATTTAATCTTATGTGTTCAACTTATAAACATATATAAAATACCATGTAATTTAAATATTGATAGATTAAGTCAAAAATCAAAAATATTAGGCAATGAAAGAATACCAAGCAATAAAATATAATTTTAAAAGATAACTGACTTTCATAATTATATCTGTCAAAGAAAAAGAAAAACTTAATTTCTAGAATATAATACAAAGATACCAACTATTAAAAAAATTGGTGAAGAAAAATACTAATTTATACTTTCGATGAATTCAAATGAAAATGAAAATCTACATGGAAAAAAGTTTCAATTTTGTTTAGGACTCTGAAAAGTATATATTTATATCTATATCTATATTACATTAAAAATAAAGAATTAACAAAATATTGATTCAAGAAACAAGCTAATAAAGATACAAGCTTGTACACGGTCAAAATCAGGCTTGCCCTTTTTGTATGAGGAATCGAGACTGAAACGTGACAGGCCAAGGTTCGACCTCGTATTATATCGGACTGTGACACAAAGTTAGAGTGCCGAGCTCGTAACCAAAGATGAATCGAGACCGAGCAGGATAGAGATCGAGAAATATCCACGGAAGCTTACCGAGCCAAATAACTGAAAGCCAAAATATCCGCAGTTGGGCGAGGATCACGGTGAAAATATCGACACGTATCAAGAAGAGGCCGATTAATGAGCTAATCATGGGATTTCCTACTGTATTTAGAATTGTACTAAGAGTAGGATTCTCCTACTAGATAAAGGAGGTCTGGTCATTTGTTAAACACATTATATTTACGCAATATAAAGCAATATACTGTCTTTCTCTAGTTTTCATTATCTTGTTGCTCTGTTTTTATATCAAGTGAAGCTTCACTTGGTTCAAGGGTGATCGAACTCGAGGGTCAAACTTATTTGATTCGTTTTGGTTTTATGCCAAGTTACGCCCACAGTGGGGCTAAGGATAATAATGATTGCTCGGTACAAACTTTCATAACACACACTATTTTTCACTTGTTCTTTGAAGTATCTTTGATTCGAGGATCAGAATGTCGAACTCTCAGTCAACACCCCTTAAAATTGGAGACAGTTCTGGCCATCACGGCGAGAATGATAATATAGCACCAAGAATGACGTACCTCTGGTTGGCCTCGATGGAGTTTCGATTGTAGATCCAATCGACGTCAGCTCACATATAGCCCTCAATGCTAATTTGGCGGTCGATCCTCGAGGGTAGCATCCCTAGGGACATTCGATCAACCACTCAAAGTGCACACTGTAGTGAGGACGGCGGGGTCAACCTGCAAGTGATCTTCAAAATATTGCAGGCTCAACAAGAAGCGATAGCCCGACTCCAAAATTAGAATCACACACTGAGCAGAGCCGAGCTCGAGCCGTCCTAGGAATGTTTACACAGGGTCGAATGAGTTTCAAGGAAATCCAGCAAGAAAAAATGAGAGACCAATCCTTCTATCATGAAGATGCTCGAAAAACTGACAAAGAGAATCAAGTGAGGGGAAAAGAAGATTGAGGAAAATGACAAAAATATGGAAACTTATAACTCTAGGGTCGATCAAATCTTGGGAGCACTGCCAATATTGAAGAGACTGGATTCCAAAAGGTTCGTACAAAAACCTTTCCCACCGAGTGCGGCTCTGAAGCCAATCCCCAAGAATATCTGCATGCCCGAGATTCCTAAATATAATGGGATGACCGATCCAAACGAGCATGTCACCTCTTACATGTGCACTATCAAAGTGAATGACCTAGAGGATGACGAGTTCAAATCTGTCCTAATGAAGAAATTCTGAGAGACCCTGTCGAAAGGTACTATGATATGGTTCCATAATTTATTGCCTAATTCTGTTGACTCGTTTGCTATGCTTGCGGATTATTTGGTAAAGGCACATGCGGGGCCATCAATGTGGAAACTAGGATGTCATACCTTTTCAAGGTAAGGCAAAAAGACAACGAGATGCTTGGATAATCCGTTTCTTGATTCCAAATAGAACGGATGGACTTGCCACCGATTGTGACAATTGGGTTTTTCAAGCCTTCACTCAAGGTCTCAACATTTGAAGTTCAGTGGCTTCACAGCTGTTGAAGCAAAATTTGATAGAATACCTCCTTTCTCTTGGCCGATATGCACAATCGGTTTCGGCCGAAGATCAATCACTTAGGCCGATGTGCATAATCGGTATCAGTCGAAGATCAGTGTCGAGGATGATCAACTTGGGGCTGTTTCCGGGTTCGTTTATCCTATCAAAGCCGTCGACAAAGTTAAAAGGGATATTGATCGAGAACCAAGGTTGAACAAAGACCGATAGCCGCCATATAGTGGAGATTGCAAGAACAACGGACCTGGGAAAAATCCTGTATAGAATGAAAGGAGAAATGATAGAGGGCAGAGCTCTCAGGGGCTCATGAGCAAGAGCGGCTTCGATTAGGCTATCGGACCCAATGAAGCACCTCGGTTATCGGAATACAACTTTAATGTCTATATAGTTGCCATCGTATCAGCTATCGGACGCATCGAGGATACCAAATGGCCTAGACCTATACAAACCAATCCGGCTCAACGAGATCCCAACCAAAAGTGCGAATACCATGACACCTATGGCCACGTAACAGAATATGTCAGCAATTAAGAGAATAAGTATCCCGGTTATTCAACAACAAGCATCTTTGGGAGTTTCTGAGCGACCGAGCAAAGAATCACTTCAAAAAAAAGAACTCCAACAAACAAAATGAAAAAGATGAAGCCCAGCACATAATCCATATGATAATCGGAGTAGTTGATGTTCCTCATGGTCCAATGTTTAAGCGCACCGAAGTTACCAATCACGAGGGAAAAATGAACTCAAGATTACATGCCAGAAGGGACTTTGTTTTTCAATAACGAGGATGTAGAAGGAATCACGCATCCCTATAATAATGCATTGGTAATATCTGTACTCATGAACAAAACTCTAGTTAAACGTGTGCTAATTGATCAAGGTAGCTTGGCCAATATTATTGGATCGAGGGTCGTAGAACAACTCGGCCTACAGGATCAAATTGTACCCGCGACCCGAGTGCTAAATGAATTCAACATGTCATGCGAAACTACCAAGGGAGAAATAACATCGCTGATAAACATAGCTGGTACCATCCAGGAGACAAAATTTTATGTAATCGAGGGGGATACGAGATAGAACGCCCTGTTTGGGAGACCATTGATCCACAACATGAGGATCGTGCCCTCGACCCTTCACCAGGTATTGAAATATCCAACACCAGAGGGGATAAGACGGTGTACGGGGAACAACCCACCACAAAAGAGATGTTTGCCATAGATGAAGTAATTCCAAGATTAGTACTCTCATCAATAAAGGAATCAAGTTCGAAAGAGAAACATGAAGCCAAATAGCAATCATTGATGCCAACCTTGACTCAATAGGTGAACAAGGGACTAACGAAGACAATGATTATGGGGTCCCTCGATCCTTCATAGTCCCTGATAATTCCGATTCTACAAAATCGACAGTCAAAGAGCTGGAGCAAGTCACAATGATCGAGCATCATCCCGATAAAAAGGTATACTTGGGCACAGGGTTATCCCCAGAGATCAAGAAAAAAATTATCCAATTTCTTATAACTAACATGGATTTTTTTTCCTGGTCCCATCATGATATGACAGGGATCCCACCAGAAATCACCACCCATAAATTAAGCTTAGACTTGAAATTCTATCCGGTGAAGCAAAAAAGAAGGCCCCATTCCAAAATCAAGCATGCCTTCATCAAAGACGAGGTAACCAAGCTACTTAAAATAGGCTCCATTCGGAAAGTAAAATACCCCGAATGGTTAGATAACGTAGTATTAGTCCCTAAGAAGGGGAACAAACTTAGAATGTGTAGATTGCAATGATTTAATTAAGCATGCCCCAAATATTCTTTTTCTTTTCCTAATATCAATCGGTTGATCGAATCCACGGCCATCCCCAAGATCCTCAGTTTTCTCGATGTGTATTTTGGGTACAACCAAATTTAAATGGAACTAGATGAACAGGAAAAGACCTCGTTCGTTGCTAAATATGGTACCTACTGCTATAACTGTCATGCCCAAACTTGAAGAGGCGTGGCCAACACTCGGTTCTGTACTCGGTCTGAGTTTCCACTCTGTAACTATGAACTCTGGAGGGGTAACCCTCAACTTAGGCTGATGAGGCCATATTCTAAATCATCAGAAAATAATATCTCTCTTATTTATGGGGTAAACATATCCAAAAGCTGATATATATAACTGTGACGACCGATTACGCCACCATGAACATCTACTGATATATAAATATACATGATTCGTCTAGAAGCCTCTAGAGATAACTGAACTATACCATGATCGGGACAGGACCTCGACTTACCTATCAAAATTGTATATATAAAATGGACTCCAAGGTGTAGACATGGTAACTTCGAGGAAGTGGAGCTTACCAACCAAGCCGATGTTTGACTCAGTCTGCTGGAAGGGTCTATCCAACTGTCAATAAGGACCTACAGGCATGAAATGCATTGCATCGTCCCCAGCAAAATGAAAGTCAATACGAAATAATGTACCGAGTATGTAAGGCAACAGAATAACTGAAAGCTAAAATTGAACTAATAATATAATAACTGAAAATATCTAGGAGTTAACGATAATCTAAGGATATGCTTACTTGCTGATACTGACTCAACTCTCTCAATATAGTAAGTAAAATTGATGTCCGACCTTATAAGGCTCGGTATATGTAATTGCTCTGCTATAGTAGGCTATCTCATAGGCCCTCGGCCATACTAGGCTCTGTATCTCGGCTTTTCTGGGCTTGCTCATAGGCTCTCGGTCACAGTAGGCGCAGTATATAACTTACCATATAATCAGAGGTTGCCCAATAGGGGCCAGCCCATAGATTGTAGCTCGATGGTAGTAGAAATACTGTAATACTGTATATATATATAGACTCTCTGCTCTCTTGGCTGACAAAGAATAAAACTAAACTGAATATGAAGTCCCGATAAAGGAGAATTCTTTAGTTTATGAGACTAGGAAAATGTATATAAATTCAGGGATATGAACATCTCATTATGTCTCGTTATCAAACACATGTAGTTACTAAATCATGCCAAAATGAAAGAAAGGTTTAGCTGAATCATAAGGAGATTCAAAATGAGTGTTGAATAAAGGCCAAGTCCGCAACTTGAACTAGTAGCTCGTTTGCATAAATTTAGGAAGCATCTCCCATTAAGGCCCTCCTCCAATACCATATATCAACAAAAACAAGAAAACAAAAATAATAACATGTATGCAGTATGTTCCAATATTATCTTCATCACAATATACCACAAAACAACCCACACGCCCTAATCATTTAGTACATAAAATGACAACCAAAGTAGTATCAAACAACCAAAAAAATATACCGACAAATGACCAGCCAACCACCCTGCCATTATGTGATGTTTTTCCACATCCTGTATACTACAAAACTTTACAAAAACAGCAGCAAAATAGACAACCCAACAGTAACATGGAGCGACTCACAAAGCAGTCCACTACAAGTTGAACAACTTAAACTCACAGTTTCGGATCATCGTCCCGTAGTTCTTACAATTATTGAATGAATTTCTCTACTTTTACTAAGAAACGTTAGTATACTTACCATATTTTGTGAATATCTTAGCTCCTATCTTGATTCTCAACCTTAGGTTTTTCTCCAATTAGAACTTGAAAAGAAGAGAAAATTATTTATGGTTTCGTGTTGAATTTTTGGGAGAATTTTTTTTGGGTGTACATCTGATTTTTTTTATCTATTATGAGTGTCATATCTAAAGTAAATCAGCCCTTAAAAGGGCTCTTTGGCCTACCTTGGAGCTTTTAATTGAGGCCTCTCCTTTTGGCAAGTAGGTGATGCACCTATTTGTTACCTACCAGTCTGTGCAGTCTCGCAAAAACATGAATATGTCTCAATTCCAATGTAGTATCTATAAACGGTCTAATAAATTTGAAAGTAGACTCAAAGAGATTCAATTTTATGGGTGGAACACCCAATAACTCTATGTATATTGGGAGAAAATCGCAGTTACATTCGACCTAAAATTTCAGTAAAACTTATGAATGTAACTTGTGATGACTTTCATCGACTTTTGTTCCACAATTCACTTGACTTCTAACATAATACACTATTATCATACAACTAAAATAAGTCATAACATAACCTTCTTATCAATTTAAGAACCTTAGTCTCTCCCCAAAAATACATGTTATCATATTCCCAACTTGTCGACTTTCGACGAAACATTATTTTCTTAAATTCCTTAGCTTCTAAACCTTCCAACCCTCTTTATATTTATCGTTCATGATCTTCAATATATGTAGCACCCGATGTAAGATGATAACTTACTTTATATACTTCCAAAGATAATCTCATTTTTGGTCTTACATCAATTGACATAAGACGTACTCCTATGTACGAAACCATGGGGTGTAACATCATTCCCCTATTTGGAACATTCGTACTCGAATGTTGGCTGATGCGCTTATCAGTCTCATAACCCGTAGCTGTGATGAATATTTTAATACTATCCTTGCCATCTAGAATACTTTTCTTTGAATAAATCTAAAGGCTAGGAATTCCCCCCTTTAGGCCTCTTTCTCACACCACGACTTGTTGTCCGAATTCTTCCGATCTCGTAGTTGTGGCGACCTTCTGTCATGCAGCCTGTACGACTTTTTTCTTGTGTGCGCCTAGGCAACTCTTCTGTCCTTTTCCTCCAGCTTAAAGCCAATCTATAGGCCTAATTTAGAAACATATATAGAACTATGAGAAGTTGTTCCTCCCGATATATATAATTGTATTGAAGTTCTTCGCTCGGTATTGACCGTTGCTATATCTTATTTTGTAACCTTGTATATCTTTCCTTATGGCTTTAATTCTAAGTAGGTTATACTATGCCATAACACTTACTTCGGTCTATTATTACTGAGGTTTGCTACCCAACTCCAGGTTACTCTTTCACTGCTTATCCTATATGTATAAATCTAAGTCCATTAGTTCTTCCTCATTACTGTTCATCTTAAGAATGACGGCCTAATCTCATCTCATATTTTGGACCTTTTATCTGTATATTGTTGATTCACCTTATTGTTTATCTATAATCTATCACGGATAACTTGAAACCTCTTATGTAATAAATTGTCGTTAGGGTTCACGTCTCAACAGGGAACATCTGATGTTACTTGACTGATCCACCTTGGGACGATACTAATCATCAATAATCATATTTCATAGCGTCCCAACATGATTAATCTTAAGGGGGTATTTTTCTATCAGGGTAGCATTCTATCTCTTCTAAATTCTCCTAGTCTTAAACTCCTCTGAGTTGACTCATGCTATACTGAGATTTTTGTAACTTTATGGAAACAATCTGCTCTCTTGTAGTGATGGGTTTGATCCCGAGGACTTACCTATTCTTGTTACCTTCTCACTAGCCTTTTCTTATCCTTTCTCATGTCTAGCTTAAACCTTGTCGCTCTACCATAATTTATCTTGCGACCTACATATATCTATTTATACTACTCGCAACCTTCCTTTAACTTGCTAGCACCGTAGATTTCTTTTTGTTATTTTGGAACCTCAAGCGAGGCATCATATCATCTCTAACTCTTCTTTACTCTCTTAACTAGACCTTTCTATATCTAGAAACCACAAGCTGGAAAATATGCCACCGATGACACCACTATCATTTCTTGATACAGAATTATGACGCTTCTAGCCCTCTATCTGATATCTGGATTATTCATAACCTTCTCTACTTGGGAATCTCATAGCTTCTTCACATGTACCTTTCTTACCTTTAAATCTTGCATCATATCTTCTATCTCTTTTATAATCTCCCTTCCACATAGGTGGAATTCAAATCCACACCTTAAAGCTATACTATAATACTCTCACCTCATGTGCATACACAATCCGACGAAAGCTTCATACTGACTTCTTATGATGTTGGCATTGTTCTAACTAGATTTATCATAGATCCATTATAGAATATGACCGTTGTACTGTCTCTCTTGTACCTTTGCTATTAATCGTGATTCTGTAATATTTTGAGTCACAATTTCTATAATCATCTGGGTCTAATAATCGGACCCCTGAGTTACTTAGCTATTGTAACTTTCGAGCTTCCTCTTCTCTCTCACCCTTTGTGTAGGCTTAAATTGTCTTCCAATCAATGACTCAAGTTATTAGTTATTACTTTCGTCTTTCGTGGATGCTATGCAACATCCATAATAAAATCTTCTAACAATTGAAGCCTTTGTCTGTGAGGTAGACTCGATTTTTTTTCCTTTAACTTATACTGGGTCTCCTACAGTTATATGAATGTCTATAAATATGCTGCATAGATAACACTCTGAAATCTTCAGTCCATTCATAATGTAACTAACTTTGGGTTATTAATCGAATAATTCCTTTTGCACCTTTTCATCATTCTTTAAAAAGTAAGCAATTACTTTTCTTGGTCGTACTGCCACTTGTTGCACGAGTACTTGGCTTATCTTAGTGCTCATACCTGTTGGAATTTCATACTGTCGACGCCCTCGTTTTCAAAGGTGAAATCGGGTTTTATGACATTATGGGCAAAACAACTCTATTTCTCATTTGGGAATTGGGTTACGAAATTGGAAGAGTCGCCACCTAATGATTATAGTGCATTAGGACACATTAAGATGAAGAGAATAGTGTTTTGAGAGAGAAACCAGAGTTGGGTAAGGGCTTGAAATTATCTCGAGGGGAAGGTGTTAGGCACCCCTCAAGATCCACAAATGTGGTTCCCGGCCGTGCTAACAGTGACTTTAGAAAGAAGATGAAGCAAGTAGACAAATGAAGTGCACATATTCACATAATTTGAAAGCTTTAAAGAAAAGGACATAAGTTTGAAATAGGAGAGAGGATTAGTTTGAAAAGCATCAGGAAAATATTTAATTAAAGCAAGTAAGAGAAAGAGCGGTCCTAGGTTTAACTATAATATGGATCATTTGATGCAATATCTAGCTCATATTCCCAAAGAGGGGTCGCTTCATGATATTATCGCATCGTCATCATCTCTATATTCTACCTTCACACCCCATTAAGGTATTAAAGCGCGTTGGTATCATTTACTTATTGCATGCTAATACCCGCCCAAACCTGTTAGTTCCGGGGTATTAGGACTTCTAATCCTAAAAGGGGGAAAAGGAAGTAGGATACATATATAGAGTATTCAAAGGTATGTTAGAGCGACAATAAAAAACAAGCAGCAAATAAGAGGGATGCAAATAAACAACTAAAGGCTCAAGTAAACCTCGTAACATACAACAAGTAGTTTAGCATGACTTCAATTACTGATTTGGTCTTTAAAAGAGGTTAGGAGAGCGGGCGGATTAGTTTAACACATAAGAGTTGGATAGAAAATCTGCTTTGAGCTCCCCGGGCCCTTTTTAGAAGTTGAGAGACTTTAGAAAATCAGTGAGACTTAAAAGAAAAGATGCCAGTTGCGGACAGGGCTTGTTTAAAATATTTTATAGTTGCAGACAGGTTTTAGAAAAGAAGACACGAGCTTCAGACGAAAATCTGTTAAGAAATTTTGAAATTGCGGACGAGTTTTGAGAAAAAGGTGTTGTAAATCAGTTGAACAAATCGAGTAAAAAGGGGCATTTTAAAGTCCTTGAAGAAGTTTTAAGATCTTAAAGCACTGGATCTAAGCAATCACAAACTCAACATAGAAAATAACTTACAGTTACAAAAGAGCATACCTAGACTGGACCCATTTTAAAATAAACTAGGTAAGGACAAGTTTGAAGAAACTGAGACGTTTGAAAGCGTTAACGGTCTGAACTCATGAGTTGTTGTTACCCTTTAGCTGCTGCTTTTATACCATTAGACGTCCTACTATTTGCCTAGCGTTTATATAATTCCTATAGGCATACTTTCTAGGTGAGTTTATAAGATGCAAACCTAATAACATGGTCTCTACATGAAGTTGGTGCAATATGAAAGAGCCTAGAGACATGGAATCTACATGATATGCAACAAAAAAAAATAATAGGCATAGTAACAGTTCACATGGATAAAATAAAGGTCCTAAGGCATCGTTTCTACTGATGCAAAGATGAATAAGCTTATACTCATGGTTTCTATATGACATTGATGCAATAAGGTAAGCTCCTATAGGCATGTTATCTACATGGTGATGCAACAATGGTAAGATTATATTCATGGTAACTATATAGAAACTGATGCAATGAAGTAAAGTGACCCTATAGGCATGATCTCTAATGCAGGTGAGAAAGTAAATCCCCCATGTCCCTTTTCACTATACCCCGAATTTAACATTTCACATTATTACAAACTGGGCAGAAAAGTAAAGACATTAAAGAAATAAAAAATTTAAAGTACATCAGCATCTATAACAGGCCCGAGGGGTCTCGAAGCAACTTTAATGTCCGACATATGCCTTCTACCAAATCCGAGCTCCCAAGATCCGAGGCTTTTCTCATTTTAGAGTTTTACAAAGTTCTAAAGGCCTTCAAAAGAGACCCAGGCATTGCTTACACCCTAGTTGGAATAGTGCAAGTATGGAATTACCAACCCTAAGGCATCCAAGTTCAGAGGAGACTCCAAGGTCTCTAAGCATGGATTACCAAAGGGGGGTGGGAAGTTAAAGGGGCTAAGAATTAGTGCAAAGTGAGGATTAAAGGGAAACCAGTGTATGAAGTGGTCATACCCAGCCTATTGATTGAGATTGGCACACCCCAGACTACTTACAAAGGTTGCAAACAGGAGCAGACTTGTAAACAAGTCAGACAAGGGCTTGGAAGGTGATTAAGACACCAACAGGCCTTTGTCCAGGCTCAAACACATAAGATAGGGAAAAAGGGAGTGGGATCATTCTGAGTATAGGCAATTAGGCCTTGGTTCTAGATTAGAAGTGGAAATGAAATGTCATTCTCATCCAAAACAAACTCATAAGCAAACAGGGGTTAAAGGGGAAGGGGAAATCACATAGGATTTAACAGACAAAATTAAGTCGAAAAGACTAGGAGGAAACAAAACATAGTGATGGACAACACACAAGCAGAAGAAAGGAATTTAATATGCTGAAATACTAAATATAAACAACCAAAGGGAAAGGGAAAAGGACTAACATGCTGAAAGTTAACACAAACAGATGAGGGATAAAGGGAAATGGGGTTTAACATAACTAAAATCTACAGCATAAACAACGGGACAAGGGATAGGGACTTAAACATACTAAAAACTCATGTGAAATAAAATAATTAGACAAGGGAATAAAGGGAAGGGGATTAAGCATGTTATAACATGAAAGCTCGGGGAAAAGGAGAGGGAGTTTAAACATGCTAGAACTCAAGTAAAGTACTGAAAGAAACAAGCAAGGGGAGAGGGAAAGGGATTACATGATGAAATTAAACTGTAAGTATATCAGGCAAAGACCGGGTGAAAGTAAACAAGTAGTTGAAAGATTAGCAATTGAGATTAGAACCTACCAGTTGCACTTGAATGACAAGAACAAAGAGAAATTCTATAACTAGCCTTGGCTTTCAGCCGACTAGCCTTTAACAGAGAGAGCAAGTAGCAAGAAGAGAAAAGCAGAGAGTTTTCGTGAATGAGAGTAGAGAGAACTCGAGAATCAATGTCTGTTGCGTGAGAAAAGAGAGATCCTATTTATAGTTGAAAGAGAAGCAACAGTAAGACAAGGAAAATATTCAGAAAATTAATTAGTATCAATTAGGAGAAGGGAACCCCTTCAATTAAGGAACCAGATGAAAAAAATAAATAGACCTAAGTCTAATTTTGGAAAGAAAATGTAGCACTAATAACAGAATATAGGGTAGATACACATAAAAAAATTTAAAAATCACACGGTTGAACATGTAAGGTAAATAATTATCCAGGAAATCAAGGAGTCAAGATTTTACTCGCATGAACTTAGTTAGAGTACAGGGGGCAATTAGAGAATCACACAGTTGTACCAAAATCAATTAGGGTTTCGGGAAAAAGGGAAGAACAGTACTATAAAAGATTCATAAGCATGAACATGCAAAAGCTAGGCATAGCAGAATAGACATATAGCAAAACATATATGAGAAACAGATTAGGTAGCTAGGGTTTCATAGAGAAAGATGAATGAAAAATACCCTTAGAAATCAGGGTTTCCACTACAAGTCAGAACACAAAAGATATCATAGACGGAGAGGAACAAGAGCAGAACATTGTGAAAAGATCACATCACAAACTAGATGAAAACTCTAGAAAGGTAATCGGTAAGGTAAAATATTTAGAGCTAAAGTAGAAGATGCTCAAAATCACGAAGAAGAACACATAGTAACAAGAAATAAACAACAAAATCAAAGAATCAAATAGTTCATAGAAACCCTAGGTTTTGAAAAAAACAAACAGTATTTGGAAACACAAACTAGGCGAAGAAAAGATTAGAGATATTTAAAAACCTTAGAAAGCAAACAAAAACTCAGAGAAGATCGTAAAATAATACAGAAAGACATGAAAAAGAATCTCGAATCAATTAGGATTTTCATAAAAGGCCTCAGAAATGGCGAGAAAAGCCTGGACGGCTCATCGGAGAGAAGCCTGACATGGCCGTGAAACCCCATTAAAGGACCTCTGGTCCAGTCACCCTCGAAACAAAGTCTCGATCTTCGAACCCAAAGGCCAAGGATGGTGATAAATGAAAGATAGAGGTGTTTGATGGCTTGAGCGGCCATGAACACCGGTGAAATAGAGCTGGAGATGATTAGGGTTTTAAAGGGGCTAGAGAGTGCTTAGGGATTCAAAGGCGGCAGATTGAAAGAAATGAAATTAGGGTAAAGGGTTGTTGGTTTAATTAAGGCAAGAAATAACGTGAGCCATTGATCAATGAGGTCAACAACCAGGAATAAAAGGGGGGAAATGGGTCGTCTTTATTCTAAGATTGGGTTGGATTATTGGATTGGGAAATTGGGTTGAAAATGTGGCTGAAATTGAAAGAAAAATGGTCTAGAATTTAACTGGCCAATTTTTCCCAAATTTGATCTTAAATAATAATGAGCAATTTTATAAAAATCCAATAAAATTACTGAGCTAATAAAATACATTTAGGAGTTAATTAAAAATACTAGGAATTATTTTATACTTGAAATACTCATTAAATTAATAAATAGGCTAAAATTGCAATTTAATGCAATTTTAATTTAAAAATACCTAATGGCTTTGTAAAATCCTATAAAAATTATATAAAATTATATTTTTATGTAAATTAGGGAATAAAATAATTTATATATTAAAACAACAAGATTTGACACTAAATGTTAGCTTTTACAGTACAAAAATAAGTTATAAATTGGTTTTAAATGCTTAAACAATTATAGAAAGATACCAGACCTCTTGTGGATGCTCATGTATGCATTCACAAGCTATTTTTTGGGGACAACGATACATAGGGAAAAATTGGGTATCAACAACTGCCCCTCTTTACCCGAGGAGGATGAAAGAGTTGTCGGGTAAAGATAAGATGACCAATTTTGACCGGAATTGGCGATTGTAAAAGAACTTCAACCGCGATCTAGCTTCTGAGCTGCCTACATATCCCTGAGTTTACTTGAATCCGGCCATATGTAGTTCGGGTGCCATTGGCGGAATATTCCAATGAAAATTTTGGAAGAGGCGGACGCAACGGGGTTTGAAATTTGTCAAAGGTTCGAGGATCGGACGAGCTACGGAGAACCGGATCGGGAGCGCTCCTGTTGGGACAACCGTGCCAGCCGGCGTATCTGCAAATGAACAATGTGCGTGTACATTGCATAATTTAAACGTGATGCAAGTTCCCATTGGACCATTAATGCTGTCTTCGGGCGACTAGGATGGCGCCTTCAGATTATGACGTCCGGGCTATGAAGAGCATGAAAGTAAAGATTCGTAGGCCATGAAATGGTGTTCTCGGGCCATGCGGATGGTGCCTAAGAACTATGACGTCTTTGAATAAGTTGGCAATATTTCAGCCCATGAAAAGGTGGCAATATTCCAGCCGAATGAATGAAGGGGTGGCGATATTTTTGCCGAGAAGGAATTAAAAAAAATGCGGGGCGGCGATATTTCAGCCAAAGATGCAAAATAAAGGAGGTAGAGCTTAACCTCGAAAGACAGAAGATAGCCTTATGCAAGAATGCAAGATGGAGACAGAGCTTAGTCTCGAAAGGCAGAAAATAGCCTTATGCAATAATAGAGGCGGAGCTTAGCCTCGGAAGGCAGAGAGTAGCCTTGTGTTTTGCAAAAATGCAGATGGAGACAGAGCTTAGTCTCGAAAGGCAGAAGATAGCCTTATGCAGGATGAAGTTAGAGACAGAGTTTAGTCTCGGAAGGCAGAAGATAGCCTTATGCAATGCAGAATGGAGGCAGAGCTTAGCCTCGGAAGGCAGAGAATAGCCTTATGCAATATGGAGGTAGGGATTAACCTCGGAAGGCAGAGGATAGCCTTATGTAATATGTAGATGGAGACAGAGCTTAGTCTCGAAAGGCAAAAAATAGCCTTATGCAATGATGGAGGTAGCGCTTAGCCTCGGAAGGCAGAGAGTAGCCTTGTGCAAAAATGCAGATGGAGAAAGAGCTTAGTCTCGAAAGGTAGAAAATAGCCTTATGTAGGATGGAGGTAGAGACAGAGCTTAGTCTTAGAAGGCAGAAGAAAGCCTTATGCAATACAGAATGGAGGCAGAGCTTAGCCTCGGAAGGTAGAGAATAGCCTTATGCAAGATGGAGGTAGGGCTTAACCTCGGAAAGCAGAGAATAGCCTTATGCAAGATGCAGATAGAGACAGAGCTTAGTCTCGAAAGGCAGAGAATAGCCTTATGCAATGATGGAGGCAGAGCTTAGCCTCGGAAGGCAGATAATAGCCTTATGCAAGATGCAGATAGAGATAGAGCTTAGTCTCGAAAGACAGAAAATAGCCTTATGCAATGATGGAGGCAGAGCTTAGCCTCGGAAGACAAAGAGTAGCCTTGTGCAAAAATGCAGATAGAGACAGAGCTTAGTCTCGAAAGGCAGAAAATAGCCTTATGCAATGATGGAGGCAGAGCTTAGCCTCGGAAGGCAGATAATAGCCTTATGCAAGATGCAGATAGAGATAGAGCTTAGTCTCGAAAGACAGAAAATAGCCTTATGCAATGATGGAGGCAGAGCTTAGCCTCGGAAGGCAAAGAGTAGCCTTGTGCAAAAATGCAGATAGAGACAGAGAGCCTTATGCAAAAATTCAAGATGGAGACAGAGTTTAGTCTCGAAAGGCAGAAAATAGCCTTATGCAAGATGGAGGTAGAGCTTAACCTTGAAAGGCAGGGAATAGCCTTATGCAAAAATGCAAGATGGAGATAGAGCTTAGTCTCGAAAGGCAGAAAATAGCCTTATGCAATGCATGAATATAAATGAGAGGATGATGGTGATTTTTCTTAGCTGGTAGATGATCGTGCTATTGATGACTATTGGGGAAGTGTTAAATGTAGATAGTAAGCCTTTGTTAGGTAGGTAGTGGCTTTGGTTCTGTAAGGGTCCTGCATCACCTATTTGCATCCTGGGCTCCTGCATCCAAGGAAAAAATGTGAGTTCTGAAAGGGGGAGGTTAGTCTGCATTCTTTGACCCGTGGCGTTCTGTACCCTTTGGGGAAGCGTTGCTGAACGGTAGTGATCCAAATAATTTCATGCAAAATTTTAGCAAATATGATGCAAGTGTATATATATAAGTAAAGCAAAATATAGTTTTGTTTATATGATGAACCACAACTATAACGTGGTTCAAGGCACGACAACCTCGCTGGCTCCAAAATTTTGAGGGTCCTCCTCAAAATTCTGCACCTGTTTACCGGGCTGGTGATGTTGACGGCGGTGCTGAATGACTGAAAGCGGATTGACCTTAGAATTTTGAGGGTGCCCTAGTTTACTGGTCGATGCAGATACGATAACTAACAAGCTGACTTCGGAATTGTGAGGGTCCTTCTAAAAGTTTTGCCCCAGTTCCAAATGTGGGGAGAAATGGAATTTTATTAGTGATGTGACCGAACCCATATGGCTGCCTACGTATCGCCTCTTAAACGGGAATCAGGTCAGACGTAGTTGAAATTACATCATAAAGAAAGCATACTGATTTAATATAATATCTCTTCACTGCATCTGAGTTGATTGGTTTTGGCTAGATTTCTCCATCAATTTCTGCAAGAATAAGGGCTCCTCAAGTTAGGACTCGGTGAACCATGTATGGACCCTGCCAGTTGGGAGAGAACTTCCCTTTGGTCTCGACTTGATGTGGAAATATCTTCTTCAATACCAGCTGCCCTGGTGTAAACTTCCTTGGTTGAACTCTCTTGTTGAAGGCTCTAGACATCCTGTTCTGATATAATTGTCTGTGGCAGACGTCGTTCATTCTTTTTTCGTCTATAAGGGCTAACTTCTCGTACTGAACCTTGACCCATTCTGTGTCATCTAACTCATTTTCTTGTATGATTCTCAAGGATGGAATATCTACCTCGACAGGAATTACTGCCTCTGTACCATAAACCAACATGCAGGGAGTTACCCCAGTTGATGTACGGACTATAGTACGATATCCCAATAGAGCAAATGATAACTTCTCATGCCACTGCTTGTTATTTTCGATCATTTTCCTTAGTATGTTCTTGATGTTCTTGTTGGCTGTTTCCACGGCTCCATTCATCTGAGGTCTATAAGCTGTAGAGTTTTCGTGTCTGATCTTGAAAGTTTCACACATCGCTTTCATCAAGTCATTGATGAGATTGGAACCATTATCAGTGATGATCGACTCTGGAACACCGAACCGACAGACAACCCAAGTCTGCCACGACTTTCTTGATTACCGCTTTGTATGAAGTTTCTTCAACCTATTTAGTGAAGTAGTCAATCACCACTAGAATGAACCTGTGTATGTTTGATGCGACAGTCTCGATTGTCCCAATGACATCCATTCCCCAAGCGATGAACGGACACGGTGTACTTGTTGTGGTGAGCTCATTTGGAGGTACCTTTATCATATCCACATGTATCTGACAGTGGTGACACTTTCGGACATAATGAACGCAGTCTGTTCCATGGTCATCCAGAAATATCCTGCCCTTAATATCTTTTTCTCCAGAACGAAACCATTCATGTGTGGTCCACAAGTCTCTGAGTGCACTTCTTCTAGTAACTTTGGTGCTTCTGTTGCGTCGACACACCTTAACAGTCCCAAATCAGGAGTCCTCAAATACAGGATTCCTCCGCTGTGAAAGAAATTGTTGGATAACCTCCGAAGCGTGCGCTTCTGAATAGCATTAGCAAGCTCTGGATATTCTCCTGTTGTCAGGTATCTTCTGATGTGGTGGAACCAGGGCTTTCCATTGGCTTCTTCCTCAACATGTGCAAAATAAGCCGGTTGATTCTGAATCCTGACCTGGATAGGGTCGATGAAATTTGTGTCTGGATGCTGAATCATGGATGATAAAGTGGCAAGCGCATCTGCAAACTCATTTTGCATTCTTGGAACATGCTGGAATTCTATTTTTCTGAACCTCCTTCTCAACTCTTGTATATGATGCAAATAATGGAGTATCTTGGAATTCTTGGTTGCCCATTCTTCCCGGACCTGGTGTATGAGTAGGTCTGAATCCCCAATCACTAGCAGCTCCTGAATGTTCATATCAATGGCCAATTTAAGCCCTAAGATCCAAGCTTCATACTCGTCCATGTTATTAGTGCATGGGAACCTGAGCTTGGCGGATACCGGATAATGCTGACCGGTTTCTGATGCCAGGAGAACCCCAATACCAACTCCTTTGAAGTTTGCGACTCTGTCGAAAAACATCCTCCAACCATCATAGGATTCTGCAATATCTTCTCCTATGAAAGCTACTTCCTCGTCGGGAAAATATGTCTTTAATGGTTCATACTCCCCTTCCACAGGGTTTTCTGCGAGATGATCTGCCAAAGCCTGTCCGTTAACTGCCTTTTGGGTGACACAGACAATGTCGAGTTCACTCAGCAAAAGTTTCCACTTGGCGAGCTTGCCAGTGGGCATGGGTTTCTGAAAAATATATTTTAGTGGATCCATTCTTGATATAAGGTAGGTGGTGTAAGCACAAAAATAGTACCTCAACTTCTGAGCTATTCAAGTTAAAGCACAACAGGTGCGTTCTAATAAGGAATACCGAGCCTCGTAGGGGTAAATTTCTTGCTGAGGTAGTAAATAGATTGCTCCTTTCTCCCTGTCTCATCGTGTTGTCCCAAGACCCAACCAAATGCTCCGTCCAAAATTGTGAGACAGAGCAATAAAGGCCTCCCAGGCTCAGGTGGAAGCAGGACTGGAGGCGTAGACAAGTATTCCTTGATCCTGTTGAAAGCCTTTTGACATTCATCGGTCCATTTGGTGGCAGCATCCTTCTTCAACATCTTGAAGATAGGTTCGCAAATGACGGTAGACTGAGCTATGAACCGGCTGATATAGTTAAGTCTCCCTAGGAAACTCATCACCTCTTTCTTGCTCTTCGGCGGTGGAAACTCCTGAATAGATTTGACCTTTGATGGATCCAGCTCTATTCCTCGGGGACTTACGATGAAACCCAATAAATTTCCCGCAGGGACCCCAAATTCACATTTGGCGGGATTCAGTTTCAAGTTATACCTCCTTAGTCTGTTGAAAAACTTTCGGAGGTTGCCCATGTGATCTGCAGCCCTCTTGGATTTAATGATGACATCGTTCACATATACCTCAATCTCCTTATGTATCATGTCGTGAAAGAGGGTAGTTATGGCCCTCATGTAAGTATCCCCTGCATTCTTCAACTCAAACGGCATAATTCTGTAGCAATACATTCCCCAAGGCGTGATGAATGCCGTTTTCTCTGCATCTTCTTCATCCATCCATATCTGATGATACCCTGCAAAGTAATCGACGAATGACTGCAACTCATGTTTGGCGCAGTTGTTGATCAGAATGTGCATGTTTGGCAAGGGGAAATCATTTTTGGGACTGGCCCAGTTGAGATCCCGGTAGTGGACACAGACTCTAACTTTCCCATCCTTCTTCGGTACTGGCACAATGTTAGCTAACCAAGTTGGATATTCTACCACTTGAAGAACTCTAGCTTTGACCTGCTTGGTGACCTCTTCTTTGATTTTCAGACTCATATCTGGCTTGAATTTCTTGAGCTTCTGCTTTACCGGTGGACATGCAGGATCTGTCGGTAGTTTGTGAGCGACGATGGATGTGCTGAGACCGGTCATATCGTCATAAGACCATGCAAGGATATCCTCATATTCCTTCGAGAACTCTACATATTCCTCTTTCTCTGTATATGATAGGTGCACACTGATGCGCATTTCTTTGACATTCTCTGTATCTCCCAAATTGGCGACTTTGGTTTCATCCAAGTTGGACTTAGGCCTATTCTCAAAATTTTCGGCCTCTCTGACAACCTCTTCTGGTATATCATCTTTCTCTAAGTCTATGTCCGTTTGTTGCATAGCCTCGTTGCAAGTTACAGTTGTTGGTTCATTATCAAGACATGTAATAGTAATGCTGTGTGAAAAATAAAGTAAATAGCAGAGAAAAATAATGAATAGCGAGATATTTGATAAAACAGAAAATGCATTTGATTGAATTCATAAATGTTCAAAACAACGGGGCTCTTTTGGAAGGTAAATACAAATGCGGAAAGTAAAGGAAACAACTAGAATAAAGATGCATGATGCTTGTTCAGCCTTGCTACCCCGAAGGTTTTCGAGCGACGGTGGTACTAATTGACCAGTTGGTGAGGCGCTCCCCTCAGTTCACAGTCTGAATGGAAGGGCCTTCCTCCCCTTCATATTCAAAGATCACACAACAGTCCATGTCCTCCAGAAATAGGTTCTTCACTGCCGCAAGAGCCTCGTCTTCTTCTAAACCGTAGAGAGTGTCGGCTAGCTGAAATGTCTGCTCCACCTGAGGTATGGGGTGTTCCAATGGATAGTATGGGGCGCGCCATGGTAGTGACCAATTCCTGAATTCTTGCCAAGTGTATTCGTATCCTAATCCGTAAGTAGTACCATGTTTCTTCAACTGGACAGGTTTGGTGATACCTTGAAGATTCTTACCAAGTCCTTTCCCCGGTTCATACCCACACCAATTAAGAATGCTCTCAACCTTGTTACTCTACCATTTGTCCTTATCCACTGCGTTGACCCGCTCAATATGATTATATGTTTCCCCGCCTATTCTTCTTCTGCCTCCGATCATTGGAATGGTCTGGCGACTGTAGATGGGGTTGCTACCGTCGCCATGGATTATTACTTCCTGATTGTTCCATTCGAACTTCACAGCCTGATGTAAAGTTGATGCCACAGCCCCATCAGCATGGATCCAGGGTCATCCCAGTAGTAAGTTGTAAGAGGCTGGTGTGTTGATGACTTGTAACTCAACATCAAACCAAGTAGGTCCCATTTTCAAACACATGATAATCTCCCGAGAGTAGACCTATGAGAACCATCAAAAGCCTTAACATTAATAGTCCCGTCCTTTATCTCGTGCAACCCTTTGCCTAACTTCTTGAGGGTGACCAGTGGAAAAATGTTGAGACTAGAACCTCCGTCGACTAGGATTCTGGTGATGAAGCGATCCTCACATTGCACAGTGATGCGTAGTGCTTTATTATGACTAAGTCCTTCAGGCAGCAATTCATCCTCATGGAAAGTGATTTTGTGATTCTCCAACACCTGCCCTATCATGTTTGCCATTTATCCTCCTGTTATGTTGCTCGGGTAATAATCCTCAATCGATATCGTCATCAAGGCATTCTTATGTGCTTCGAAACTCTACAACAATGCTAAGATGGAAATCTGTGCCGGAGTCTTGTTTAGCTGTTCAACAACTGAATATTCCTTCGCCTGTATCTTTCTCTAAAGATCATCTGGTCCAGTTTTAACTGGACGTCCAGGAACGTGCTTGCTGGACTCAGCTAGGTGCTCTGGTGTGTACACCTTGCCTATTCTAGTCATACCTTGAACGGCAATTGCTTCGCCCGCGCATGTTTTTCCTTTCCTTCTCGCCTCAGCTGTGTAGTTCCAGGGTATGGCCTTTGACTAAAATAGGATTACGTCTGACATAGTGACTGAAATGGGCACCTTTGGAGGCAACATAGTAACTTCAATCGGTGCGGGCGCCTTTGGAGTCCCAAATTCCACCTCAATTGGCTTTAGCACCTTTGCAGGAAGTGCCTTGAACTCAAATGGCACTGATATATTCAACATGTTGTCCTCAGATGGCTGGACTTGTACAACAATAGGATTAAGAGTGACCGCCGATTTCTTGGGCTCATCCCCTTCAGATATCAAACCAATCGACCCTTCGGGGTCCCAGTCATCTTTTACCTCAATCATGTGGATGCCTCCACCTTTGTGGTATGGCAGAGGGTTGTTACGAACATTAGGAGCAGGCTCCTTAGCTATGATGACCTTGTTGTCAATTAAATTCTGGATTTTATCTTTCAACGAGCAGCACTCGTCAATGGTATGGCCCTTCATCCCCGAATGGTATGTGCAGGTTTTGTTTAGGTTGATCCATTGGGAAGGGTTATCTAGGGTTATGGCTGGGATAGGTGTAACATATCCGACGGCTTTGAGCTTCTCGTATAGTTGGTCAATGGGTTCAGCAATAGCAGTGTGATGTCTGGGTGGTTTGCGGTCAAAATTTGATCTTGGTCGAGGGAAGTTTTGACGGGTAGGTGGTGATGGATAGTAGGGGTGTTCAAAACCGATCTGAAATCGAAGCTTAATGGCTTATTGGTAACGGCTTAACGGACGGGGAACAGATTAAATTTTTTTTATTAACGGCTTATCGAATTGGGGACGGATTATTTAATTTTCTTAACGGGTAACCCTTAACCCGTTAAGAATATAAATATACGGACGATGATAATAAACAGAGTCATCCTTTAGCGCTTGTTCCAATTTCCCCACAGATGAAGTAATCATAGCCTCATCAAAAGACTTAACAAGTTTGGACGAGAGCTCATTGTGCTTGTCTGGGTTAAGATGTTTAAAGCAGAGGTTTTCCAGCTGCTCCTTCCAGGTTGAGATGCCTAAGCGATTAGCAAGAGGAGCAAAGATTTCCAAAGTTTCCTTCGCAAACCTTTGCTGCTTCGTCAATGGCAATGCATCCAAAGTCATCATATTATAAAAACGATTTGCTAGGTTTATGAGAACTGCCCTGGCATCTGCCATAGCAAGGAACATGGTGTGCAATCGATCTGCCTCAACAGTCTTACTAGTCGTATTGTAATTCGGTATAACATTGCAGCAACAGTTTACAGCAGTAAGAAAAGTATTAGCTTTTCGATAACCCCCATAGGTATTAAACCGGTAAACCGCTCGATAACCACCCAATAACAGCTAACCCTATACCAATCCGCCCGATATCTTATTGGGTGGCTAACAGATGAATACATTTAAAAGCCGATAACCGTTAAGCCAAACCGTTAAGAGTAAAAAGCCTCCCAATCCGCTCGATAAGCACCCCTAATGGATAGTGAGGACGTTGGGGTGTGTAGGCTTGGTATATGGGTGTGGTTTGGGAATATCCTGGCGAGTGGGTTGATATGTTGGTGGTGGAGATGATAGGTAGACGGGTGGTGGATTTTGGTATGTAGGCGAATGTGCTTGGTAATTTAGAGAGGGTTAGTACGTAAGTGGAGTTAGAGGGTAGGGTTGGTATTTCATGGGAGAATGGTTTCTTTGCGCGGCCATTACGGAGTTTACATCCTTTATCTTTGATGAACCACCAGATTGCAAGGCTTTATTGGTAGCATGCAGTGCCTCAAAGTTAGTAACCATACCGTTTTTAATTCCCTCTTCAATTCTCTCTCCCAGATTGATGATATTACCAAATTTATGCCCCTCTATCAGCATTAATCTCTCGTAGTACTGTGGGTTACATTGGCTGCTTTCGACCTCCAACGAGTAGCATACTCGCGAAAGGTTTCAGTAGGCTTCTTCGTCAAATTTTGAATGTAGAACATGTCTGGTGCATTTTCAGTGTTGAATTTGAAACGGTCCATGAAATCGGATGCCATGTTTACCCAACTCGTCCATTTCTTAGCATCTTGGCTGATGTACCAAGATAAGGCATCCCCTTTCAAACTCCTCATAAATAGTTTCATGCAGATCTTCTCATCCTTACCAACTGCCACTAATTTGTCACAGTACATCCTGAGGTGAACCCAGGATCACCCGTACAATCAAACATCTCGAACTTAGGAAGTTTGTACCCCTCAGGGAGTTCGACATCGGGTTGAACACACAAATCTTCATAATTCAGACCTTCCACGCCCTTGTTACCTTCCATGCCTTGAACCCTACTAGTAAGTTTCTTGAGTTCAGCAGCCAAGTTATGAATGAGTGAATCTGATTCTGACACATCTGGTGTAGGCTGTGTATAGTATGGCACAGTATTCAAAAAGATAGGTGTATCCTGGTGGTTTGGAGCATTTTGAGGCTCAGGGATGAATGGTGGAGCATTGTTGCGAACTTGGGTTGGGGTCTTCTGCGGAGGTACAGGGACCTGATTGTTGACATCTCCAGCAGCAACGGAGATGGACAGACTTGCCAATCTCTGGACCTGGTCCAGTTCCTCTCGAAACCTTAGCAAAGTTTGCTCCAAATGAGCAGCAGTGTCCTTGGTGATCGGGGTACCTTGGGAAGATACTTCAATTTCCTTTCTTGCTTCATTATCTGCCATCTTTCCTTTGTTCCTGTTTCTGGGAGGACTCGGAGGAGTAGGACCCTTAGATCTTGTTGAATATGCTGATAGTTCTAGAATACAGGGATTAACCTTTGGGGAGGGGGATAAAAACAAAAGGAAAACAAAAAGGTAAAAATTTAGTGCGGATTCTGAGAAAGAAAACATTGCGGTATGTAAACACGTTGCAGGAATATAAATCGCTTCCTATTTGGGTGCCTCATTGTGCCCGAGGTAGGCCTAGCGACAAACATGATTTGGAGAACTCGTAATACCAAATGCCTCATTTTATTGATAGAAAAATAGAATGAGTCAAAACAAATTGAAATAAAGAATAATTGTCACTAATGGCTTAGGGCCTTATTACATCAAGAGAGCAGTAAAATCCTAGCTACTCGGTCCCAGAAGGACCTTCCGCAGATTCGGTATCTTTGCCTCCCTCGTACAGTTTCATCAGCTCGCGCAGTCCCAGCAACAAATAAGCCTGAGCCAAGCGTCCTCCTTGATTACCTTCAGCTTCCTGACAATCTTTGATCATTTTCAGAAATTTGCCTTCCAGCTCCACTATACCCTGTTCCAAGTACCATAAACGGTTGCTTGCGTGGACAACCATGTCTTTCCATTCATTGATTACCTTCTCTTGAGCCTCTAGCACTTCCCAATGTTCACTTTCACATTCTCGCATTCACTTGCGTAGCTGATTGTACTTGACCTTTGCTGCAGCCTCTTCATCAATAACCATGTGACCATGGACGAAACCTATTTTCCCCAAGCCCATATGTTCATCTTCTAACCACCCTGGATAAAGAGGTGCATGTCCCACTTGATACCTGTTTGTTTCCATAGATTCCTTTTCTGAATGATTTAAGAGTGCCACATATGCTGAGCCCAGCACCTGTATGGGCTATCGTCGTCCTGGAAATCAGCCCTCTAATGACTCATCTTTTCTACTCTTGGTATAATCTGCTTCCTTTCGGCTTGCCTCATGTCACGGAGAGGGACATAAGGGTAAGTTCCTCTCAAGCCGATGAGTACAAGGAATGGTACATCTCTAGACCGAATGGTACACTCTCCAGTAGGAAACCACTCGTACATCCATTGTACTTGCCCTTCTCTCAGATTACTTAACAGTTCAACCCATCTGCTGGCATCTTCCGTATGAGCAAACATATCCGGCATGAAGTGCATCCGCTTTGGATGATGGAAAGCAATATGATTATCCCAATACCGACATATGATCTCCTGCCTATACTCTCTCTTTTGAAGATGTTCAATGAGCCAGAGTTGTATTAGAAAATTGCACCCTCTGAACTGCGGTGCCCCTTGTTGACATTTTCTAAGGCTCGGTATAGTTCTGCGAGGATCATGGGTGCTATGTTGAACATCTGCCCGTTGATACCCTCCATTACGACTTTGGTCACCATGGCTAGTCTTGTATGGATTCTAGCCTTCTTCATCGGAAAAACTATCATTCCCATAAAATAGAACATGAACACAAAATCCCTCCTATGTATGCGCCCCAAACAAGTGAGGGCGAACTCATCCACGTGATTGCGGTATGATTTTCTATGTCCGAACTTTTCATACATGAAGTCGAAGGATATGTAGGAGTCCTTCAAGCTGGTCAGATTAGGGTTCTTTTTTAGCCCCATCATTTTCAAGAACCCTCTACCTTTGTGGTTTTCTGGCATGAGAAAACCCGGGCTATCCCAAGGAATTCCGGCTAAACCCCCAATTTCCTCCAATAGTGGCGTCATTTCAATATCCCCAAAGCGGAAGACAGACTGTTCACTATCCCAAGCATAGTAGTAGCTTCCACAATGTTGTTATCTGGCCTAACTTCCAGAAGTGAAGGAAGATTTCCTAACTTCCTATCACTACCATGCAAATCATCCCACCAACTTAGCAACTTTGGATGAATGTTTGATACCATACAGAACCTGGGGACCTCGTGCCTCATTTCCTGCAAAATAGAGAGTTAGGCCCTAAACCCCACCGGACTCGAACATTTAAATCAATAATTTGTTTCTCCAAATCAATGCACATAACATGAACGTCCGTTTGGGTTTCGAAGAAACCCGATGGACTTTGGTTTAGGCTATCATAATGAGTCATTATGCGGACAACATAACTGACTCGGCTAAGTTTGACCATGATGCATGAACAGTTAAATGGAGTAGGGTTTCTACTTTTGAAGTGCTAGACAAGGTTCCCTTGAGTGGAAAACTCAAGAGGGAAAGGCGCGGAACCATACTCGATCATTTAGCAAATAGCAAACAAATACTTTAATCTTATTCCCTCAAGCCAAAGTTAGATCAAACACTTACCTCGAATTCGAAAAAAACAACTCAAAGCTCAAAAATTGCCTTTCCTATAAAATTCAACCCCGAACCAACGATATCTAACATAATCATGTTCAATATTATCAGTAAGGATCCAAAAACACAATCTCATAGCCTAGAAATGCATTCCCTAGCTTACTTTCAAAAATACTAAAATTCGACTCTGGACCCGCGTGGTCCAAACTCGAGGCTCGGACCAAAACCCAATCCCCTGTAACCCCAAAAGTTCAAATATATAATTAGATTTTAAATTTGACCTCAAATTGAGGTTGAAATACCCAAAATCCCATAAACCCTAACTAATCCCAAAACCCCTAAATTCTACTTTGATTTCATATTTTAGAGCTAGGAATTTAATAATTTGATGAAGAACTAGTGAGGAAATCATGTTAGGATTACATACCAAAAGAGTTGGGAAGAAGGTAGAGTTTGAATCTCGTCAATGGAGCATTTTTGGAGAGAGTTCGAGTGAAAAATGGGTGAAATCCCGAGTGAACACTGCTTTGGAGTTTAAATATTTTCGCTGGGCAATTACCCTTCACGTTCGCGTGAACAGGGTTGCGTTCGCAAAGGGTTGGGCAGGTTGAGCATCGCGTTCGCGTGGGAAGAATTGCGAACGTGTAGAATGAACAGGCCAGGCTCCGCGAACGTGGGAGCCTTCACGCGGACGCATAGAGGAAAAAGACAAAGGTCCAATTTTTGCTATATGCGAATGCGACGCAAAGAAGGGAAAAAAGAGGGCATCGCGAACGCGACCAGAGGGACGCGAACGCGATGAAGAGAAACCTGCTGTAATTTTTCTAGGTGCAAAACATCCCGAACCACCCCCGAAAACACTCCCGAGCCCTCGGGGCTCCCGACCAACCACACACACCAACTCAATATCATCCTACGGAATTACTCGAGCGATCAAATCGCCAAAATAACATCAAAATAAAGTAATCAATTCCCAAAACTCATGATTTTCATTTCTAAGTTCAAAACTTTAAAATTTTCCACTTTTAGTCTGAAACACGTCTAACGACGTCCGTTTTCAACTAAACTTTACAGATAGCGCTTAACGCCCATTTAAGACTTGTACCGGGTATCGGACCAAAATACGAGCCCGATACCATTATTTGTGATCAATTTCCATTTTCATTTTTCCTTAAGCATATTCATAAAAGAATTTCATAGAAAAGCTCTGAACTCGGGCCTGGGACCTCGGATTTCGATTCCGAGAATATGCCCGGGACCCAAATTTCCTTTCGGACCCTCCGGGACCATCACATCACGGGTACGGGTCCATTTACCCAAAACATTGACCAAAGTCAACTATAGCCATATTAGTACCAAAATTCATAGTTTTTAACACATAATCAAAATATTTTCACATAAAATGTTCCGGCTTCGCGCCCGGACTGCGCACTCAAATCGAGGCAATGCAATAAGAGGTTTTCAAGGCCTCAGAAGCGCAAGGAAAGGGAGAATTATAGTGATGATCCTTTGGATCGTCACACTGTCAATCCATGCTCATATATATATATATATATTCGATGTAACCTCTCTTGGGTTATGTCTTTTGTCTTAACTTACCTTTCGCACTGGCTCCAAATGTATCAAATATTCATTTACACTTATTTATCAATAACATATGGTGTGGGAACCCTTACTGCCTCTCCCAACATCGTGCTTGCATAATGTTCTGGGGTCGTAGCATATATGTAGGATTTTAATAAATGCAATCTCATTCCTTTCGCCTTTTTATGCATTCTTTTTTTATTATTCCATAGTTACTTTAATTACATAAGTCTGACTTACTACCATATCACACCGTCTTCCCCCATTTAGGGGAGTACTAGCATTTAGTGCTACGAATATTTACCTATATATGCCTACCTCCTAATATTTGACGTCTTTTCACGTCTTCACTGACTTTTAGTCTCATTGCGGTAACCTTTTCTAACAAGGATAACTGAATTCCTTACGCATGAGGGTTACACCTAGTGTAACCGGCACACTTAGTCATTTAAGCTTAACTTTGATCAAAGTTTTGGCTGTAGCGGAGTGTCTTCCTATATGCCCTTTAATGGTTATTCTTATGTTGCCCATTTTATTATTGATGGCATGCAATCTTTCGATCCCTAATTGTGTTTAGTTTATCTTGTTCACTAGCCTATGCTGATTTCTCTTGCTCCTGGGGTCTAAATTTTTGTTCTGGTAATCACATTGGACTCACTAGCTTATTTCTCGAAATGAGGATATGACTTTTCTTATATATTCTTTTATTTTCTCAAGGCCTGTCACCTTTTGTCTTTTTCTTCACTTGACTATAGACTCTTTCATCATATCATATTATGATTTACCGCTACCACTCTTTTATCACATCTTACTCGTAATGCTTCATTTACACTCTTCTTATTCTCCTGCTAATATCTCTTTTTATTAACTTATTCTAAAAACTTCAACAAATATTTTTTTGCTTTTAGTTCCCCTTGCTCTATCCATTGGCCCTTCGGGTCGCCTAGAATTATCTCTTTACTAGGGATTGGAGCCATACAAAGATAAACATTTATCCCTTCTAGTATTCCACTGCTTGTCTTCTAAAAATTTTCTGGACATTCTAGTATTCATATCTGACTGTTCTATTCTCGAGTGCACCATCCGGGTGTCTCACAAGGAAATCTATTCCCACGTTTGCACTATCCTTCAAAAATTTTAGCTAATGATCACAATCCATCCACCATTTTGGGTTACTCTAACCCCAGCTGGATCCTAATGTCCCGTTTTTCTTTTAAATAATAAATGTTAGCTCCTATAGGGCATAACTAAGATGGGTGTGGCCAATTATACGTACCTCTATTTGTATTGAAGGTAACTTAGAAACCGTATATCTCTCTGCCTAAATTGAAGATTTGGGTAATCATCATTAATTGGGTACCTCGTACCCTTCTTCATCTTGCTTCTGTTATCTGTTAAAACTTTTTATTTTACCTTCTAATACTCTCATGGCCTCCTATTCTAGGGGTATATTAGATATTACCGTCTTAGGTAAGTAGGAAATCTGCACATCTGGTATGCATGATCTGATTAGGGCCTCAAACTGGGCCACATTGTCAAGAATTGTCTCTCTACTAGTGCCCTTACCTGCTGTTGTATTAGCCCTCCGGCTAGCTGTAATTATTCAAATTGTAAGCATCTTTATAATTAGCAAATATAAGTCTTGGCTAGAACTATTATGACTCAGATCTATAGCACGACGTAAATTTGAAAGAAGGGTAGCATACACCTAAATACCTTGTAGCTTTTTGTTTATATAACGTGGTGAACAACACATCTATAAACAAGGATCTACAAGACACAGCTTGTAGATTTCCTCTGGTAGAACTACTATGATACCAAGTTTGTCACTCTCCAAACTTGAAGAGGCGTGGCCGGCACCTGGTACCATACTCGGTCTGAGCGTACCACTTTGTAATTATGAATTCTGGAGGGGTAACCCACAATTTAAGCCGATGAGGCCATATTCTGAATCGTCTGAAAATAATATCTCTCTTATTTGTGGGGTAAACATATCCAAAGGCTGATATATATATATATATATATATATATATATATATATATATATATATATATATACACACACACACACACACAAATATATGCCTCCCGATTAAGCTGCCATGAACATCTACTAATATAAGAATATACAAGACTTGTCTACAAGCCTCTAGAAATAACTGAACTATACCATGGTTGTGACAGAGCCTTGACTTACCTATCAAACCTGTATGTATATATATATATATATATATATATATATATATATATAATGGCTCCAAGATCTAGACCTGGTAACTCTGAGGAATTGGAGCTTACCAACCAAGCTTATGTTTGACTCTGTCTGTTGGGAGGGTCTGTCTAACTGTCAATGAGGACATGCAGGCATGAAATTAAACGTCCCCAGCAAAAGGGGATTCAATACGAAATAATGTACCGAGTATGTAAGGAAACAGAATAACTGAAAGCTGAAACTGAAATGATAATATATAAATGTAAGTAAATGGGAGTCAAAGATAATCTGAAGATACTGATACTGATTCAACTCTCTTAATATAGTAAGTAAAAATAGTTGTCTGTCCTTATAAGGCTACGTATAAGTAACTGCTATGTCATAGTAGGATCGCTCATAGGCGCTCGACAATTCTAGGCTATGTATCTCGGCTATTCTGGGCTCGCTCATAGGCGTTCCAGTAGGCTCGGTATGTAACCCTCCATCTGATTAGAGGTTGCCCAATAAGGGCCTGCCCATTGATTATATCTCAATGGTAGTGAAAAATACTACGAGTTCTACTTTCCATCTCCAATTACAATTACTTCAGGGCATACCCCGGATAATAATATATACAAACTTCACGGGGCATTCCCCGGATAAATTTGACTAAGGGACATCCTTTCACCTTCAAACTAACAAAATTCTAAGGCTTGCCTACCCAAATGTGGATGGCCTAGGCATGCTCCTAGCGGCCCCAAATAGATAACAATAGAAACAAGGTTAGGAGATTACTTAAAGCCCAAGAGTTTAATGTTCTACCAGAAACCCAAGATTGTTTCTAGTGATTAACCTCGCAACCCATCAAGCTTAACACCATTAATCTCATTTCAACTCGACATGGCGTGTGAAATCAATGAGTCAAACTCATTGATCATGGCAACCAATTCATACCGATCGAACAAACAAATGAAGGAAAACAAGTGTCCACGAGATTTAATTAAAACTCATTTGAAACAATTATAAGGGAAGAGAGATGAACCTTTAGCGTAAAGAAATTCTCCCTTGAAAAATTGAATCGAATTTACACTGAATTTCGAGCAGATACCAACAGCGATTCAAAAGTGAAAATCTGAACGAAGGAGACAACAATGAGACGAATCCGAAACCGCAAGCGAAACTCAAACCGGCAACCAAAACAGCAAACTCCTAACCTCAAGGAAATACCATGGTTTTCAAAATCAAACCTGAAATCACAAAACCAAATCAAAGCCGACTTCACAAAAATGAAGAAATGAAATCTCTTTCACGTATTTTGTTTCTGTAATTTAAAAAAAAACTAAAATCTGAGTTCGCTGATTTAAATTGCCCACATTTAAGACTTTCTAGGTGGATTCCTGCTACTGACTTAAAACGTGAACTGATTCTGAATGAATTATGAAATGGCTTCCCTCATTTTCCATGTGGGTGCCTGCAATCAAAAACAAACAAACAAAATTTTCTGCCCCAGTTTACACTAGGAAGATCGGTGAGTTGTTATCAAAACTGTAAACTACTTATGCTACTGATGCAATCATGAGAGTAAAACTAAAGAGTTGACTGTGATGTGCATCTCCCGTGAATCAAACCAAGAATATTGACCAACAAATTCATCAGACTAGGTCTTCTATCTTAGGAGAACAATTCATCAGACTAAGATTCTATCCTAGGATAAAATTCATCATTCTAGGTTTGTTATCTTAGGAGAAAAATTCATTAGACTAAGATTTTGATCCTAGGAGAAAATTCATCAGACTAGGTTTATTTTGTTATCTTAGGAGAAAGATTCATCAGTCTAAGATTTTGATCCTAGCGGAAAATTCATCAGACTAGGTCTCTTTTTGTTATCTTAGGAGAAAGATTCGTCAGACTAAGATTTTGATCCTAGGAGAAAGTTCATCAGACTAGGTTTTCCTATCTTAGGAGAAAAAATCATCAGACTAAGATTTTGATTGAGAGGAAAATCCATCAGACTAGGACTTTTATCCTAGGAGGAAAACTGTGAAGAGAAATGGCAACATTTATGCATACTAGCAAGAGAGATAAAAGTAAAGATTTAAGAAACTTTCCTTTGTCGGCTTTTCTTCTCCTTTTTTTTCCTTTTTCTTTTGATTTCTTTTCTTTTTTTTTCTTTCTTTTTTTTGACCAACTTGCTTGCACTGCTTTGTTCCTGTTTCAAATAAAGAAAACATAAGAGTTTAAAACATGATGGTTAGTTTGTGGCCTTGACCTTGAATAGGGATGCTTCTGCACTTGCCAAGATAACTTTAATTTCAACTTGTAAGACCTTGTCTGTTATCGACTACCCATTTTCTTTCGACCCTTATCACAAAAAAATACATCTGTTCCATTCGATCTCAATAACCTCTATCTGTTGCATTTTGCGCATGAATTGATATTACCAAAACCTTGCATTTCACATGAATCCCAAAGCACGTTGATTGTTACCAACTCAGTACGCATACTGTTCTTTCCTGACTTATACCATTTTGATGTGCCAGCCAAATTTGTTTTGTGCAATTGGAAAGCTGGTAGTAAATTTATAAGTCACTTCTCACTTGCTCTGACCAAACAGAATTAAAAAGGGACTCAAACAAAACAAGAGGAACAAAATAAAGGGGAAAACGAGAAAAGATGGTATCTAACAAGAAAATATGATTACCTAGGAAAAAGAACGAAGAAGAAACTAATCTGATTTGAAGGCCATCTCCACTGACCATGACATGCATTTTGGATTAGGCGGCCTGATCTCTCAAGCAAGTCTAATATTTAACTCTTGTTGTACTCTTCGCTGTGAAACTGGTCTTTAACGCTTCAATTGCCCCATATGATCCACAATTCTCAATCGACTTGTAGTGTCCTAAAGGGTTTTCACCATCAAGCCTCTCTCATTTTGTTCTTTTCTCAACTTACCATCACTTTACGGTGCCCAGAGGGTTCACCTATAAGACTCTCTCATTTTATCATTTTCTCTCTCTGTGTTAAGAACAAAGTATTACCCATGATGCAAGAAGATCATACTTTCACTACCCACTAGATTTGACATCCTTAAAGATTGGTCAGAAGTTCTTTCTTTGGACCGTAGTGTAGGCTTTTGGACAGGGTTAGAAATAAAGGGGGGCATGAAGGATCAAAATAATTTAAGATGAAGAGGTTCAAAATAACTTTTGGAATCATGTCTTTTGACAAAATTAAAACTTCTGCCCCAGTTTCTTGAGTCTGGGATTTTTTTTGATTGATTTTTTGCTTTGATGAGATTTCTAAAAAAATTTGCACCACTCTTGTCTTCGGGGACTATGAAACATTTTATTTGGGTGTGACCGAACTGTGCGACTGCCTACGTATCTTGTGGTGACAAGAATCAGGTCGAACGTAGTTCAAAAGACAAAGTTGTTTTTTATCTCTTTTTTTCTTTTTCCGTTATTCTTTTCTCCTTTTTTTTCTTCCCTTTTTTTTCTTTTTCTCTTTTCCTTATTTCTTTTCTTTTTTTCGTTTTTTTTCCTTTTCTCTTTCCTTTTTCCTTTTCTACTTTCTAACTCTATTTCTGATTCCAAAAGAGGGTATGAAAACAGAAATTATGGCTCAAAATGGTTAGAAAAGAATAAAAGTATTCGTGTAGCAGAATAAAATGCATTCGTCATACGAAACTTAAAAATGCCAAGTACAAACATGTAATTGAAGATAAGCAAACAAATCACATATAGTAACTATCGATGGCATCAACACAAACAAAGAGTACCAATGGGCAATACCTTTGTCTCAATGAATGAAACTAGCCAATTCGAAGCAGACTTGCCTCAATCTTATCTTGACGCGAAAGAATACATTTCAGCATTAATTGATTTACCTCAAACTGCTTATGAGGCATTTCCTTGTTGCATGATCTTATCGACCTCTTGATTTCCAAACTAACTGCCTCAGTTTCACTCATTCAAGCTTCAGGTTTCTCAGAATGCATGAATCTTTACTTTTTCCTAAAATGCATCATTTTGTCACATTCTAAACTGTATCATTGCTTTATGATCAGACTAACTTTTAGGACCAGACCGAGAATTATGCGTGCATGCCCTATCACTAGAGTTGGCATGAGAAGAACTATAAAAGGAAAAATGACCTAAACAAAAATGACTAGAACTAACAGAAAACAGGAGATTGCATTAGACATATGGTGAACAGGGGTTGAACAAAACAAGCAAAATAGATATGGGTTACAACCTGTAACAATCCTAGATAACACTATACGAGTGAGTACAACAAAACGAACTAAGCAAAAAGAAGAAGAGTTTGAACCACAAGACAATATCCGGATTACAACCCTGAAATAACCCGGACAAACAGAAATGACAACAAAATAAACCACCAAAACTCCTCCCTGGCTAGCCAAGAAAGGAGTGTTTTTCCAATTGCATGGCTTGACATTTTAGCCACTGGATTGCACATCAATATTACTAGAACCTCCACAAATCTCCATCACGTTGACCTCAGCAAATAACTTTCGTGTCCATTTTGCCAACTCGCTCTTAAGATCAACCTCTGGAACCAAGACTACTAGCGCTGAAAACTTTGCGGTAGGTGGGCCCCAAGGGATTCAGAAGAGTTTTCATATTCCTTTTTCACACGAATCATGCCCACCAAATGTGTCTCATTATGAACAGGAAATGGACTTTGGCTAGTATATGCTGAATTTGGATTTTGCACGGTAATGTCACCTACATCAATAAGCTCCTGCACTGCTCTTTTCAGATGCCAACACTTTACTATGTCGTGCCCCGGGGCACTAGAGCAATATGCACACCTTTGAGAAAAATCAAAATTCTTTGGAAGGAGCTTCGGCATTTTTATTTGAATCGGCGTCAACATGTCCAATTGCCTCAGCCTTGGGAACAAACTGGCATATGATTATCCAATAGGAGTGAACGACTTTTCTCTTTGATGTTGCCTTTTCATTTAATACTCCGGCCTTGGTTGGAACCGATTTAAGATAAGGGGTTGATATGTTTGTAGAGGTGGATAAGACATTTATGGAGGCGGTGCAAGCCATTGTGGGTTTTGTGGGTGTGGAGCGTGTGGTGGTGCATTGTGGAAAGAGTACTGGATATGTGAGGTGGGACTTTGGGGATTTTGTATAGGAAAGTAGCATTGAGGAGGGTTATCTGGAGCACGAGGATATTCATGGGGTCGGTATGAAAGTTGAAAGCATTTAGTAGTAATGCCCACCGAATTTTATCGTTGGCCGGGCTTGACAACATCTTTTCTATCAATCGGAGGACTGATCCCAACAACTTGTTCGCTTCATTTGAACCAAAACTCCATAAAGCCTTCCTTGGGCTTCTTTCCTTGGGCACCGGGGAGGAAGAGTAGCTGGTGGAGGAGCTACAAAAATAGGAGCCGAATCAGAGCAGGGTATGAGGTTGGTTTGGCTGGTTGAGCATCAGAAGTTTGGAAGGAAGTGCCAGGATAATTGTAAAGAGGGGTAAAGTTTGGTGCATGTTGAGGGGAAAGATCAACGGTATTGGGCATCTGGACTTGGGATAATGGTGGAATAGAGGCATGGTTTTTTGTATAGTTGGTAGGGAATGAGGGAGGAGGGTGCCCCTTAATCCAGGCATGATAAGTTTCCGCTATCTGATGTTTCAACCTTCAGACCTCCTCTTTTAACTCAGACTCCGATTCAATCATCTCTCCCGGCGGGTCAACAATTCCAATGTCAGTTTCTTCGCTAGTCATGAATGCCTTGTGCTTTCTGGTGTTGTATGGACGAATCACTAAAGTGCCACAAACTAACCACCCTCTGTTATAATAATGATGGAAGTAACAAAGAGGAACAAAACAAAGCCAACATCTCAGCATTAGAGCATTTATCATATATAAATATCATATTGGGTGCAATGCCCTCTATTCACAGTTAACAGTTCTAGAATGGCTTCGAGGATCGCAAGGTCATTTGGCATCATCCCAATTTCATTATTCTCGCCCCTTTTCCTCTTCATTTTCCTTTCTAACACCCTTTGGTTTTTCATTTCTTTCCCCCTTTTTTTTCTGATTATTGCTCTTTTTCTCATTTCTCACATGCACAATTTGATCACTTTTTTTTAATTTTCTCTCTTCCTTTTTTTTCAAAAAATAATTCGATCGAACCCTATGCAGATTGCCTACATACCATGTTCCACATGAATCAGATCAGGCGTAGTTCTAGAAAAGTAATGGACAAAGTAAACTAAGAAATAAAAATCTTTTTGGATTTTTCATTTATAACTTTTTTTCAAATACAAAATGGGAAGTAATATAACAAAAGAGCCGAAAATCTTAACTAGACCGACAAACTCGATACTATTGTACAAGACTAATAATTAAAAGACAACATGAATGACAGACTCAAAACATAAAGGTATCTATAAGAAACTCCTAAATGCAGTGGTCCTCGGGTTGTCATGATCGAGCAGTGGTACACTGATCCATACCTAAATGAGAAAAATATGACCAGAAAGAGTTAGCGACTCGAGACACTATGCGACGCCACGATACCTTCTATTGGACACATGCAAGGCATGATTAGGACTACTTTTGCAAAATGATCTACGTAACCAAAATGTGGCTATTAGCGCGAACTCAACGAAGATGACCCCAAAGACACAGACAACCCCCTAAAACTTATATGGATTCAAACTCCCAATAATTATGACCCTAGGAACTACTTTGCAAAAGTGACCCATTTTGCAAAAATATCTGATATGGCCAGAAGTGCCTAAAGATGCAAACTCAAAAGAAAAGACCTTAAAATAATATGAAACCTAGTTGTAGACTCAAAATCTTAAAACATGGGTTACTGAACTACTTTTGCAAAAATGACCCCATTTTGCAAGAATAGCCGATGTGGTCAAAAACGGCTAGACATGCAAGATTTGGCTAAGACCTCGCAGAGCCAAGAACCTAATACACTAGGAGGACCGTACCTTATGTGGGTTGCCTACATATCTCGCCCCGAGAGACGAAAATCAGGTTCGCGTAGTTCGGGAGGATTAAATATAGGATAGAGAAAAAAAATGCATCTAATTTGCATAAAAACTATTTTTTGGTCTTTTTGAAAAAAATGATGGAAAGTGCAAAATCTTTTTTGGATTTCATTTTCTACTTTTTCAGTTTTTTGGAAAATAATGAAAAAGCATAAAATCTCTTTTTCTTTTTTTCATTTTCTACTTTTTTTTTGAATTTTTTGAAAAATAATGGAAAAGTATAAAATCTTTTTTGATTTTCATTTTCATTTTTTGTTTTGATTTTTTGGAAAACTATGAAAGAAAACTGCGAGTGAGCCCTACTTACTTTATTTTCACCCTTCTTTCCCATACATCGGTCCGCCTTTTTACCATCAAAGATGCAACATTTAGCACATAGGATGATTGAATGTCGTTTTGGGCCACGGGCCCTTTTTGACAAAATTCGGACATGCTCCTTATAAAGGAACACGGAACCTGGGACCGAGCACTACTAGGTGTGAATGACATGATGCGAATAAACTTACCTAAAGGCTGACCTAAGTTTGGGGTTCACTAACAAGGCAATTCGGGGGAGCGTATGGTCAATGGTGGCTGCTCAAGCTTTCCACCCACTCCATACGTCCGACGTCCCCCCCCCCCCCCCCCAAATTAAGGGTGACTCAACAAAGAGTTCGTGCAAGTGATATGTGCTCCGAGACTTGTTGCAGAAAGAATTGATCGGGTAATGCATATGATGCAAGTTATAAAGCAGTAAACACATAAAGCAAAACTGTAAACACATAGACAACTAGCAAATAATAATATAAAAACATAATAAAAATTAAACCAAGCTAATGCAAAGCATAAAAAAACTCAACCAAATATTCTAAAAACCAACAAAATCAAGTATTAGCTCGAACCCGCGAGTCTCCCCAGCAGAGTCGCCAGAGATGTCACATCCCCTTTTTTAACCAAACTCTACTAAACTCTCTTAAACTAATAAACAGATTTTAGTAAAAGCTTGAAAAGGGTTTTTCAACTGCAAAGTGACAAAAGATGTGTTTAAAAGGATTAACTCAGAGTCGCCACCTGACATTTGATTTCAGTGTGCCAGGTCACCATTTTTAAATAATTTTCCTTTAAAATACTTTTGGACTCTAAAAATATGTCCGCACCAGAGATTAGGGTAAGAAGGTTCATTTGACTCGGGGAGAAGGTGTTAGGCACTCCCAGGTCCCGTGAAGGTCACGGTTGTGTACTCGATCAAGTTGGCTTTTAGAATATTCAAATTGAGATAAAAATAAACATGGAAAAGCAACTAAATACACTCGAGACTCGAGATCGTCTCAGCCTAATAAAACAAAAACAAAAGTAGAAATAAAATACTATTCTATGCTTCCTTGAACAGTTTTGTCTTCGGCCTTCAAATACAAATACTTCAGGGCATTCCCCAGAAAAAATATTTATACAACTCCTTCGGGGTATTCTCTGGATAAATTTAACTAAGGGAGGACCTCTCGCCTCGAAACCAAAAGCAAATGAAAAATTCTAAGAATACCTACTCAAGTGTGGTCGGCCTAAGCATACTACCAACGGATTCAAAATAAGATATACAAAACAAATAAGAGTACGATAACTACTTAAGGTCCAATTTCTTTCTTTATTATAATTTTTCCTATCAATTTAACTTGATTCTAGACCCTTTTCGCAAGCTCCCAACTCACAATCAAGCAAGAATCATCCCAACTAAGAACATTCTTAAAATCAAACAGAATGCTCAAACTTATCTAGAGATGCTACCTTTTCAAACCAGCAAAGATCGACGCATACGACAAGCATGGTTGCATTTAATTTAAAAATAACACGAGCTAAGAAAATAAAAATCAGAACAAAGATTCAAGTTTAAGAGTTCAAGAAATAGACCTCGATTTGAATCTAATTTTGACATATCGGAATTTAGCGACGGATAGAACCTCGGACGGAACTCGAATTGGACCAGCAGAAATTTCTCGACCAAATAATCGGTTACTCTTATGGGAATTTAATAGAAAAGATCTTCATCCTCACATTCGAAAGTTGTTGCTACAGCAACAATAGGTACTCAGACAAAGACACGATCGAAAACCTTACTCAACGAGACTCAAGCTTGACTGGAAATTTGTGTTCATGTGTTGTTTGATTGATAATCGCTGAAAATACACAAGCTAACGAAAATGTCGGATCTGTCGCTGACGAGGTAGAAGCTAAAACTAAGAGAAAATTATAAGAATAGCAGCTCCTTTTCTCTCCGTTCGTGAGTGTGTTCCGTTCCCCAAGCCACAATACGGGCAAGTCTCTCTGTTCCTCGAGCGTTGGAGAAGACGAAGAAACGGGGGGTCGTTTATGGCTGAAGCTCGCTTTTTCCGGCAAGCTGTAGTGGTTAGCGACTATTAAAGCTCGATTTCCCGCGGTTTTGAAATAAAAAAGATGGGATCGCGACGGGAGGGAGAGGTAGGTCGGTGGTGTACTAGGGTTTCAAGGTTTTCTTCTTCCTCGGGTTGAAGAGGGTCTCCTGTATCTGAAGAAGAATTCCCTTGTATTTTTTATTTGGTTTTTGTTATAAATAGAACTCTATTTAAGGTGAATGTCTATATTTAGAGAGATTCTAGGGTTTACTACTTGGTGGCTAAGTCACCACCTCCCTATAAATATAGGGGTTCTATACCATTGTAAACCATCCCTAATTATCAATAAGAATACTCCTCTCTCTACTTTTCTCTCTATTGTTCTTGTTCTTGGATTATTGTTCTTGTTCTTATGTTATTTCATAACACGTTATCAGCACGAGACTCTACCGTCTCAAGAATCGTTCTCGAGAAAAACTAAGAATTCCTATAGTGAACATCACTAGTTAGATTTTGCTTTACCTCCTGTCCACATTGTAGAGATGATAATGATGAGATATTTACTTATTCATACCTTATATTGTCTTCATGTCTCATTCTGACATAATACATGCAAGTTATTAGGGCAACTGTGCCGACATTGGAACTGGATCAAATTTTTGGACACAAAACCGAGATAGCCAAAACAGTGGCGAAGCAACTCGCAAAGAATTTCTATACAGAAAATAGAAGAGATGGTATCATCATAAAATAAAGCAACGGGATGGAAACTCAAGAGGTATATTTGATATCACAACATTTATTGGTATACCTTAAAGGTAAGTAATTTACTTTTCCCTTTCAAATTCTTGAAATTCTACGATTTGATTTTATATACAAACAAAGACAACAAAGTTTGATTATAACTCTAATGGAGTTTGTAAGAAATTACACTCACATGAAGTGGTAAAATTTCTATGCCTTCCCATGATCAAATTCATGAATGATTGTGGGCAAAGAATTGAAAATCCGTCCCATTGAATTTGCTCCATTCCCTTTAGAGAATGTGGTAGCAGTATGTGATAAGTCTGAAAGAAGACAAAATTATTACCATGATGGTATCAATGAATGTGGACGTGGCAATAGACGGAATTATAATCGTCATCATTGTGATAATGAGAATAATGAAGATTCTCAAAATAATCTTTCACTTTATGAAAGTAGTATTTGCATGAGATTGTATATAACACATACAGATGATTATAATCCATTCCCTGAAGTGAATGCGATAATTATAATAAAGCCCGTAAGTATGAACGCGCTCTTGATGTAATTTGTTTTATGTCTGACATTATGAAAGGAAAGTTCGTTGCCCTTGAAATTCCGGGCAAGAACTATATGACATGGGTGTTGGATGCTGAAATCCATTTGGATGCAATGGGTCTTGGAGACGCCATTAAAGACAGAAATAATGCATCCACCCAAGACTATGCTAAGGCCTTGATTTTCTTGCGCCATCACTTTGATAAAGGTTTGAAACTGTGCTAAGGCCTTGATTTACTTGCGCCATCACCTTGATGAAGGTTTGAAAATTGAATATATCACAGTCAAAGATCCACCTATCCTGTGGAATGGCTTAAAGGAGAGATATGACAACCTGAAGTTGGTCACTCTGCCACAAGCACGATATGATGAGAATCCAAAAGCAAATAGTTCATAAACTATATGTTATCGTTGCGGTGGAAAAGGGCACTGGGCGAAAATTTGCCGTGTACCAAAACATTTGGTTGAGCCTTGTCAAGCATCTCTAAAGAGTAAATGCCCTGAAACAAATTTTGTCTCTGACGACAATCTTGACATCACCCACTTGGATGTGGCAGACTCCTTTGAGCACCCTGAGGGGAAAATTGACCACCTTAATTGTGATGGATCTGTGATGAAGGAAGATGGAATTGTTTGATTTAATTTCACTTATTTGTAATAGTTAGTGAATAAACTACTAGTCATCAGTATCAGCTCGTATTAGTTAGTTTATGATATAATGTTCGTATTAGTTCTTTAGAATGTTTCAATATGCTTAAATTTCGAAGAAATTTTTATTTTCCAGTAAAGTTAGTCGACTAACTTATCAGTTAGTCGACTATTTAATATTTCGCAATAAAACTGGATTTTTCCGCAAGCTAAGATAGTCGACTATCTGATTTAGATAGTCGACTATCCTGATGACTGTTTACTAAGATAGTCGACTATCAACTTAGTTAGTCGACTATCTAATATTTCGCATTAAAACTTGACTTTTTCGCAAGGCATGATAGTCGACTATCTGATTTAGTTAGTCAAATAACCTCAGCAGATTTTGAAAATATTGTTTAAATATGAAGCAAACAGATTTGTATATTCTCATGTTCATATATTTTCTTTTGTATGTCAAACCATGGGAATTAAATTGATTGAAGGCTCCTGAAGAGCAACTATAACTCTGCCTAAAGGAACTATAACTCGTCGGCTGCCCACTTCGGGTTGGGGTCACACCATTTTGCATGCAGCAATGCTAGTTCGTCTCTGACCGACGAATTATCACAAATATTCCCCGTTGCAATTGGTTTTGGGTCATGAACCTAATATCCCATTTAAGAATCTTTGGATGCGCAGTATATGTGCCTATAGCACCGCCATACCACACCAAAATGGGTCTGCAAAGAAGGTTAGGAATATATGTTGAGTTTGAATCGCCCTCCATTATTCGCTACCTCGAAATTTTGACAGGGGATTTGTACACTGCACGATTTGCAGACTGTCAATTCGATGAGACACTTTTCCCAAAATTAGGGGGAGAAGTTGGTGAAACCAAACAGGAAATTTTGTGGAAAAATGCATCATTATCTCATCTTGATCCACATACCTCTATTTGTGAAAAAGAGGAGCAAAATATTATCCATTTGCAAAGAATAGCAAATCAAATGCCTGACGCATTTACGGACTTGATGTCCCTGTTGGACAATCATCTAGTGTCATATCCAATGGGTCGAATGCACGCCTGAAGCGTGGTAAGCCATTACGATCCAATGATTACTATGTTGGAGAAACACAATTGATTACCAATAAGGTATTGTGCTGTAGTAAGTCTCAAAGAAACTTATTCAGTTTCCAAAGTACACGCAAAAGCGCTGATTATATTAAGACTATAAATAAAGTAAAGATTTGATATCTCATATTACTACAACTTGTAGCGGGATAATTTGTATATGAAAAGCTACCCGCTTTATTCTCCAGTTTGTACTACACAAACAAAAGAATGCCATAATAAAGTGGATATCTATTGGTATAAAAACCCATGTCATAATAAACCTGAAGTTTATTGGTAAGTGCACATGTCATGGTGTAAATTTGAAGTTTACCAATATTAATAATTTATTCAGTTGGCATTCGAGTTAGCCATCTCATTTTAAGTATGATGTGCAATAATAGAGAATTCACATGGGTGAATATTAAAGAACTAGAAAGTTCTTTACGAATTCTCTTGTATCACTTGTTCTCATTAATGAATTGACCAAATAAAGAGTTCGGGTTGAAGCCCATAAATTCTGGAAATATCAAAGGTGAATATGGGCCCATTCACCTGCCATGCCACATATGATGCATCTATGAAATGGTTACATGCGCGATTGTTATTAACCCGCAGCCTGGCTGGTGCTTGCGAGGTAAATTGCTCAGTAATCTAACTTCGAGCATAATTTCCAGATTTTCTACTTAAGATAGTTAATCTTGATAAGTTGGTTTATATCAAAGTTGGTTTAGCAAGATAATTATTGAGTGCCTCCACTTAATAGCTAAACTGTTTCTTATGAGAACAAAGTTATATATATCAGTTTGATATACGTTGTATACGAGAGTATATACTCCCCTCACAAGTGGTTCAGGGTCAGGAACCAAATAATTTCATCTTATTATTAATGTGCTGTGTATATTGACATAATAATGCACAAAGATGATTTCTCAAAGTTGAGGAAACAAGTTAGCTTTTCTAACATGAGGGGGAGACATGATAAACACTTGAGAAAAAGGTTACATGGGATGAATTATCATTTGTATATGTAAATCCTCGAATATCATGATATGAACCTGAAGTTCATAAAAGGGATAATTCAATTGCAACATATTGCAAAGCATGTTATACTCATTTGCTGACCCAAAGAAAGTGACTATATTCTCACTACAAATGCTCATATTAAGTCCCAGAAGGACAAAGTCTTTGATACGCTTAAAGCGCATAGACAAATACTTGATTCCATGTAGATTTGGACATATAGTTCAAATACTTGAAAGTATAAAGTCAAAGGTATGTATAATCAGTTTTCAATATCTTATTTGTTTAGCATGACGTGAAAACTTGATATGCATCTAAAGTCTATTATATGGCTTATATGACATAACTTGAAAGATTTAAGTTGCTTGAAGCATACACAATTCTTGGTCCTGAAGTACCACATCCTAAGTACAATTTGTGTACATATGTATCTTGCTATAACTATAAGCATGATGGCATTGAGAATACATCTATGGAGATATTGAAGAGTTATTCCACGACATTATATGAAGATGTTCATATCTATCAAGAATGATAATTTCAAGGTGCGGAATATTTATTCAAATCAATATGGCTGATTTATTTATCAAATCTCTACAAAAGATCGTTTTGAAGATGGTGCACAAGATTGGAATGCAAATGCTCATGTGAATTGATGCTCTTTTCAGGGGGAGTTAATGCGCGTTGCACTCTTTTTCCCTTACAAGGTTTTGTCCCATGGGTTTTCCTTGCAAGGTTTTTAACGAGGCAATCAATAGGCGCATATTCAAACATGTGTACTCTTTTTCCTTTTCTATAATTTTTTCCCATTGGGTTTTGTTTTAGTTAAGGTTTTAACGAGGCACATTATTGAATAGACATTCAAGGGGGAGTGTTATAAATAGAACTCAATATAAGGTTAATGTCTATATTTAGAGAGATTCTAGGGTTTACTACTTGGTGGCTAAGTCACCACCTCCCTATAAATATAGGGGTTCTATACCATTGTAAACCATCCCTAAGTATCAATAAGAATACTCCTCACTCTACTTTTCTCTCTATTGTTCTTGTTCTTGTATTATTGTTCTTGTTCTTATATTATTTCATAACAGTTTTTCTTTTTTCTTCTTTTTTTTGGAAAATAATATTGGCCATCGTATTAAATTCAAAGGGAGGGCCATGATTAAAAGATTATGAGTTGGGTTAGTGAGTAAATTGGGTCAAGAAGAATGGGCATTATGAATTGGGTCTTTAAATTGTTAAAATTGAGCCAAAAGAGAGCTGAAAACAATTCAACTTAAAATACCTATAAAAATGTAAAAATTTCTAATTGATTTTTATAGACTATTAATATTTAAATAAAAGCTAAAAATGAAAGTTAAAACTATTTTTGTATTTTCAAGGATTATATAAAAATAAAATTAGTAAAATAAAATAATAAATACTTAACACTTTAATTAAATAGAGAAAAATGAAACTATTTTTTTGTATTTTTAATTTTATGATAAAAAATAATGTAAAAGAGTTAAAATTAGTTAAAATAACTATATTAGACATAAACTAAGTATTTGCGCTAAAATAGGTGAAGTTTCAGGGATGGTCAAAAATTACATGTCTACAGCTGTCCCAACAGAGTCGCCAGAGATGTTACACCCTTTTTTTAACCAAACCTCTACATAAACCCTCTTAAATAAATAAAAGGAATTTAGTTAAAGCTTGAAAAGGATTTTCAATTTTGAAAGTGATAAAAATTGTGTTTCAAAAGGAAATAAACTCATAGTCGCCACCTGACATTGATCATGGCAACCAATTCATATCAATCGAACAAACAAATGAAGGCAAACAAGTATTCACGAGATTTAATTAAAACTCATCTGAAACAATTATAAGGGAAGAGAGATGAACCTTTACCGTGAAGCAATTCTCCCTTGAAAAATTGAATCGTATTTACACTGAATTTCGAGCGGATACCAACAGCGATCCAAAAGTGAAAATCCGAACGAAGGAGACAACAATGAGACAAATCTGAAACCGAAAGCGAAACTCAAACCGGAAACCAAAACAGCAAACTCCAAACCTCAAGGAAATACCATGGTTTTCAAAATCAAACCAGAAATCACAAAACCAAATCAAACCCGAATTCACAAAAATGAAGAATCGGAATCTCTTTCACATATTTTGTTTCTGTAATTTCAAAAAAAAACTAAAATCTGAGTTCGCTGATTTAAATCGCTGGATTTTGGAAATTTTGCAGCGGGTGGGAGACGGTGGACAGAAGGTGTCGGCGTGGCTGAGTGGTGAAAGCTCACGGATGGAAAGATATGAAGTCCTAGGCTGCCGCAAATGAGCAGGGGTGTTGGCTGGAGACGGGGACGTGAGGAGATGAGCTGGTGCACCGCTATGAGAAGGAGAACGTCGGCGGCTGGTGCAGCTGTGCTAGGGTTCTACTAATGGTAGCGACAATGGGATAGGTTGAGTTTATTGAAGCAGGTTTGGGAATGGAGGGGAACTGGAACGGTGAGGAGCGACGGATTTTGGGGTGGTCCGGCGAAGTAAGGTCGATTAGGGGGCTGGTTGGACGTTGTTGTTTTGTGGTAAGGGCGTCGCTAGGTGGTCCTAGGGTTGTACTTGTGTTCAGCTTGGTCTCCTCATGAAGAAGAAGGTAGAAACAAATATGCTCCTCCTCTTTTGTCTAGGGTTTTGGTCGTGTATCTAGAAGAATAGTATATGAGTCATGAGATTGGGCCTTTTTTATTTTTTGGGCTCAAATTTTATGGGCTAGACCTCCTAAAATGAACTGAAAATGGGTTCTTCTAATTAAAATAAGACAAGTTAAAATTAAAATTTACTCACATTTCCAAATATAAAAATAAATAGCAAAATACTACTAGAATACTAGTAATTGACTTAAATAGAAAGATAAAAGATAATAAGATATTTTTGTATTTTTGATATTTATATTCTACTAGACTAAAAGTGAAAAATAGGCCGAATCATAATAAAATAGAAATAAGTAAATATTTTTTTAAAAATACTACATTTCAAAGTTACGCGGGTCAAAAATTACGTGATTACACCATATACCAACAACCACAAAACAACAATAATAACATGTATGCATTATGTTCCTACATTATCTCCATCACAATATACCACAAAACAACCCACACACCTTAATCATTTGGTATATAAAATGACAACCAAAGTAATGTCAAAAAGCCAAAAAAAATATACCGACGAACGACCAACCAACCACCCTGCCATTTGTGATGTTTTTCCACACCCTTTTTCCTGCAAAACTTCACCAAACAACATCAAAATAGACAACCCAACAGTAACATGAAACAACTCACAAAACAGTCCACTATAAGTTGAATAACTCGAACTCACAACTTTCTATCACCGTCCTGTGAGTTCTTACAATTATTGAATGAATTTCTCTACTTTTACAACAGAAAAAATGAGATAAGAAGTGGCAGTATACTTACCATATTTGGTGAATATCTCAGCTCCTATCTTGATTCTTCAACCTTATGTTTTTCTCCAACTAAAACTTGAAAAAAAAGAGAAAATTATTTATGGTTTTGTGTTTAAGTTTTGGGAGAATTTTTTTGGGGTGTACATCTAATTTTTTTGATATATTATGAGTGTAATATTTGAAGTAAATCATCCCTTAAAATGGCTCTTTGGCCGACCTTGGAGCTTTTAATTGAGATCTCTTATTTTGGCAAGTAGGTGATGCACCTAATTGTCACCTACCAGTTTGCGCAGTATCGCAGAAACGTGTATATCTCTCAATTCCAATATAGTATAAATAAACGGTTTAATGAGCTAGAAAGTATAATCATAGAGATTCAATTGATGGGTGGAACATCCAATAACTCTATGTATATTGGGAGAAAATTGCAGTTAGATTCGACCTAAAATTTTAGTTAAAGTTATGAATGTAACTTGTGATGACTTTCATCGAATTTTGTTCCACAACTCATATGAATTCAAACATAACACATGATTATCCTATAACTAACGTAACTCATAACATAACCTTCTTATCAATTTAAGAACCTTATTCTTACCCCAAAATTATATGTTATCACATTTCCAACTTGTCAACTTTCGACGAAACATTATTTTCTTCAATTCCTTAGCTTCTAAACCTTCCAACCCTCTTTGTACTTGTTGTTCATGATCTTCAATATATGTAACACCCGAGTTAAGATGATAAATTACTTTATATACTTCGATAGATAATCTCATTTTTGGTCTTACATCAGTAGACATAAGACGAACTCCTACGTACAAAACCATGGGGTGTAAAGATAACGTAATGCCGTTTGGACAAAAAAATGCTAGTGCCACTTACCAACGCCTAGCAAATCGGATGTTAAAAAAATAGGTAAATCAATGGAATTTTACATTGATGATATGTTAGTTAAGCCCGAGCAGAGGACCATTTGAAGCATTTGTAGGGAACATTCTGTATATTAAAGAGGTACAACATGAATCTGAATCCGAAAAAAATATACATTTGGATTCAGATCAGGTAAATTCTTCGGGTTCATGGTATCCAACCAAGGGATCAATATCAACCCTGACAAGATCAAATCTATCGATTATATCATGGTAGTAGACAACCTAAATGTCGTAAAAAGGTTAACCGGGCACATAGCGGCCCTGGGGAAATTCATCTTGAGGTCCTCCAATAAGAGTCATCGATTTTCTCATTGCTGAAGAAGAAAAATAACTTTATATGGATTCCAAAATGCCAATAATCCTTGGAAGAGCTTAAACGATACTTATCGAGCCCGCCGCTGCTTCATACGCCAAGGAAAAATTAATAGTTGTACTTATATTTGGCAGTGTCATAGCAGTAAGTGGAGTCTTGGTCCGGGAAGAAAAAGGTACGCATTTTCCTTTTTAATATCTTAGGCGAACCTTAGGTGAGGCCGAGACCAGATATCCTACCTAGAAAAGTTAGGTAAGTGCCTCTAGGAAGCTAAATCTATACTTTCAATGTCGCCCCATATGTGTTGTAACAACTTATGCCCTTCGAAATATTATACACAAACTCAATCTTCCGGGGCGGTTGGCCAAATGGGCCATAGAAATCAGCAGGTATGATATTGAATATCGACTTTGAACAGCCATCAAGTCTCAAATTTTAGCACACTTTGTGGATAACTTCACGCCGGCCCTAGTACCCGAGGTCGACAGATGGCTATTGATAAGATCAGGTATGTCCTAAAAAATCTGGACCCTCTTTACGAACGGTGCTTTGAACGTAAAAGACTCCAGACTTGGCAATGTACTAATACCACCCACAGACAACATGGTTAGGCAATCTATTAGAACTATGAAATTGACTAACAGTGAGGCCAAATATTAGGCCATGATTATGGTTCTAAAACTAGCCAAAGTCTTGGGAGCATAGGTGACCGAAGCCAAATGTGACTCCCTCCTCGTAATGAATCAGGTTAACGGAACCTTCGATCATAGAGAAGAGCAAAAGCAAAGAATGCAGCATGTGCCTCGAGATCAGAACAGTGAGAGCGATGCCCTCACAAACTTAGGGTCATCAGTCGAGGAGACCGAACTCAATTCGGGGTCCTTCGTGCAACTTATGAGGTCAGTAGTCGAAGAAGCACATGCCAAGATAAACTCCACGAGCTTGACAGAGGATTGGCAAAATTAATACATCGAGTATTTGAAGGCCGGAAAGCTTTCCTCAAATCCAAAAGAATTGAGGGCCCTGCACAGAAGGCAGTATTATTCACCTTATCCGAAGACGAAACCTTGTTCATAAGAATGTTTGATGGTCCGCTAGCGATATTTCTAGGACTGGGTGATACCGAATATGTTCTGAGGGAAGTTTAGGAGGGCACTTTCTGAACTCATTCTAGTTCCGAATCATTGATTCAAAAGGTAATCAGACCCGGCTATTACTGGATCAACATCAAAAATAATACGAAAGATTTTGTTCGAAAATATGACAAGTGCCAAAGAACCAAAAAATGGGCAGGCCATTCAACCAGAAAACCATCATCCAAAATCTTAAGAAGAGGCTATTTGATGCCAAAGGAAAGTGGAAAGAAATTCTCCCCGGAGTTCTTTGGGCGTACTGTACAACCTCAAAATCCAGTATCGAGGCTACCCATTCTCGTTGGTTTATAGTGTCGAAGCTCTAATATCGGTAAAAGTGGGAGAGTCGAGTGTCAGGTTCCGATATGCAACAAAGAAATCAACTTACGAGGCCATGAATACGAGCCTAGAATTATTGGATGAAAGGTGTGAAGCCACCCTCATCCGACTAGCCGCTCAAAAGCAACGGATCCAGAGATACTACAATCAAAGAGCCAATCTTCAATATTTCAATGTTGGGGACTTAGTGCTAAGGAAATTCACCCTCAACACCCGAAATCCGAACGAAAGAAAAGTAGGTCTGAATTGGGAAGGACCTCACCAAATCCTCGAGGTCACTAGGAAAGGATCATATAAAATCAGAATGTCGAACGGGGAACCAGTATCGAGCAATTGGAATGTAACTCACCTAAAACGATACTACTGCTAAGGTACGAACCCTTTTCATTTCCTTTTAGTTTTTGACTAACACTTACAGGTGATCGACAAGATACAACCCGATGTCATTAGGTCTGAAAGCACGCGTTGCACTCTTTTTTACTTGGATCGATTTGGTTCCAAATGGATTTTCCGGCAAGGTTTTTAACGAGGCAACAATGGACCGTTCTAACTTAGAATCAAAAGCCGATCACGAATCAGCATCAAAGACTATATTTACAATATCCGAGATTTCTAATCAACCTCGAATACTGTGAGGGATTCGTTGTAAGGTCCAAATGGTCGAATGAACTGTGCCCACATAGATTGCTCGAACCTTCGCATAAAACATGTACGCATGTATGACTATTTTTGACAAGAATAAAGAGAAGTACTTTCCTTGCAGTCATATTATGTCTTAGAATAATTTCTACTTTACAATTATGTACCTTAAATCTCTTAAGGAAAAGAGCTCAAAGCCTATTATAACCAAAGTTTGGATGGTCACTCCCTCACTCAGGGACTGCTCTCTGGAAACGAATTAAAACAGATCGAACTATTAAAACATTGGGGATGCAAGAACTATTAGGCAACCCCCGAATTTTAAAGGCCACGACCATACCCACTTGTGGACTGTCAACTTAGGAAATCCTGGATAAGTTGGGGAAGAAAGCCCACTAGGATACACTCGAAATTAAAAGGCCACGTCTATATTAACACGGCTCGGAGACGTCTAAGAACCATAACAAAAATAGGCATTCGAAATTTCCATAACTGGTTCTAAAGTATAACCCTCGGCAAACTATATTTTGAATTACATATCTCGGGAGAAAGTACCCGATGACACCAAACCCAAAAGCCACAAAACAGAATAAAGTAAAGGCAATTCTTATTCAAACTTACACAACTTAAGCTATTTTGTGCTAAGGCACTCTGATCTTTATGAACACAAGAGATAAAACAAAGGAAAAGTTTGAGAGCCGTAGGGAAAGAAAGCCTTGTATATATAAACAATCTTTTTCACAAAGGCTAGCCTAATACGAAAATTTTCAATGGCCAAAATGGCCTCAAAAAAGATATGGAAGAAAGCAAAAATATAAAGGCCTAACTAGTCTAGTCTTCATCAAAGGTGGAAACTCCATCCTTGGTATCCTCCCTATCCTCGGACTCCCTTAAGTTGCCGAAGTCTTCCTCACGGAAGGCAAGCTTTCGGGTCCTGTTCCTCTGCTTTGGCATTCTTGATTTCGGTCATAATATCGAAGCCTTGAGACTAAACTTCCCCGAGGGCTTCCCTTCGAGCTTGCCATTTTTTCATGATCCACCATGCTCTTGGCCTTCGCCCGAATGACCTCGACGTCGACCTTATATTGGGCCACTTTAGCATCAGCCTTGGTGTTGGCCATGGCCACCTCAGATATGGCTGCCTCGAGCTCTTTGGCCAATTTTGCCTTATCAGAGATACACGAGTCCTGTTGGGACTGAAGCTCTTCGATTTTCTTGACCTGCATTGAGGTCTTCTCTCTTGCAGCCCGGAGCTTGGACTAGGCCGACTCCAACTCTGCTTGGACAACCTCCTTTTTTGAGGCTAATATTTCCATATTCTTCTTGAACTCTTCAGCCTCGGCTCGTATGGCTTCTATTTGCTTCTAGAGGTCCTTGATCTGTTTGTGCTTCTGTCGGACCTGCAGAATCAGATCGTTAGTTTTTATCTCCAATAATTGTTCAGTATCATGAAGCACTTGGAATACATGTTCGGCCATCTAAGCATATTCATCCCGAGTCGTCACTAAATCTGCCCAAAGCTTCTCACTGAGAAGCTTGTAGGTGTCACTTTTCTCAATGAGGACCCGAATCTCAGCCTCGCGCTTCTTTCGGATTCGAAGGAAAGCCTTGTACTGCAACACCGATGCTTACAATTAAGGAAGAAAATGTTAGAGTTACCTACAACTCAAAGTTTAAAAGAGATAATGCAATGACCCTCGAAGTTTCCCGATTCAGAGCGTGTCGGGCCTCGTTGAACAGGCAAGCTACTCCCACCGCATTAATCATGGGTTGGTCTTCCTCGGTCACCATGCATATGAGGTATCTAGCAATCCCCACAGAGGGAGCGAAGACTCGGGCATCCTCCGGGACAGAAAGTACTATGTTACGCCTAGAATCGGGGTTAACACGGGGACGGGTGTCACACATCCTTTTTACCTCCGGAGGGGCATAAGGGATTTTTTCCAATTAAAGTGAAAATCGAAATGGGATTATTTTTTTAAGTTCAGAGTCGACACTTGAAAAAATTTAAGGTGTCCCAAGCCACCGATTTAGAATCCTGAATCGAGGAAAGACTGACTATATTTTACAGTCCGCGAACACAGAAATTCGGGTAAGAAATTCTGTTAACCCGGGAGAAGGTGTTAGGTATTCCCGAGTTTCGTGGTTCTAGCGCGGTCGCTCAACTGTTATTATTGGCCTATTATCTGATTTTTGAAAACATTTGAACCTATGTGCATTTTAACTTTAAACCGCTTTTAATTATTTTAAGGAATATTTCAATGTCGTCTAAAACATGTCTTTGGATCGCGCCACATGCACCCGCAATCCGAACACATTTTTTCAACGTTATTGAGATTTAGATTTGCGTCATTGAAATGCTCACCCGAGTTTAGGAAGGTAATTTTAAAATTATGCGCCTAAAGCAACTATGTGTTTGCAACTTTGCAAGGGTCATGGAAATTCTACTAGGTGGCACGGCTCGAATTCTAAGGATCAAAACAAGATTAATTAAACGAGGGCCATACAATTATTATTTTTTTGTTTGGCACAACACACCTCGATCTAATTTTAAGAATTACTTAGACTAAAGATTTAAGGCTATATTTACACAACTACAAAAAAAAAGGGTGTGAGGTTCAGCAAATTAGAATAGAAGGAAATGAGAAGTTGACCATCCTCAAATCAAAACAATAAAACTTCAATCCAAGCACATCACACATTTGGCTTTATACGAGCATAAGAGCTGAAACTAACAATTACAAAAGTGTGCCTTCATAAGCTTAATATCATGAACAAAGCAAAAGGAATCGAAGAAAACGCGATAAAAAACTGATATTAAATGCTAACTAAGGAAAAGCAAAATCTTAAGCTTAATATCACTTAACTAAAGCATATCTGTCCAAATCTTTGTATCAATTCAAATGACACTGTCATATTTCATTAAACTCCTTCATGCTATTTAAAAGAAACAAACTAAGGCAGATTAATGGCTATTTACTTAATCATTTTCGATGCCTGACTGTGACGAGCCAAAGTGGTCTTCACCTGTTTTCTCAATTATTACGTGCTTTCGAGGCCTTGGAGACCTCATTTTTAGTCGCATCAATTTGCGTGTGCAGTCCAGGCATGTAGCCAGAAAGTTTAAATGTGAAATTCTATGAAAAATGCTAAAACTTGATATTAATATGAATAAATTTGACTTGGGTCAATGTTTTGGGTAAACGGACGCGTACCATTGATTTGACGGTCACGGTGGGTCCGTGGAAAAATATGAAACTTGGGTGTATGCCCGGAGTCGAATTCTGAGGTCCCAAACCCGAGAAATGAATTTTTGAGTAAAATTATATTTCTAAAATTTATAAAGGAAATTGAAATGAAAATTTGTTAGAAAACGATAGTATCGGGCTCATGCTTTGGTTCCGGCGCCCGGTACAGGTCATATATGTAGTTTAAGCACTTTCTGTAAAGCTTGATTGAAAACGGACGTCGTTTGACGTGTTTCAAATTTAAAACTATAAATTTGAAAGTTTATGAAGTTTGAAAAAAAACCTAGTGATTTTGAGTTTTGATACATTGATTTTGATGTTATTTTGGCGATTTGATCGAACGGTAATGTTCGTAGGATGTCGTCGAGTTAGTGTGTGTGTTTGGTTAGGAGCCCCGAGGGCTCGGGAGTGTTTCGGAGGTGTTCCGGGAAATTTAGAACTTAGAAAAGTTGCAGAAATTCTGCAATAGGTGCCCAGGCATTTTCTTCTTTGTGTTCGCGGCCTCTCTCTCGAGTTCGCGATGCCTTAGATTTTCCTCCTTCGCATTCGCATAACTGTTCTCGCGTTCGTAAGTCTACGGTCCCCCTTCAACGCGTTCGCATAAGGCCTCACGCGTTCGCGTAGGCCAAACTTTGGGCCCCATTATTTTTCCTCTTCGCATTCGCATTTCTCTGCTCGCGAACACGATGGTTGTCAACTTCTGCTCTTCACGAACGCGACCCTACTGTCGCGAACGCGTAGGGTGATTTCACCCAGCGATTTTTACGTCATAAAAACAGAACCAATTCGGGACCAACTTCAAATTTCATAACTCCTTCTTCTCCACACCTCTTGGGGCGCTTTTGAAGCGATTCTTCACTAAAACTCTGTGGATTGACTGAGTTGGAGCCAAATTCGAGAGGGAAAGCGGTTGTTGTGGATTGATTTGCCCGTGGAAGTCGAGGTAAGTGTTTGGTCTAACCTTAGCTTGAGGGAATAGGAGTTGAGTCTTGTTTGCTACTTGCTAATTATCGAGTACGGTGTATAGACATGGTGATGAGTATTTATACATTGGTGTCTAGCATGACCGTGAGTCCTTAAAATGCGATTATCATGATTTTGTTGAAACTTTCATGCTTAATTGAGGATTTCTATATATTGTAAAGAACATATGAAAGACATTATGATTATCTGATTCTTTGGAGCATTGGCTCGAATGATAACGTGAATTATAAAGTAAGATACGAAAGAAAGAGATGACTTATTGGTTATTCCCTTACCGGGAAGTTTTGTTGGTTGTTGATTTTTTTCCTTGCCGGGATATTGAGTTTATTGATATTGTTCCCTTACCGAAATTTAATTGCTTTATTATATCCCTTTGCCGGGATTTTCTTCCATTGTTTGTTTACTTCTTTGCCCTGTATTTGTAACTGTTGTTTGGATGAGAAAGAATGATATTGGTGGATCAGGTTGTACGTCGCAGCAGTGATAAATGATATGGATCGAGTTGCACGCCGCAACAATGATAAATAATATACATAGGGATCGGGTTGCATGCCGCAATAATGATATTTATGGGTCGGGTTGCGCACCGTAACAATGATATTTGAGGGTCGGATGTCACGCCACAACAATGCTAAATGATATTCATGGGTCGGTTGCACGCCACAACAATGCTAAATGATATTCATGGATCAGGTTGCACGCCACAACAATGATATTAGGGATCTGATTGCACGCCTCAACAATGATATTTGAGGATCGGGTTGCACACCGCAACAGTTGTTGATCCAAGTGTATTTATTTGGAATATTCGTTTCTTGATTCGCTGTAAATTCTTTGGCCGCTTCTATCTTTATATTGTGGTTTCCTAATTGTAACTGTTGCCTCCTCACAACATTTTCCCCCTCTTTTATTGACTGTTTACTTCCTGTATTTCTTTCCGTTGTACGTATATATTTGAACTGCACAGGTTTATCTGGTAGTCTGGTCCTAGCTTCGTCACTACTTCGCCGAGGTTAGTCTAGGCACTTACCAGCACATGGGGTTGGTTGTGCTGATGCTACACTCTGTGCTCTTTTGCACAGATACAGGCTTTGGTCGGCAGCTCCAGTAGCGTGGGTGCAGGTTTCCAGTATAGCGAGACACTGAGGTAGCCTTGCAGGTATCCACAGGCCCGCCGTCTCTCCTATCCTTTATATTTGACTGTTATCTCATTGTAGCGGAGACAAAACAAAAATGTTTCTTTCAGACCTTGTATTTAATATTTTTAAATGTTCTGAGTATGTGACTCCAGTTCTTGGGTAGAGATTCATCTTGGGAATTCTGTATTTTATTCAACTATTTGAAATTTAAAATCTTCCACTTATGAATTTAATTCTGTTGCCTTTATTTTGATGCCGTTAATTATTAAAAAGAAGGAATAAGTGCTTAATGAAAAGTGATTAAGTTTTGCTTTCCTCTTATTAGTAGACGTCATCACGACCCCGAAGGTGGAAAATACGGGTCGTGACACTGACCAATGTGACGTGGGTGTTGATACTTTGTATAGAATCTTTAAACTACAACAAAAAATTGGCTAAAATCAACTGACAGAAACTGAAATGGTTCTCACATTCATTTGGCTTTGTATAAGCCTAAATCCGACGCTCATCCAGAATTCCAAAGCAAGTGATACTTGTTCAAATAAGGATTGAATCATGAAGTGCAACAGAGAAAATAACAAAAAACTAGAGCAATCCAAACGACAGATCCAAAAAAATCAGTATGCGAAAGAGAACGTCATTTCAACTTCTTAACAAAACGACTTTAAATTGAGCAAGATTCACACTGAACTTAGCTAGTTCCCTTTCAAACAAGACTGAGGCCTCACAATTTACATGGAATCCTCTTTCAATATTAGACAATCGCATCACTTATTATCACATTTTAAGCCTGCAATCAGCCATACAAAACAGGGGCTTGCTAGGAAAATAAGACACAAAAACACATGAGCTCGACTGGCAAAAATGCAAACTGATTTCAAAGAGAATAAAGCCATACTACTACACAATTTTATGTTGAATCCTGTTCAAGAAGCCCAAGGACAGAAATGGCTGCTGGAAACGTGAACATCAATCTCTGTGGTCTTATAGTTGAAGCTAAATGTTATCCAACATGCATACTTACATACTTCTTCTCATTAACCAAACAATATCCATGACATGAATGATTAACCTCAATCAATTTGCATCTATTATACTAATGACATGCTTGAAAGACATTCCCAGGAGAGATCAATCCATATTAACTAACAGTGACTAGGAGAGCATAACAAAACTAACATGTGCTTTATACAGAGAAATGGAGCACACAAGGCAAACAAGCTCGCTTAAAAGCTCGACTCAATAACACCAAATCACTGAAGAAAATCACTCAATCCCAAAAAATCATGAGGAACAACAGCCCATGGAAATTCACATTTATCTTCCTTAAATTGGCTAACGAAATTACAGTCTCAATACTAAATCAGAGATATCCAATATGAACTTCGATTTTGAATGAAGTGAAGCCTCATGGAGACATTTACACATATTTCAACGAAAACGTGGTTTTATTTGTGAACCTGTTTCAAAGATTATAATAAAAGAAAAATCTAAACTCAACACCCTAGACCTTAAACAGAAATGAAATCAAAGAAAACATGCTCCTCTAATGGCTGAAAACTTTCGACTACTTAATCATAAGCAGGAACACAATGATCAATCAACTTCCGATTGACACACTGAATACACAGAAATCTCAATACGACCTCAAACATTCAAACCAAGTTAACATCAAATTAGCTAACTGAACTCCAATTCTTATCCCGACGAATCAACATCAAAACTAACTAGAGAATCGACATCGAAATTAAAGAGAGCATAGGAAGATGAGACAAATCTCCCAGAAAAGTCGAAGAACCCCAGAACCCTTTTCCTCTACTGATTTTTCCCCGAAAATCCCTTTTTCTGCAAAATCGGAATGGGCCCTTTTTGAAAACGAACCCCTGATCAATGCGGGGGTTGGATTGAGTGAAATCCATCCAACACCTCACACTCATCCAACGAATCGTTCTCTAGGACCTTCCAATTGCGTGTCTTACCTTAAAATCGAGCGACTGAAAGGAAGGGGAATCTTTGGTGTCAGAAACCGTTAGAAATGGCAAGAGGAGAGGAGGGAACGCGTGGTTGGAGGTTGGATTCACTCGCCATGGATTTGGACTAAAATGGGGCTTGCATTCGCTTGGGATTTAAGGCTCTCTGAGTCTGTTCGTTTTTGTGAATGGGAATGGGTCGGGTTTGGGCTGGAAAGGGTTTTTCGGGGCGATGTGCACAAATTGCCACTAACAGTGTTTGTCTTTATTTTAAAGCCAGTATTTTAAATGTGTTTTGTCTTTAGCCACTAGTTTAACAAACTTATACATGCGTGCTATAACTTATACTTGTTTTTAGTCTTTGGTAGACACAGATATGGATGTCATGGTAGTTTAGTTGATAAGTGTATCGGAGAAGGATATGTAACTGACGCGCTCTAAAGATTTAATGATTGTGAGGACTCCAAGTAATATAAACTACGTAAATTTATTTGAGCCTCTGAGGAGGAGGTTGTTAAGATGAGATAACTTTAGACACAAAGTTAAGGACTCCCTGTCCTAAACTTTTGAACGTGTAATTCAAACTTAAGGATTGTCTGTCTTTAACCTTTGAACCTGCATTTCAAACTTAAGGACTCATGTTCTTAATTTTGAACTTTGAACTCAAAGTTAAGGACTGCATGTCCTTAACTTTTGAACGTATTATTCAAACTTAAAGACTGCCTTTCCATAACTTTTTAACCTGCAAGTCAAACTTAAAGACTCATGTCCTTAACTTTTGAACTTGAAACTCAAAGTTAAGGACAGACAGTCCTTAAGTTTTGAACTTGAAACAATAACTTAAGGATTGCATGTCCTTAAGTTTTGAACTTGAAACTGTAAGTTAAGGACTGCATGTCCTTAACTTTTGAACCTGAAACTCATAGTTAAGGAGAGAAAGTCCTTAAGTTTTGAACTTGAAACAATAACTTAAGGACTGCATGTCCTTAAGTTTTGAACATGAAACTATAAGTTAAGGACTGCATGTCCTTATCGTTTGAACCTTCAAGTCAAACTTAAGGACTCATGTCCTTAACTTTTGTGAAGTAGAGGACAAACAATCCTTAATTATAGTTTCAAGATCAAAACATGATTACAAAAATTATGAAGGCTAACCAAGTGAACAAATCCAGGTACAATCCCTGAGAAGAGAATTGTAGGATTTTGAGGGAATGGATAGATTGGTCTCGAGCATAAAAGAAAGATCATGCATCTGCGACATTATACCTTCTATATCCAAATTATTCTTTGATGGATTTGATTTACCACGAATGTATGCATTCTCTGAAGCTTCACCAACCTTGCTTGGGGTATCAACGACACTAAAATATGTCAAATGGAATGTAAGAAGGGTTTTTCACATTTACCATTGCTGCGCTTGATATTTAATTCACCTTCATCTCTTCTTTCTTTCCTTCATATTCTTTCTTTTTGCAGAAGGATTTGGGAATATAACCATGGAAGAAAGGATAAGATTGTCTTTCTCCTATTAGTAGTTGTTACTTTTGCTGAGCATTATAATTAATGGATAAAAATTAAAGACCCCCTTAATTAATGTCTACTACACGCCATTTTTACGAAAATGATTTGGGCTGGGGTAGAATATTAAAAGACTTGGCCCAATCAAATTATATTCTTTCTCCTTTCTTCTTTTTTCTCTCTTTAATTCTCTTTTTTTTTTCTTTTTTAATTAAAAATTAAAAATAAAATTAACCTATCAAATTTAATTAATTAACTCATAATTACCACAATTAATTAAACAAACTAAAGGAAAAAGTACCCAAAATTCAAAATTAAAATTAAAAAGTGTAAAATAAACTATTTTTGTTATTTTTTCCATCTTTGGAAAACAACTTAATTACTAATTAATTCTTAAAAATACAAAGTCAAATCCTAAATGCAACTACGATATATTTTTGTACTTTTATTACTTAAATAAAATAAACATGCATAGACAATATGCAAACAATTAACAAAAAATGCCACAAAAATCCACAAGATTGCAAACAATTGGAATTTTTTTTAAATTTCTGGGAGTATCATATAGGGAAAAAATTACGTGCTCACACCGGAATCGGTCCACTAATTTTGGTCATGGATGTCAACCGCTCCCCGAGGACCCTCGCAAGAGCTACCTTCCAACATATTGGCCTCATGGATCGAGGCGTCCAAAAATTGAGGTCACTCGGAGATATCAATCACTCTGATGTCGTCCCTCGGGACATCTGCAGCTACTCGAGAAGCCCCGCCTCCGGTTTCTCCCTCGACTATCTCAGTTTGGGACAGAGTGGCCTCAACTCTTTCTAATTTAGGAACTTCGGCCGAGGTTCCCTCATCAACCTCCTCCGGTTCGGAGGGCTTTTGTACGGTGGCACCAGCCCGCACGTAGATCACCAGTTTGGAACTATTATCCTCATCTTATTCTTCGGACTCGTCCCTTAATAGGCGGATCGAGTTCGAAAGCATAGCACCAGTATCCTCCATGGGCTTACGAGACCTCCTTCTAGGTCTTTTTCTTTTTCGGGCCAGGGGGACTCGGAGCCCTTTTTCTTTCTTCTCTTTGGCCTGCTTCGGAGTGGGTGGTGGGGGAATAACTTCTTCTTCAGCAGTTGAGGGCCTCATTGCTACATATTTCCCAAGTCCTGCAAAGGAAAAAAGATGAGTAAGCTCGAGAAGAAACCCGAACGATAACTATTCTAAGTAAGAGACTTACCATAATTGCGGGCCTCCTATAGACCCTTCGACAACTCCATTCAAGCACGATCAGTGTATGGTCTCTATGAAACCAGACCCTCGACCCATTGCTTGAGCTCGGGGATTACGTCCAATGTCTAGGCCATACTTGCAACACTAAAAAGTATAGATAAGGATAGAAGATAAGGAGTAAAATAGTAAAATTGAAAAGGTAAAGCTCTACTCACGGTTCATGTTCCCTTTCTCAAGAAATGCCGTCTTCAGCAGGGATCAGGTCCGAAGTCCTTATTTGAACAAATCGGCTGACTTCGGCTGCAAGCTTTGTCTAAGCTCGAGAACGGGGTCTTACTGGCCCAACGAGCAAGCTTGATTAACCATCCTCGATAGAGTCGAAGACTGTAAAGGCTCATAAGGTGATCGAGATTGAAAAGACATCCCTTGACTTTTCTTGCAAAGAATAGGAGGAGAATCAAGATTATCCTGAAGAAAAGATGGATCTGGCCGAGGATCACATCGTACCTCTTGCAAAAGGCGCCGATGACAGGGTCTAAGGGGCCAATCATGAATGGGTAATTGTAAACACTTAGGAAACCTTCCACACGGGTAGAGATCGATTTCTCGGGCGAAGGTACCACCACATACTTTCTGAACCAGTTGCACTCCTCTTTAACCTTGTCAAGGAAGTCATTGGTAATTGTACATATTACCTCGAGACCGGTTCACATCGAACCGGTATCGAGAAGGTATTCTCAATCTTGAAGTCGGCAACAGTAGGGCACCCTCCTAGAACAAAATCCTCAAGGAGGCAGTGAGCGAGGAAGAGGCGGTCTCCTTTTGAGGCATGGTTTTGGAAGTTTTAGCCATTGATGAACAAGAAAAAAGAGAATTAGGATGATATGCAGGTTGATTAGAATTCAAGAAATTTGGATGTGAAAAGTGTGAAGCAAAGGGATTTTTTGAAGAAAATGCAAGAGCAAGAAGAGCTTTGCGTGTAAAAGTTTGAATGAGAAAAGGGTTAGGGTTCTTATACGTTGCTGGAGACGATTCAAAACCGGTAGTGGACGACCAGCAACTGACATGCATTTAATGTCTCAGTAATCGAACCGACGCTACATTTCAATATCCACTTGTCGCAGACGTTTGGCCGGGCTCGTCGCTTACGTCACAGCCCATCGAGACGGGATTGGAAAAGTTCATATCGTTTCTCCTTATCTTCTATTCGATAAACGAGGGAAATATCTGTATACGATCAAAATCGGGCTTGCCCTTTTTGTATGACTAATCGAGACTAGAGCGTGATAGGCCAAGGTTCGTCCTCGTGCTATATCGGACTGTAGTGCAAAGTTAGATTGCCGATCGAGCTCGTAACCAAGAGATCGATCGAGATCGAGATCTGCCAAGATCGAGATCGAGATATGCCAAGATCGAGATCGAGATATGCCAAGATCGAGATCGAGTAGGATAGAGATCGAGCAAGATCGAGTGAAGCTTACCGAGCCAAATAATAGAAAGCCAAAATATCTGCAATCGGGCGAGGATCACACTGAAAATCTCGGCACGTATCAAGAAAAAGCCAATTAATTAACTTATCATGAGATCTCTTACTTCTTACTGTATTTAGTTGTATCAAGAGGAGGACTCCCCTACTATATAAAGGGGGTCTGATTATTTGTAAAACACATCATATTTACGCAATACAAAGCAATATACTACATTTCTCTAGTTTTCATTATTATGTTACTCTGTTCTTACATCAACTGAAGCTTTACTTGGTTCAAGGGTGATCGAACTCGAGGGTCAAAGCAATTTGATTCGTTTTGGTTTGCATTTATTTCTTTGCAATCAATATATATATATATATATATATATATATATATATATATATATATATATATGTGCCAAGTTATAGCACGTATCCTTAAAACCTCATATAAATTCAATTGTTATCCAATTTAAAGATAAACAAAGTTAAAACATCATAATAGCAAATGAAATAATACTACTATAGTAGATTATGTAATAAAGAAAAGTGAGGAACTAAAAAATTATTCGACGACCATATGAATCTTTTCTAATTTTATAAGATTTTCTTACTGGGCATATTTCACTGGATAACATAAAGGGAATTAAAATTTAATTCAAGCAATATGATATAATGCAATCATTCCAATTAGATCACACAACATGATTTATATTCTCCGCGCATCGCGCAGGTGCTATACTAGTATTTTAAAGTTATGAATTTATATTTACTATTTTTGTAATTTTAATAATTTTTTACATATAAATTTTTACTCCGCAACGAAAGTTATGATTTCAATTGAACTCCGCATCCGCCTCGGCCACCAGGTACATGCTACCTTCCACCAACTTTGCATACAAAAACTTGGACATATAGGAAAGAAATCAGATTACATTTTTTGTCCATCCGATATGAAAAAGTTAGTTGAATAAGAACAACTGTTGGTGGTCTATCTTAGCATGAACTATAGCAGCTACTCCTGCTTATACTTGCTTTTATTCCTCCAATCATTTCGACATGTCAATAGAAGTAGGAACATGTCAAATATAACAGAAAAAAACCATTCTATGACGTTGATTGAAGGAAGGACCACCCTTGCTCATTGTTAATAGACATGCAGTTCTGCTGGATTCAAGCAAACACAAATTTTACAAGATTAAGGGATGGAAAACTCTGCAGAAAATAGTTTTTCTATTGACAAATTGACAATATTCGTTTAAAGATGCATCAATATCACTCTTAGATACATGAAACAAGAAGTGTAAAAATAATCAGTTCTTTGAAGCAGACTGGAAGATGAAGACCGCGGTCAGAATGCCCACCAATGCAGTGACGGCCAAAGCAACTGTAGGTAGGGGCCCTGTGACCCCGAAATTCTGAAAAAACCAGAATAAGGTTAATTAAAAATTCATGATGTTGCTCAAATAGTTATATAATGGTTAAATTCTGATATATAGACAATATACAAACTGCAGAACATTCAACATTACAACCCAAAAGCAGAACCTCAAATATATATGGTGTCTGCTGAACTCAGTTACTATAGCCATGGTGTTTGCCTATACGCTAAATTGTTTCAAATTTTTGCAGCATGGCAGTCAAATGGCTATAGATGCACGAGGGAGATTCTTTTTCCCGTTTTCAGCTTGGAAGAACAAAATTAGAAACTATTTCAAGAGGTCTATCAAACATCATGTCAGGTGCTTCCAATCTACATATATCTGACATTATGATAAATTGTAATTTGGTAAGAGCTAATATATCAAAGTATATGTACAACTTAATGTGTTCCACCGCAAGAAATGTTAATATCCAATATGCAATACAATATACACAATAATAAGATCTGAGAACAAGAGCCCTACCTCTAGAAGTCCTTTGCCTGTGGCTATTTCCACACTAATAGCAACAGCAAAGCCAACCATAGCGGATCGACCAAGCCATACGTCCAAATTACTTTCTTCCTTGGTACTCTGCCCGCAACGTATGGAAACTGACGTTGCTCTACTTGGAATAGCCTTTACTCGGTAGAAACTGTTCCTAATCACTACAAATCCAGAGGATCAGATATCATGCAGCCTAGCTACTAGCTTCTTGAACAACAGTTAAAGGGAGAAAAATGGGCTAGCAAATTTAAAATGTAATGTAAATGGCTCCACATGTTTACAGTATACCTCTTCGACTTACCCAACCCCCAACAACCACCCAAGAGAACAGAAAAGAAAAGAAAATACCCAACCCCAACAACCACCCAAGAGAACAGAAAAGAAAAGAAAACATGCAAGCATTAGCTCGAATATCAAGAAGAAAGATAACCTGCATTCTTCCCAGCATGCTATTAAGGTGTGACCTATGTAATAAGCTGCGGTTATCTACTTGGTTAGTTGTATATCAAAGCTACAGCGGTCTCTCTAATTAAATGGTTAAGTAACTTCTCATATATGGAACGTGATACAAAAGACTTTCACGGAAACTGGTCTTCTCTCTACCTTAAGAAGGAATAATGTTCTCTATAAATGTCAATTGAAAAAGGAAGGAAGGGAGAACAATGAGGTTTTTCTCTCAAGTCATCACAATGTAAGCATATCAGAATTGTTCAGCCACACAAGAACCATAATGGATTCAAGTATGCGTTCATTGATTAACTGTTTGTTTGCATATATTAGTGAGAGTCATAAGTTCCATGATCTTAGAGTCATGATAGGATTTGTGTTAGATTTATTTAACGTTTATAACCTATAATTTAATGAAATAACTTACATGCTAAGCCCCGAAATCATTTCTAATTTTCTACTCCTCTTCTTTTGAAAGAACGAGAAATTCATCAATAGTCATGACAGCCGGGGTAGCTCCGAACGCCATGGAAAAGAATACAAATAAACGAAGACTGAAAGCACAAGAGGAAATGATAATAGATGATCTTTTAATCTTCGTCTCTTCATTTCAAAAGTTGGAGACTGGGCAACTGAACTGAAATGGATAAACAGTAAAGCAAAGAGCAGATTGTGGATCAATGCTATAACAGCGTGTGTGTTTATCAGTACTATTGCACTAATCTGGAGGGAGAGAAACAACATCAGATTTGAAAAGAAAGCCTATGAGGAGAATCAGATTTGCAGAGAAATTGTTTTACATATCCATATTCGAGGCAGGATTTGTAGTCGATGGCAAAATGGCTTGCGGCAAATTAACAGTTTTCCATAGATATAGTTTGTAATAGCTAACTACTATACTTAATTGTAATAAGTGAAAGAGTAGTTAGATACTTAGTAGAGATGATTGTGATGTAAAGGAGTAGTAGCAAGTCAAAGCTACTACTAGAGCTCTACCTTGTATATTTTCGTTATTAATGGATACAAATGTTCTAACAAAAAGTTGGCATTTGATACCCCACTCCAGTTTTTTTTTTTTTGAAAATGAAGTACTTCACTTAAGCTTTATTACTCACTAATAATTTAGTAAGGGATAAATTCATCTTCAAAACATTTATAATTCCCTGGTGTGAGCCTAGATATGAAGATAAAAAATCTATAATCGAACTAAGACCTGAGTGAGACAAGAGGGGTTGCTGTGATGGTAAGCAACCCCCACTTCCAACCGAGAGGTTGTGAGTTCGAGTCTCCCCAAGAGCAAGGTGGAAAATTCTTGGAGGGAAGGATGCCGGGGGTCTATTTGGAAACAGACTCTCTATCCATGGGTAGGGGTAAGGTCTGCGTACACGGTAGGGGTAAGATCTGCGTACACACTACCCTCCCCTGACCCCACTAAGTGAGATTATACTGGGTTGTTGTTGTTGTTGAACTAAGACCTGAGTGATAGGTGGGCATAAAATGGCCTAACAATGACAAAATGCTTATTACTAACAAATTAAGTATAGACCACAATTGAAAACCATAGTCGAATTTGAATTGATGTAACCACTTCTTAAAACTCAAAACAAAAATGAAACCCATTATTTCCAGAAATATAGAACAATTACAACGCGCAAATTGATTTAAACAAAATAATAAACGGAACAGACAACGGAAGTGGACTTACAGAGGGGAGAACCAGTAGCAAAAACAGTCCCAAATTGAGTAGCAGTTGAGCCCCTAACAGAAGAAATACTTACTGGGTTTGACATAACAACATCTGCAAAAATCACACAGTATTTGTTATTTCTTTCAGTTTTTTAAGAAACGAATAAAAAGGAAGAAATTGCTAATAGAATTACCGCGAATGGAAGTGCAGAGAGAGCTGGAAATTTGAACGGCAGCCATTTCTGGTGGGAGATTTGAGGTAGACCTCTCAATTTCTATCTTTACTGCACTTTGTCGAAACAATAGTACTATCTGGTTCTTTATTCGGAACTACGGGAGCACGGGAAATAGGAGGACACGTGTCATCTTCTGAGATATTTTGATGTATCTTATGGCTTTGGACCTTTGGTTAAGAGCAGAGTGTATTTTGGGTCTTCGGGGGGGAGCGTTTTGGGCTTTGAAAAGGAAAACTTACACAAACATTCTAAATAAGTTTAATTTATTTCAAAAAATTAAGAAAGAAAGGAATTTTTTTAACAGATATAGTTAAAATTTATTGCAAATATATAAATAAACTAAAAAATAAAATTTGAGGAAGATTGGAGGTGGTTTGGACCGGTTTTGTAATAAAATTCGTAATTAAATCGAGTTCAAAAAATTCTTCTGCGACATATATACACACATGTATCTCACAAATAACTATACATGGATATAAATGTGATATACAATTGATACAAATATGATACATAAATGATACACAGTGTGATACTCACATCAATTTTTATCATGTTCAGTTTTTACTTTGAATTTTCAATTCAAACCACCTCAAAACTTCACCAAATCATCTCAAAACTGAGATTCAAACTCCTTTAAATGTACCCAATCTATTCTAATAACGCTCACTCAAAAGAAAGTAAAAATTTATCCTTTTTTTGCTACAAATAGCTAATTGGCCAAATATTATTAGTAATTTTTTATGAATTGACCAATTTTTATAATGAGCTACTTATAAATTAATATAGCATGTAGTGTTTCCTTTCAAAATTCGTGCAATAGTTGAGTAATAGGTGAAATTATGCGACAAATTTACTATTCACGTTATATTTATCATTAGTAGCTATAATTTTAGCAAATTTATCATTCGTAGCTATATTTGAATTTTATAGCAAATTTATAAAATAAGAGATTAACTAATTTGATCTAGAACAAGAGAGCAACAAGCTCTCCAAGCTCAGTTGGTTAGAGCGCCTGCTAAGTTAGCGGATGTTTTAAGTTCGACTCTCAACAAAAATATTTGTCTACTGCATTTATGAATTTCGTCTTAGTTGTATTCGTTACGCGAACAGATAAAGTTGATACACGTTGTATTCAGCGTGGATGAATGAAGTTGACATAAGTTGTATTCGATACGTGTTTGAATACAAGCAATACAAGTTACTAAAATTAAATTTTAGCTACAAATGTTAATTACGCAAATTATAATCACTAGGCAACAATAGTAGTTTATGAAAATTTCTCTAAAAACAGCATGGGCAAGCCAGTTTCTGAAGTGGTAACTAAAAATAGCTAACATTTATCATTAAAAAGTAACTATTATTTTATGTGGAGATAAAATATGGACAACAATACCCTAGCTAAAATACGAAAATTTTTATCACAATATGCTGGTTATGGAGCTCTTGCGTATAAACTTTCAGCATTATATTATGTTAGATCTCTAGCTTATTATGTTGGAATCTCATATATAAAAAAATCGAGCGCAAGTATATTATTTTGAACTTTTTTTGAATTTTTAATGGCACTTTCTTTAGATTTTATTTTACATTAAAAGTGATTAAATTTTAATTACTTTATAAATCTTTGACTAATTTTCAATTAGCAACTATAAATTGGGCTATTTTTTTTAATTTTCCCCCATAGTTGATGTGTTCGGGAGTGCGAGAAACCAAATAATAAGGCAAGTTATCTAACCAATATGATTAATGTTTTCCGTTAAACTTTTGTCATGCTTTTAGAAATTTAAATAGCGATTGTTATTCCAATTTGTTAAGAGAATACCAAACATTAGCATCATTGTAGTTCAGCGGCCTGTCTGATATGGCACAAAACATTTTGTCATCATAAACGTGCATCACAGTCTATCAGCTAAATTCACGTCAATGAGAGTAACTTTTATTCCATACGTTCCAATTTATATAAACATATATTATTTTTGTCCGTTTCAAAAAGAATAACTTTATAGTCAGTTCACCGTCCATGTTAATACTTGCCTGGTTATTCGAGTCCACTTGTATATACTGTAAGTGATGAAAGATTACTATATTTGCCTTGATTTGGAGCAAACATTTCTTAATACATTTGTTGATACGCAATCTAGTTGGGTTTTTAAATAATGACAACCTGCTTAGGTACTAACGTCTATCCAATTAAACAAATATTTTAGACGGTAGAACTCGCTGGAAATGACATAACATAGATATCTTTCTGCTCCTGAGTCCTGACTACAAGAATATTCAGAGCAATAATTATCCAATATTTATGTAATATTCAACAAAACGACCAATGAAATTAAGTTAATTTTGCCTGTTAATAAAATTAGTAGCTGAGATTCACTTTTATGTGGGATATTACCTAACAAAATAAAAAGAATTATTACACTAATATCCCGCCTAAAAAGACACCTACTTGTAATTGTTCCAAACTAGGATTGTGCATAATTTGGTAAATATCGACTAACCGTATTGAAATCAAAAATTTTGATATTTAGTAATCGATACTTTGATATTTGCTATAGTATTTGGTTTAAGTTCTTTTTAAAAATTGGTTACGGTATTCGGTATCTAAAACTAAAATACAAAAATATCGATACCGTACCAAAATATACTAACTTACACATACATATATTACTGATTATGTTTAGCTCAAAAGTATACTTTGCAAGCTTAGAAAACAATCAAAAGATAATAATGGTAAATCGTAATCAAATATAATCCGACCTAGAGGTTAGATAGACGATATTGTGGTTCAAGAACTCAAAGATAAAGAAAATAATCTTAGCTTAAGAGAGAAGCAATAGTAGGAGACAGAGAATGAGACAGAGATAAAGAGAGGAGTTGTATTATTCGAGAATAATCATGATCCTTGTTACAATGTGAAGGTCTCATTTATATAATAGGAGACCTTCCTCGAAATAATCAAAAAGGTACAAAAGTCGGTGGTTTCCACTTAGTGAAGAAGTTAAGCTCTAAACGACGTCACTTTTACCCTCACGTCCATGTCGTGCCCTCACTTTGAACTGCGTCTGCTCATTGGGCCTACACGTTAATCTTGGGGACGTTGAGGGCCAAATATTACCCCATACAGTTAGTCCCTCCATTCGTTGGAGACGTGCTCGGTGGGCGTCTTCAATGGACGGATTCACAAGCCTCGTCCTGAGAGAATTTGGCCACATCCTCGGACTTTAGCAAGAACGATACAAAAATGCATGACACAGTTGAACCGTTGACGTATGGTCTTTTTTTGGAATGACGTCATTAGTCGCATGCGTCATAATTACTTTTGTTCCCGAGGTAGTTTAGTTGGTAGTGTGACGTTCTGGTTTCCCGCGCCCGTTCTGATCATACCTTTTCAATTTTCGCGTAACTTCACCCTATAAATAGGAGAAAGGTTCAAACCGATTCATCTTTCGAACTTTTGAGAACACTTTCTTTTTCCCTTTTTTGTCTTGCTTTCTTTCACTCAATATCTTGTTTGAGATGTTCCCTTTTTCTGTGTGGCTGTATTTCCCATCCCTAGTATTTCAAAACCAGTTCATATGGCAACTAAAGTAGTAAGAAAAGTAAGGTTACCGCTCCATCTATGGTTCCGCCCTCTTCTGGCGGCGAAGAGGAGGAGATCGAAAAGGTGCTCGTTCCCCTCTCTGTGGAGAATGTACTTCCGAAAGAGATGCACAGCCAAAGTGATTTTAGAACAAAGAGCGCATTTATTCCTTGGGAGAACAGTAAACTGATGCAATCCCACTTAGAAAAACTTCAACCAACGTACAACATTCCGGGCCATGTAGAAATGGTTCCGGCTGGGACGGACTATGCCAATGTGCATAGGCCTGGGTTTTGTACTTTTTATGAGTATCCGTTTAGGATTGGATACACCTTACCATTTAACCCTTTAGCGGAAGAGCTATGCCGCCTTTACAGGGTGTGTCCAGCCCAAATCACGCTCTATACGTTGAAGGTGTGTAGAATCCTTACTATGTACGCGGCCAAGGTGAGGAGCGAGGTTTCGGTTCATCATCTTCTGCAGATGTTCAGCCCTAGTTACTTGAGGGGGACCATGCTCCATTTGAAGATTCGTGGTACGAAGAGCTTTGTAGTGAAGTCTAACGATAAGACACATTGCGGCTTCTGGAAAAGAAATTTCTACATCTGGACAGAGCACCTGGTGTCTAATCCTGAAGGGTTCCCAGAGAGGTCGAACTCAGAATTTAAGTATCCTTGTATGAATTTTGTGATTAATTGGAGTTCTGACTTTTCAGCCGTTGTGAATTCTTTTCTCTTTTTTGTATTGGTGGCTTCTCCACCCCGGTCCATCGAAAATATTAGATCGTTGGTGGAGGGATTGATACCATACGCGAAGGAGTGCTGCACTTGGCCCGTGTTCCGTAACCAGTACGGCCCGTCAGGTAGTTATTTTTTTTTATTTTGGCTTCAGTTTCAAAAGCCTCTCAATTTTTTATTACCTGACTCGTTCATGTTGGCATATCAGGTTGTTTCTAGAAAGAGGAAAACTGTCGTTGCCCCGTCTAGGGCGGAGGTCAACTCAGATGAGGAAGACGTATCAAGCGACTAGCCCAGTGATAGCGCTCATGCGGTTTCTCAGCAGGGGTCTGCACCGGCGGCGATATCTGAGTCGGCGCTCGAAGCTGTGCCAATGACGTCACCTGAGGTCATGCATATGATGGTGCCTGAAGCCGCGTTGGTGGAGGAGGCTTCTGAAGCCAAAGAGCCGCAAGAGAGAAAGAGGAAGAGGCTGATTAACGGTAAGGGGATTGCAACTGAGGACGTGAGGCCTAGCGAGCCCCACCGAGAGCCAAGGCCAGTTTTTATGGCCGAGGCCATTCGTCAGGGAGGTTGGCTCCCCGAAGGACAATCGCCGCCATTGCCAACTCGGGCCACGTCTCACAGGGCGGGTCATCCTCTGCAGTTGGGGAAGCAGGCGTAAAAATTGAGAGGACGAGCTCTAAGACCGCTCTTGGAGATGCAGCGGGGGATTCAGCCCGTGTGGAGATGAGGGCGGACAGTTCTACTTGCCGAATCGTGATCCCTGGCCGGTATAACTTGTTAGAAAATAGTAAGCAAGACGCAGCGGAAAAGACCTTGTTATGTGTGGCAACAGAGCATGAAAAGCTGAAAGGCGTTAGTAGCAGGGATTGTCAAGGAGCGTCGCCGACGCATCTTTGCAGGTAGCTTTCACTTTTTCTTTTATGAGTCGTAAAGGCAACTTCGGTACGTACTGAATTATATTTCCTCTCTTTCCTTTCGTATTAGACCCTTGTCTTGGAGGTAGAGAGGAGGCGTCGTTAGCAAGGGAAGGCGGCCACATTCAACAAAATAGTGAGGAAGTACAAGGAGTGTCATGCCAAGCATCAGGCGTTGGTAGATGTGCTCAAGCAGGACCCCCAGTTTCGGGTGTTTTGTGTGGGTCTTGCGAAAGCTCAGTTGAAGAGAAGGGTGGCCGAGTTGGAGGAGGTCGAGGAGTAACTGATTATTGCTTTGGCTCGAAACATCGAGCTATAGACTTTCCTTCAATAAAAAAAAGTATGAACTGGAGATAATTCGTGGGGTAGCGGTGGAGGCGGCTCAGTTGCAGGCCAGAGTCTCCGCTTTGACTGCTGAGCTCGATGCCAAGGCGGCTGAAGTTAAGACCCTTGGGTTGGCCGCTTTATCAAAGCTTGAAGATGAGGCGCATCGTGAGGCACACGAAATGTGGGTGTGTGCCGAGGCTAGATTAGTCGTGCTCAAGGAGTATTTCTCTGTTGGTCGAGCCACTAAGGCGGAGGTTGAGAAACAAAGGCGCTTAGCCCGTGTCGCCCGTGCCACTTGTGGTTATATCTTTGATTCCCCCGATAGAATGGGTTGTAACTCTGAAGAAGTCAACCGTATAGAGTGCGACTCTTGGATTTCTAAGGCTTATCCTCCTGGGGGCGATGACGGGCCAAATGGAGGGCGAACAGGTCATGGTGGACAAAGCAGCAAAAGCTCTTAGGGCTTGTGTATATATATATATATATATATATATATATATATATATATATATATATATTGTATGTAATCGGGGCCCTTTTTCAGGGTCGGATGTACATGTATATTTTTTGGAGATAACAAAGTATAGCTTTCTGCTAATTTTTCCTTTGCTTTCTTGGTTTTGGTGTCTCGTCTCCGTAGAGCCGGCGCTCATTTACTTGTTGGACTTTTATTGCATTTTTGCTTGACGATTACGTGCTTTATGACGCATCGAACTAGGCCTTAGCCATATCATTTCACGGCCTTAGTCATGAGTGTGACTTCGACAGTCGTCGAGTCACTCGCTTATTTGCCATGGCCGATCAGGGTCGATGTCTGACGGCGATGGCCTTGTCCATGATGAAGTCGATGGCCTTGGCCGGAGTTAAGTTGATGACCTTTGGTCATAACTTGTTGATGGCCTTGGACGAATGGGTGACTTCGTCTGTCATCGAATCACTTGCTTGCCGTAGTCGAACTGGATCGGCTATTGGCGGCGATGGCCTTAGCTAGATTAAGTTGATAACCTTGGTCATAACTTGTTGATGGCCTTGGCCATATGGGTGACTTCGACTGTGGTCGAATCACTTGCTTGCCATAGTCGAACTGGGTCGGCTGTTGGTGGCGATGGCTTTAGCCATGATGAATTTGATGGCCTTGGCCAGAATTAAGTTTATGACCTTGGTCATAACTTGTTGATGGCCTTGGCCATATGGGTGACTTCAACTATCGTCAAATCACTTGCTTGTCGTAGTCGAACTGGGTCGACTGTTGGCTCCAATGGCCTTAGCCAGATTAAGTTGATGACCTTGGTCATAACTTGTTGATGGCCTTGGCCATATGGGTGACTTTGACTGTCGTCGAATCACTTGCTTGCCGTAGTCGAACTGGGTCGACTGTTGACAGCGATGGCCTTAGCCATGATGAATTCGGTGGCCTTGACTAGAATTAAGTTGATGACCTTGGTCATAACTTGTTGATAGCCTTGGCCATATGGGTGACTTCGACTGTCGTCGAATCACTTGCTTGCCATATTCTAATTGGGTCGACTATTGGTGGCGATGGCCTTAGCCATGATGAAATCGATGGCCTTGGACAGAATTAAATTGATGACATTGGTCATAACTTGTTTATGGCCTTGGCCGTATGGGTGACTTTGACTGTCGTCGAATCACTTGCTTGCCGTAGTCGAACTGGGTCGACTATTGGCGGCAATGGCCTTAGCCACTTGCGCATTGGAGATGATCGTAGCCATTTGTGTATAGGGGATGACCATATCCTATTATACATTGGAGATGGCCGTAGCCGTTTATACATTGGAGATGGCCATAGCCGTTTATACATTGGAGATGGCCGTAGCCGTTTATACTTTGGAGATGGCCATAGCCGTTTATACATTGGAGATGGCCGTAGCCGTTTATTCATTGGAGATGGCCATAGCCGTTTATACATCGGAGATCATGATAGTTCAGTCCCTTTATCATGTTGGCCTGGAGAGCGTATGGAGAGGTTGATATTATAAACTTGTTCCGCAAATATCTAAAGGTGTCCCCTTCGTCGCCTCGTTAAAAACCTCCCCGATAAAACTCGATTGGGACAAAACGCGGGTAAGGGAAAAAGAGTACGACTCAGAAGACGCCTTTCAGAAATGGAAATACCTGAGGTGAGAGACATTCCAGTTGTTTTGTAGCGTTTTCCCTTCCATTGTTTCCAATTGGAATGCTCCTTTATTGGCTGCTGCTATGATTTTGTAGGGTCCGTCTCAATTAGTGCCCAATTTTCCTTCGCTTGGGTCTTTGGATGCCAATGTCTTGGCCATAAGGACATAGTCTCCCACTTTGAGTGGTCTTATCTTAGCCCTCTTGTTGTATTATTTTTCGACCTATTGTTTTTTGGCCACCATTCTGATGTGGGCCATTTCTCTCCTTTCCTCAACTTCGTCGAGGTCTTGGAGCATGTTCATGTCATTTTATGTTTCGCTGATGTGCGAGTACCTCAAGCTTGGTTCACTGACCTCGAGTGGTAGGACCGCGTCGGTTCCGTAGACCAGTGAATACGGTGTTTCCCCCCGTCTGGATTTGGGTGTGGTTCGATGGGCCCAAAATACCTCTAGCAGTAGCTCGGGCCGTAGCCCTTTGGCTTCCTCAAGTTTCTTTTTTAGTATTGTCTTGTTGGAGGATTCTTCTAGGCCATTAGCGGCGGGATGGTATGGCGTTGAGAGTATTCACTTGATATGCAATTTTTCGAAGAATTCTGTCATTTTTTTACCGACAAATTGCCGTCCGTTGTCGCAGCTGATTTCCTTGGGAATGCCAAAGCGGCATATGATATTTTTCCATATGAAGGCGATGACCTCCTGTTCGCGTATTTGAGTGTACGCACCTACTTCCAGCCACTTGGAGAAATAGTCAGTTAAAAGTAATAAAAATCGTACCTTTCCTCGTCTCACGGGGAGGGGTCCGACTATGTCCATTCCCTATTTGATGAAGGGCCATGGGGATGTGACCGAGTGGAGAGGTGTCATGACCCCAACCCGGTCGTGATGGCACCCAGCCCTAAGGCTAGGTAGGCCTGGCCAACAATCACTTTCAATTTAATACTAAGTCTCAAAACCGACAATTTAAGAATAATTATCTAAGAATATTAATAGAGTAACATAGATAAATACGAGAAAATCGATAACACACCCATAAGATCTGGGGTCACGAGTCTAGAGCCTCTAACATAACTGAGTAATAATTAAAGTATTTGAATAACAATATAAAATATTGGGAAAGTATATAATAATAATGAACGAAGAAAAATAATGAAGAGCGTCCAAGTCATGCGAACGTCATGCAGCTACCTCAACGACTCTGGAATCTGGAGACTACGAGTATCAGCTAAGACTCCGGTGTACCTGAATCTGCACACAAGGTGCAGGGAGTAGGGGTGAGTACTACCGACTCAGTGAATAATAAGCATAGTAAATGTCTGAAAGTAAGAAATCTACAAAGTACCACAAAGCAAAGCTATACCTAACAATCCTGTAACTTAGCTACGAACTAACAGCAAAACAGTATCACAACATTAACCAAATCTCAGATAAAGATGCGATGCAATGCACATGAATACGCTGCGGCATGCAACCCGATCCGTTTAACATCGACGGCGCTCACTGGAGGTGTATATAGACTCCGGAGGGGCTCCTTCAGCTCATGCGCAATATCATTATATCACTGCTGCGACGTGCAGCCCGACCCATGCTCAGTCCACAGTATGCATATGAGTCACATAACAGATTCAATCTAATTTCCCATGTTTCCAATTATTAAGGTGAATATGACTTAGTTAATTTATTTCAGGAAAAAAATGACTTAGCGTTTAATAACAGTGATTAAGCATAGGACTGAGATCAATTATTTTGCAAGTCGTACTATCACAATGATATTCATCCTAGATGGATGCTACATATCGGCACAAGACCCCAAACATGGCATTAAGCCCAATTATCAACAACACAATGTGCGTACCGACCGCCAATAATGGACCAAGTCACAATCCCCAATCATATAGCATCTCGCACCTGTCATGGGGTGCGAGTCACGCCCTAACATAGCGTCACGATGTGATAAACTGGGTTTCAAACCCTTAGGCCATCATCTATACAAGATACTCACCTTTAACGGGTTGTAGACTTGTCCGCAATGCCTTTTCCCTTCGAATCTCCCTCTACGAGCGTCGAATATACTCAAAACCACAACGTATATGTTATTACAGGTTAAATAAACATAACCCGATCGAAATAATTCGAAAAATGTTAAGAATCACTAAGTTGGTAAAACCCGAGCCCAGGACCACTTCTCGAAAAATTCTGAAAATTACATCTTTGGATTCCTCGTCTCTCCATGAGTCCGTACATATAAATTTCAGCAAAAGCGAAGTCCGTTTGACGCTTCAAATTCCCAAAATTCGTTTCTAATAACTAAGCCCTAGTTCTTCACAATTTCTACATAATTTCATGGAATTATGGGTTGATTCTTCCTAAAAATGGCATTTTTTTTAGTCAAGGGACTTACCTCCAATCGATACCCGCTGAAATCACACTTCAAATCACTCAAATAGCTCCTTTGGTTGCTTAACAATGAAGGAAAATATGTTTAAGTGGCGGGTGAAAATAACCCTTAAAACATTATGTCTGCCCAGTTCTTTCCTCTATGCGATCGCATCACCACTACTTCGATCGCATAGGCCAAAATCCAGGCTCCCTAATTTCATCATATGCGATCGCACTCTCCACTATGCGATCGCATAGTACAAACCTTTGACACGGACCCCAGCCTAAACTGCACTACGCGATCACACAGTCCCTTATGCGAACGCGCATACCAACCTGCCCAACCTATGCGATCGCATAGAGCAAAATTGAACCCCTTCCCACTCCTCCTATGCGATCGCAATGCACCTTATGCGATCGCATAGGGCAATATCTCTGTAACACACCAGCAATTTTTCTGCAACATCCTAAGTCCAAAAACTTTCCGTTCAACCATCCAAAATCACCCCGAGGACCTCGGGAGCTCAACCAAAAACACAAATACATCTTATTACTTCATTCAAACTTGATCCTAACATAAGAACACTATCATAAACACCAAAATCATCAAATTTTCACGGATTCAAGCCTAAGTTGAACTAAAACTTTCGAAACTTGCATTTGATCCAAAACCCGACCTAAACACCTCCGAATGATCTGAATATTTTCACGCATATCCAAAACTACCTAACGGAGCTATTGCAACTGTCGGAATTCCATTCTGACCCCAAGATCAAAATCTCGCCTATCAACCGGACTTTGCCAAATTTCCAACTTAGGCAATTCAAGCCTAATTCTAGACCGGACCTCCAAATTCAGTTCTGATTTCACTCCTAAGTTACAAATACCCATATGAAACTAGTCGAATCATCGGAAATCCATTCCGATCCCTCTAACTCATAAGTCAACATTCAATTGACTTTTCTAAACTAACCTCTTCATAAAGAGACTAATTGTCCCATTTCTATTCAAACTCTGTCCGAATTACTTCAAATTCACCAAAAACATATAATGAAACATATAGAAGCATAAAACAGGAAAAACGGGGCGGAGATACCTTAGACTACGGGTCGGGTCGTTACAAGAGGTTCTCCTGGTTAGTGTATCATAGGGGCATATTTTTTGGCCCTGTTCGCACCAACGAACGTATTCCGCTGCTTATGAGGGCATGGTTACCTGTATGGGCGTCTCAGTGACACTCGTGCACTTCTTCAAGCTCCGGCCTCGTTTGGTGCGGCCCTAGACACTTGGCCAAGCGTCCGCCGAATGTCCTTTTGTAGAGGATATTATTTATAAGGCCATATCGGCCAGCTTGTACGCAGAGTTTCTTTGCCTATTTTTTGTCGTGTGGCAGCGTTCCATCCTGTAGGTAGGATAAAAATTGGTTGCGCGAGTCCCAAGTCAGATTTAAAGAGCATACGTCAGTATGGTCGATGACCGAATGGAGGAGGGTGACCACGCTTTCCATATGAAAATTTAGTGGCCGTGGCAAGTTTTGCTAGGCTGTCTGCTTCGACATTATGTGCCCTCAGAATTTGCTCGAGGCATGACTCGTCGAACTCGGTCATCAGCCTATGGATTTCTGACTAGTGTTTCTGCAACCTATGTTCTTTTATTTAGTAAGTCCCAACAACCTGATTTACCATAAGTTGGGGGTTGCAATGGAGGATGATTTATCGAGCCCCATACTTGATGGCTATTTTCATACTTGTAATTACGGCCTCATACTTGGCCTCATTGTTAGTCATTTTGGGGCATTGTATGGACTGGCAAATTGTTTTGCCCGTGGGAACCTCGAGGACGAGTCCCAGTCTCCAGATGCATTGACGGCACCGTTAGTATGGAGAGTTCATAGGTTGGTATTGGAGGAGACACGTTGTGCCTCACGTTCCGCCCCCTGGAAGGATTTCTGTGCTGAAATCCTCAATAAAATCGGCAAGTACTTGGGACTTGATGGTGGTTCTTGGGCGGTGCGAGATGTCGTGCTCGCTGAGCTCAATAGCCCATCTGGCGAGCCGACCTGATAATTCAGGCTTGTGTAGGACGCTTCTCAACGGGAAGATCGTTTACCACTTATATGGGGTGACATTGAAAATAAGGTCGGAGCTTCCGTGAAGCCACGACCAACGTAAGAGCTAATCTCTCAAGGTATGGATACCGTTTTTCGGTGTCCACTAATGTTTTGCTAACGTAATAAACAGGAGATTGTGTACATTTTTCTTCGCAGACCAGGACTACGCTAACGGCAACCTCAGATACGGCAAGATACACCAGCAGGGGTTCACCTGGGCTCGCTTTGACTAGCAGGGGCGATGAGGATAGGTACGCTTTCAGCTTTCTCAAGGCTTTGACACACTCCTCATTCCACTATAACCCTTGGTCTTTCTTCAGCACATTGAAAAATTTATGGCATCTGTCAGAGGATCGCAGGTTGAATATGGATAGAGCGGCTATCTGCCCTATTAGTTTTTGTACCTATTTTTTGTTGTTCAATACCTCAGGTATAGCATCTATCTCCTTGATCTGGTCTGGGATGACCTCGATGCCTCGTTGTGATACGAGAAACCCTAAGAATTTCCTTGAGGCCACGCCGAAGTCACACTTCTTAGGGCTCAGCTTTATTTCGTATCTACTGAATATCTTGAAGGCTTCCTTCAGGTGGTTGATGTGGTCTTCTTTTTTTTGCAGATTTTACCAACATGCCATCGATGTAGTCTTCCATGGTCTTACCGAGTTGTTCTTTGAACATCTTAGTGACCAGTCTCTAGTACGCAACTCTTGTATTTTTGAGACAAAAGCGCATTACCTTGTAGTAATATGTCCCTTGGTGGGTGATGAAAGTTGTTTTTTCCTCGTCCACTTCGGCCATCATGATCTGATTGTAGCCGGAATAAGCGTCTAGGAAGCTTAGCAGCTCGTGTCCTGCGGTAGTGTCGATCAGTTGATCGATGTAGGGCAGTGGGAATGAATCCTTTGGGCACGCCTTGTTTAGGTCAGTGAAGTCCATGCACATTCTCCACTTCCCATTATTCTTTTTGACCATGACAACATTGGCGACCCATTAGGTATATTATGATTCCCTAATGGAGTCGTTGGTCAGTAATTTGTCTACCTCCTCACTGACCACTTCGTTGATAGCAGCATTGAATTTCCTCCTCATATTCCGCATGGGTGGGTGTAATGGGTCCATGTTTAGCTTATGAATGGCGATGTCTCGCAGGATCCTGGCATATCTGAATGGGAAAAAGAAAACAGGTCTGCATGATTAGTTAAAAACTCATGATACTTACTTGGATCAATGAGGCTGTGCCCGATGTAGGCCTTCTTTGTGGGGTCGGTGTCGTCTAGTTGGACTGGGTTGATATCTTTGACCGTAGATTTATAGGACTCTACGGTATCAGGATCTTTAATGGCATCCCTTGTGGGGTCGAACTTAGTCCCCGACATAGCTGATTGATATACCTCCGCACTAGCCCGTTAAGTTGTTTGGTGTGGGCGCAATATTGGGCTATTTTGTAGCATTCCCTTGCAGTGCGTGGCTCGCCTAGGATGATGAATATTCCCTATAGGGTAGGGAATTTGATCATTTGGTAAATGCGCGATGGGACTTTTCGCATGGCGTGTATCCGTGAGCGTCCTATGATGGCGTTGTATGCCGTTTCCTGGTTCATCACGTGGAAAGTTGTTTCCAGCATGACTCCTCCCGCTAAAACGGGTAGGGATATTTCTCTGGAGGTCCGTTCCACTGCATTATTGAAACCAGTTAGTGTTATACAGCGTGATTTATCTTGTCCTCGAGTCCCATTTGTATGAGGACCCTCGGGTAGATAATACAAGTGTCGCTTCCATCATCAATCATGATTGTATTAAGATCTGTATCTGTGATACGTAAAGTGATAACTAAAACATTGTAGTGAGGGAAAGACAAACCGTCGGCATCAGACTTATCGAAGGTGATACTATCTTCGAAGTCGTCATATCGTTCGTGGGCGATGTTTCGCTTCAGTTTGTGCATGGTGGTGAGTTTGACGTGATTGATTGCTGAGTCGTCACCGCCTCCAATGATCATATTAATCATACGTGTTGGGAGGGCGGCTTCGGCGGCCCATGGTGTTACTTATGTCCGCGTGCAAAGTTGGTTTTCCCTTTGTTTCTAAGTAGTTCCCTCAGGTACCCCTGATTTTGCATTATGACCGCTTCTTGCCGTAGGCCTATACAGTCCTCGGTTTTGTGCCCTCGTTCCTGATGGAACTCACATAGGACGTTTGATTTCCTTGTGGTGGGGTCTGATTTTATCTTCGTCGGCAAGTGTACCTTGATGCCCAGCTTCTCTAGTGTGTACACTATCTCTAAAGGAGACACGAAAAAGTTATGGGCGGATAATAAAGGAGGCATACCTCTTTCATTTCGTAATTGAGTGACGTGTCGCTGTAGTGCATCCGTGTGTCTTGGTGGCGACGGGTGAGAGGATCTGACGTAATGTTGGTGCCTTTCTTTATTGAGACGCAGAATTTGTTCCCGCCATCCCTGGATGCGTCGATATCTTCTAATTTCTGGATGTATTATCGTCAACCGTTGGGTCGGCCCGTTGAGGTCGTCTTCATATGATATTACCTCGGCACAGTAGGCGTCATGGATTTCTTCCCATGTGGTAGGAGGGAACTTCATGAGATGGCTTAGTAGGTTATTTGTCGCCCTTGAACCATCTCTGCTTAGTCCGTTCTAGAAAGCGGCCACTGCCATGCCTTCCGATACATTGGGTAAGCTCATCCTTACCCTGTTAAACCTCGCTAGGAAGTCCCTGAGTCCTTCTCCTGCAGTTTGACGGACGCTGAAGATATCCTTAAGCCTTGCTTCTGCTTTCTTTGCTCCTGCATGGGGCAGTGATGAACTTGTCTACCATTTTCTCGAACGTAGAAATGAGCTTAGCCGGTAGCCGGGAGTACCAAGTCATGGCTCCTCCTGTCAGCATTTCACCGAACTTTTTCAATAGCACTAACGGTACTCGTTCTTTTGACAGGTTGTTGCCCTTTATAGCCGTGACATAGTGGATCAGATGATCCACGGGATTTGTGGTTCTGTCATATACTCTTAGGTAAGGCGGCATTTTAAAGGTCTTCGGAATGGAGTACAGGGCAGCCTCCTCAGTGTAGGGTTGTTCAACAAATTTTCCCCCCGTTGCGCTTTGGCAGAAACTTGGGGGCAACGGGGATTTTGTCTCCTGGTGTTCCTTCATCTGGTCATGAAGTGATCAGTTTTCGTTTTCCATCTACTCTATCTTCTTAAGAATGGTCGTAAGTGTGCCATCGTTGGTCAGTACCTCGCCTGGCATATCACTTGCTCGTGCCATTTCAGGTTCAACCATGGCGGCTGTAAGATCTACTGTTGGTGTACACCTGATATTACCTTGTGGTGACTTTTCGATTAAGCCACTTAGGGTACTTGTTAGCCACTCTTCCAGTAGCTTTTTGACCTCCGAGGGTACTTATTTGGTTGCACATGTAGAAGCACCCTTTTCCCGCAAGATCGTCAGATCTCTAGGTGGGGGAGGTGGGATCTCCCCGATTGTTGTGGTGCTAGAAACACCGTCTTCACCGGCTTCGTTGAGAGGATCGATGAGGTTGGTTGCAACATCTGCTATCGCCTTTATTCTTGCGTTGTTTTCAGCCATTTTTGTTTGTGTGGTGTAGAGAATAGTTGTTGGTTGTTCTCTAGGTGCAAACTATGGTTTTGATTCTCGAAATCCCCATAGACGACGCCAAATTGTTTAGCTCAAAAGTTATCGATATACTTTGCAAGCTTAGAAAACAATTAAAAGATAATAAGGGTAAATTGTAATCAAATATAATCCGACCTAGAGGTTAGATAGACGCTATTGTGGTTCAAGATCTCAAACATGAAGAAAATAATCTTAGCCTAAGAGAGAAGCAATAGTAGGAGACAGAGAAAGAGAGAGAAGTTGTATTATTCGAGAATAATCATGATCCTTGTTACAATGTGAATGTCTCCTTTATGTAGTACTAGACCTTCCTCGAAATAATCAAAAAGGTACAAAAGTCGGTGGCATCCACTTAGTGAAGAACTTAAGCTTTAAACGACGTCGCTTTCACTTAGTGAAAAGGTATAAAAGTCGGTGGCTTCCACTTAGTTAAGAATTTAAACTTTAAATGATGTCGCTTTCACGTCCAGGCTGTGCCCTCACTTTAGTCGGCATCTGCTCATTGGGCGTACCCGTTAATCATGGGGACGTCGAGGGTCAAATTTGATCCCATGCAGATTATAACATAAATATTAAACTTCTAAATTTTACTTTATGTTATTTTATAATTTTCTTTAAGCTTTCAAACCTTTCTTCCCGCTATACTTGCCTTTCCCCCTTTTCCTAGGCCGCCTACTTATGTTTCAACCTTTCTCCCGTTTAGATTTAATAGTTTTGGTTTTTATTTATTTTTTTCCTACTATATTATAATATTTTTATTTTCGTAATGGTAAGTATCATATTTAAGAATATTATTGTGTATGATTTTATAGACTAATTAATATTCAAGTCGAACTAACCTAAATTATCAGATTGAATAAATTGTAATCGGAAAGAGTAAAGTAGAACCATACCGAATTTAAGTTGGTATGATATAAGTATAACATTCTAAGAAATTAAATACCAAAAATATCAAATATAGATATCTAAATACGGTATCAACCAAATACAGTGATGCACTAATATATTTTCCCGGTGCGTTACCACTTGATTATATGCTTTGAGTAGTATAAACTTCTCCTTCTAGTCCGATTAAAGTGATTTGATTTGCGTTGGGATTGATTGGTATTAGGGTTAAAGTTAGCAAAATTTTTGCGTGCAAGTTTGAAAGTAGTAAAAAGTTAAACTTTTTCTAATGGGAAGTGAGCCAAATGATACCTTTTGTCAGTCAGTTGAAAAAAAAGATAGACATATTTTTGAAGTAACAAAAGACAGAAACTGGTACATGACAATTAACTTTACAACTGAAAAAATAAAAGATAAGTTGATGAAAAGGAGAAAAATAAGTACAGTACACTTGCTTTAAACAAGTTCAAGAAGTTGCTAAATCTTGCTAAATGCTGTTAGAAATATGAATTAAAAGAAAATAATAAAAACCTGTTGGAACTTAGAAACATATGAATTGAAAAGAGAGAATAATTGAACAACCTTCACACACAAAGTGTTGAACAAAAAATTATCATTGCTGTGCAACCTTTTTATCACTAATTTCGAAGTCGAATCAAATTTCTGTCAAATTATCAAATATACTCTCTTTTTATATCTGACATCATTTTCTTTTCTTTTTTTCTATGTACTTTTTTTTGGTTCAGGACTAATAAGAAGCGTACATATTTGGGATTATTATACTAAGATATCCATAATTTTCTAGTATATAACTAGGTACAAATGATGGCACAATTCAGACGAACAGATTATATTAGGCATTTTTCTTATCCAAAGAATAAAATACTCCTATTACAATATGAAAACCAAGACAAAAATCTCAGAAACATTGACTGACACAAAACTAAGACTTTGGTTTCCCACCGTAAGCTTGTTGGCAAATGGACGTAGGTTTCTGTGATTTCAAGCAAAGTTGCGAAGAAGTCGGACATTTTTGTAAACAATTGTCCCCTAAACTGCCGGTGACTCCAGTTTGCCGGCCAAAAAGTCCCGCCGGCGGCGACCCGTTCAAGAAATTACCGTCCAAATACAACCTTTTCAACGTCACCTTTTTGCTGTACTGCCACGGGATTGGTCCACGAAACCTGTTATAACTCAGCGAAAGTGAAGACAACCGACGAAAACTCGCGAAATTTACAGGCAAATAGCCTTCGATTTGGTTGAAACTCAAGTCGACGGCGACGAGGTCGCTGTTCAAATTTCCAGTACTCGAGATCTCGACACGTGTAAAGCCGTTATTCGCCATGTCGACTTGTTGCAGTGAAGGTAACTGAAAGAACCAAGCTTCAATGGTACCAGATAACGAATTTTCACTGAGCTCAACAACTTCCAGCTGATTTAACCCATCAAAAGAAAACTTTAAAAGAGACCCAGATAAAGAATTAGCCTTAGCTGCAAGTTCAATAATATTCGGTGGTAATTTTGGGAGAGACCCAGTAAGCTTATTATAACTAAGATCCAATCTTCTCAAGCTTGTGAGTTGGTTCATCGAATTTGGTAACCCAGAAATCAAGTTATGAGAAAGATCAAGAGAAAGAAGAGATTTAAGAGAAGTGAGTGATGGTGGGACTGATCCAGAAAATGAATTAAGTCTCAAAACGAGGTTTTTGAGATTAGGAAGAGACGAGAGAGAAGCAGGAATTGGGCCGTAAAAGTTGTTATTCTGAAGATCAAGGGTAACGAGTTGAGTGAGTTTAGAAATTAATGGAGTAAGTGTACCTGAGTAACCAGCTGGGTCAAGGGTGAGTTCAGTAACTCTATTACCAGAACTACAAGAAAGTCCACAAGTGAAATGAGTCACACGAGGAACAGAGCAAGGGTCAGAAGTAAAATTCCAAGAACCTAAACAAGAGTATGAAGGAATACTAGAAGGTTTAATGGCGGCTTTAAAAGCTTGAAGTGCGATTATATCGGAAGATGGAGGAAGAGATTGAACTGAATTTAAGCAAAGAAAGAGAAAGAAGAAGAAGAAAACAGAGGTTATTGATTTTGACATGGTTGAATATGGTTTACGATGTGATCAAAAGTTTTTCAAATTTGGTTTTGTAATGTAGGGTTATGGTTTTAGGTGTGAAACGTGGTTAGGTCTGTGGGACCTTTTTCAACTCCACTGATATCTTTGTACCATTAGCTGGACAGCAGTATATATAGGAATCAGGATCAAGTTACCAAGGGGTTGTTTGGTTGCGATATACTAATTAGTTATTTCGAGATTAATTATCTCACTCTCTTATGAGTATAAAAAAAATATTATAATTCCGAAATAATTAATTTCAAAATTAATTATACTATGATTTTATCTCAATTAAATGCGGAATGAAATTATTTCAGATTTAATTTCGAAATTAATTATCCCTTATCGAAGGAGGGTCTAATCAACTCGTGATTAAAGTAAATAGTGTACTTATATTTGATTTGCTGTCATTTGGTTTATTTTAGGAATAGTCTATACATTATAGGGTTGGTGAGCAGGTGCTTCTTAAACAAATAGGAATGATAAAATTAGACGGAATCCCCATATGATTTATGATATTGATAATTATGCAGAAACTAAAGCTTATCTTAAAAGTTTTTTAATATCAGAGCTTAAAATGGTGGCACAAAAAAAAATATAGGTGGCTTATTTCAAAATTGTAATTTTAATTTCATTAACGTCATTACATGATTCAATGGATAGTGCCACTTCGAATATTTCATGAATAATTTATTATTTTCCACAAGCACGGGATAATTCTGCTCACTAAGATGAGATGGATGTAAAAAATTAACGTTTTATGTTAATGTTGAAATTTGACAAAAGTTGAAAAAATTATACTCTTAACAAACATTTAAAGATTGATCTTGGGGAGAGGGGGGGGAGGCTTGAGAATCTGATGGTCTGGCGAATGGCCCATTAAACGGTGCATTATTGTTAGGGGGCGGAGCCACAGTATATATTACGGGTTCAATTGAATTTAATATTTTGGTCGAAATTCTATACTTTTGACATAAAAAATTCATTAAATATATACTAAATTCTTAATTTAGAACATACTAATTTAAACGAATTAAAATTTCGAATTCTATAATTTTAAATTCTAACTTCGACTCTTGTGTCCAAGAAGTTTAACAACCCAAAGCAAAAAGCTTTTCTTTATCACTGCAATTCTTCTATTCATCGAAGCGGAAGGGGTTCCTTTTTGGAACATGGACGTTTGGTCGATTTTATTTAATTTTTATTCGAAGAAACTTTTGAATTTATTTTAATAAATATTTTCTGGAAATTAGTTTGTATTTTTTTCTTTCAAACTATATGGTAAAATTTCACATTAAACCGTTTCATGTTTACAGGAATAGTAACATTTCGGATTTGGTGAGAAAAATATTTTTGCCTTTTTTTTTCTTATAATGTTTTTGAAAAATACATGGTAAATTTTGCACCATTAAACTGTTTCCTGTTTACATTTAGGATTTGGGGAAAAAAGAAATTATAGTCCATAGTTTTGTTTTTCTTTTTGCCGAAAAAGTAAGATTAATTTCTCGAGAATCTATCAGACAATTCAACTTAGTAAAGTGAAAGTTGTCATAGATAGCGACAAGATAAGATGACGCACTACATTTATGCTATTTCAAGTTGGGATGTGATAATCCCTTTGATTTTAATTTTTTTGAAGCCCCTTGATTGTTAAAATTGTTGGTGATCTGAGTTTTACCTTGTCAATGAAAATTTAAGACCCGGTTGGCTATAAATTTTGTTAAAATTTATTTGTTTTTTGGCAAATACATGTTTATTCATAAACTTCATTCATATTTTGGCAAATCGCAAGAGCTGGTTTTGTTCAAAATATTATTATTATATTTTTTTAAAAATTACCCCAAATTTTTATATTTTACAAAAGAACCCTCCGTTTATTATTTTATAATAATGTTTCTTCGTTTTCAAAATTATCCGATGCAGTTCATTATAAAAATAATAATTTTATACCAAATTTATTTATATTCAAGATTATGGTTTGTGATAATATAATGAATGTTATTGATGAAGGTACTATTGGTATTTGTAATAAGTTTTAAAATTTGTGGATATAAGTCATGTTTCATATTTTTTCAAAAAAAAAAAAAGTAAAATATGTTTTGAAAACTAATGTCTAAATGCATTTTTATCTTCAAACCAATCTCACCCAAATAAAAATTTTTAAAATATATTTGGGAATCTATAATCAGACCTAGCTTAATATCCCACTTTATCATCTCCTAGCTTATTTTTCCCCCTCCCTCTATATAATAAAATAAAATAAAAAGAACTTCCAAAACTAATCCCAAGAACAATTAGTTTAATTTTAGAAACCGAATAACCAAAAAGCTGGTTTCTCTTTTTATTGTGAGTGAAAAAGCATTAAGATGAAACACCCCCTTTAATGACCTTTTCATTTTTCTAAAAGGACTATGTTAGAGTTAACATGTTAGAATCGCACTAGTGGCACTTAAAATAAATTAAAATATAGTTTTGTATTGTTGTTTTCCCTTGTATAGGGGGAAATGCAAAAGGAAAAGGGAAAAAGAAGAAGATTTTTTACAGGAAAAAATATGAGATTTTTATACGAAAAGGAATGTAGTTGAAGCCGTACGGTGATATTTTTCACAGTTTACAACCACAAACAACAACAACAATTCAGTATAATCTCATTTAGTGAAGTCTGGCAATGATAGTATATACGCACACCTTACCCCTACCCTTAAGTAAAGAGGCTGTTTCCAAATAGACCCCAGCATACTTCCCTCCAAAAACTTCCCACATTGTTTTCGGGGAGACTCGAACTCACAACCTCTCAATTAAAAATGAGGTTGCTTACCACCAGAATTTACAACCACAAAGTCTAAAGGAAAACGGTGGGGGGTGGGGTGATGTGGTCTTTATTTACGGAACTACCGACGAAGTAACATCATCAGCATGTGGTCTCAGTCCTCAGATACTGCAATTAGTAAAACTCAGTCCGGGCACCATTGTCCACCACCTAAACTTAGACATTGTACTAGCGACTGGACAAATTTGGCCCCATTGTTCTAGGTGACAAATGACAATACATTCGTCTAAAGCCACAATAATAAAATGAAGTGTTAGTGTTTGATCTTGTCACAATATGTTAAGTTTATGCCAGCAGATAAGGACTTTTGAAGAAAAAAGATTATTCTGCTTAATAAGAGATTTCAATTTCGAATGCTGTGTTAAGTTGAGAAATTGACAGTGAAAACCCTAGAATTTAGGAGAAAAGAAATCGGACTCTTTTATTATTCTCAGAAGTTACAATGAATTTCCTTTTTCCTAGAGAGTTCCCTTCATTTTTATTTATATACAAATCAATTAATTAAGTAATATATGAGCTAAAGTTTAAAATTATAAAACTTTGTGTTGGGTCATGAAGTGGGTCGTATCACGTCACGAATCTGAGGACGAGACCGGCACCTGGTACCTCATTTATCCTTGCGACTAAGAGACTCTGAACATGTAATGTCATATTTTGGTTATAGGTTGCATTGAAAGACAATTGTGAATGCTGACTAAAAAACCGCCATATATTATTGCAGCTGACAAACCAACCAAATATACATACAGCGCCTGCAAGCCCAACATACTGCACTAACTGACAGGATATGTCTACAAGCCTCTACTGATGGATATACTGTGATCGAAATAGCTCCCCAACCTACTCATAACATATATATACATATATATATAATATGTACATAAAGCTCTAGACCCGGCAACTCCGAAAGGCATGGAGCTTACTGATCAAATGGGATCGCTCATAGGCACTCGACCATTGCCCAATAGGTGCCTGTCAATTTATAACTCAATGGTAATAAAAATACTGTAATAACGTATATATAAATTCTCTGCTCACTTGACTGGAAGAAGGAAATATTCAATTGGATATGAAGTCCCTATAAGAAAAATATTGTAACTTACAAAACTAGAAAAATATACGTAAATTTCGGGGTATAAATTTTTTTCTATGCCTCGTTATCAAACTCATATAATTACGAGATCATACAAAATGAAGGAAGAGCTTAGCCTTAATATGATTGGAGTAGAGAAAAAATCGTATTATATCCTTGAAAAAAATTATACCGTACTCATTTAAAACAGTAAAATTTTATGTTGTTACTATTCTAACAATTCTCATTTGAATTGTTTGGTTGCAAGAAGTTTAGTTGAAATCTCGTAGGAATTGTTTGAAAATCACGTGCCAAGGTTGTGTTTTAGAATCTGATTGTGGAGTTTTGGAAAGGAATTTTGTAGGAATTTGATGTACTGTTTTATGTTCAAGATATTAGAAAGGAAATGTTATGTGATTAACACATTACTTTGCCGCCTAGCCAAAATGAATTAAGAGTCATTTGGTTGAAAGTGGCTTGCTGCCACGTTCTTACTTTGGTCTTTATCCAAAGTTTTACATTAATCCATTATTAATTATTAATTATCTAGATAATATTTTATTACCTAATAAATAATTAATTACTCATATAATTAAGAATTATTTTTACTTACTTAAAATACTATGTACTTTTTACATAACTTACTGATGATAGGCTATAATTATGTATTTTAGTCACTTATTGTACTTGAGTTTACTGTATTTTAATTGAGTTTGGCTTTAACCACTAGTGTTTTGCGCTAATTGTGTGTTTTATGCCTTGTAGGTGTGATTTCAAGCTATATAGATGTTATGGAATAAATTTATAGGATTTGAAGCTTTGAAGTCTGAGTAAAAGCTCAAGCAATTAAGTCGGGATCGTGTTCGGGGGTCAAATTTGATAATTAAGTACCAATGAAGACTCGATGAGGCATATTGCGCACTGTCTAGTAAAATGAACATAACGTTTTGCTCAGAACTACGCTTTGGCTCCATAATATATGGTTGAAAAGCTAACTCAAAGATCTACAACTTTCTTGTTTTGAGTTTTTCCAAATTCCAAACGGAACAAGGTAAAATACCGCAGTTTCACCACGACCGCGGTAGAACTGCGGTAGAGTGCAGACGTAGACAACTGAAGAATCAGAGGCAATGTTTGGCCGCGATTTGACTGCAACCGCGGAAAAAACGCGGTAGGAGGAGAAAATTTAAGGGACTTATGTGCAAAACATGGGATTAAGCCCTAAACCCTATATAAAACAAAGGAGGCCGACCAAGAACAAGGATTGGACATATTTTTGACATAGATTTGACCTAAGGAGGCAGAGACACAATAGGAGTAAGGCTTGAGAATTCTTTTACAAGTTTTTCTTTCCTCTTCCTATTTTTTATTGTTAGTTATGACTTTTCGTATTGTTGTTTTACATACTATTATGAATAACTAATTTGTTATCTAGAGTTTTGATAGAACCTTTTGTAGGATAAATTCTTGTTATGTTTTTATATAATTGATCCATAGTTTTTCTCTATTTGTTCAACTACGTTTATATTGTAGTTAATTGAAGAGCTCTCAATTAGCTGTGCCTATTTAGTATGCATAACTCGGGAGAGAGTGCATATTTAGGTAATTGTTGAACAACACCACTCCCAAAGTATAAGAGGGATCTATAACTGCAGGTTTAAAGGCTGGATTATGGATAACGAAGCCTTGGGTGCGATCTGAAGTGACATGTATTGAAAGCCAGCTAGCGTAGGAGAGTGCGTCTAGTAAATTATCTTAATTACTCGGGAGAGATTATGGTAATAAGAGTGCTCATGATCGGTAGAGAATACTTAGATGAAATTATAGAAGACATAGCGGGAAGGATTCCGACAATTGGGGAAATCATAACTCTAGACCTCCTTAATCTTGTCTCTAACTCTTAGTATCTTTAGTTGTTAATTTATTATTTTAATTTATTAGTTAGTTCGTTAAATACAAGATTCTTAATATTTATAAGTTAGGAATTATTCAAGATTGTTTTCTTGGTGATAGTGAACAGCTGTAGCTAAGCCTTAGTTCTCCGTGAGATTCGACTCCGGACTTGTAAACCGGTTTATATTTGCAGCGACCGCAATGTCCTTTTATAAGACATAGTTTAGCGTGACCAAATTTTGGCGCGGTTGCCGGGGAACTAACGGTGTAGCTATAGGTGTACATATTACTAGGTTTCAAGTTTGAACTTTTATTTTTATTTTTTTGTATTAGATTTTTTTATTTTATTTTTTCTTTTACTTGTTGATTAAAAAAAACATGGCGTCATGGAATTATGAAAGTTTCGATGTTGGTAATTCTACTTTTGATCCTCCTTATGCATATTGTGAAGAAAAACACTTAGGGCAAAATTATCACAATATTCCCGAGAGCGAGTTTTGTGCACCAACTCAATCTTATATGTGGAATATGTGTGATATGTGTGGTGGTCAAGATAGTCACTTTCATGGTTGTGCTTATATTTCTTATCTTCCCCCAACCCTTTATTATGATGATTCTATGTTTTCTTGTGAGGATAATAGGAACAAAAAACCTCTGAACTAAAGAAGATCGAATATATGTTAAAGTTTCTTATTGAACAACAAAGTAAAATACTATTGCAGATAGAAAGACAAGATGAAATTATTCACAACTTAGAGGCTCAAGTGAGTCAACTAGTTGAAGATTTTAATGCTCAATATGTCAATATTATGGATAGTAGCCAGGAGCAGTTTGCATTAAAGACGAAAATTGAGGTGCCAATGGAGGGGTCCAAAGTAGAACCCCAACACTCTAACCATCTAGACTTTGAGGATGCCGATGTTGAAGAAGTAATACTAGAGTCAACCAGGGACATTGAAGATACAAATTAAGTTGGCTCTAGTGTTTTGGGTTGAGGAGGTCGAAAATCTTAAAGTTCATGTATTGGAGCGTGTTGGACCTCATTCCAAACACTTCTCTACATTTTGTTCGTATGTTAAAATGGGAATGTATCTTTACGAGCATAAAGAGGAGCCCAAGGAAGAGGTAGATGAGCCTTATATTTTGAAATTCTCAAGGCCGTCTAGGCAAGGTGACACTCCTCGGTCGAGAGCCAAAAAGTACGTAACACTCTATCTAATTTTTGGCTCGCAAGAATTTGTACCGTCCCAAGAGCATAATCATAAGCTTGAATCAAAACTTGGAGTGCGATTTATAAGTTCGAAGTGGAGGCAGAAAGTGATTCACGTCGTGCCGCGACGTTAAATCAAGCGCTCGTTGGGAGGCAACCCAACTTTACTGCTTTTTTTGATTTTTGTATTAATTTTTTTATTTTATTATTTTTGTAGTGTCAATTTTTTTATTCTCTAGGAGCATGGAAAGCAAAGGTATTGGAAGGATGCGATAACAAACCAAATGGTTGGAACTAAGTGTGAGGTACCCGCACGAAGGACTAAGCTTGGGAGAAGTCTGAGTACCCCATGAGTTGTTAATGCTTCGGCCTTTGGCCTACCAGGGAGTTTCTTTTACCCTTTTATTAGTATGATGTGCATTGGGGACAATGCACAATTTTAAGTGTAGGATGAGGAGATTGTCCGGATAACTTTCTATTCTATTTTCGTTGTGTTAGTTTAACTGAATAATCTTTTTTTCAAAATAGAAAAGAATGTACTTTTCCCGTCGATGGATCTATTAGACAATTTTTTTGAGGGATTTAAGTCTAAAAAAAACAAAAAAAAATTCTTTTGTTAGGTAGTGTGGCAATTCCCCCTTGGTTTTTCTTTAAATCACGGTTTTTTTTCAAGGGTTTTATTTGAACCGGGTGTAGTTAGTTTTTTTTTGGGAGTAGGAGCCATTGAGTTGTGTTTTGAAGTGAAGCAAGATCTCTTGATTTTGTTATGCCTTGAGAATAGTGAGTACTTTGGTTGTGTGTCTTAGGCTCAGTTTTTTATTCTTGTAGAAGTACCTTAAATTGTATGATCTTAACTTTGCTTAACAGCTTTGACTAGAGTGTCCATTAATCCAATTCTGAGTGAGTTATGTGCCATGTGCGTGTGAGGTTTGTTGTATTATGTGCATTGTACTTGATATCTAGAACTTGCCCCGTGTGTTTGCAAAGCGAAATAGTAGTTTTATTCAGTCTAGGAAGTGATATAAGCATTTCTTTGTTGAGCTTGATATGTATATTTAACCACCTAATTGTTATGAATCGTAGCCCATTTGAGCTTGTAATCCTATTTATTTGGCAACCACATTACAAGCCTTACCATTTGTTTGAATTAACCATATATTTGAACCATTGTAACCTCTCATGAGTACTTGAATTATTTATGAGTAAAAGTCAAAGTGTGGAGTGGTTGGTTTGGCTTTTGAGTGGAACTAATGAAATAAGTAGAAAGGTGCACTGATCTGAAAAAGCAAGAGCCACTTGAATTGAAAAAAAGGGAAAAAAGTTCTTTAATAGTGGTGGCTCTTGATATAATCGTGCTTAAATAATTTGGGAGTTGATGTATATTGATGTGAAGGTGGAGTTTTGTTTGACGTAAGTATGAGGTTTGAATGTTAAAGTATATGTATTAAAGTGCTTAGGGAGGTGTAGTCACTCTTATATCTAAATGTATCCTACCCCTCCCGCAGCCTACATTACAACCAAATAAAGTCCTAATTGATCCTGGATTGAATGAGCTCGATTAGTGGAGTAGTACACTACGGGCAAGCTTATGGTGAATCTTTTGTGCCATATGAATATTATTTATGAGAGTGAGCGAATTCTTCCTATCTTGAGTTCCTAAGTGTCTTAAATTTTATTATGTGGAACTACTCTCTTTTGTTGTGTGAGGGCACTTGATTTATGAAGGAAATGTAATTTCAGTGGCCTCTAAGTTAGAGTAAGTAGGTGAGTTGTGAATAATGCGTGGTACTTGTGAGTCAACTCTTGAGGTGAAGATGTTACACTTTTGTGCTTAGTCTATTTTAAATACTCTTAGTGTGATGAGTTAGGAGAATTATTTAAAAAAGGCCGTATCTATAAAAAAAAGTATAGTTCATTGCTTGAGGACGAGCAATGGTTTAAGTGTGGGGTATTTATGATAGGATATAATTACGTCTTTTTAGTCGCTTATTACACTCGAGTTTACTGCACTTTAATTGAGTTTGGGCTTTAATCGCTATTGTTTTGCGCTAATTGTGTGTTTTATGCCTTGTAGGTACGATTTTGAGCTATATAGATGTTATGGAATGAATTTAAGTGATTTCAAGCTCTCAAATATGAGTAAAAGTTCAAGGAATTAAGCCGGGATCGTGTTCAGGGGTCAACTTTGATAATTAAGTACGAACGAAGACTCGATGAGGAATATTGCGCGTTGTCTAGTAAAATGAATATAAAGTTTTGCTCAGAACTACATTTTGGCTCCAAATTATATGGTTGGAAAGCTAACTGAAAGGTCTACAACTTTCATGTTTTGCGTTTTATCAAATTCCAAACGAAACAAGGTGAAATACCGCGGTTTCACCGCAACCGCGGTAGAACTGCAGTAGAGTGCAGACGTAGACAACTAAAGAATCAGAGGCCATGTTTGGCTGCAATTTGATCACGAGCGCGCAAAACCGCGGTATGAGGAGAAAATTTTAAGGACTTATGTGCAAAACATGGGATATTAATCCCTAAACCCTATATAAAACAAAGGAGGCCGGCTAAGAACATGGATTGGATATATTTTTGACATAGATTATAGCTAAGGAGGCAGAGACACAATAGGAGCAAGGATTGGAATTTCTTCTACAAGTTTTTCTTTCCTCTTCCTATTTTTCATTGTTGGTTATGACTTTTAGTATTGTTGTTTTACATACTATTATGAATAACTAATTTGTTATCTAGAGTTTTGATAGAATCTTTTGTAGGATAAATTCTTGTTAAGTTTTTATATAATTGAGCCATAATTTTTCATTATTTTTTCATCTACGTTTATATCGTAGTTAATTGAAGAGCTCTCAATTAGCTGTGCCTATTTAGTATGCATAACTCGGGAGAGAGTGCATATTTAGGTAATTTTTGAACAACACCACTTCCAAAGTATAAAAGGGATCTATAACTGCGAGTTTAAAGACGAGATTAGGGATAATGAAGCCTTGGGTGCGATCTGAAGTGATATGTATTGAAAGCCAGCTAGCATATGAGAGTGCGTCTAGTAAATTATCGTAATTACTCGGGAGAGATTTATGGTAGTAAGAGTGCTCATGATCGGTAGAGAATACTTAGACGAAATTATAGAAGACATAACGTGAAAGATTCCGACAATATGGGAAATCATAACTCGAGAGCTCCTTAATCTTGTCTCTAACTCTTAGTATCTTTAGTTGTTAATTTATTATTTTAATTTGTTAGTTAGTTCGTTAAATACAAGAATATTAATATTTATAAGTTATGAATTGTTCAAGTTTGTCTTCTTGGTGACAGTGAATAACTGTAGCTAAGCCTTATTTCTCTGTGGGATTCGACTCCGGACTTGTAAACCGGATTATATTTGCAACGACCGCAATGTCCTTTTATAAGTCATAGTTGGGCGTGATCACTTACTATCATCGTCATGTGTCACAAATACAAGTTTTCTCGAAGCTTCTTGTTTATATGTATCATACTAGTCCATAAATATCTGGTATTAATTTTCGGCCCATATTTTATCCCAACATGCCAAACATGGACGAAAATTTATTTATTTTTACTTGCTTCCCCTCTCCTCTTTACGAATTTACTCATCACTTGTTTGAAATAGCATAATTCTTATAATCTCAAAATAATCCTTTCCTTGGACTGATGTCAATTACCTTACGATAAATTTAACGTACAATACTATTGGGTGCAACATCGTCGTAATTTAATACTACAAAGCATAACATCAATGTAATGTAGTGCTGTAAGGCATAACATTATCGTAATATAATAGTGCGGGACATAATATCGACGTAATATTGCGGGGCATAAAAGGTTGCCCTGTTATTACAATGCTTGGTCCTGGACTATATTGCAGAGTTGGGCTTCAGTTATCACCCCCCTAAAGCTAGAGGATGGAAACACCCCAAGATTACCCAAAATTATGTGGTGAAGGGGGACATATAAGGTCTTGCTCATGATGCCTGCCAGTTGGTCAGAACTGCGAATAAATTGGAGAGACACCAGCCCAGAAGATAAGCAGTTGCGAACACAGTGACAGTCCACCTCTATGTGCGTTGTGCGCACATGAAAAAAATGGGTTCTTGGCAATGTGTAAGACAGCTTGACTATCACAAAAGACAGGGACAAGGGTAGTAATAGAAAGGCCAAGGTCATTGAGGAGTCGAACAAGCCAAGATACCTCAGTCACCACCTTTCTGAAGGCCCTATACTCAACTTTAGAAGAGAAAAGAGATATAGTAAGATGCTTTTTGCTTTTCCAAGATATAGGGCAGGCACCAAGAATAATGAAATAATCTATTACTGACCACCTAGAAAAAGCACATGTAGCCCAGACAGTTGAGCTAGGTAGTGGGAGTTTTGTACCACTATTATTGTCTCCCTTCCATTCAATATTATGTTGAAGAATATGGCATATCCCATTGGACTCAACTCCACCCATAATAGAGGTTGGTGGTTCTCTAGAAATGGAGGCTGGATGAATATGGTAGGGGTGTTGTTGTTGGAGTGTTGGTGGGAGGTTGATTTTTCATATTCAGAGGCCATTTGTTGGCGTAAGATCTGGATAAGGCGATAGCACCTTCTGCTGGGAAAAGGAAGCATTGGCATTGTTTGTTGGAGGATTATTACTTATAAGTTGTGTTAGGACTGTATCAGATCCTTGAGAATGCAGGGGATCTTTGCTAATGATTGTATGCTCGGTTTGCATGGCGTTTGGCAGGAGTAGTGTAGTGGTTTTATCAAGTAAGGAAAGGGATTGGGCTTGGTTTACATGTTTGAAAGTATTGGCCATTTGGAGAAGGGTAGCCTGTTTTTCAAACAGGTGTAAAAAATCATTAGTGGCATGCAATAAATGATTATTAGGATTTATTGGTAGATTACGGGAGGTGGCTGATTTAGTACATATTTTATAATCATTATTAGGAGCGTTAGTAGTGTTGTGTGACACGTATTCTAATGATGTGTCAATAATGTGATTGGTATTGTTTTTAATTTATTTTTTATTTCATTCTCCGATGGGTAATTTGTGGTTTTCCCCAAAACCATGTTTTGCTCCGTTAGAGTAGTAAAGTGATTATTTGTTTGGATATTATTGCTTCTGATGGAGTGTCATTCTTTTATCATAGGTTTTTCAGTAGCATTTCAGTAGGTTTACTGTGATTAAGGTGAGGTTTGTAATAAAAATTTTGGGAGGTAAGGAACTTACCTGTGTTGGCATAAAAAATATTTATATTATTACCTGCAGCCTTAGTAAATTCTGTACCTCTATTAGTTGTAGTAGAGATCTTCTTTTTATTTATTTGTTGAAAGTAACTGTCTTCCATTCTTCCTTCTCTTTGGGGAGATGTTCTTGCTCCTGACCACTCTGTTACTTTTCCCCAATAATAACTGCAACTTATATTTATCTTTATACACTTTTCTACCACTTTAAAGAAAACGAATAGAAAAATAAGGAATTAAGCAGAGGAAAGGATCTGTTTGTATTTTTAAGCATTTATAAAGAAGTCATCCATGCTGAGTCTCTTGACGAGTTAAAGACGTATTGGATTTGTTTACTTTTAGCTGTTATTATTATATTTAAAAAAGCACTTCAAATTTTATGTCTTTTAATGTCTTATTTATCTAGTCGTTATTTTTGTGTTATAATATTTTTAAATTTGTTAGGTAATTTTTAAAATTGTTGGTTCCAAATGATTTGGAGGAGTGAATTGTAAATTTTGCCGGTAAAATATTAAAATTTTCAAATACTTGATTGGAAATCTCGCATGTCTTTTACAAGCGAATTATAATTAGTTGATTAAACTTACATAGTTGTATTGTTTTACAAAATTTGTAACTCATTATAGATGATATATTGCAAAGTGTAAATGAAGTCGAACAAGGAACAATTTAGGAAGTTACACCTAATGACCTTATGATTTTGATTTTTTGACCCTCGCTTGCCCTACGGAATATTAGGATAAAAGTCAAAAGTGTTGCCTCTCGAGAGCGAGAGGCAACACGTGTTAAATTTGGATTTCTGTCCATGGGCAAGTGGGGTATAAAAATCAAGTTCACCTACTTCCAAATCTATTCTTGTAAATCATTCAGAATGCTTTGTACAGTCCAATAGTGGAACTTCACGTAGGTGAAAGAATAGGGAGAAATTATAAAATAGCCAAATATACAAGCGATCATTCAAAAATCGTCACAGTATCAAAATTAATTGAAATTTAGTCTTTTTTCATATAAAGATAAATTTGAACAAAATTATTGTTCAAAATATAAAAAAATACTCCAGTATAATATACCGGAGTTCCAGTATAATATACCGGTCCAACATATTATAATGAATATTGAAACACCGGTGTTGGAGTTCCAGCACATTATGCTGGAATTTCATACACATGTGCACCAATCTTCCATATATTATACTGGAACTTTTTGTGTTGCAACAAAATAGTAATTATTTTGCAATAACTTTGCAAACAATAACTATTTTTGCATGGCCAGTCCGAAAACTGAGTAGCCCGTGATATTTTTACAAAAGAATAGACTTTTTTGGGCTGGACTTGTCGTTGATTGTGGATGGGCTTGGCCCAAGTTAGAGTTTGTCCACCACAGGTCTCACGTTCTTTTTCCAACCGTTGTGTAATTTCTTAGTCAGTGTAATCTCTGTCACAGTGTGTTAATTTTACGCAGGTAGCGATGATCTTTTATTATCCGTAACTATTTTTCATAAGCTTTTGTCCTAAACTTTTGACAAGAGGGATTGCTCTGATGCAGAGCAACCCTTACTTTCAACCGAGAGGTTGTAAGTTCGAGTCTTCCCAAGAGTAAGGTGTGAAGTTCTTGAGGAAAGGATCCCGGGGTCTATTTGGAAACAGTCTCTCTAGCCAAGAGTAAGGGTAAGGTCTGCATACACATTATCTCTCCAGACCCCACTAAATAGGATTATACTGGGTTGTTGTTGTTATTGTTGGTTTGTCCTACTGCAAATAAAACTCTTACCTGATTGAAAAATCCAATGACAGTGTTTACTTCCCACTGAAACATTATCCGCTTAATACTTCAGTTTGATTATAAAATACTATCCATTCCTTAGACAATAGAATTTGATTAAAATTAAACCCCCCAACACTCGGATCTTTTATCCCACTGAAAAGTGTTATATATGTAAGATATATGGATTTATATCTAGATATATGAACTTATATCTACACACATATGAACAATATATGGATAATTATATGTTATGTGCTATCTTTTGATTTGGCCTAATTATGTGGTCTTATGGACATTATGTTAAGGGGGCCAATGTATTGTCATACTAAAGTGTAGGACTAATGTGTAGATACCCAAAAGGGTAACCTTAGTTTATGATGGGCTAACTAAGGTTACATAAGTAACCATGGTTACTTGCTTGTGACTCTTGAGTTATGTAACTCTTGCAAGACATAACTCAAGACATAACTCTTGTCTTGTAACTCTTGTCTCTTGGGTTATGTAACTCCTAGAGTTATAAAGTGGGGTTATGGTTCCCATTCTAGTGCAAGACAAGTTCTTCTTCTTCCCATTGAATCAAGAATATTGTCCATTGTCTTGCAAATAGGGTGGAAAACCATAAGCCAAATTTTGATAATTGTCATAACACTATTATTGTGAACCTTTTCATATATTGTTGAGTATTGTGGATACATTCTTGTGGGGACAAATATACTTCAGGAAAACTTGAAGGAAGGCTAAAGGAGTTCTCAACAACTCAAGGACAATCATCAAAAGGAGGTTCAACATTTCCACATATGGATTCAGGTTAGCTTCCGCTCATGTAGTTTATATATCCGAATTATTTGATATGAAGGTTGTTGTTTTTAGTAGGAATCATAATCCTAACAATTGGTATCAGAGCCACCCTTCAATTTTGGATAATTTGGATGTTCATAAGGTTAATGTTATGTTAGGATTCATGTTTTAGTTTTATAAGAATTTTGTTTATGAAATTCTACCATGAAATAGCATGATCTTATGAATGTTATGTTTTGATTTGATGTTTTAATATGATGTTAAAACATTGTAAATAGCATGATTTTAGTTGGTTAACAACATGTTTTTATGTTTAAAATCCATGTTGAAAATCATGTGTTATTCTGGAGATTATTTTTGGTCACTGCCAGTCAGACAATCGATTGTTGCCTTAAACAATCGATTGTCTGAGACGTTTAAAATTCTGGCAGTTAATTTTTTTGTGAGTTGAAACGTTTCCAGTAACTGAAATTTTTTTTAGAAAAATCCAAACAATCGATTGTCTAGCCTGACAATCGATTGGTGGATGATCCAGTAATTTGAAAATTTCAGAAAACCAAACAATCGATTGTCTGGTTTTGACAATCGATTGTCTGATCCAGTAACTTAGAAAAAAAATTTCTTGTCACATCCAGTGACTTAAAATTTTTTCAGAAAAAACCAAACAATCGATTGTCTGTTTTGACAATCGATTGTCTGGTCCAGTAACTTAGAAAAATTTTTCCTTGTCATATCCAGTGACTTAAAATTTTTTCAGAAAAAACCAAACAATCGATTGTCTGTTTTGACAATCGATTGTCTGGTCCAGTAACTTAGAAAAATTTTTCCTTGTCACATCCAGTGACTTAAAATTTTTTCAGAAAAAACCAAACAATCGATTGTCTGTGTTGACAATCGATTGTCTGGTCCAGTAAAGTTTAAGAAAAAACATTTCAACTCTCTTAAGTTTCAGTGAATGTTAATTGTTTTATAGTCCATCAATTCTTATATATTATAGAATTGTCCAATTCAGTAAACAACGATTAATATTCAAGTGTTACACATCCAATCATGTAACACATTAAGTTAAGATTCATAAAATGGCTTAAGGAACTAAAGTTGATTGCATCTAATATTTTAGTTTTTCAATTGAAGCATTATGTTGCCAAAGTAACCTCTATTGTGTAGATTGATTAATTATAAAATATGAGATGACTGTGGATGTTAGTCTTCCATGCGTTTAACATCGGCCCAAAGGAAGGTGTTATTTGGCAGGAATTCGAACATTCTTGTGGTGGTAAATATGAGATGATTATTTGGTTTCCATGTGAATATTAAATCGCCCCAAAGGAAGGTTTAATATTTGACAGGAGTTTATTGTCTATGTTTGATCACTACACCAAGAGTACCACTTACAAGTTGATTTTCTGTCCAAAGACTAAAATCAATGTTGTGCTAGGTATCTTGTAATGGGAAATGCCTAACTTTGAATCTATAAAGTTAAAGTTCAAGTTTTTGTAAGCATGTATTTAGTAATCCTTTTGTTCTATTTTGAGTAAATTCTTCTGCTTCTACGATCTCTGCCAACATCAATAGCATCCCTGTGCTTAACGGCACTAACTTTAAGGAATGGAAAGAGAACGTCATGATCGTTCTCGGTTGCATGGATCTTGACTTAGCACTTCGGACCGAGCAACCTACTCCTCTTGAGGATACATCCTCTTCTGGTGACAGGAGGGTGATGGAGAAGTGGGAACGCTCGAATCGCATGAGTCTAATGATCATGAAGCGTGCAATTCCAGAATCATTCAGGGGCACTATGAATGAAGAACCCAATGCCAAAGTTTTCCTTGAAAACCTCGAACAGCGTTTTATTCAAAACGAAAAGGCGGAAACAAGTACACTATTGAGTAAACTTGTTTCCATGAGGTATAAGGGCAAGGGAAACATTCGGGAGTACATTTTGGAAATGTCTCATCTTGCTTCGAAACTTAAGTCACTCAAGCTGGATTTAACTGAGGAACTGCTTGTGTACTTTGTTTTGATATCTCTTCCTGCACACTTTAATCAGTTTAAGGTCAGTTATAACTGCCTGAAGGAGAAATGGTCTCTTAACGAGCTCATTTCACACTGTGTGCAAGAAGAGGAAAGGATAAAGCTAGATAAGACAGAAAGTGCTCATTTGGCATCTTCTTCTAAGGCATCCTCTTCAAGGGATTCTAAGAAGAGGAAAAATAAGGAAGTTGCGGTTGCAAGGCCCAAGATTAAGCAACATAAAGAACAAGGTTGAAATTACTGGATTAGGTTGCTTTCTCTGTAATGGGACTGATCATGTAAAGAGAGATTGTACCAAGTACCATGCCTGGTGTGCGAAAAAAAGGTACATTTCTGTCTCTTGTTTGTTCTGAAGTTAATATAATTTCGGTACCTAAGGATAATTGGTGGGTAGAATATGCTGCTCACATAAGGACATCTATGCAGGGTTGCCTGAACTGCCGAAAACCAAAAGATGGTGAAAGATACATCTATGAGGGTGACGGCAAGAAGGTGCCAGTTGAAGCTATTGGCAAATTTAGGCTGTTGTTTAAGACCGGTTTTCATTTAGATTTGAATGAGACTTTTGTTGTACCGTCTTTTAGACGGAACTTAATTTCAGTTCCCCAATTGGACATATCCGGTTGTAAATGTACATTTGGGGATAATAAAGTTAGTCTCTTTCGGAATTCAAATCTTATTGGTACTGGTGTTTTATCAACATTTGATAGCTTATATTTGGTTGATACAATAACTTCAAATAAAGAAACTTTGCATACAAGTTAATTGGTACCAAAAGTTAACTAATGAGAATTCTATTTCACTCTGGCATAAACGTTTGGGTCTCATATCCATTCAAAGAATTCAGAAACTCGTGTCAGATGGAATTCTTGATTCTCTTGATTCCTCAAATTCGGAAATTTTGTATTGAGTGTATCAAGGGAAAACAAACAAACAAGAACTAGATTAGGTGCTAAGAGAGATTCGGACGTCTTAGAATTGATACATACGGATATTTGTGGGCCATTTCCTACTCCTTGTCGGAATGGTCAACAATACTTTATCACATTCATAGACGATTACTCTCGTTATGGGTACCTATATCTTATTCATGAAAAGTCCCAATCCATATTAAAAACCGTAGCTTATATTCTAAATAGAGTTCCAACTAAAGCTACAATCAAAACCCCTTATGAACTTTGGACTGGGCATAAACCCGGCATTCGGCATTTTCACATTTGGGGTTGTCCAGCTGAGGCAAGGCCTTATAGGCCGAATGAAAAGAAACTGGACGCTAAGACGGTTAGTAGCTATTTTGTTGGATACTCTGAAAATCCAGGGGTTTTAAGTTTTATGATCCCACATCACGAATTATTTTTGAGACGGGTAATGCTAGGTTCTTTGAGGATATTGAGTTTGGGGGGTGGGGAGATAAAGTTGTTAGAGATTTTGTCTTTGAGGAAGAACATGTGTCTTTCCCTCAAATTGTTGATCTTGGTCTTCCTGACTCGGATCACACAACTCCAATTCAAGACAATCTCGAAAATCTTCCCCATCAGGAACCTGATATAACTAATGAAAATCAAACTCAACAACCTCAAATAACTGAAATGCCATTAAGGAGATCCACTAGAGAGAGGAGAAATGCAATTTCGGATGTTTATTATGTATTTCTCCAAGAACAAGAAAGTGATATTGGACTTGAGGAAGATGATCCAATCAACTTCCGTCAAGTTATTAAGTGTTCTAACTCTTAAAAGTGGATTGATGCCATGAATGATGAGATGAAGTCTATGAGCGATAATGACGTTTTGGAGCTTGTTACATTGCCCGAAGGTATGAAACCTATTGGTTGTAAATGGATTTTTAAAACCAAAAGGGATTCAGGGGGCAATGTTATTAAGTACAAAGCTTGTCTTGTCGCAAAAGGCTACACTCAGAAAGAAGGCATTGATTATAAAGAGACTTTCTCTCCAGTTTCATCGAAAGACTTTTTCAGGACTATAATGGCATTAGTAGCACATTTTGATCTTGAGCTTCATCAAATGGATGTTAAAACTGCTTTTCTCAATGGTGACATTGAGGAAACAATTTATATGGTGCAACCTGAAAACTTTGTTTCGGATGAATCAGAGAAGAAGGTTTGCAAATTAAAGAAATCCATCTATGGGCTCAAGCAAGCTTCTCGTCAATGGTATTATAAGTTTCATGCAGTCATTACATCTTTTGGTTTTGAATCGAATATTGCTGATGACTGTATATACCATGAGTTCAGTGGGAGTAAGTATATTTTTCTGGTTTTATATGTTGATGACATACTGCTTGCCTGTAACGATATAGCATTATTACTTGAAACTAAGAAATTTCTTTCAAAGAAATTTGAATTGAAAGATCTTGGTGAAACTTCTTTTGTATTAGGAATTCAGATATAACGAGATCGCTCCAAAGGTGTTCTCGGTCTGTAACAAAAGGGCTATATCGATAAGGTTCTGAAAAGATTTGGCATGCAGGATTGTAAACCAGGCAACACCCCTGTTACTAAGGGAGACAAGTTTAGTCTCAAACAGTGCCCAAATAATAATTATGAAATTTCAGAAATGTAGAAGACGCCTTATGCTTCGGCGGTAGGTAGTCTGATGTATGCTCAGGTATGTACACGACCTGATATAGCATACATTGTTGGGATGTTAGGCAGATATCTAAGCAATCCGGGTATGGACCATTGGTAGGTAGCCAAAAGGGTCATGAGGTACATACATAGAACAAAGGATTACATGCTTACATATCGGAGTTCGGACCAGTTTGAGATCATCAGGTATACCGACTCCAATTTTGCCATTTATGCTAATAACATATGTAACCATGGTTGCATTTGTTAATAACAACAGTAGTTTGACGAAAGCAAAACATAAGGACGTCAAATTTCGGGTTGTTAAAGAAAGAGTACAAAATGGACAATTGTGCATTAAGTACATAAGTACAAACTCCATGCTTGCGGATCCGCTCACTAAGAAATTGACACCAAAAGTATTTCATGAGCATATTGCTTGTATGGGTGTCAAATCAGATAAGGATTATGTATTTTAGTGGGAGTTTGTATTGCACATTTACGTATTGTCTATTATATTCAGAAATTCAGTAATTCAGTTATATCTGCGCAGATATTCAGTTTTAAAGTTTTGTACTCTTGCAGTTTAAGTTTGATCTCAATAAGGAGAACCAGTTGGAAATAGACATTCTATTGACCACACTTTATGTTATTTCCATGCTACATACCTATACTTGATCCATGTCGTTGGTTATATTGATATACGTGATCTATGATTGGTTCTAGTTACGAATTAGTAACGACGAGCTCTTAGGTCCTATGTTGGTATGATTGATGGACCGGATTGTTCATGACAATTTTATTGTGATAGCAATTTTGTGCACCTAAGGTTTGTAACATATAATATTAAGGATTGTACATATGTTTGTATATCTCGTCCAAGTGGGAGATTGTAAGATATATGGATTTATATCTAGATATATGGACTTATATCTACACACATATGAACAATATATGGATAATTATATGTTATGTGCTATCTTTTGGTTTGGCCTAATTATGTGGTCTTATGGACATTATGTTAAGGGGGCCAATGTATTGTCATACTAAAGTGTAGGACTAATGTGTAGATACCCAAAAGGGTAACCTTAGTTTATGATGGGCTAACTAAGGTTACATAAGTAACCATGGTTACTTGCTTGTGACTCTTGAGTTATGTAACTCTTGCAAGACATAACTCAAGACATAACTCTTGTCTTGTAACTCTTGTCTCTTGGGTTATGTAACTCCTAGAGTTATAAAGTGGGGTTATGGTTCCCATTCTAGTGCAAGACAAGTTCTTCTTCTTCCCATTGAATCAAGAACCATATTGTCCATTGTCTTGCAAATAGGGTGGAAAACCATAAGCCAAATTTTGATAATTGTCATAACACTATTATTGTGAACCTTTTCATATATTATTGAGTATTGTGGATACATTCTTGTGGGACAAATATACTTCAGGAAAACTTGAAGGAAGGCTAAAGGAGTTCTCAACAACTCAAGGACAATCATCAAAAGGAGGTTCAACATTTCCACATATAGATTCAGGTTGTTGTTTTTAGTAGGAATCATAATCCTAACAATATAATCATCATCCGGTTACCCATTTTGTTTTTCACGTCGACTTCGCTAACCATAGCTACAAATAATTACAAACAGAGTCTTCTTCCTCCGTCCAAAATTTCAATCTTCCGGCGACCATTCATTGTTCCGCCGACGAGATGGTGGTCCCTATTTCCCTGCTTCTACTAATCACTCTTTCACAAGTAATTCTCAATCCGATTGTTTCACTCGCCTATTCCGCTTATCCCTCACCCTATGGCATTGATAGCGCTACTTCCTGTCAATCTACTGGTTCCGATGACCTAATTCCAGTCCGCCGTGAAGTTTACGGGGACGGCCGTATTTTCGATATTACTCACCGATTAAGCCCTGATATGCCGTCGTGGGGATTAGAAGACGGGCTTGGCCAATTCCTGTGGCTGCCAAATAGCATGAAGAATGGTTCTCTTGCTAATAACTCCGAGATGAAACTTCCGACTCACACCGGCACTCATATTGATGCTCCTGGTCATGTCTACGATCATTATTTCGATGCCGGCTTTGATATCGACACTCTTGACCTCGAAGTTCTCAACGGTAACTATCAATCTCCTTCCCTTTAATTTTACTCCTCTAATACTTGCATAATTAGTACACACTAGTACTAGATTAGGATTACACCGTAAAGAAGTTTTTGCTCCGTTATTCGCAATTATCTTTTTAATAACTCTATGAGGTAAATCTTTATATTATTAGTGCATAGAACTTTTAACTCGAGTAGGGTTGAAAGGTGCGCCGGTATTTCATGCACGAAATTGTAAGTTTATGTTTTTGGAGTCTAGTAACGGTCAATTTGAGGTACATTTATATTGGTGGGTTGAAAAAATAATTTATTGATGGGTTACGTGTTTGATGAATTTGGAAAGCTACATTGGACATGTTACTCTTGGCCACTGTTTATTTGCAGAGGGCTGTAACCTTTGAAAACTTTGTTTCGTGAGCTCAGATTGATGTGATGGGTGCAACTTGTACTTATTATATACTTGTAGGGACCCAATTGTCAGAGTATCTTTTGAGGCCTCCAAAGTAGTGTTTTAATATTTGGCCACGATTTACTTACAAGAATAAAAAACTCGTCTTGTAGAGAAAATGCGTACTTATCAAAATCTCAGAACTGCTACGTCTACCATATTGGTGGAGTCATACCTTTGTGCTTTCTAATTTCCGTTGCCAAAGTTCATGCCTTTTTTGGAAAGTAAGATGAGGGTTGTGTGTAAGTTGCTAGTATTAGCTGAGTTGCTGGCTGTAAGTACAATATCTGTTGCCTTTTCATCATCTAATGATGCATACCCAACTGGATACGGTGATGAATCCGGTTCTTGTGTTGGATCTAATGATGATTTGAGACCTTTAAGGAGAGAGGTGTATGAAGATGGGCAAATTTTTGATATCACACACCAGTTCAATCCTAATACTCCTGTGGGGGATTCTGATGAAGGAGTTGGACAGTTTCTCACTCTTTTGTCCAGCATGAAGAATGGCTCTGATTACAACTTTTCGGAATTGAGATTAGGTGTTCATGCTGGCACTCATGTTGATGCACCAGGACACATGTATGCTGAATATTATGATGCAGGGTTTGATGTTGATTCTCTTGACCTTAGAGTTCTCAACGGTATTAACCCAGGAAATTCTACCTTTAGCCAGCATTAAGAACTGCTAGTTATATGATTACTCTTGCACATAAGAAAGATGATCAATCTTGTTCCTAATTTTAATAACTGATGGCTCTGATTAACTCAAAACATGGTAGTGACCGTGAATTTTACTTGCTCTTTCGAATTGATATGCTAATGGAGTCTGGAGATTTAGGTCTTAAAAAATCAAACCACTGAAAACAGTTGAGACCTGGTCTAAGAATTAGATATTTTGCGAATCAATTCTTTTGAAATCTATTTTCAGTCTAAGCTACTAGTATGTTTTATCCTCGCTCAATAAAGATTTTATGACTGTGATTCTAGAGTCTAAGATATTGATATCCTCCCAGATGCCCAAGAGCGGATATATGCCCATTTTGTTACTTATCAAATTTAAAAAGAAAAAGCTAGTAAACAGTTTAACCTCACAGGAAGTCCTGAAATGTAACAAGTCATTACTGAAAAAGGGGAAAAAGAGAAGAAAAGGGAGTTCAGTATTACTGCTACATATATTTGCGCTTTATGGATGTCAATACATGTAATTGTCTTTGTCTTGGTTCTTCGTCTGATACAGTTATTACTTTAGTGTTTCTTGTTTAACAATGCATATGTATTCAAATTGATGCATTTTTCTCCGGTAATAATTACGTTGATCCATTCATCAGAGGTACATTGACATGATATTGTTTTTTAATGTTTTTCATAGAATAATAGAATTTCCCTGTTGTTGTGAAGGATACTTCCTACAAAGATCCTTAATGTTCCGTTTTCGCTATGACTGGTTCTGGTTCTTTTAATGGTTGATCATTGATCTAGATTCTCTTTCTTTTTCAGCGTACAGCTTCCTGTCTATTTTTTCTTTTTAAATTTGAATCATCACCTTTTACAGAGTGTCAATTTTTTTCTTCTTAACAGACGTGTTTAGTGTTTTATCTTTTTACAGGCAATGTTACCCATTTTCATGCACTAATGATGACGTCTTTCACTTGCCTTAACAGGTCCTGCATTGGTAGTTGATGTTCCAAGAGACAAGAACTTAACTGGTAAATCTCCCCTCCCCTGTCATGCTAAATGTCTCTAGGATGATAAACTCTCCCATTAATTTTTGGATCAATTTCCAGCTTATTGTCTTCATTTGCTTTAACATATAGACAAGAGGGGTTGCATTGATGGTAAGCAACCCCCACTTCCAACCGAGATGTGTGAGTTCGAGTCTCCCCGAGAGCAAGGTGGGAAATTCTTGGAGGGAAGGATGCCGGGGGTCTATTTGGAAACAGCCTCTCTACCCCAGGGTAGGGGTAAGGTCTGCGTACATACTACCCTCCCCAGACCCTACTAAGTGAGATTATACTGGGTTGTTGTTGTTGTTGTTGTAGTTGACTAGACATTGTTGGGCTAAAATCTTCCTCTGTCTTTACCTTGCATAAAATATGAGATGTGCAACAACTTTGAGGAAGAAATACTCACTGAAAATCAGGTGGCACAAAAGAGCTGTTTGCAAATGTATATTAGCTAACTGTGATAATACTTTTGTTTCTTTTATTCAGCGGATGTTATGCAATCCTTACATATCCCCAAGGGAGTGAAACGAGTACTTTTCAGAACACTAAACACTGACAGGTAACTTGTAGCAGTATCTTAAAACTGTGCTTAAGTTGCATGTTTGCTGTAGCTCTCACTGAAATCATGTATTTCTCAGACTTTAGATGTCATAAAAAGCACACTTCTAATAAAAGTAAAAGTTGGAAATGGATTTTAAAACCAACAAAATTGTAGCAGAATTTGCTCTTAGACTTTGGAGAATGTGCCTCTATGGGGTGTAGATCTTGGATTACCCTTCCAAAATATAAAAATGATAGATGAATTGCAAAACATAATGAAACTTGGAGCACATTCTCAATATGTTCACTTGACCCTGCAGAGTGGGAACTATCATGATCAAATTGTTGAAAGGGTATGCATTTCAAGTAGTATCAATCAAGTATTTCTCCAGACTATGCATCTGTATGGCTACCAATTGTGTTGTTTCATACGTTTTATTTGAGTTTTAGAAGCCTAACATAATGTAGATGGATTGTACAAAATATATGTCTCTAATTCCTCTAACCTTTTCTCTTGTTCTTTTGTTTGGTAAAACTCTTGCTCTATAAATTTCTTGAAAACCCTGTAAAAAGATCATCAATTAAGGTTTGTCATGTAGTGGGAAGAATGAGATCTTCCTTCAGAAATCTAGTATTTGTCATGGATTCTTTTCTTCTTACCTGAACAGGCCAGTATTCTTCTTCTTTTCCTCCATCCCCTTCTTGGGGTGCAGGGTGCAAGTGTATGCTGTTTGAGAGCTCTATTTTGACGCACTCATTGTTTATGTAGTTATTGGTCATATTTCAACTAATTTTCAAAGAAAGAAGGCCAATAACGTCAATTTCCCTTAGGGGCAACACTTTGCATGGAAACTAAATGACTTGACTTGGATGAATAGTTATAACGTACTCTGTTTCTTGATTAAGCAAACTCAACTTTCAGGCGTCTTATGTGGAAAAAGGCATTTGACACAAGCTATGTCGGATTCATGAAGGATGGAGCGCAGTGGCTAGTGGATAACACTGACATCAAACTTGTTGGTAAGATAGGCTGTAGCACATTCATATCTTAAGAATCTTATTGAAGGATGCAAATTCTTTTAGTTTTTCCCTTTTTTTTTTGGAATTGGTGAATGATTTTGTGGTGTACTGGGTGTTTATGTTAACAGTATTGGTCAACTATATACAGCACATTGTGTGCTATTGCACCTCTATGGCCAAAGGGTTCCTCTTTTTCGTTTGATGCGACTAAGCTGGATTGACATGGCTACTATCTCCAATTACTACTTTGCTTAGTCCTGACTGGTGTCTACATTTGGTTTCTGCATAAAATCCCAGCTACTCATTATTGCCATCTCTATTATGACATTAAGACTAAATAGTTAAAATTCTTTCCTCAGATTGCACTTCCGTGCATGCTCCGTGCTGGAGTAAACTTCCCTCTTGCTGTAAATATATTTTTTGAGTTACCATAGATGATGATCCATAAATATCATCTATACTTTATACTCCGTATATTGTGAGTAAATGGAACATCATGCGGTAATTCGTTTAAATGCTTGAACTAGTATCTATTTAATACACATGCATATACATTTGTTTTATCTGCTCTCTGACTAATGGGTCCTATTTGTCTATTATTGGTGATTAAGTAGCTTAGTTATCGTCATCTATGTTTTCTGTTACTGCCTTCTGCTTACAAATCTCATTGGCCATAACCTGGGTATTGTTTTTTCAATTTCTGTGCTCAATTGTGAACTCCCATTTGGATTTGTCCTTATTAGAGGCTTCTGTGTTTTACAGCTGAAGTGCAGCTAGAGTAAATAAGCCATAATTTACTTACTGATTTCCTTCAAGATTATCGACTGATTGAAGAATTCGTAACTGACATTTGTTTCCTTTTTTTCTTTTCAGGAATTGATTACTTGTCGGTTGCTGCATTTGATGATTTGATTCCTTCCCATCTTGTCTTCCTGAAAAGCAGGGTAAGTAATCTTATTCGGACTAACTTGAACCTTCATGTTACCTATTATTAGAGTCTGATATTCATCACAAAATAGGGGGGTAGGATTGGAAAGGGGGAGTTAAAAATGTTTATAATGAAGATTCTGAGCTTTACTCAAAGCAGTGAATTGCCTAATTCTTTTGCTCGAGTTTGCTGTTTCATTGTTCCATGAGAAAGGTGCTGCATAGTCAAGTTGCTCTCAGCATTAGGGGGACAGGTGACCAACTCCTTGTCAACTGTCAAAAAGTGAAAAAAGAACAGCATAAAGTGATTGCATATTTTGGTTTAAAAGCTCTGCTCTTCTAGATGAGCGATCACGTTTTCAATGCTAAGATCAGCTTTTCAACTTTTTGTATCGGAAAAATTGTTGGCCTTACTGACCTGTGGTCAAACTGACAATATGTTGCCTAACAACATTATTCAATCTTATGTGATCGGAATTTTGAGATTGCCATTGATTTGGGTTAGGTGCTAGTTGGAGCAATCATGGTCTTCTACGCTAGATGAATGAGCTGGATGTCATCTGCAGAGCATCTAGATTATGGTTCTTATTCATTTCAGTTTAAAGTTTTTAAAGGGTTCTAGATAGTCATGCAATAATGATGAATGACAGTCTTAGCTTCTTCTACCGTGGAACTACATAATATTCTAGAAGTTATAAAGGGTTGTCAACTATCTGAGTCCATTTTTTAGACTGAAGTGCACAGGCCTTTTCTTCTTTAGCTAAAAGTCTCCTTATGAAGAAAAAATATAGAATCGGAGGCAGCGAAACTGAATTTTTATGTCATTCATGTTCAATCTGTTTCTATATGGGAGCTTCGCCTAATGAAACTGAAAAGATGAAATCTGAATTGGAAAGCTAAAGTGGAAGTTAGTTGAACATATATTTAGAAAACAGCCTCTCTGCCCTTTCGGGTAGGGGTAAGGCTTGTCTACATATTACCCTCCCCAGACCCCACTTGGTGGGAGTATACTGGGGTAGTTGTTGTTGTTGATCTTTGTTCTCCAGACAGTGACAGCAAGTTGGATTAATTTTCTTCAGGAAAAAAGAAGATAACTATTGTTGAGCATTATCTCTGTTCCCTCTTGGTGAAGCGACTATAAAATTATAGAATAAGTGACTTGATCGAGCATTTACTTGTTCTGATGCCAGTAATTGTCCTACCATTCTTATGGTGTTTGAAATGCTCCAGGAAATCATTCTTGTTGAAGGGCTGAAGCTGGATGATATAGAAACTGGCATATACCATGTACACTGTCTGCCCTTAAGGTTGCTTGGTGCTGAGGGATCACCTATTAGATGTATACTGATCAAGTAATACTCTCCTTTGTCTCCTATTCAAACGGTAAGGTGAACATGTTACCTTATATGCAGTATCTTTTTTCTATGAATTACTTGTTGCCTTGCATCATCTTGTCTTGTTCAATGGGTAATACATTCTATATGATATTAGCTAAGTCATTAGCTAAGTCAACTGCCACATATTCACAGCCGAAATTTTGTTAGGATTTTCTTATCTGATTATTTGTGTGCTGCACCAGTACACCCTCCTCATTGTTTGCTTGGGTAAATTGCTGCAGGAAGCACTGGAGATGGCATGGAGTAAAATAAATTGCTGTATAGGGAGACTCGATTTCCAGTGTAGGGGGTGCAACTTTTCATTTTTGACTGTTATGTTATTAGCTTAGTCTGGATATGAGCAAATTCACAGTATGTTTTAGTTCAATGGATTCACGAGAACGATTAACATATTTACATCAAGTTAGTTTTGTGTTGATTCATCTGGTGCCTATGAAGCTGGTTAATGATAAATTTCTTGACCTGGATGGACCTTTTTGAAACCACTATTTATATTTTGTTCATGTTAAGAAACGTTATGGGAAAATAGCCCCGTGCTAGATTTTTAAAGCACGCTCGGCAAAATTTTAAAGCACACAACTATAGTGATCGTCAGGATTTGCCACAAAATTCTGACTCTTACTAGAATTTCAGCAATAACGCTGACGAATTCTGGTGAGTTGTCAAAAATTTGTGTCAAACCCCTGATGATCATCATAATCGTTGTGTGCTTTAAAATTTTGCTTAGCATGCCTTAAGATTCTTGCACTTAAGGGAATTCTTGTACAACGTGCTTTAAAGATTTAACATGAGGCTTTTTTCCTAAAATTGTGTTACCTGAGGTAAATTAATAGTGGCACACAAGTATCTTATTTGTCTCATCCTCCTGAACTTAAAGGTCAACTGTAACGGGCCATTTGGTGGGCTCAATTTTGGGTTTCATCAAAGTCAGTTGTTGTAAAATTAGCACGGCGTGATCCCCAAAAGGGTGGTCTGGGCAGAATGTCCACATTTTTTACTTGAATACCATTGTTCTTTAATTTTTAAAGCTTAAAATTCTTGTTTGGTAGTGAAATATAGAAGTTATCGATTACTGTTAAAATCGTTTGAATGCTGATAATTTGTGCTTAACTTTAGTCAAACACAGATTTTGGCCGCTCACAAACAAGTTTGCTGTTGCTCCCAAACGCACACACAAGTATATGCGGTCGTCAAGTAATAAAATGATTAAAAGTCGGATGTCGATCCCACGAGAACTTGTGATTAACTATTAACTAAATTAGACTATCCTAATTATCTAAACAAGAATTAAATCTAGAAATATTTGATTCTAAACTAATTAAAATAAAAAGGAAACAAATAATAAATTCTGAACAAAAAAAGAGCAGATTTTTATGTTATCAATGTAATGAAAACGATCTAGGGCTATGGGCTATCTAACATTCCTATTGTATTCTTCTATTGAATTGACTAACTAATTTATCTAGTTTATTGTTTGACAGGGTTAATGTTGCTCATAAGAATCTGTCGAGTTCTTACTCGCCTATTCAAGCTAACATAACGCCTATATGTCTATGGTGTTAGAATCAATAACATAACGCCTATATGTCTATGGTGTTAGAATCAACAAGAACGCATTTATAATTCCTGTAAATCAACCAAGCAAGGCAATTAGGTATATGTCTATCCTAACCGCGAATCCGTTCCCCGATGCCCAGGTTCAAGAACTTGCTCTACTCAATCCTATATGCAATCTAGAATTCCCACTTTCGAGTTCAACTCTAGATTCATAGATATTATTCAATTAGTGATCAAGCAATCAAATAATTAAGCGTAAGATTGAGTAAATAAACCAATATGATAAACTAAGAAATCAAAATCAATATCCGAATAACAATAGTCATGAAAGAACAACAACCCTATAACGTGAAGTTTAGCTCCACATAGACATGGTAGCAAAATAACAAATCACACAAAGAAACATAAAAATTACTAAGTTTGATGAAAGAAAAGATGAAACCCGGCCTCCACGGCGACTCTGTGCTCTTCCTCTCTATTCCTTGCAAAACCTTATGAAAAACCTTCCTCCCTTGACCTTAGGCGAGCTTGACTTTATATAGGTTAAGTGGACTTTTTCCCAGATTTCCATATTTGCCCCTAAACTTGCCTCGCGATTTCCCGGACATGCGCGGGCGCGAATTAGGCCACGCACCTGGCCGCGCATGTCCTCTGCTCTCTGTAATAGACGCGCATTTATGTTCGCGAGCGTGCACCTGGGCGCGCATGCCCAGGTGTTCAACTTCTTCGTTTTCTTGAGTTCTCTTCGATCCCATTTAGTCCCGAGGGTTATCAATTGCTCCCGAATGATTCCAATCAACATTTGCTTGCACCAAATAGGCTCCTTAACCTGCAAAACGTACAATTCGCTATTAGATCACATCTTTCATCAATTAATCATAATTTACAGTTGGAATATAATCAAGTAGAGGCACAAACAACGACTAAATCACCTAGATTTTGCCTATTATCAACACCCCACACTTAATCATTGCTAACCCTCGAGCAATCACACTATGCTCTCTAGACAATCCGCCACTCAACCATTCCCTTTAGCGCATTCTACCTAGAACAATACACATCCGTTGCGCCTAGCCGTGAACATTCATAGCTTCATAGCCAACTCTTACGAGCCACACAATGTTTACGCTTCCTCAAAGTACTCTACACAAAAGTCAAGACTTGCTTTTCTATCAAGAATCATCTGTCCTAACAATTATATCACACAATTGAATTTGTTGCACACAATCGAACCAAACCTTATATAAATCAATAGATACGCTCACTCTCACAAATAAAGTCACATGCATGCAACGAGTACCATAGGCTTTCCCTTAATGTAAATCTCCACTAATGTAGGTTAGCTCGGCTCAAAATCAGTTAGGACTTGTCATGGTTGTAAATTGGCTTAAAGGATGAGTAGGATAGGTATAGGAATAGTGACTAACCCTCCTAAGCAATTTAACACATCACGTAATCAAATTTAAGCGCATATTCTTCAATCTACTTCACTTTCACAAACAATATCACCCAAAAATGCTCCCTTCTTCTTTAAGCACTTTATTAATTCATACTCACTAGCAAGAACAAGACAACAATGTATTCATCTATTTTTTTTCCAGATTATTCTTTTTAAGTTTCCGCTAGTGGTGTATACATTTTCGAAGCAAGTGCACCTTTCTTCTTCTTATTGGTTCCACTCGAAGCCACCTTACTCGTATCTCCTTTTTTTTTTCTTTTTTCTTTTAGCGCTCATCTCACCATTAAAGTGCTTTAAGAGGTAAGGGATCAAAATCATGTCAATCAAGAACAAAGGGGTACGGCTTGTATTGCGGGTGACAAATAAAAAGTCTAAAGGCTCAAAAGGGTTACTAGGGACAAATTTTATTTGTGATTAGCTATTATGCTCAAGAAAGACCAAAGAGAGCCTAAAATCATCTCTCAAGCCAAGCATCACATAGAATTTCGCTTCAACTCACATACCGGACAAGTTCTAGACCCGAAGTACAATATATGGACTACACAAGTACTCACCACACATGGCATATGACTCTTTCAGACCAGCTCATCAAGACATTCCATCTTAAGCACTCAAGTCAGTGATCACCATACAAATTATGGCATGTTTTAACATGATTCAACAATAAGAGCTAAGCGTTACACTCTAGGATTTATGGTGTTCAGGTGTATCAAAGCTTAGGATTCTCTTCCAATTCTTTGCTCACAGCCCACTATCCTAATCTATAAAAAAAACGAAAAAAATTAAAAATTACCTAAGCAGTTCAAGCTAAACCCTTGGAAAAGAACCATGGCCTAAAGAAAAATCAAGGTGGATTTGGTACACTACCTAAAAGAAAAAAATAAAAAATCTTTTTGTGTTTTCTCTAGACTAACTTCCCTCAAGAAAATTGTCTAAAGGATCCGTCATCAGGAAGAGTCTACATATTTTTCTTTTTTTTTTTCCTAAATAAAAAAATTATTCAATTAAACTAACACAACTAAAATAGCATAGAAAGTCACTCAGACAATCTCCTCACCTCACACTTAAAATTGTGCAATGTCCTCAATGCACACCATAAATAATAAGAAGGTAAAAGAGACTCATTGGTAGGCCAAATGCCGAATAATTAGCAGCTCATGGGATACTCAGACTTCTCCCAGGTATGATTCTTTGTGCGGGTACCTCACTCTTAGTGTCAACCACCTGCTCACTTTTTTGCACACTTCCAGTGGTTTTTCTTCTATGCTCATACTCCTACAAAAAAATGCTAGAAAGATAGAAAAATAAAATAAGCAAATAATAAATAATAAATAAAAGTAAGTAGTAAAGCTGGGTTGCCTCCCAACAAGCGCCTAATTTAAAGTCGCGGCACGACTTGAACCAATTTTTGTCTCCGCCTTGAACTTATGAATTGCACCCTTAACATGGCATCTAGTATGTGGCTATGCACCTTTGGTGGGGCTACAAAGATAACCAGGCCAAGTAATAAATTTTTAGCTTTGTACCTCTCGGCCTTTAGACGAGGAATGTAATTTTTGCTTTTTGGCACAACATAATTCAAGAATATAGGCACTCTCATCCTCACTCTTTGACCCTTTCATTGGTTCAGATGGCTCGATTACTATCTTACTATCTAAACACAATGTGGAAAAATGATTGGAATGAGGTCTAATGCGCTCTAACTCATGAATTTTACTACCATTTGAATCATCATATTTACACGCACTCAAATCTCCCAAAGTAATGTTATCTACTCCCTCACATGACTCTAGAACACTCTTCCCAATATTGGCATCCTCAAGAAAAACATGGTCTAGTGACTGGTATTCTCGTTTTGGCTCCTCAATTTGGTTTAGAAGATTTTTTTCAGCTTCACACAACTCATTATTCAATTGTTGGGCGTTACACGCATCAACCTTTGCACTCAAATCCGCATCCAAGTTACGCACAACCAAGCCAAAATTGTCAATTTTATGTGCAAGCTCTTCTCTCTCCTTAGACCAATCATTCACCAACGTTGTTAGAAGACAACGTCGTTCCTCATATATGCCTAAGTGAGAATATCTTTCCCAATACCAACCCTTACTCCCATATTCAAATTCAGATCTCCAAGTGGTCAGGCCATGACAAGCCCAAAAAGACGGGCCATAAAAGACATCCATTAACCAAGTGTCTTCATCAATAACCTTATCTCCGAATATTTCATCTCCAGATGTCATGTTGAGAGAACTAGAAACACACTAAGAGAAAAAGTCAAATAGTAATAAATTACAGATATTTAGAAAAATAAAAAATAAAAAAAACCTTGTAGAGATAAAAGTAAAAGTCTAATTTTGAAAAATAGTTAATTTTTAAGTCCCCGACAACGACGCAGAAAACTTATTGCTCCCAAACTCACACACAAGTATACGCGGTCGTCAAGTAATAAAATGACTAAAAGTCGGATGTCGATCCCACGAGGATTGTGATTAGCTATTAATTAAATTAGACTATCCTAATTATCTAAACAAGAATTAAACCTAGAAATATTTGATTCTAAACTAATTAAAATAAAAAGAAAAAAATAATAAATTCTGAACAAAGAAAGAGCAGAATTTTATGTTATCAATGTAATGAAACGATCTAAGGTTATGGGCTATCTAACATTTCTATTGTATTCTTCTATTGAATTGACTAACTAATTTATCTAGTTTATTGGTTGACAAGGTTAATGTTGCTCATAAGAATTTGTCGAGTTCTTACTCGCCTATTCAAGCTAACCTAACGCCTATATGTCTATGGTGTTAGAATCAACAAGAACGCATTTATAATTCTTGTAAATCAATCAAGCAAGGCAATTCGGTATATGTCTATCATAACCGCGAATCCGTTCCCCGATGCCCAGGTTCAAGAACTTGCTCTACTCAATCCTATATGCAATCTAGAATTCCCACTTTCGAGTTCAACTCTAGATTCATAGATATTATTTAATTGGTGATTAAGCAATCAAATAATTAAGCGCAAGATTGAATAAATAAATCAATATGATAAACTAAGAAATCAAAATCAATATCCGAATAACAATAGTCATGAAAGAACCACAACCCTAGAACGTGAAGTTTAGCTCCACATAGACATGGTAGCAAAACAACAAATCATACAAAGAAACATAAAGATTACTAAGTTTGATGAAAGAAAAGATGAAACCCGGCCTCCACGGCGGCTCTGTGCTCTTCCTCTCTAATCCTTGTAAAACCTTATGAAAAACCTTCCTCCCTTGACCTTGGCGAGCTTGACTTTATATAGGTTAAGTGGACTTTTTCCCAGATTTCCATATTTGCCCCTGAACTTGCCTCGCGATTTCCCGGACATGCGCGGGCGCGGATTAGGCCGCGCACCGGGCCGCGCATGTACTCTGCTCTTTGTAATGGACGCGCATTTACATTCGGGGGCGCGCACCTGGGCGCGCATGCCCAGGTGTTCAACTTCTTCATTTTCTTGAGTTCTCTTCGATCTCATTTAGTCCCAAGGGGTCTCAATTACTCCCGAATGATTCCAATCAATATTTTCTTGCACCAAATAGACTCCTTGCAAAACGTACAATTCGCTATTAGAATCCATCTTTCATCAATTAATCATAATTTACAATTAGAATATAATCAAGTAGATGCACTAGATTTTGCCTATTATCATTTGCCATATACCAGTGTTCAACATAATATACAAGTTAATAACTGCCAAACAAGAGAACTTTTGAATTTAGAGAAATTTTAATATGGATAATAAACAAAAAGTCTTCAACTGGAATTGGATTTTGTAAAGCTTAATTAGATATACCTCCTAGACAGGATTGAATAAGGATTTGACTTCTCAAGAGGAGGTTAATTAGTTTGAGATTGAGGCTCAATTTGCTGATTGAAAATCCCGAAATTGCTTATGGAAGCAAGCACATATATAACCAGTTCATAGAACCAGACTATGTGTTTTCCTTTCATTTTATTTTCTATAAACCAATTTAAGTAAATCATCGTGAATATTCATAGTAAAGCCCTAAACCATTCCATACGTGCTAATTAATTCAAAACATAAAGCAAACTCTGTTATATAAACCGACCACTGACGGAGTTTATGATACGCAAATTAAATGTATGTCTGACTTAATACAATAACCATCACTTGAGAAGTAACGTCTCAAACCGTATCAAATGTGAAGGGAGAAATAAATTTAATTAGCCTCAATGTAAAGTGAGTATGAAATGTCAACTTTAAGTTTGATAGACATTACCATTGATTTTAGTTTCATGTTCCAATCAATTTATCATAATCTTCATAGAACATATTTTCCACACAATACGTATAACATAAACAATGATAATAATGGTCGTTACTACCGTCTATAGGTGTTATTGTTATAGAAGATGCTTGCGTGAAGGAACAAAATAAAAGTTTAAATTTTATGCACAATATTGTAAAATATATTTAAAGATAATTGCATGTAACTCTAACTAATAACATTGATCGAGTGTATATAACTTAAACTCATAAAATATATTACCAAACTAATTTGTTCGTGTTTCCCATATTACGGGGCTGCATGCGAAAATCAAACTAGCCATATTCGTTGTAGATGTGGTTCTTTACGTACTAATGAGATTACGTAAACCCCTGATATAACCAAATTAGTTGACAAGGAAAGGACCAAACCCCCCCCCCCCCCCCCCCCCCAGTCATTAAGTTCTTCACAAGTAAAATATTCAGATATATTATATTTAAGGTGTTATGTTTTTAAGCTACTCTAATAGTTCAAGAAAAGATGAAAGAAATGTATTTTCGCAGCTTTATGGCCAAATGACTCCATATGCTATACTTGATCGAGAATATTAAACGTTGACTTTATAAAAGAACCATGTGCAAGATGATTTATCAAGAAACATGCAAATTATACTAGAAACATTGACATTATAACACGAAACAATAGGCTCACTTTTCTCATTCTCAACTCCTATAAAAAGGTTTTGTCCCTATTGTAAAATCCCATCAACTCAAATACAATTACAGGTATTTCAGCAACATATTATTTACCAAATATATCTGCATATTCAACAAAAGAAAGAAAATGGCTCGATTATTATCTGCCATTTTCTTCTTATCAATGCTCGTATCAATGGTTATGGCCACACCTCCTGGAACTTCTTTGACGGCTGCCCCCGGCGGCCCGGTAATTACTCCACCTGGGATTGCTAACCATCCCAGCCATTCTCATTGCTCTGATGATGAGATCAAGCAATGCAAAAATCTACCACATGTTTGTCCCAAATTCTGTCCCAATGGCTGCATAACTGAGTGTCGATCTTGCAAACCTATTTGCATTGATGGCCCAACCCCACCTCCCTACACCCCTCCAAGTCCAACTACATCTCCAAAGAAGGTTAAGTGCAAGAGCAAGAGTTACCCAAAATGTTATAATCAACAACATACATGCCCTAGCACTTGCCCAGGCACCTGTCAAGTTGATTGTGTCTCTTGCAAACCTGTTTGTAGTAAGTCTCTCTACTCCATATATACTTTCACAATACACCATATCTTTTATATAGTTTTAATAGCAATGTAATTTAGCTTGTCATAGCAAGTTATTACTTAAACTCTTCTTTAAATATATATTTGTTGTTCTTCGCTAGGCTAAATATTTAATTACAAGATGTTTTAACTTATTGGAAAAACAGGTTGCGACACTCCAGGAGCAGTTTGCCAAGATCCACGTTTCATTGGAGCGGATGGAATTACTTTCTATTTCCATGGCAAGAAGGACAAAGATTTTTGCTTGGTTTCAGACTCTAACCTCCACATCAATGCACACTTCATAGGAAAACGAAATGAGAATATGAAGAGAGATTTTACTTGGGTTCAATCCATTGGTATCCTTTATGGTACTCACAAGATTTCTGTTGGGGCACTTAAGACAGCAACATGGGATAATGCCAACGATCGTCTCTTCTTCAACTTTGATGATGAAACTATTGTTCTTCCCGACAATCAAGGCGCAAGGTAGTATTTAATTATATTATGTCTCAACAAGTCTAGTGTGTGCATGAATCTGGTTTTTCTTGCATGAATCAAGGACGCGAATTTTTTATTCGCACATGACCATTTGCTCTGAAGTTTAAAACTCAAAACTAAAATTCAGACGACGAGTCTAGTTTTTAAAAAATGGCTAATTTCTAACAGACATCAAAAGTGGCCACCTAACATAGTACATTTTTATTCTTGAGATTACCCAACATCATGTTGATTTATGTAATCACATCATCTAAAAACTTAAGTTATTAGAGATTATACATTTTATAGTTACTTAATTATCTTATATCTCAACAGATGGGAGTCAGAAACGGGACCAACAGCCTCCATTACTCGAACCAGCAACACCAACGAAGTTGTGATCGAAGTTGAAAATATTGTCAAGATTACAGCCAAGGTGGTGCCAATTACAGAGAAAGAATCCAAAGTTCATAACTATGGCATAACACAAGATGATTGCTTTGCTCATCTTGAGCTTGGATTCAAGTTTTTATCACTCAGTGATGAAGTTAGTGGTGTACTGGGCCAGACTTATAGAAGGAACTACGTGAGCAGAGTTAAGATTGGTGCTTTGATGCCTGTAATGGGAGGTGACAAAGACTTTGCAACTTCAGGACTTTTTGAGGCTGATTGCTCTGTTGCTAAATTTCAAGCAGAAGAATCTATGAATGAAGATTTGTTGAATTTGGAGCTGCCTAGCTTGAGGTGCAACGGTGGAATTTATGGACGTGGAGTTGTATGCAAGCGCTAGAGTTTCTTGTTGCTAATAACTGAATAAGATTTCAATATAGAATAAGGTTAGAAACCATAGGAATATTTTATCAAGAACTATGTTCAATTAACTTGAACGAAAAAGAATTGTATTGTAATAATTTACTCAATAAGATCATTAAAGAATGATACTGTATTACACTTCTTCCTCAACTAAGATCCTTTTTCTTTATGGATAAGTTATATTTTAAGTAATTCATTGAAAATAACAAGTCTGAAGTAAAAGGAATGTTGGGTGACATAGGCTCAAACTCTCGACCTCAGGATCGACTCAGAAGCTATGAGACCTACGCGCTAGCCAACTACGCCACCACCCCATGTTGTTGTTAGTGGATACCATAAATTGAATAATTAAAATTCTGAAATCTTAGATTAGATTAAACAAAAAACTCCAGGTAAATTCTAGGAAACACACTAATTCCTACCTGAGGTTTTCCTATGCAAGAACGAGTATATATTCTCGGTAAATCCAAAATATAATACTCCCCCGTTTCAATTTATGTGAAATTGTTTGACTAGGCACGAAGTTTAAGAAAAAAATGAACTTTTGGAAATTGTGGTCCTAAACAAGTCCAAATGAGGCCCAGAGTATTTGTGTGGTTGTAAAAGCTTCTCATTAAGGGTAGAGTTGTAACTTTAAGCTAAATTGTTAGCAAATTTAAAAAGGGTTCATTCTTTTTGGAACGGACCAAAAAAAAAATAGGTTCATATAAACTGGAACAGAGGGAGTATAAACAATCACAATCGCCATTGTTTTTAAGTTGATTAAATAGTAAAAAGAGATACAAGTATGGCACCATATTATGTATCCCAGTTGCCTTGACGTTAACCAAAGCTCCTATTTTTATTTTATTTTTTGTAATTTTAGGGCATGTCACATAGTACTAAATACTAAGCTCCCGTTTGGTCATAAAATTTAGGAGCACTTTTTTCAAATTTTCTTTTCATATATTTGTTCGTTTATAGATTTTAACCAATTTTTGGCAGATTTTGAAACAAAATCTTCAAACTCCAAAAACAGCTATAGAGTAGTTTCTGAAGTTTTCTATTCACAAACTTCAAATTCTTTTCAAGTAAAATGCGTGTCCAAATACAATGTCAACTTTCAAAAAATATTTTTTATCTCATCTTTAAAAACTCTTTTTTTTTTCAAGTTTCAACCAAATTTATGTCCAAACGCTAGCTAATATTCTATCACCGATTTGAAATTTCAAACAGACGATTTTCCCTCCTTTAACGAATGTTTAGTCAAGCTGATAATATATCATTGGAAAAAGTTTTTGGCTTAACTTCTATTTAACCCAATCATTTTTCACTCTGACTTCTTGTTTATAATCCCAAGGAGAGTTGACCTTTTCTTTTTCCTTTATTTATTCATTTTTTTTAATTTGGCTTATTAAAGTAGAATGTCTAGCTTAGTAATGTGATTACATGTTTGCTCATTTTCAAAGTTATAAACTAAGGAACATAATGAAATATTAGAGCATTTGACTACAGAAGTAGCAATTTTTCTTTAGGGCATGCTATGAAGATCTGAGGGAGTTGATAAACAGATCAGAAGAAAGCCCAGAGCTTATGGGCTAGAGCACTCTCTTTAAGGCCTCGTGTATAATATATTAGTTTGGGCTGAACTCAAGGTTTTGGGCACCTCCGCTAATTCAAACGAAAATTACTAGCTATGTCCATTTAGAAGTAGCTCATTACAAAAATTGGCCAATTGATAAAATATTACTAATATTAGCCAAAATAACTAATTAGCTATCTGTAGCAAAATAATATGAAATTCTTACTTTCTTTTGAGTGGGTGCTATTAGAATAGATTGGGTATATCTTAAGGAGCTTGAATCTCAGTTGTGGGATGATTTGGTGAAGTTGTGAGGTGGTTTGAATTAAAAATTCGAAGTAAAAACTGAATACGAAAAAAATAATACGTGTATCACTTTATATATCAAATACGTATCATATTTGTATCGATTGTGTATCACATGTATATCCATGTATATCTGTGTGTGAGATACATGCGTGATACATACTTGATACATGTGTCACAGAAGAGTTTTTGACATCGATTTAATTATGAATTTTGATACAAAATCAGTCCAAATCACCTCCAATATTCCTCAAATTTTGTATATTGACTTATCTATATGTTTTCAATGAATTTCGACTATACCCATTCAAAAAATTCCTGTTTGTTTCGATTTTTAGAATATTAGCTAGAGCTTGGTAAGTTGAAACTTATATGTGACATTTATGTAGGTTTCCCTAATTCAAATATCATACTACATCACCGTTCATTCGCCCTTAACTAGAGATCACGATTCATTAACAATAACAAAAACAATAAAAATCCAGTATATGTTCACAGAAGCACCCTAAAAGAATAGTATATATGCAAATTATACCCCTATCTTGTTGATAGAAAATCTAAATGTCTATGATTCATGCTTTGGAAATGAGGTACTTTCGGCAAGAAGCCCTAATAGTGGACTTTCTATGACCTGAATTCGAACCAATCGAGTTAGTGAATTATGATACCTTATGCTTGAAACCCCAAAAAAAGTATACACTTAAACTTAATTATTTTTACGTGTAATTATGACAATTCAGTAGAATTCCACCAGTAAAATTTGTAAAGGGTAAAATTTACGCAGATAGGACCCCTACTCGGAGGGTGGAGAGTAGGGTTGTCACATTTGGCCCAAGCCCAAATGACCCACCCAACCTGCCCAAGGTTGGGTTAGTTATTGACTTGCTCATTTATTGAACTTAACCCATCTTGACCCAACCCATCTAAACCCATTTAAAATTGGGCTAAATTTTAGCCCAAATTAATCCATGAGTAAGTTTGTCAATATCTTAGAAATAATTTTATTTTTTGTTTAATATTTAAATATGAATATAACAAAAGCAAAAAACCCTTATTTAGTAATTATACAATTTATAAGAAAATAACACATATTAATTAAAGTTTAATAAGAGTTGGATGAGTTGGGTTATGACCCGAATTTTAACACATTTTGACCAAACCCGCCCAGTTATTGATTCAACACATTTTGACCCACCCAAAATTGACCCAACCCGCCCATTTTACACCCCTAGTAGAGAGGCAAACATTGAGATTGGAACTTGTTACACTGCATTTCTAATTGTGGTCTCTTGGCATTGGACTATCTGTCCCTTAGAAAACCCTAAAAAAATTTGAAAATGGCAAAGCCTCCCAAAAAATGTTAGGTCAAATTTCAGAAAGAAACTTTCAAAGTTGATTGAAGGTACATAGAAAATTAAGTGAGGTTCTTAGATCACGGTACAAAAGGACAGTGTTCACGGGCACGAAATTTCGATGTGTCCCATATAAGGTAAATGGAATATTATCTTCCAACTATAGGTAACAATTTCTAGAAATCTTCTCATTCCAACATTAAATTCTTGTTTGTATTTTTTACCTAACTATGGAAAATATTCTAAGATTGACACGGTCTTCGTATTGTCACCATCATTTTCATCTTTATTCTTCAGTCGATCACAAGGTCTTTAACTTTAGTCCACCAACAAGATACATACTTTTTTGGCTTTTCAAATAGTAGTAATAGTAATATTTTGCAAGAAAAATATAATACTTTTAATTCGTTTGTGCATAACAATAGAAGCAAGAAACGGTTTACCTGTAAGTTTGTTTTAAGGGTCTTATGTGATTCAACTCTTGTGTTGTGAGTTAATTCAATACATTTTTGACTCGCTTTTTTTGCGTGGAATCAGCTACAAGGTCATAGTAGGACATACAATATAATTCTTGTCTTTGGCAACAAATAAATCAAACTCAAATATGTCAGGGAAATTCAAAAATAACCAGATTTATAAGTGGTAATAAATTGAAAACTAGCCATAGTTTTAATAGTGATCGAAATTTTGTCATTTTTCATGTAAAAAATAAATTTGAACAAAAATAGTATTCAAAATCCAGAAAATATTCAAGCATAATATGCTGGAATTCGAATTTTTTACATGTGAACTTCCGATATAACATGCTGGATTTTCATAATGTGCTAGAGTTCTAACTTAATATGTTGGATGTCCATACACAGGTGCTCCAATCTCTAATATATTATGCTGAAACTTTGTGTGCGTTGGAATTCCAACATAATATGCTGAAAGTTCATACACAAGTACTTCAATCTACAGTATATTATGCTGGAACATTCCATGTGCTGGAGTTCCAACATAATATGCTGAAAGTTCAAACACAGGTGCTCCAATCTCCGGTATATTATGCTGGAACTTTTTGTGTTGCAGCAAAATAGTGGCTATTTTTCAATGACTTTGCAAATGCTAGCTATTTTTTTAGTTACCAATCCGAAAACTGGCTAAGCCGTGCTATTTTGACGATCTTTCCTTATGCATGAGTAAGCTGATGTGCATAGACTTCTATTTTCCTTATGCATGAGTAGGCTTAATACTTTATTTTAGGGCAGAATACATAGACAGATACTTAAACTATCAACGAAAGTTCACTTGAACACCTCAACTGCGATATTTTTCACCGAAACACTTTTACTATACTTTTACTGCACCAGTTTAACACGTCCGACCTTTAGGGAAAATATTTTTAATGATTACATCCACTTTTATGTTGTTGATAAAAATAACCATATTGTCTTAATTGTCTTAGTACAACATAAAGGTTGGACGTGTTAAACTTGTGCTGTAAAAGTATAGTAAAAGTGTTTCAGTGAAAAATGTCTTAGTTAAACTATTTCGTTAATAATTTAAGTATCTGTATATATATTTTGCCTTTTTTAAAATTGATTCCACAGCTTTTCCTTAGATCAATAAATTAAATAGTATGATAATAATTTGTTACATGGTCCAATAACAATGTCACAGTAAGAACAACAACAACAACAACCCAGTATAATCCCACTTAGTGGGGTCTAGGGAGGGTAATAGGTACGCAGTTCTTACTTCTATCCTTGGGTAGAGAGACTGTTTCCAAATAGAAACCCGGCATCCTTCCCTCCAAGAACTTCCCACCTTGCTTTTGGGGAGATTCGAACTCACAACATCTCGGTTGGAAGTGAAAGTTGCTTACCATCAGAGCAACCCCTCTTACCTGAAACAATGTACAGTAAGAAAATATATGATATAAGAGGGGTAATGGGATTTGAAAGTGGTCACCAATATAGATAGGGTTAATAACTCATACTCAAAGCATAGCGACTGTCAAAGAGATACTCAGATCTTTGTCTGTATAACAAGACATGCTTCCAATATGGCAGCAATGTTTCTCAGATATTGGGTCCAATATGCACTGACCCCTGAAAATCTCTCTCTTTCAATCTCCTTAAATGTGTGTTTTATTCTGCCCTTTTAAAAGAGAGAAGAGGTCATGAGAATTTGTATTGCCAAAACTCCAAAATGTGGAGAAAAGTTAAAACTATTCTACACCAATCCTTCAACTTAACAAAAAAAATCATAGGACCACGCTATCCAAGATACTAGACTTGGTCATTATTTCTGTAATTAATGCTCCTCGTCTACTTCCTCTAACATCTAAAATGTACCTCATTATGGGAATTTGTGGGCACCCATTTGTAAATTAGTCCTTATTGGATGTTTGTTTTTTGAAGGTTTGATTAAAGTGTCAACCAATTTTTAAACTTAAACATATGGTTACCTATATTCTTTTTCCTTCACTTTAATGGGCACAAATGAAATTCAAGTGATTCTTGATATTCATGACTTAGAAATCCTACTGGGGTTGTTTTAAAATAGGCTGCCATTTTAGCACTTGGATAATCACATCAAAAAGGCCCTAATTATGTAGTCCCCTCCAATAGCGTACGCACGAATTTTTGTAAGCAGTATCAATATTTGAAGAAGTGAATAAATAAATACATCACTATAATGACAAACAGTGTTATCTTTTTTATATTTATATGCAGTATTTTTCATTTTTCTTATTATTTATATATACATAAAAAATGGCAGCCTAGTGCACAAAGCATTCCGTGTTTACGCAGGGTCTAAGAAAAGGTCACACATGAATTGTTGTATAGCTTACCCTAATGCATGTATCAATGGCTATATATTTACGAAAATTTTTGATGGATACCGCTTAAGATAAGGTGCATAACCCTCCAGCCTTCATTGGCTGAAAGATAGCATATACCAAACTAATAATTGTCAAGGTATATACAAGCTGACCCGAATGTTACCATCATACAAACATAAACAAATAAATAAAACAAACAACATTTGATCAAATGCGGCTCAACAATGACGAAAAATCAAATGATCATCGTGTTAGAGTAAACTTAAATGTTTAATCTTGAATGTTCTAAGCTAAGCATGTTTTTCAGTGTACATATTTTATCGTTATTTTTAGCAACGACAACTTCTTTTTCGAATAATACAGATTTTGCTTTGGATGCTATGGGATGAATGATGAATGGAAACTGCAAAACAATAACTGAGTAGCAGAAGAAAGAGATAGAACTGCAATGGAAGGACAAAAATTTGAGCACCATATTAATGTATCTTTTCACTTGAAGACAATAATATAACTCACGCGAGGTGTATGCAATGTAAGCAACTTGGACTCTTTCTCTGTAAAATATTGAAAGATGGGTCCTTTTCTTTTTCAATTTTCATCTTTTGGTTTAAATTCTACAAGGCCCACAGACAGAGATAATGTTACATAATAACCAAAGCTTCTCTCGAGACCTATTGCATCTTCGGTGGTGACGAGTGTATTGTCGACGCCCCTTTTTTCCCTCCTTAAAAGAAAGCGAAATCGGGTTTTACAATATTATGGACAAAACAACTTTATTTCCCGTTTAGAAATTGGGTTAAGGAATCATAAGAGTCGCCACCTAATGATTATAGTGCATTAGGACACTTAAGAGAGATTATTTTAAAAAGAACCAGAGTTCGAGTAAGGGCTTGAGATTATCTCGAGGGGAAGGTGTTAGGCACCCCTCAAGATCCACCGTATCAATTGTGATTTTATAAAAGATGAAGCGATTAAACAAGTAAGGTTTACAAATAGAACATTCATATAACTTGAGAAGCTTTGAAGAAGGCGCAAATAAAAGAGAGTTGATTTGAGAAGCATTACTATGAAAGAAACATTTGAATAAAACAAGCAAAAGAGAGAAGGATCCTAGGTTTAACTACAATATGGATCATTCGATGCAATATCCCGCACATATTTCCAAAGAGGGGTCGCTTTATGATATTTCGCACCGTCAACATCTCCATATTCTACCCTTCCCACCCCTTAGGGATTATTTAAGCGTGTGAATTGGTCACGAATGCTTATTGCGTGCTATTACCCATCCCGTCCTATAGATCCTAGAGGGCATTTAGGATCGCTATTCCTATGAGGTAGGAACTAGGTGGAACCCTTAAGTTTAAAGGTTAAAATACAAAGCGACATTCAATGTAAAGGAATCACATAGAACATATAAAACGCTCAAATAACCCTCTATAAGAGAACACGTAATTAGCACGTCTCAAACACATGTATGATCTAAGGAAGAGGGAGTTTTAAAAGCTGGAGTTTAAATCGAAACCGAGGTGAGAGAGTTTGCAGAGAAAAAAAACGTAAGAGAGAAACATTCATAACTTAAAAGAGGCAGTGGATGTTTTAGAAATCTGCAGAAAGTCATTTAGAAAACAATTTGGAATGCCCAGTAAAACAGTTTTAGTCAGACGAGGTAAAAGATCAAACGTGAAAGAAGTTTTTGAGATTGCATAAGCAAAACAGTAAACACACAGGTTCTTTGGGAATTAGTACTCAGATATTTGAAATAGTGGTTCAAATCTGGAAATTTGAATATAGAACACGTCCGGCGCGTTCTCAGTATTGAACCTGAAACGGTCCATGAAATCGGATGCCATGTTTACCCAACTAGTCCACTTCTTCGCATCTTGGCTGATATACCAAGATAACACATCGCCTTTCAAGCTTCTCATGAACAGTTTCATGCGGATCGTTTCATCTCTACCGAATCCCACTAACTTGTCACAATACATCCTGAGGTGAACCCTGGGATCACCTCGTACTATCAATCAATTCAAACTTAGGAGGTTTGTACCCCTCCGGGAGTTCGACATCAGGTTGAACACAAACGTCTTCATAATTTAGACCCTCTACGCCTTTATGGTCCATGCCTTGAACCATGCTAGTAAGTTTCTTAAGTTCAGCAGCCACGTTTTGAATGAGTGAGTTTGATTCTAACACATCTGATATGGGCTGTGTATAGTATGGCACATTATCCATAAAAGATAGGGGTATCCTGGTGGTTTGGAGCATTTTGAGGCTCAGGGATGAGCGGTGGAGCATTGTTGCAAATCTGAGTTGGAATCTTCTGTGGAGGTGCAGGGACCTGGTTGTTGACATATGCAGCAACAAGGGATATGGACAAGCTTGCCAAACTCCAGACCTGGTCTAGTTCCTCTCGGAACCTTAGCAAAGTTTTCTCAAAATGAGCAACTGTTTCTTTGGTGATCGGGGTACCCTGAGAAGTTCCTTCAATTTCCTTCCTTGCTTCATTATCTCCCATCTTTCCTTTGTTCCTGTTTCGGGGTGGACTCGGAGGAGGAGGAGGAGGAGGAGGACCCTTTGATCTTGTTGAGTATGTTGATGGTGCCAGAATGCACGAACTAACCTTTGGGAAGGGGAATAAAAATGAAAGAAAAATAAAAGGTAAAAAGTTAGTGCGGATTCTAAGAAAGAAAACATTGTGGTATTTAAACACATTGTTGCAGGAACATAAGTCGTTTCCTATTTGGGTGCCTCGTTGTGCCCGAGGTAGGCCTAGCGACAAATATGATTTGGAGAACTCGTAATACCAAATGCCTCATTTTATCGATAGAAAATAGAACGAGTCAAAACAAGTTGAAATAAAGAAATATTGTCACTAATGGCCAAAGGCCTTATTATATCAGGAAAGCAGTAAATTCCTAACTACTTGGTCCCAGAAGGACCTTCCCCAGATTCGGTATCTTTGCCTCCCTCGTACAGTATGCCCTAGCCAAGTTCACACCTTCGTTACCTTCAGCTTCCTGATAGTCGTTGATCCTTTTCAGAAACTTGCCTTCCAGTTCCACAAGACCCCGCTACAAGTACCCTAAACGTTTGTTTGCGCGGACAGCCATGTCCTTCCATTCATTGATTACCTCCTCCTGAGCCTCTAGCATTTCCCGGTGTTCACTTTCACACTTTCGCATCTGCTTGCGTAGCTCATTATACTTGACCCTTGCTGCAGCCTCCTCATCAATGACCTTGTGACCATGGACGAAACCCGTGCTTCCCAAGCCAATGTGATCATCTTCTAATCACCCCGGATAATGCGGCACATGCCCCGCCTGGTACCTGTCTAGCTCCATATATTTCTTTTCCAAAATGATTTTGGAGTGCCACATATGTTGAGCCCGACACCTGTATGGGCTATCGCCATCCTGGAAATCAGTCCTGTAGTGACTCATCTTTTCCACCCTTGGTATAATTTGCTTCCTTCCCACTTGCCTCATGACTCGGAGAGGGACATAAGGGTAAGTTCCTCTTAAGCCGATGAGTACAAGGAATGGTGCATCCCTAGACCGAATGATAAAATCTCCATTTGAAAACCACTCGCACTTCCATTGTACCTGCTCTTCTCTCATATTCCCTAATAGTTCCACCCATCCACTGGCTTCTTCCGGATGAGCAAACATATCCAGCATGAAGTGCATCCACTTTGGATGATGGAAAGAAATATGGTCATCCCAATCTCGTCGTATGATCTCCTGTCTATACTCTCCTTTCTGAAGATGCTCTATGAGCCAGAGTTGTAGTAGAAAATTGCACCCTTCAAAGTGTGGTGCCCCTTTTTGACATTTTTCTAAGGCTCGGTACTGTTCGGCGAGGATCATGGGTGTTATGTTGAATGTCTACCCGTTTATACCCTCCATTACGGCTTTGGATACCATGGCTAGTCTTGTATGGATTCTAGCCTTCTTGATCGGAAAAACTATTATGCCCAGAAAATAGAACATGAATACAAAGGCCCTCCTATGTATATGCCCCAAAGAGGTGAGGGCGAACTCGTCCATGTGATTGCGGTATGATTTGATATGTCCGAACCTTTCATACATGAAGTCGAAGGATATGTAGGAGTTCTTCAGACCGGTCAGATTAGGATTCTTCTTGAGCCCCATCATATTCAAGAACCCTCTACCTTTGCGGCTTCTGGCATAAGCAACCCCGGGCTATCCCAAGAAATTCCGGCTAGACCCCCAATTTCTTCCAACAGCAGCGTCATTTTAATACCCTTAAAGAGGAAGATGGACCGTTCACTATCCCAAAACATAATAGCAGCTTCCACAATCTTGTTATCTAGCTTAACTTCCGGAAGTGAAGGAAGATTTCCTAAGTGCTTGCGGACAAGAACCTGATCACTACCATGCAAATCATCCCACCAGCTTAGCAACTTTGGATGAATGTTTGATATCATTCTGAATCTGGGAACCTCGTGCCTCATTTTCCTGAAAAATAGAGAGTTAGGCTCTTAACCCCGGACTTGACTATTTAAATCAATAATTAGCAAAAGGTATTTAGTTCTCCAAATCAATGCACATAACGTGATTGTCCGTTTGGGTTTCTAGGAAACCCGACGGACTTTGGCTTAGGCTATCCTAATGAGTCATTATGCGGACAACATAACTGACTCATCTAAGTTCGACCATGATGCATGAACATTTAAACAGAGTAAGGATTCTATTTGAAGTGCTCGACTAAGTACCCTTCAGCGAACAACTCAAGAGGGAAAGGCACGGAACCGTCGACTACACCGTTGATCGACTGGTTTTACCGCAAATATGCCTTTGCCAAATTTAGTGGTTTTGTAATAATGGAAGAGCGCAATCACTCATTATAAGCGTTGTTATGGCATTTGTTTGGCATGAGTGGAAAATGATTTTGAAGGATGTAATTACAACAATGGAACAAATACATGTATTAAGACGGGATTGAAGTAAAATGAGGTAATAAAGCAGTAAAACAGTAAAAGAAAAAGAAGGACACGAAGAAACAAGTTAGAAATTCTGAAAAAATAATTAAAGCAATAAAGTCACAAAACACGTAGTGGTAAAAACCTAAAAGAAAATCCCTAGCAGAGTCGCCATACTGTCGACGTCCCCTTTTTCCCTCCTTAAAAGAAAGCAAAATCGGGTTTTACGACATTATACGCAAAACGACTCTATTTCCCATTTGGGAATTGGGTTATGGAATCGGAAGAGTCGCCACCTAATGATTATAGTGCATTAGGACACGTAAGAGAGATTATTTCAAAAAGAAAACCAGAGTTCGAGTAAGGGCTTGAGATTATCTCGAGGGGAAGGTGTTAGGCACCCCTCAAGATCCAGTAGTGTGGTTTCCGGCCGTGTCAATTGTGACTTTATAAAAGATGAAGCGATTAAACAAGTAAGGCTTACAAATAGAACATTCATATAACTTGAGAAGTTGTGAAGAAGACGCAAATAAAAGAGAGTTGATTTGAAAAGCATTCCTATGAAAGGACATTCGAATAAAACAAGCAAAAGAGAGAAGGGTCCTAGGTTTAACTACAATATGGATCATTCGATGCAATATCCCGCACATATTCCCAAAGAGGGGCGCTTTATGATATTATCGCACCGTCATCATCTCCATATTCTACCCTTCCCACCCCTTTGAGGTTATTTAAGCGTGTGAATTGGTCACGGGTGCTAATTGCGTGCTATTACCCGTCCCGTCCTATAGATCCTAGAGGGCATTTATGATCGCTATTCCTATGAGGTAGAAACTAGGTGGAACCGTTAAGTTTAAAGGTTAAAATACTAAGCGACATTCAAAAACAAATAGGACTTGCATGTATAGGAATCACATAGAACATATAAAAGGCTCAAATAACCCTCTATAAGAGAACACGTAATTAGCACGTCTCAAACACATGTATGGTCTAAGGAAGAGGGAGTTTTAAAAGATGGAGCTTAAATCGAACACGAGGTGAAAGAGTTTGCAGAGAAAAAAAAACGTAAGAGAGAAACGTTTAGAACTTAAAAGAGGTAGTAGAAGTTTTAGAAATCTGCAGAAAGTCATTTAGAAAACAATTTGAAATGCCCAGTAATACAGTTTTAGTCAGACGAGGTAAAAGAACAAACGTGAAAGCATTTTTTTAGATTGCAGAAGCAAAACAGTAAACACACAGGTTCTTTGAGAATTAGTACTCAGATATTTGAAATAGTGGTTCAAATCTGGACAATAAATTATAGTAGAAACCTTTTGCAGGGAAGGTAAAAAAATGTGGCAGAGGTTTGTAAAAAGAATATAGAGGGATTCCGAAACAAATGAATTCAGACAGAGACAAAGTAGTTTGAACACAAACTTGAAAATGATTAGCCCGTCTTATCTTTTATCCGGCCTAAGGTTTGTCTAGGCGTTATTAAAAATGGTGAGCATGCAATGGTTTTCAGTTTTTAATAAGGAGTTTGTTAACCAGTTTTACTTTTGTTTAGCGAGATTAGTGAGGCACTCAACAGTTGCAAAAGCACATGATATATAATGCATATAGAGGCCCTAAAGCATGTTATCTAAATGCAAGGCGGTAATTTTTATTATTAACTGAAAGATAACAAGCTGAAAGTAAAAGACCTAAGAACAGGATTTCTATGTGTGAGATGCATGTCCTATATATGATTTCTATTACGCAAATAGATAAGTAAAACCCTAAGACATACTTTCTACCCATATCTTTAATAATCATGCATAACCCTCCCCAATTTCACTATGATCCCCATTGTTCTTTACAAATTATTACAGCCAAGTAATTAAAAATTTAACAGTGATAAAAGGAAAATAAGAAGTTATTCTATAAAGAGCCTTCAGCCAGGCCCAAGCATCTCCAACCTCACTCCTTTCGAGTTTCGCAGCCATTACCAAGGCTTGGGTGCGGTAAAGTTTCCTAAGGGTTTGTTTGAACCCCTGGCCAATACCAAGCACCCAAAAATGTCCCAATTAGACAAGTGCAGACATTGGAAGTACCAGCCTTGTGCATCAGAGTTCCATGGGTGCTCAAGGCTCCCATAGCAGTGCTTACACTAAGGGGATAGAACCTAAAGCTCTAAGAATGAGATTGCAATTGAGAGAGTTGAAAACAGTTGAGAGACAATTTAAGAAAACAGTTGGAAAAATTGAAAAGTTGAGGCAGTTTTAATAAACAGTTGAAAGAGTTGAATTGGTTCTTTTGAAATTATTTTAGACTGGCCAGTTTTAGAACAACAGGGAATCACACAAACAGGGGGAATGGAAAGGGGGGACAAATAAGCAAAGTGAACTACATGCATACAGACAAACATATTGAAGGAAAAATAATCAGACATGATTGTTAAGACGAGGGTTTGGTTCTTACTGTACCAAACCCCAAATATAATCAACCTCAGGGAGAGGTTTCAGGGCTCTTAAGCAGCCAAGCAGGCTTGAATACATGCTAGTAGTGCACATGGAGGAGGAAAACTTGTACGGATAGGGGGGATAGGGCAAAACATGCTAAGTTAATAACATGCTAGTAACAAAGATAGCAACAGAATCATAGGTGAAAGCATACAAGAAACATTATGAAATGCAAAACCAATAGAAACATGTTGTTGTGGAAACTGTATCTTAAAGGGGTGACATACCAGTTGCAGGTAATAGGATACAATAGCAATAATGCACATAGGAGCAAGGTGAGCAGAGAGTGTAAGAAGCAGAGAGAATAGCAGCAGTATAAAAATAGCAGCAGCAATGTGGAAGTAACAGCAGCAAAAGACCCAATGTAGCCAAACAAATAGATCCCAATAGTGTAAACTAATCAACCCCAGTTACTCAATCTTGGTTGTTAGCCGATTGAGTGTTCAAAGAAGAGAAGGAGAGAGTATAGTAATAGCAGAGAAATAGAGAATTCAAAGAGTTTTAGATTGTAAGAGCAGTGTATGTTGGTTGTCAAAGAGAAAGGTGAGGAGTATTTATAGCACTGAAAGGAGTAAACCAATAAGGTATCAATCCAGATTTAAGGAAATGATATCAATCATAATTAAATAAGTATAGGGACTCTCCTTTAATTAAGGAATCATAGTCAAACGGTAATAAGTAGTCATTTTTAAAAGGAAAAGAATCACAAAGTATGGCATGGTCACATAAGGAAAAAAAAATAGTATAAGGTATACAATGCAGACTAGGTACATGAGACTTTAACAAGGGAAATATGTCAAGCAAACAAGTAGACATACTTGTACACATATATAAGGAAAAGTACCATTTTAATTCTGGAAAATGATTTTCGAGATTGAAAACCTAGGAAATCAATTATTAATTGGGAAATGTATCCCACTGATTGAGGAAAATCAATACCAAACTGTAAAGAGAATACAAAATCACAATTTTAAAGCCAGTAATCACAGCCTTAAAGAGATTGTAAGTTTTGGTATAAAATCACCATATAAACAACCAAAAACACCACAAGAGAAGAACAACAGCATGGTATGGGAATGAAACATTAGCATCAAAAAATCAAAGTAAAGGTCATGGAGCTCATAGAAGAAACCAGAAGAAACATGCAAATAGGCAAATACAGATACAAACATGTAGGGTTAGGATTTTTTTCCAGATTTTAACAAAATACTTTGGGAGTAGTACTGAGAGCCACGGATTAGTGCTAAAATCAGAAAAGCAAAGTATATTCGAAGGGGGTTAAGAAACCCTAGAAGTTACAGTATGAAACGCAGGTTAACAAGGCAAACAAACGAACAAGTGAAATAAACAAGCACAAACGAATACATAGCACTCAGAAAGATAGAAGAAACGATTTTTGAAGAAGAGGTCAGAAACCCTAATTTGAAAGAGTGGTAATCATCCAAAAAATTTTGAACTAACCGGAAACACTAAATAAAAAAATAGAAAACAAGAGTCATTTTAAAAGAGTAGAGATTAAAGAGGAAAATTATGGTTTTCAAACAAATTAGGAAAAAAAAAGAACCTGGCTGTTAAACTCGTATACAACGCCATAGAAGGCATCATCATACAAAGACCACTGGAGAAAAGCCGGAAACAGACCCAAATAGAGCTTCAGTGACGTCTTTCATGGCGGAAGCTGTAGGCTTCAAACTTGAGGGAGGAAACCACGATATAAGGACTCCATGACTGCTGGAAGTCGAGAAAAGTGAGGGAGGAGTGATCCGAAGAGGCGATGGTCATCATCGGAGAAGATGAAGAGAACCAGAAGGTTCTAGAGAGACGAAGGGTTAGAGAGTGTTTGGGAGTGAAAGGGGATACAAGGGCGGCGAAATTAGAAAAGTGAGTTAGGGTAAAGGGGCTAAGGGTTTAATTATGGCAAGGTTAATAGTGGGTCGTTGATCAAAATGATCAACGGTCGCAATTTAAAACGGGGATCCGGGTGGGCTGGCCCAAATAGGTTTGCGTCGGGTTATTTTGTAATTGGGTCGTGATTTGGGAGGTGAATTGGGTTGTAATGTGGCCAAGATTGAAAGATTAAAGGGCTATAAATTAAATGCCCAATTTTCCCCTAATTAATTTTGTAAAAAATAGTAAACAATTTTATAAAAATCTAATAAAAAGACTGAGATAATACGTTTAGAAATTAATTAAAAATATTAGAAACGATTTTGTACTTGAAATACTTATTAAATTGAGAAATATACTAAAATTGAAATTTAATGCAATTTTAGTTTAAAAATACCTAATGACTTTGTAAAAATTCTATAAAAATTACATAAGTTATATTTTTATATAGATGAGAGAAGAAAATAAATTATTTATTGAAATAACAAGATTTGATACTAAATATTGAATTTTCTAGTACAAATTAAGTTGTAAATTGATTTTAAATACTTGAAAAAATATAGGAAAAAATACCAAACTTTTGTGGATATTTATGTATGCATTCACAAGCTATTTTGAGAATATTTTGGGTACAAAAGTACATAGGAAAAAATTAGGTATCAACATGTATAATGATAATTGCATGCATGGTGCTCATAAATTACTATATGTCGCCTCAATTACAAGCAAGTTGGGATCAATAATGTGAATTCTCAAGAACCATGTCGCACCATATAAGTTCTATATTTATTATCATGATGATTCGTCATAAATTCACTAGTTTTCAGCTAATTATAAAGCTACCTTAAGTCTTAACCCGTCTTTCTTATCTGAGCTTGAAACTGACAATATGAACAAGCTCATACAAGCAGAATTTTGAAAATTTTCTTTTCATATGTGTAAATATTATTTTATTTTTTAATTTTTTTGTATGTATACTTTACCTCATCGACGCTTGAAACTAATATAGTAAATATAAATTTTGAACTAAGTTAAGAACTATTAGAGTCCATCAGTTGAAAATTAAATAATGACAATAAACCAAGACTGTTGACACAATATTATAAGTAGGTGAATGTCAGCATATATTTATGTTGTCTCTAGAAAACAGGCAGAGTTTGAAAGTCATTTCCTTACATCAACTTCTTGCCAGGCTTGCTGAGATTGTTCATATTCAATTGAATCACAAAATGAATGAAACAAATAGAAAAACTTTTTGGTTAATAAATGTTTGCTTCTCCCTTTGATTTTCTCAAGGAATTTTTTGGTATCCAAGGTTTAAAAGTAAATATTGGGGAGTCACAGAAGGTCAACGAAACTGTTTTACTCAAAAGATTCGTACACCTCGTAAGTTAAAAAATAATTAAATAAAGTATTTGGTAAATTATAATCAAGTATAATGTGTGCTAGATGGGATTATTTAGTCAAAAATATGATAGGTCTGAAAATATACAAGTTATAGAAGGCTCGAGTATCAGAGAGAAGGATAGAGAGATAGTTTGCTTGATAACAGTAGAGAGAGAGTAGAGGCATGATATTATTCAGAATAAAAGCACTTCCCCATTACAAAGGTGAAGGCCCCGGTTATATATTAGGAGACTATCCTCGAATAATCAAAAGAATAGTACAAAAGTAGGTGGCTTCCTTGTACGAAAGAAGTCAGGCCTTAAACGGCGTTGTCCTTCTACCTAGTGGACTGGGAAGTCCTTACTTTGGTCGTCCTTGCCTGGGGAGATGCAATATGAGGACGGCATTGTCACGAAGAACGTGTCTGCTTAGAACGGAAGGAGGCGAAGCGGATATTACCCCATACAGTTAGTCCCTCCGTCCATTGAAGACGTGCTCGATGGATGTCTTCAATAGACGGATATGTATGCTCGTATGGCGATGTAAAGCCATTGATGATTGTCTCCTTATTAGAGCGACGTCACCTGATCACATGCATCATCATTACTTTTACTCCCGAGGCGGCTCAGATCCTGACGTGACTTCTGGGTTTCCCGTGCAAGCTTTTTGAAGGATGTCGCTTCGATTCCCATGTACCTCACTCCTATAAACAACGGAGCGGTTAAAAAACGATTCATCATTCGAATATTTAAAGGCCATCTTCCTCTTTCCCTCATTTCATTTTCCAGCGATCACTACTTTTCTTAAGAATTACCATTTCTACGTGTCGATCTTTTACACTACTTATAACACTCTTCTTTGTAAACTCAAGCATGGTGAAACGATCTCAAGGCAGCAAGAAGTCCAAAAATAATTCCCTTTCTAGGGTTTCGCCTCCCTCTGACGGTGAGGCGGAGGTGGTTGGAGAGGTTCTAGTTCCTCTATCGGTGGCAAATGTTCTTCCGAAGAACATGAGCAAAAGGAATGATTTTAGTCATGAAAGCTCGCCCGCACCTTGGGAATGTAGCGAACTGACGCTCTCTCACTTGGATGCCCTCAGGATGGAATATGGGTTTCCAGATCATGTCAATATAGTTCCTGCAGGAGAGGACTATGCCAACGAGCACATGCCCGGGTTCTACACGTTTTATGAGTATGCGTTCCGGAATGGCTACAGTTCCCGCTCAATCCTTTAGCATAGGAACTTTGCCGCTTCTTTATGGTGTGCCTGGCCCAACTCACCATTTACACGTTGAAAGTGTGTAGGATACTTACCACACATGCGGAGAAGGCCGGGTGTGTGGTCACGATATACAACCTCCTGCAAATATTCAATGCGAGTTACTTGAGGGGTTCGATGCTGCATGTGACGCGCCGCGGCAAGAAAAGCTTCGTAGTACATTCTGATGATAAGGCCAACTGTGGCTAGTGGAAGAAATATTTCTACGCCCGGACGGAGCATCTGGTGGTTAACCCCGAAGGGTTTCCGGAGGTGTAGAACAAGGAGTGTAAGTATCCCTTTGCGCTTTCTTCGGTGTTCTCATTATTACAGTCTGACCTCTCACAATTTCTTATCTGCAGTTTGCAGTAGCAACTCATATGCCTGTACTCGTATCTTTCCTGTGCAGATGACATTAGGTCGTGGGTGGAGAGGATGATTCCGCATGTAGAGGAGTGTCATACCCAGGCTCAATTCTATAGCATGCACGGCCTGACCGGTAACGATCTTCCTTTGTTCTTTTCCTTTTTCCTTGTTTTGATTCGAGAGTTCTCTCACTTGACGTATCTTTTCTGTGATAGGCGAGGCGCCTCAACGAAGGTCAAGAGGAGGAGAATTGATGCCGGCCCGTCTAGGGCGGAGCCGAGCTCTGAGGAGGAAGATGTGCCTCCGGGGGGTTTGCCTAAAAGTAGTTCCCTCTCAGCCCCTCAGCAGGAAGGTACACCGGGAGCGGCATCTGATACTGCGGTCAAAATAACTGCGGAAGTGGCGTTGGAGGAGGTTCTGGTAGTGGCTCCTGAGATCATACCCGTGGGGGGACTGAGGTCGCATACGACAATGAGGTGCTTTCTTTGGAGTCGCCTTCGCAACCGGTGGAGGCGGCTCCTGAAAATGAGGAGCCCCTTGAAAGTAGGATGTGCCGGTTGATCACAAGCAAATGAGTAGCTATTGAGGAAGAGAGGGTGAAATTTCCTCATCGCGAGTCGGGGGACTCCTTTTAGAAATGGAAATATTTGAGGTGGGCGGCGTTCCAGTTGATTTTGAGTGGTTTTCCTTCCATTGTTTCCAACTAAAATGCACTTTTTTGACAACTACTGTTGAGATTTCGTAGGACCCTTCCCAATTTGTGCCCAATTTTCCTTCACTTGGGTCTTTGGAGGCCAATGTCTTGGCTTTGAGGACGCAGTTTCCTACTTTGAGCGGCCTTACTTTCGGCCTCTTGTTATAGTACCTTTCGACTTGTTGTTTTTGGGCTACCATTCTGATGTGGGCCATTTCTCTTCTTTCCTCAGTTTTGTCAACGTCTTGGAGCCTATTTGCGTCGATTTTCGCTCCACTAGAGTGTGAATATCTCAGGTTTGGATCGCCGACTTCGACGGGTATGACCGCATCGGTTCCGTAAGCCAATGAATATGGAGTTTCCCCTGTGTTGGATTTGGGTGTGGTCCTGTGTGCCCACAATACTTTGGGTACCAGTTCGGGCCATAGCCCTTTGGCGTCCTCAAGCTTCTTCTTCAGTATGTTTTGTATTGTTTTGTTGGAGGATTCTACTTGGCCATTGGCAGCGGGGTGGTATTGCGTGGAGAGTATCCTCTTGATGCGCCATTTTTCGAAGAATTCGGTCGTTTTTTGACCGATAAACTGTCGTCCGTTATCACAGCTAATTTTTTTGGGAATGCCGAAGCGGCATATAATGTTCTTCCATATGAAGGCGATGACCTCATGTTCGCGTATTAGTGCATACGCACCTGCTTCCACCCACTTAGAGAAATAGTCAGTTAAAACAAGCAAAAATCGTAAATTTCCCCATCCTGCGGGTAGAGGGCCGACGATGTCTATTCCACATTTGATGAAGAGCCAAGGAGAGGCGACTGAGTTTAGGGGCTCCCCTGGCTAGTGTATCATTGGGGAATATTTCTAGCATTGCTCACATCGGCGAACGTATTTTGCCGCCTCTTTCTTCATGGTGGGCCGGTAGTAGCTGGCACATATGACGCACCGTACGAGGGTGCGGTTACCTGTGTGGGCACCGCAGTGACCCTCATGTACCTCTTCTAGTACTAGCCTCATTTGGTGCGGGCCTAGGCATTTGGCCAGGGGTCCGCCAAACGTTCTCTTGTAGAGGTCGTTGTTGATTAGGAAGTATCGAGTGGCTTGCACGCGGAGTTTCTTTACCTCTTTCTTGTCGTGCGGCAATTTTCTATCCTACAAGTAGGACACGAACTCGTTGCGCCAGTCCCAGGTAAGACTTAAAGAAGATACCTCATTGTGGTCGACGGCTGAATGAAGGAGGGTGACCACGCTTTCCTTATTGATGTTTTTGGTAGTCGCGGATAATTTTGTCAGGTTGTCTACTTAGATGTTTTGTGCCCTTGGGATTTTTTCGAAGCGACATTCATCAAAGGCGGCCATTAACCTGCGAATTTTCGTCTGATACTTTTGTAGCCTTTGTTCTTTAATCTGGTAAGTCCCAGTGACCTGGTTTACCACGAGTTGTGAATCGCAATGGAGAAGGATCGGTCGGGCTCCGTATTTGGTGGCTAATTTCATACCTGCAATAACGGCATCATACTCGGCCTCGTTGTTAGTCATTTCGGGACATCGTATGGACTTGAGAATTGTTTCGCCCGCGGGGACCTCGAGGTCCCAGTCCCGATCCCGATGCATTAGCAGCTCCATTAGTGTGGAGGACCCATAGGTCGTTACTGGGGGAGACGTGTCAGGCCTCGAGTTCTGCCTTCACCAGGATTTCTACGCTGAAGCCGGCTATGAAGTCGGCTAGGACTAGAGATTTGATAGTGTTATGTGGAAGGTACGAGATCTCGTGTTCGATGAGCTCGATGGAAAACCTTGCAAGACGGCCCGATAGTTAAGGCTTGTGTAATACGCTCATCAGTGGGAAGGTCGTTACCACTATTATGAGGTGGATTGAAAATAAGGTCGTAGCTTTCGAAAAGCTACTACTAGTGCTAGCTCCAGTTTCTCAAGGTATGGGTACCGAGTTTCGGCGTCCACTAGTGTTTTGCTAATGTAATAGATGGGAGATTGCATACATTTGTTCTCGCATACCAGGACGACGCTGACGGCGACCTCAAACACGGCTAGATATACCATAAGTGGTTCACCTGGGCTTGATTTGGCTAATAGGGGTAGCGAGGATAAGTATGCCTTCAGATTTTTTTAGGGCTTCAATGCATTCTTCGTTCCACTGAAGTCCCTGATCTTTTTTCTATACACTAAATAACTTATGGCACCTGTTGGAGGATCATGAGATGAACCTGGATAGGGCGGCTATCCGACCCGTCAGCTTCTATACATGTTTTTGCAACTTAGAACTTCTAGGATTGTGTCTATTGCTTTGATCTGATCTGTATCGACTTCGATACCCCTTTGCTACATGAGGAATCCCAAGACGTTTCCCGAGGCCATACCGAAGGCGCATTTCTCGGGATTCAGTTTCATCCTGTAACTTTTCAATATTTTGAAGGCCTCATTTACATGGTTGAGGTGGTCTTCTTTTCTGGATGACTTTACTAGCATGTCGTCGATGTAGACTTCCATTGTTTTGCCAAGTTGCTCCTTGAACATCTCGGTCACCAGCCTTTGGTATGTAGCTCCCGCATCTTTTATCCCAAAGGGCATCACTTTGTAGAAGTATAACCCTCGGTGAGTGATGAAGGTCGTCTTCTCCTGATCTTCTTCGTCCATCATGATTTGATTGTAGCCGGAATATGCGTCTAGGAAGCTCAATAGTTCGTGTCCAGCCGTTGCGTCTATCAGTTGGTCAATGTGGGGCAGTGGAAACAAATCTTTTGTGCATGCTTTGTTCAGGTAGGTGAAATCCACGCACATCCGCCACTTCCCATTTTTCTTCTTGACCATGACGACGTTGGCGACCCACTCAGGGTACTTGGATTCCCTGATGGAACCATTTGCCAGTAGTTTGTATACTTCTTCACTCACAGCTTTGTTGATGGCGGCATTGAATTTCCTCCTCATTTTCCTCACGGGCGGGTGTAGCAGATCAACATTCAATTTGTGGGTAGCGATTCCCTGTGGTATCCATGGCATATCTGAATGGGAAAAAGCAAACAAGTCTACATGGTTAGATAAAAATTCACGATACTTACTTGGGTTCATCAGGTCATGCCCGATGTAGGCTTTCTTCGTGAGGTCGTCGTGGACTAGATGCACGGGATCGAGGTCCTCAGCCGTGGCTTTGCTGGATTCTATGATATCTAGATCATTGATGGCATCCTCTGCTGGGTGAACCTTAGTCCCCGACAGAGTTAATTGCTATGCTTATGCTCTCGCTCCTTGGAGTTGTTTGGTATGGATATATTCTTGAGCTTTTTTGTAGCATTCTTGGGTTGTGTCGGGTTTACCCGGTATGCTGAACACCCCCCATAGGGTAGGAAATTTTATCACCTGATAAAAGCTGGAGGGGACTGCTCTCATGGCATGTATCCATGGTCATCCAATGATGGTGTTGTACGCTGTTTCCCGGTTCATCACGTTGAAAGTGGTTTCCATCGTGACTCCTCCCGCCAGGACGAGCAATGTTATTTCTCCGGAGGTTCTTTCCACTGCATTGTTAAAACCAGTCAGCGTTATGCAGCGCGGTATTATCTTATCCTCGAGTCCCATATGTCAATGTTTCGCCGAACTTCTTCAGCAACACGGACGGTACCTATTCTTTTTTCAAATCTTTGCTGTAACGTAATGGATTAGATGATCCTCGGGGTCTGTAGTCCCGTCGTTTACCCTCAAATATGGAGGCATCTTGAAATTCTTTGGGATGGAGTATGCAGCCTCCTCTGTGCAGGGCTTCTCTACAAACCTTCCCACGTCGCGCTTCGGCAGCAGTTTAGGAGTGCCCGGGATCTTGTCTACCCTTTCTTGATGTTCTTTCAGTTGGTCACGGAGCGATTTGTTTTCGTGCTCCATTTCCTCCATCTTTTTTAGGATGGCTGCGAGCACTCCATTGCTGGTTTAAGTGTTGGTGATCATATTGTTGGCTCGTGCGATCTCGGGTTCATCTTCGGCTGCAGTGAGATCCATTGTTGGCGTGCGTCTTATGCCACACTGTGGTAACTTTTCGACTAGGTCACTCAAAGTGCTTGCGAGCCACCATTTTAGTAGTTCCTTGATTTTTGGGGGTGCTTCCTTAGAAGTGGAAGCAGAAGCCCCTCTTTCTTGGGGATGCGTCAGATCTCTGAGTAGAGGAGGTGGGGTTCCTCCACTCATCGTGGTTCTGGGGTTGTGTTCATGATATTATCTTTACCTACCTCGTTGAGTGAATCCATCAGGTTGACTCCAACCTCGTCTATCACTTTCTTTTTTGCACAGTTGTTAGCTATTTTTGCTCGTGCGATATAGGATATGGTTGTCAGCGGTTTTTTCTAGGCACAAACTATAACTTTGATTCTCGAAATCCCCATAGACGGCGCCAAATTGTTTTACTCAAAAAATTTGTAAACCTCATAAGCTAAGAAACGATCAAAAAAAAGTATTTGGGTAAATCCTAATCAAGTATAATGTGTGCTAGATGGGTTTATTTAGCCAAAAATGTGATAGGTCTGAAAATATACAAGTTATAGAAGGCTCGAGTAACAGAGAGAATGATAGGGAGATAGTTTGCTTGATAACAGTAAAGAGATGATATTATTCAGAATAAAAGCACTTGCCCATTACAAAGGTGAATGCCTCCTTTATATATTAGGATACCTTCCTTGAAATAATCAAAAGAAAAGTACAAAAATAGGTGGCTTCCTTGTACGAAGAAAGCTAGGCCTTAAACGACGTCGTCCTTCTACCTAGTGGTCTGGGACGTCCTTACTTTGGTCGTCCTTGCTTGAGGCGAGGCAATCTGAGGACGACATTGTCACAAAGAATGTATCTACTTAGACGGGAACGGGACGAAGCGGAGTTTACCCCAAACAGGAACCTTGCATGTCTGGTCCATAACTACAAGTCTACGTGGGATACATTGAGGTAGTTTGCTTGCTTGTTTGATAATTAATCTTAATATAACTTCTCGCGTAAAATAATATTATTATTTGGTTGGTCCCATACGTATTAAGTTATGCTGCTTAAAATATGGAATAAGAATATATATGTTAAGTTGTTAACAATACTAATGAAACCATTTGATGAAAAAACTCTTTTAAAATACATAATTCATGTATTGCAATTTACTAATCACATTCACTACATAATACTTCCATATAATACTCCTTCGGTCCATAATAAGTAATTTTTGATATCTTTTTGTGGTTCAAAATAAGTAATATTTTCAGATTTCGAGTATAAATTAATTATTTTTTTCCTACATTGCCCTTAAAGTAAATAATTCTGGAGCATATGTTAGAAGTGTTTATGTGAAGAGATAGTAAAGGTTGATACTATCAATTTTATTGCTAACTAATATTAAAAAATTGTTATGAAATAATATAAAGACAAGAACAATAATGCAAGAACAAGAGCAATAGAGAGAATAGAGAGAGAGGAGTATTCTCATTGATACTTAGAGATTGTTATGGGGTGGTTTACAATGGTAGAAGACCCCTTTATTTATAGGGAGGGGGATGATTTAGCTACCAAGATTAGAACTCTAGAATCTCTCTAATTATAGACATTCACCTTAAATAGAAGTGTATTTATAACACTCCCCCTTGAATGTCTATTCAATGATGTGCCTCGTTAAAACCTTAAAACCAACCCAATGGGAAAAATTAAAGAAAGGAAAAAGAGTACACATGTTTGAATATGCGCCTATTGGTTGCCTCGTTAAAAACCTCGCAAGGAAAACCCATTTGGGACAAAACCTTGTAAGGGAAAAAGAGTGCAACGCGCATTAACTCCCCCTAATAAGAACATCAATTTATATCCTTGAACATTTGCATTCCAATCTTGTGCATCATCTTCAAAACGATCTTTGGTAGACGTTTGACAAATCAACCATATTGACTTGAATAAATATTCCGCACTTTGAAATCATCATTCTTGATAGATATGAACATCTTCATATAATGTCGTGGAGTAACTCTTCAATATCTCCATAGATGCATTCTCAATGCCATCATGCTTATAGTTATAGCAAGATACATATGTACACAAATTGTACTAAGGATGTGGTACTTCAGGACCAAGAATTGCATATGCTTCAAGCAACTTAAATCTTTCAAGTTAAGTCATATAAGCCATATAATAGACTTTAGATGCATATCAAGTTTTCCATGTCATGCTTGACAAATAAGATATCGAAAACTGATTATGCATACCTTTGACTTTATACTTTCAAGCATTTGAACTATAGGTTCAAAACTACATGTCTTTCATATGGAATCAATTCTTCTTGAATTGTATCTCTTCCATTTAGTTACTTTCTTTGGGTCAGCAAATGCGTATAGCATGCTTTGCAATATGTTGCAATTGAATTATCCCTTTTATGAACTTCAGGTTCATATCATGATATTCGGGGATATACATATACAAATGATAATTCATCCCATGTAACCTTTTCTCAAGTGTTTATCATGTCTCCCCCTCATGTTAGAAAAGCTAACTTGTTTCCTCAACTTTGAGAGTTCATCTTTGTGCATTATGGTGTTAATGAAAATATACACCGCACATCAATAATAATAAGATGAAATTATTTGGTTCCTGACCTTGAACCACTTGTGAGGGGAGAATATAATATACTCTCGTATACAACGTATATCAAACTGATATATATAACTTTGTTCTCATAAGAAACAGTTTAGCTATTAAGTGGAAGCACTCAATAATTATCTTGCTAAACCAACTTTGATATAAACCAACTTATCAAGATGAACTATCTTGAGTAGAAAATCTGGAAATTATGCTCGAAGTTAGATTACTGAGCAATTTACCTCGCAAGCACCGGTCAGGCTGCGGGTTAATAACAATTGCGCATGTAACCATATCATAGATGCATCATATGTGGTATACATGGCAGGTGAATGGGCCCATATTCACCTTTGATATTTCCAAAATTTATGGGCTTCAACCCGAACTCTTTAGTTGGTCAGTTCATTAATGAGAACAAGTGATACAAGAGAATTCGTAAAGAACTTTCTAGTTCTTTGATATTCACCTGTGTGAATTTGCACATCATACTTAAAATGAGATGGCTAATACGAATGCTAACTGAACAAATTATCAATATTGGTAAACTTCAAATTTACACCATGACATGTGCACTTATCAATAAACTTCAGATTTATTATGACATGGGTTTTTATACCAATAGATATCCACTTTATTGTGGCATTCTTTCTTTTGTGTAGTCATATTTCCAAAATACTTTGGCGTACAATAGGTACGTGACCAACGATCATTCATGCCATATATCATCTCAAACCTCCTTCTAGGGGTGAGTGTGGTATCATCTCAAACCTCCTTCTAGGGGTGAGTGTGGTATCATCTCAAACCTCCTTCTAGGGGTGAGTGTGGTATATTTAATACCAATTTCATGTTCATATTCTTCAAATAATGAATATGTATTCGTGAATCAGATGTTGTCACATTCACTTCGGGGATATGTGATTTTGTTATCCTTTTCAAATCTATAAATGCGTCAGGCATTTGATTTGTTACTCTTTGCAAATGGATAATCTTTTGTGCCTCTTTCACAAATAGAGGTATGTGGATCAAGATGAGATAATGATGCATTTTTCCACAAAATTTCCCGTTTGGTTTCACCAACTTCTCCCCCTAATTTTGGGAAAAGTGTCTCATCAAACTGACAGTCTGCAAATCGTGCAGTGAACAAATCTCCTGTCAATGTTTCGAGGTAGCGAATAATGGAGGGCGATTCAACCTCAACATATATTCCTAACCTTCTTTGCAGACCCATTTTGGTGCGGGATGGCGGTGCTACAGGCACATATACTGCGCATCCAAAGATTCTTAAATGGGATATATTGGGTCCATGACCCAAAACCAATTGCAACATGGAATATTTGTGTTAATTCGTCAGTCAGAGACGAACTAGCATTGCAGTATGCAAAATGGCGTGTCCCCAAACCGAAGTGGGCAGCCGACGAACTAGTATTGCTGCATGCAAAATGGCGTGAACCCAAACCGAAATGGGCAGCCGACGAACTAACATTGCTGCATGCAAAATGGCGTGAACCCAAATCGAAATTGGGCAGCCTCGTTTTCATGAAGAATTCAAGATTATTCTCATCTATTGTCTCAATATGATATCCATTTTGAATGATATCTTTAAAACTCAACAAGTTCCTTTTAGACTTGGAGGAGAACATTGCGATTGATATCATTAAAACTCAACAAGTTCTTCTTAGACTTGGAGGAGAATATTGCATTCTCTAAGATAAACGTCGTGCCGTTGGGCAGAGTTACAGTTGCTCTTCCGGAGCCTTCAATCAATTTACTTCCCATGGTTTGACATATAAAAGAAAATATACGAACATGAGAATAAACAACTTCAATCCGTTTGTGTCACATTTAAATAATATTTTCAAAATCTGCTGCGGTCAGTTGACAAACTAAATCAGATAGTCGATTATATGAATTACTATGCAGCTTGAAAATTTCAGTTTAAGCATTTTCATAAAACAATCGATTTTTAAACACACACAATCGATTGTTGAACATTGACAATCGATTGTTAAACACACACAATCGGTTATTTGCTATTTTTGAAAAACTTCAGATCACACTATCTTAAGACAATCGATTGTTAAACATAGACAATCGATTGTTGACTGTTTTTGAAAAATTCCAGATCACTGTTTTAAGACAATCGATTGTTAAGCATAGACAATCGATTGTGGATGATTTTTGAAAAATTCCAGATTACACTTTCTAACGACAATCGATTGTTAGGCATAGACAATCGATTGTGGATGATTTTTGAAAAATTCTAGATTACACTGTTTTAAAGACAATCGATTGTTAAACATAGACAATCGATTGTTGACTGTTTTTGAAAAATTCCAGAACACACTGTTTTAAAGACAATCGATTGTTAATCATAGACAATCGATTGTTGACTGTTTTTGTAAAATTCCAGATCACACTGTTTTAAAGACAATCGATTGTTGATCATTGACAATCGATTGTTTTGTAGTTTCTATGCGAAATATGAGATAACCGGCTAGTTTTTCAGGTTAGTCGATTACCTCTACTGGAAAGTAAAAATATTATTGATATTTGAGCATATTGATACATTCTAAAGAACTAATACTAACTTTATATCATGAACTAACTAATACGAGCTAATACTAATGGCTATTAGTTTATTCATTCACTAATACGAACAAGTAAAATAAAATCAAATAGCTCCATCTTCTTTCATCACGGATCCATCACCGATTAGGTGGTCTATCTTCCTCTCGGGTTGCTCAAAGAAGTCTGCCACATCCAAGTGGGTGATGTCAAAGTTGTCGTCAGAGACAAAATTCGTTTCAGGGCATTTACTCTTTCGAGATGCTTGAGAAAGGTCAACCAAATGTCATGGTATACGGCAAGCCTTTGACCAGTGCCCGTTTCCACCGCAACGATAATATATAGTTTATAAACTATTTGCTTTTGGATTCTTATCGTATCGTGCTTGTGGCAGAGTGACCAACTTCAGGTTGTCATATCTCTTCTTTAAGCCATCTCACAAGATAGGTGGATCTTTGACTGTGATATATTCAATTTTCGAACCTTCATCAAGGTGATGGCGCAAGAAAATCAAGGCCTTAGCATAGTTTCAAACCTTCATCAAGGTGATGGCGCAAGAAAATCAAGGCCTTAGCACAGTTTCAAACCTTCATCAAGGTGATGGCGCAAGAAAATCAAGGCCTTAGCATAGTTCTGGGTGGATGCATTATTTCTGTCTTTAATGGCGTCTCCAAGACCCATAGCATCTAAGTGGATTTCAGCATCCAACACCCATGTCATATAGTTCTTGCCCGAAATTTCAAGGGCAACGAACTTTCTTTTCATAATGTCAGACATAAAATAAATTTACATCAAGAGCGTGTTTATACTTACGGGCTCTATTACAATTATCACATTCACTTCAGGGAATTGATCATAATCATGTGCTTTACACAATCTCATGTCAAATATTACTTTCATAAAGTGAAAGATTATTTTGAGAATCTTTATTATTCTCATTATCACAATAATGACGATTATAATTTCGTCTATTGCCACGTCCTCATCCATTGATACCTTTACGGTAATAATTTTGTCTTCTTTCAGACTTATCACATACTGCTACCACATTCTCTAAAGGGAATGGAGCAAATTCAATTGGACGGAATTCTTTGCCACGTCCACATTCATTGATACCTTCATGGTAATAATTTTGTCTTCTTTCAGACTTATCATATACTGCTTCCACATTCTCTAAAGGGAATGGAGCAAATTCAATGGGACGGATTTTTAATTCTTTGCCCACAATCATACATGAATTTAATCATGGCAGGACATAGAGATTTAACTACTTCATGTGGTTATAATTTCTTACACACTCCATTAGAGTTATAATCAAACTTTGTTGTCTATGTTTGTATATAAAATCAAATTATAGAATTCCAAGAATTTGAAAGAGAAAAGTAAAATACTTACCTTAATTTTCTCAAGAAGATTCTTGAGACGGTAGAGTCTCGTGCCTTTTAGAATCACGAACACGGAACCGAGGTCGAAATCTCGAATTTCTGTTTCCAATCTTTCTTTCACGTTTTCTATTCCTGTTTTCTGTTTCTTTCTTCTCCTTTGTTTTCAATTTTTTTTTCTCTTCCTCTTCAACGTTTTCTTTTCCGTTTTGCTTCTTCGTTCTTTTCTCTTTTCGTTCCTTTGTTTTCTTTTGTTTTTCGTTTCTTTCTTCTTTTGCTTCTTCTTCTTTCTTTTCAACGTTCTGTTCTTCATTCTTTCTTTGAAGCAAAACCTTAGACAAACAAAAGTTAAGACAACCGAAAATTTCAATTGGTTAGAGACTCGTGCTGATAACGTGTTATGAAATAATATAAAGACAAGAACAATAATGCAAGAACAAGAGCAGTAGAGAGAATAGAGAGAGAGGAGTATTCTCATTGATACTTAGAGATTGTTATGGGGTGGTTTACAATGGTAGAAGACCCCTTTATTTATAGGGAGGGGGATGATTTAGCTACCAAGATTAGAACTCTAGAATCTCTCTAATTATAGACATTCACCTTAAATAGAAGTGTATTTATAACAAAAATAAATTTTTTAATATGTGTGAAAACAATCAAATAAACACTCATTTTAAATCGAAAAGAGTAATAATTACGTTATAATTAACGTATAACTAGTATGTGCGAACCAAATTAAATCACCCATAATGATATTACTGATATGACACCAAAACAAATAAAGAAGCATAATAATTGTTTGTACAACATTACCTAGACATAGACAAAAGAGTTGTTAGTATATTACAAATACACAGCAAAGGTCAAATTGGAATCACCTTTTTCTACATCAGCGGTAGATATGATAAGAATTCAACTAAAGGTCAAAATTTGAGAATTCTTTTTTCTTTCTCTTTTTTTTTCTTGGTAAAAGAAGATGATCATGGAATGGGTCCCTTTGTTATGCTGTATTTTTGACCTTTACAGCTGTAAGCAAAAAAGAGGTATGTGGAATTGGGAAATTAATGCAAAGAGAAGAGAAGGCTTGTTTTTACTTTTACTTTTATAGTGTGGAGAGATTTTGCATTGCTTTATTTATGAAACAATAACAAGTAAAAGACAGTAGAAAAAAAAAAACAGACCAAGTCAAAAAACTGGTGGTTCGAGCAAGGCCAAAATCATCAAAATTTAGATTATTTTTTTCTTTTCTAATTTTTTTTGTTTGGGGTGGGGTGGGGTGGGGGTGGGGGGGGGGGAGTAATCACTTATCGTATTATTCAACAATTATTGGTGGGGGACTCGACACTCATCTCATTGCATATTTCAAAAGTTTGGGGCGATTTAAGGACTAGAGTTTTTTCCCTCCCAATAAATCACAGAATTTTCCGAATGCAAATATGGATATAGGAAGATGATTGGTACATAGCGGAGTTTTAGATAAAAACGTATTTGTTTTTATTTTAAATTTTTAGTTTTTTACCAATCTCTTATAATTGTCATTAGGGGTGTACATAACGGGTTGGTTCGAATTTCGCAATTATCAAACTAAATCAATTGTGTCGGGTTATTAAATCTAACGAACAAACCAAATCAATAAAACTTGGGGTTTTCACTCTTGGATTTTCTCGAATTTTCGGGTAATTCAGATTTTATATGGTAAAATCTTCCTAGAACAATACATATAAATTGTGCTCAAAATATTTTTTATGTCCTAATAAGATATATAAAGTATTTTCCTAGAAAATAATACAAAATAAGAGATATGTCATGGAATCATCCTAAATATTCAACAATAAAGACAATAAAATTATGTAATATTAATATAGCTAATTAAAAAGTAATAATAAAAATAAACATAATCTAAAAGTACTAAGTCATGCTAAAATAAGTAGACTAATAAGGGAGCACTAATTACATGACTAAACGCTAAAGAAAAATAAAAATAGGTTATGCATTTTTATCTATAGTATTGCAAAATAAAAAATAGATATTTAATACATTCTCGTTCGTAATATTGAATTGAATGTATTTTGTTAGCATTAGTGTTGATGTGATTTTGATTTGGCCTTTTGTTAGTACTATTTAATTTACTAATATTAATGGCTATAAAATTCATTCAAAAGTTCTAAGTTAAACCTTGAAATAATAACTCAAAAGATAAAATTATGAAATCTTTTAAGAAATATTTATAAAGTACATCACAATAAGTATATTTATACATAAAATATATTTAATATTAATATATATATATATATATATATATATATATATATATATATATATATAATATCGGGTTGGTTTGGTTTCGGTTTGACTTTCTTTAGTTAAAATCAAACCAAACCAATTACGGTCGGTTTTTTTCAAAACCAAACCAAATCATAGTTGGATTTTTTTCTCGATTTGACTCAAATTATCAAATTGATGTGATTTGCCGGTTTCTTTTGTACACCCCTAATTGTGATATTTACACGAGGATAGCAGTAAAGTGTAGGGGTGTACATAGGTCGGGTTGGTTAAGATTTTACAATTACCAAACCAAACTAATTGTGTCAGGTTATTAAATTTAAATACCAAACGAAACCAATAAATTCGAGTTTTTCAATATCGGTTTTTCTCGGGTTTTCGGGTTATTCGGGCTTTTTTCGAATTTTTTCCCGGTAAAATCTTCGTAGAACAAAACATATAACGTATGTTTAAAATATTTCTTTAATCCTAGTAAGATATAACTATATAAAGTATTTTTCAAGAAAATAATACAAAATATGAGATGTGTCATGACATTATCCTAAAATATTCAACAATAAAGACAATAAAATTATGTAATATAAATATTGCTAAATTAAAAAGTCATAATAAAATAAACATAATCTAAATGTACTAAGTCATGCTAAAATAAGTAGATTAATAAAGAAGTATTAATTACATTACTACAAGCTAAAGCAAAATAAAAATAGGTTATACATTTTTATCTAAATTATTGCAAAACAAAAATAGATATCCAATACTTTCCCGTTCATAATATTGAATTGAATGTCTTTAGCATTAATATTGATTGTTAGCATTATTTAATTTACTAATATTAATAGATATAAAACTTATTAAGCATTCAAAAGTTCTAAGTCCAACCTTGAAATAATACCTTAAAAGATAAAATTATGAAATTCTTTAAGAAATATTTATAAATTACATTACAATAAGTATATTTATATACTAAATATATCTAAAAAATTTATATATTTAATGTCGGGTTGGTTTGGTTTCAGTTTGACTTTCTTTAGTTAAAACCAAATCAAACCAATTATGGTTTTTTTTCAACACCAAACCGTAGTCGGATTTTTTTTCTCGGTTTGACTCGGATTATCGGGTTGATGCGGTTTGTCGGTTTCGTTTGTATACCCCTCGTGAAGTGATATAAGAGACAAGTACTTTTAAATAAAACGCTCAAGAAACGAGTAGCGTAATTTGGTGACAAAGTCGACCATTTATGGACAGTGGCGGAGCCACATGCACTCAAGGGGTGTTCTTTGTCGGAAAATTATACTGTTTAGTTTTGTAATTTTAAAAAAAAAAAAATATATATATATATATATATATATATATATATATATATATATATATATATATATTATATAATGATACTCCTTAACTTCGTGGTGAGATTATTTCTTTGTATTTTGATCTTCACTTAATGAAAATTTTAACTTCGCCACTGATTATAGATGGACAATTATAGACTATGACAGAACACAAGGGAAATCGACATTGATAAACAGACACTAATACATATTGAAAAACTGGACGTGAAAAATATGGGGCTAACAAAGACATCCTAATAATTCCTTTTTATAGTAAAGCAAACAATTTGCTCAGACAACTTCAAATTATATTAACCCCTTTGAATTGCCTGATCTTAGTTATTTGTAGGAGAATCCACTGCACCTCGATCAGACCTGTAACCAAGTTATAAGTCTGGAAGAGTAGGTTTAGTCCATTATATATATGATCAAATTGAAGCATTTAAAGAAATAAGTTATTAATTGACACTAATATAGTAATATGGCATCACATTTCCTTAAAATAATACATGGGTCATGTATTTATATTACTTGTTTATATCGCATCTATATCTATATCTCTTCTGTGTAAGTAGCTACTACTATTTATATAAGAAGCTAGAGCGCTTACTTCCTACTGTAATAAGTTTCCTCTATGCCGCCGTTATGCATTTTGTTACGGTATGTTTTTACATTAATTATGTTAATGTGACTTAGGTTTTAGTTGATGGTTTTTGGCCAATATTATCCCTTATCTTTTATGATAGGTTTATTTTAATTCCTCAAATATAATTCTGAGCATATTTAGTTCCTTAAGTATGATAAAGTGGAACACATTTAGTCTCACTGATACAATATGTTCGAAAACTAAGCACTACCTCGTGTTACTCATGTGACACTGTAAGAAGAAGATCAACAATAAAACAAAAAAGTCATTCTCATTTCGGGTTGGTTTCGTCACTCATCTTCTTTTTAATTTACTTATCAAAAATATTTTATAAATCAATATCCATTAATAGTACAAAGCTGATAAATTTAAGATTTTAATGTTGAAACATTTACTTTTAAAAATTCCGGTTGAGTTTTCCGAAAAGAAAAGTTAAAATTTGAAAAAAAAATAATATAGTTGTCGGGATCACTTCTAGGCATATTATTGAAGCAAACGAATAACCAGGTTGTATTATCACTCTTAGCTCGCGCCAAAAATTATTTACATCCGTTAGCCGAAAAAGTATATAAAATTTATAAATTAACATGCAAAATGTGTGTGTGTATATACACACACATATTATACATTTTTTAGCTATTATTTTTATAACTGTTATACAGTACCTTTTTCTCATTAAAAACTGACACAAAAGGGGATTTTTGCAGGGTCAAAATTTTAGAAGACATTATCTAAAAATGAGGAATTAAAGTGATAAGTCGTGTTATTCAATAAAAGGAAAGGAAACGTTTTGTTTCATAACAGAAGACTTGCTTCATGCATCAGAGCTGGGTAACATCGTTAATTAGTTTTGTAACATATTGTGGCGGTGAGATTAAATGTGCTCCACTTTAACATACTTAAGGAACTAAATATGCTTAGGGTTAGATTTGAGAAATCAAAATAAATTTACCCTTAAAAATAAGGGACAATATTGATAAAAAACTACTCTTTTACAACAACAACTACCCAGTATAGTCCCACAAAGTGGGGTATGGAGAGGGTAATATGTAGACGAGCCTTATCCCTACCCGAAAGGGCAGAGAGGCTGTTCCCAATCGACCCTCGGCTTAGTGAATGAAAGGAAAAACAAAAACAAACACAAAAACAAAAACAAAAGAGCATTAGTAACTCCATCAGAAATAGTGTAAATAATTATCTATGGATAGCCCTGCCAAGCCTCACCCAACCCCGGGTGAGGAGTACGAAAAACTCTAGGAGCCCCTATCCTACAACCATGATACTAGACCTCCAGACTTTCCTATCAAGGGTCATGTCCTCGGAAACCCGCATTCTAGCCATGTCATGCCTAATCACCTCTCCCCAATACCTCTTAGGCCTCCCTCTGCCTCGACGAACACCGACAATTGCCAGCCGCTCACAACTCCTCACCGGGGCATTAGTACTTCTCCTCCACACATGCCCGAACCACCTCAGCCTCGCTTCTCTCATCTTCTCATCCACCGGGGCACCCCCACCTTCTCTCGAATAACTTCATTCTTAATCTTATCTAACCTGGTGAGCCCGCACATCCACTTGAGCATTCTCATCTCCGCAACCTTCATTCTCTGAACATAAGAGTTCTTCACTGGCCAGCACTCCCCACATACAACATTGCAGGTCTAACCACAGCTCTATTAAATTTTCCCTTGAGTTTCAGTGGAACTTTCTTGTCATACAGGACAAAATAAACTACTCTTTTAGTTGATATATATTAAATTTTAACTTTATAGGTGTATTGAAAAAACTGAGTTTTTATTAATGGTGACATGACATGACAGGTGGACTGGTCAAACAGTCAAAGAGCAATAAATGATTAAAAGGCACGGAAGACAACATGCACGATGGGAGAAAAGAAAATAGACATGAGAGGGAATCTTAGACACGATTCTCGTATCTATCCATGTCATTCAATATCAACGGATAAAAAGGGCATTGAAGACACGAACCTGATGACAAAAAGTAGTCTACATTCATTATTAAATACATGATACGTTAGTTATTCAGTATTTAATAGAAATAATTATGTAACGTCCCATTAAATGCTCTTTATTACTTAGAATAATCCGTTACTCCTTGTCAACTATAAAAGGAGGAAATTTTATCATTTGTAGACACACAAAACTTTCTTGATATCATAGTGGAATACAACTTTCTTATTGTTTATTCTTATTCTTTGAAAGTTATATTTTGGTCTCATTGATTATCAGTAACCCGATTTCTTTTCTCTAAAATTCAAGCTTTGACCAAATTATATTTTTTGGTTAAACAAATTGGTTCCGTTACCGGGAAACTGATAATCCGTTCTTTCTAAATCAACATTCAACCTATTGTTATTATGTCGAACAACAACGACAACAACGACCAGGCAAATCTGAACCAACAAATTGATGATGAGGAACTGAATAACGCTAACCTTCAAGCTTCTCCGCGTGGATCTCGTGAAGGAACTCCAAACGATATGTCTGAACATGATGATGGAGGAGCTGAAGCAAGAGATGAACTGTTAAAGAAAATAAATGACTCACGAATTAACAAAACCTTGCGAGCCCTAGTTGATCAATTGCCTGCTGCACCAGCAACACCAAACAACAAAATGTTGGAAAACCCTCGCTCTGGTCTAGTTGATTCTGGCAATGGAGCAATTCCTAGTGACTCACAAAATGGAGAGCCAGGTAATATAGGTAATTCTCATCTTCTAAATTTGGTACTAACTTTGCAGAAACAACTCAAGGAGCAACAAACGTATCGAGCAAATCCCTGGAGTTCCACCTGTAATAAAAAGAGTATATGTGGATAAATACTCTCAGAAACTGTGGAAACCAAGTGCTGCTCCTTTACCAATACCAAAAAAATTCAAAATGCCTGATATCCCAAAATATGATGGTACAACGGACCCTCGTGATCACGTAACTGCATTTACAACGGGAGTGAAAGGCAACGATTTGACCAAGCAAGAAATTGAATCAGTGTTGGTTAAAAAGTTTGGAGAGACACTCACCAAGGGAGCATTAACCTGGTATTCTCTTTTACATGAAAATTCTATAAATTCTTGCTGAGCTTGCAGATTCTTTCATAAAAGCACAATCGGGAGCTCAAAGGGTGGAGAAGAGAATGGAGGATATCTTCAAAATCAAACAAGGGAACACTGAATTGCTCAAATATTTCGTTGATAGATTCCAACGTAAAAGAATGATTCTGCCCCGTGTACCGGATAATTGGGCCACAATAGCTTTTGCTAGAAATTTGAATGACAAAAGTTCAGAAGCCACGAGAAGACTTAAAGAAAGCATTCGTGAATTTCCCGCAACTACTTGGAATGATGTTTATAACAGGTACAGTATGAAGCTCATAATTGAAGAAGATACCGTATCTCAACCTCAACGAGAAGATAGAAGCAGATCCAGAAGGTCTGAAGCCGATAAAAGGTTAGGTAAGAACAGGTACGATTCATATATGGGACCTGCACGAAAAGACCCACGTTCTAGGTAAAACAATCAACATTATGATAAGAGGTCAAGAGAAAGGGGAAATATATCTTCATCTAGGTTCAAAGGTGAACGAAACAACCAAGAGTCACGGGATGATGATAGAAATTTAATGGCAATATTTGCTGGTCATAGTTTTAATGTAACTAATTCCGAGCTCGTAGCTGTTCTTAGGAGTACGGGAGATAAGGTACGGTGGCCAAAAGAGATGCGGTCGAATCCAAACAGACGGAACCCAGACCATTGGTGTGAATTTCACAACGACCATGGGCATAAAACTTCAGAATGCAGGTTTTTACAAAGTGAAGTGAATCATTTGTTGAAACAAGGTTACCTCATGGAGTTGTTCAGTGAAAAGGGAAAGCAAGCCTACATGAAAAATAGGCAGGAGCCAAAACAACCTTCACATGAAAGGATAGTAAATGTTATCAGTAGAGGAGATGATATTTATGAAGTAACATATACGGCTCCGAAAAAATTATCCAAAATGACGATCACACACGGCAAGCGAGTACGGAAATCCTTAGAACAGGAGAGAATAAGCTTCGACGATGCAGATACGGAAGGAGTGAATGCACCGCTTAACGATGCTCTGGTAATATCTTTAATTATATATGACACTAATGTAAAAAGAGTTTTGATTGATCCAGGTAGCTCTGTAAATATTATTCTACTAAGAGTACTGCGAGAAATGCAAGCTGAAGACAAGATGATACCAAAAGCGCATGCTTTGTCAGGCTTCGACAATTCAAGCGTTGTAACAAAAGGTGAGGTAACTCTGACAACTTATGTTGCGGGTGTTTTTAAAGAAACTAAGTTTCAGGTAGTGGATTTGGAAATAGCATACAATGTAATCATGGGGAGACCTTAGATCCATGATATGGATGTTGTTCCATCAACCTTACATCAAGTCATTAAATTTCCATCACCTTGGGGAATATGTCAAATTCGAGGGGATCAACAAATAGCCAAGAGTATCAATGCAATAACAGGTACGAGCGCCGCAAGCAAAGAGAAATAGCAATTATCGGAAACAATTGAAGGTATCAGCAACCAAACTTCAAATGAAACAACAGATTTAGATTCGAGGCCCGATGTAATTCAAAAACCTGAAGAAAACGAGAAAATCAAAACAACGATAGAAAAACTCAAAGCTGTGGTGTTATTTGAACAATGGCCGGAGAAAAAAGTTTATGTAGAAGCCAATCTGAATCCAGGCATGCGAGCTAAGTTAATTGGATTTTTAAAAGCTAAAATAGATTATTTTGCCTGGTCCCATGCTGATATGACAGGTATTCCACCGGATGTGATGACTCATAATCTTAACGAAGACCCATCTTTCACCCCAATTAAACAAAAGAAAAGAAAACAAGGAGCTTTCAAAAATCAAGTAATTCAAGATGAGGTCCAAAAGTTGTTGAAAATCGGGTCCATTCGTGAGGTAAAATATCCTGATTTGTTTGCTAACACGGTGGTCGTACCTAAAAAGAATTGTAAGTGGCGAGTTTGAGTAGATTATTCTGATCTAAAGAAAGCTTGCCCAAAAGATTCTTTTCCTTTACCCCATATAGATCAATGGATTGATGCAACTGAAGGTCATGAACTTTTAAGTTTTTTAGATGCATATTTGGGGTACAATCAAATTAAAATGGACCCCTGTGATGAAGAAAAGACTTCTTTCATCACAGACCGAGGGACTTACTGTTACAAAGTAATGCCATTCCTTCAAAAAAATGGTAGAGCAACCTATCAAAGGTTAGTTACCAAAATATTTCAAGAACATTTGGGAAAAACAATAGAGTTATATATAGACGACATGCTCGTCAAAACCCAGCATTCCCATGACCATATTCCTCATGTAACTATTACCTTTGAAATTTGATGAAAATTTAATATGAAACTCAATCCTGAAAAATGTGCATTTGGAGTTGCATCTGGTACATTTTTAGGTTTTCTTATCTCTAACCGTGGAATTGAAGTGAATCCTTCTCAAATTAAAGCAATTGAAGAAATACCTGATGTCCTAACTAGTAAAAAGGAAGTTCCGAGGTTAACATGAAGGATAGCGGCCTTATGGAGGTTTATTTCAAAATCATCAGAAAAATGCTTCAAATTTTTCTATGCGCTCAAAAAGCAAGACCATTTCGAGTGGAATGAAGATTGTAAACGAGCACTGAGGGACTTGAAAGTTTATTTATCAAATCCTCCTTTACTGGCTAAACCTAAAGAAGGTGAAAAGTTACTCATCTATCTAGCAGTATCAGAAGTAGCGGTAAGTTCCATTTTAGTACGAGAAGATCAAGGTAAGCAATCTCCGATTTATTATGTAAGTAAAACTTTATTAGATGCAGAGACAAGGTATCCACAACTAGAAAAATTAGCATTAGCTCTCATCATGGCATCAAGAAAACTACGACCTTATTTTCAGTGCCATCATATTGTTGTTGTTACTACTTTTCCTTTAAGAAATATATTGCATAATCATGAACTGTCACGAAGACCAACAAAATAGGCTATAGAACTAAGTGAGTACGAAATAATTTACCAGCCTCGAACTGCTATTAAATCTCAAGTACTCGCCAATTTCGTAGCTGATTTTAGTCAAAGCATACATCTAGAAGCAGTAAAAGAATTACAAGTTTTTAATGGAGCTAATCTGGGGACTTGGCTACTATTTACTGATGGTTCATCTAATGTAAAGGGGGCAGGTTTAGGAATTGTTCTTATACCACCTATGGTGAAACAATTAGACAAGCTATAAAATGTCACCCGGTAACTAATAATGAAGCAGAGTATGAAGCTGTGATTGCAGGTTTGGAGCTAGCATTAGAACTTGGTATCATGCAAATTGTAATCAAAAGTGATTCACAGCTCGTAGTCAATCAAATACTGGGGACTTATGTAGCTAGAGAGACTCGAATGCAAGAATATCTCGGAAAGGTACGAGAGTTAATAAGACAGTTCTAAACTTGGAAAGTGATGCAAATCCCAAGAGAAGAGAATTTTGAAGCAGGCGCCTTAGCCGACCTCGCATCTGCAGCAGATATAGAAAAATATGTGAATGCCTCAATTATACATTTGTTCCATCCTGTTCTTGACCCTGATAAAAATGAGGTAAATTTTAATCACTTAACTTGGGATTGGAGAAACGAAATCGTATCTTTTTTTGCAGCACGGAATTGTACTTGAAGACAAGGTGAAGGCTCATGCATTAAGAAAGAAAGTCGCTCGTTGCTGCTTGTATCAAGGAAACCTTTACCATAAAATGTTTGGTGGATCATTAGCCATGTGTCTCAGACCTTCTCAAACAGAATATGTGATGAGAGAAGTACATGAGGGGCATTGTGGAAATCACGCTGGAGGAAGATCACTTGTTAAAACATTGATTCGAGCGCGATATTACTGGCCTAAAATGGAAGAAGAGGCAATTTCTTTCATATCTAAATGTGGTAAATGTCAAAGGTATGCAAATAACATGCATAGACCAGCAGAGTTATTACATCCTGTCATAGCTAAATGGCCCTTCATGAAATGGGGAGTGGACATTAGGACCATTACCACAGGCAAAAGGTCAGGTAAAGTTTCTACTCGTACTTATTGATTATTTCACTAAATGGGTAGAAGCAGGAGCGTTTAAACAGGTAGGAGAGAAAGAAGTTAAGGATTTCATTTGGAGAAATATAATTTGCCGCTTTGGTGTTCCAAAGGAGATAGTGTGTGATAATGGACCACAATTTATAGGAGCTCAAATTACAGAATTTTTCAAAGTTGGAAAATCAAAAGAATTACATCGACACCGTATCATCCAGTAGGTAATGGGCAAGCAGAGTCTACAAACAAGGTAATTATCAACAACCTAAATAAAAGGTTACAAGAATCAAAAGACAATTGGCCTAAAGTATTATCGGCGGTATTATGGGCATATTGAACGACGGCGAAAACAAGTATAGGAGAAACACCTTTTTCAATGGTCTATGGTGCGGAAGCTTTGATACCAGTTGAGATAGGTGAACCTAGTACACGACCTGTTCAAACAAAGGAAAATTCGAACAATGAAGAGTTACGAGTAAATCTTGATTTACTTGAAGGGAGAAGAGAAGCTGCGTTGATAAGGATGGCGGCTCAAAAGCAAGTAATTGAGGGATATTACAATAGGAAAGCACGCCTCGGGTTTTTAAACTTGGGGACTTTGTGGTGGAAATGGTTTTTCAATCTACAAAGTTAGTTAATTCAGGAAAGCTAAGTCCAACATGGGAAGGACCTTACCGAATTCCTAAAATTGCGGGCAAAGGAGCATACGAGTTAGGGACAATGGAAGGCAAGGTTTTACCTTCACATTGGAATGTTGTTCATTTAAAGAGGTATTACTTCTAAGGAAAGTACCAACGGTCAGATATCGCCATGTTATAATTTTTTCTTTTGAATTATTAAAATTATATTAACGATTTTAGATGCTAGGCAAAAACCCTAACTCGTGCCAAATGATGAGTCACGGCCTGCACGGCAAATTGGAATACTATTAAATTTCTAGCCCAGGGTTACATTAATCTGATGGAAATACACACGAGTTAGGCAGTTTTTATCTACAATCGCACTTCCGAGTCCCATATATTTTTTTGTTTCAGGAAAAGGACCAAAAATTCGGAGCAACTACACAAGTGTTCGAGGCTTCATACTTCACCGCTCAAACACTTGGAGGACTGTACTATATACACACGAGTATGTGCAGAAATAGATACGAGAGAATAAAATTCAAGAATCAAGTTACGAGAATTCAAGTATCAATCTAAAAATTATAGTGTTCTTTCATTTTTAGAATAATAAATTCATTGCTTAAGCCCTTCCTAAATATGTAAAGGCAGGGATATGATTACGTATCAGAACAGGTTATGAAAAAATCTTGTATATTTTGTAAATCTGTTAAAAGAAAACAGTCGCGTGAAAGTTATAGATGTATTTCAATACATGTAATACTCAAGAAACTTATCAAAATTTGTAAATAATAACTTTCAGAAAGTTGTTTTATGTGAAACATGTATGTTCATATTTCTTTCATCGTATATTAATACCATTATGAAGTTGAGACGTCTTCTTCATTAAGTGTCAATAAATAAAGGGCCCTCTTTTATTTTTCCTCATGTTGGTAACACATGAGGAGAACTATGAAAGCATTTTCTGAAAAGCATAAAAAATGCTAACTTATTCTCTAAGTCCTAAAAAGAAAAATAGGCAAGACTAAGGTAAAATCATTCTGCAAAGATTAAATCAGTAAATAGACAAGGATAAGATGAAGAAGTATTATACAAACTTTTTAACATAAAAAGCTAAGGGAAAAACATAGCTATTACAATACATTTGTTTTTCTAAAACAGATGCCCCATTATAGAAACTGGGGACTTCATTAATTACATCATAAAGAACAAACAAAAGAGGTAAGGTTAAACATTCTCATTGTTCACTGAGGAGATTGGAACGGTAGAAGTCGTCGCCTCATTAGGCACGGTAGGAACTAAAGAAACAGCAATAGAGGAAGTCTCAACTGAAATTGAAGTATTAACATTTTCGGGAGAACCAGTAGAAACGGGGATTTCCATTCCTAAAGGTTGTGTTGTAGGCAAATTACCCTCCGTCACTGGAACTATAGTTTCAGTAACTTCATCTGTTGACTCTAAGTTCAAAGGCTCTTCAACCCCGGTAGTTTCCACTATTAGAGAATAGATGTCAATTACCTGGTCAGGAGAAGGAGTTTCAGTTGGTTCCTCATTCTTCTCAATCATGTCTAAAACTTTGGCTAACTCAGATTGCAAGTCGAACTTTTTCTGAGAAGCTTCCATTAAAGCATCACGACGAGATTTCAAGAAGGCCCAGTTAAACTCATAATTGAAATTCTCAACCAAGGAATTGTAATCCTTCTCCGGGTTTTCATAATCTCTTCCCCACGTAGCTAATGTGTTCTTCATTGTTTCATGCTCAGCTAAGTGGAAATCAAGGGAAGATTGAAAGTTGGCAGGAGAACTCTCCAACATACGAATCTATCGGAGGAAATCCGTAAATCATTCTGAGCACAAGACAAGTTCTCTGCTAATTCCTTTGCATATTCCTCTTTTTTCTCCAGAAGAGACTTGAACTCATTAACTTCATCATTAGCTCTAGATAAAAAGCCTTCCAAAATTTCTTTATCCTTTTTAAGTTGACCCCATGAAGTGTGAGCAACTCCTAACTCTGAAGATAAGCTACGGTTCTGTTGCTCCAAATGAGCTTTGTTTTCCTGTAACTCTTCTATAAGCCCTTGAGCACTCTCATATTGGTCCTTCCAATTTGCCGCTTCAAGCAATGCATCCTCAGCTATTTTTCTAGCTACGGAGATAGCCTTTGTGGACTTACGATCCTTTTTCTCCAATAATGAAATCTGCCCTATTAACTTAGTCCCAATGAGATTTGCCTACAATTATGAAACATGAAAGGACTCAAAATAAAAAATAAAAAAAAGAGGAAAAATATTTTTCAAGGTCAAGAAAATTACCTTTAAAGTTGAATGAACTATGTCATTCATCAAAGTGTAGCAACTGTGGCTTTGCATCTTATTCCTCTCAATATCTCCAATAAGAGGCTCGAGCCACGTATCTGCACCTCCAGATTTTCTCAAGAGGCTTTGAGTACCAGGAACTTCAAGAGTAACACTTCTCATAGCCACGCCTCTACTGCTAGAGCTAACCTTTACTTGAGGGTCAGATGAAGAGGGAAAAACAGAAGGGGGCGTAGTAGAAATAGTAAATACTATAGGGGCCGTTGAACTTGAAGTAGGAAGGGAATGAGAAGCTATAGAAACTGATTCAGGAACGGGAATGGAAGTATTTACAACTGGTGAAGGAAAGGAAGAAATTATTGTGATAAAATACTTACAATTGGCAAAGGAATGGAATGAGAAGGAAGGAATGAAGAAAGAGGAGCTTCATCAAAAACAGGTCCGAGCTCGCCACTCCAAAAACCACTATCCAACGAAGGTTGAGTTGGTACACTCGTGGCTTTTGGCATGGTCTCCTCATCCGATTGGATTAAAACAGGTTCGGTAGTGGAAGTAATTGTAGAAGAAGTGATTGCAGCAGAAGTACGAGCAGGAGAATCTTCAATTTCTTCATTCAAAACAACACGTCTCCTAGCTCTTGGCCTTGATACCAAAGAGATATTATCTTCTTCTTCATTTTCAGCTTCCATTACCAAAGCTTTTCTTTTGGCTAAAAGTGCTTTAGCCTTATCCAAACCAAGGGCAGAGTTGGTAGTTGTACGCATGGCTATAGCAACCTCTGCTGTCATTCCTTTTATTCCAAATCTTGATAAAAAGAAGGATTTGAGTTCATCATGAAAATTTAGTATACGTATCGAGAAAGTATACATGAAAAGAAATATGTACCGTGTGTTTTTACTATCCACCCGTGTAAGGAAGAGATAGATTTCCAAGTCCTATCTTCCTTAGGAGCAATTTTCAAAATTGAGTCTACCCAACCACGAAAATTGAGAACGGGTTCCACATCTCCTATGGTTGCTATAAAAAACAAAAAGGGGATAGATTCAAGGATAAAATCAAAACCACATAAAATAGGCACGGGAAAAGTAAAATAGAAACTTGCGAAATTCCACATCTCAGGGAAGGGAATATTGATTCTCCCAATAAATCCATTGTGCGAACACCAATGTAACGAAGGTACCACCCACGATCTTTATCGTCATCGGCGCTTACCGAAACTCTTTTACTCATCGTCGTTAAAGTAAAAACCCCATGGTGTAACAGACTAGGGTGGTATAAGTGGATGAGATGGGGGAAGGTGAAAGAAACTTTTGCCTTATTAGACAAAAATCTTAAACAAGTTATAGCCCTCCAAACTAAAGGTCCAATCTGGGCTAAGCAAATGTTAAAAAATATACAATGATAACTGGCTCTACAGCAAGCTTAAACCCCAAAGTGAAGGGGTAGGTATAAATATAGGAATACTCATTTCTGTAAGATGAAATTCTTTGGCTTATGGAAGCAATTGATAAACGAACGACGCCCTCTTTCCAGTTGCAATATTTCCTAAGAGTGGGGATATTAAGTTCATTTATAAGAGAGGGATAAGCATCGGTCTTTTCCAATTTTGCAAATTGTTATTGAATGGACGCTCTATCACTTGCTAAAGACAAATCATTTGGTATGATTTCTTCAACTGTGGGCTCTAGAGAAGGCTCTGAAATTTTTTTACCTTTTGAAGATGAAGTTTTAGAAGAGGAATCTTTAATTCCAGAACAAGTTGAGCCTCCACGTGTAGATCCCATACTTCGGAGTCTTCCTGCTCTGCCTCTTGAATGTCTCATAGGAGCAGGTGCATTAGGGAATTTATAAAGAAGTAAAACCTTTCTGGGGTTAGGGTTTGGAGATGCCATTGCAAGATAGTTTTGAAGAAAGTAAAAGCAAGAAAGGAAATTTGAGTGCTAGATGAAAGTTGATAAAGAAGAGGACAAAGAAAGTATGAATTAAATGTTTATATGGGAACAACCGTCAAAATTAAGGGAAGCAATGATGGAAAGCCTATTGTAAAGATAACCATCACTTTGTAAACAGAGGAAGTTGAACGGGCCTAGAAATATGGGAACAAAACTACAGATCTAACCAGAAGATGGCACGTGTACAGAGAATTAAATGAGAAAGACAGATGAGACGTCGATACTAACACAAGCATTAATTGTGACCAAAATTCTTTTTGAGGATCCAATTCCCAATTATTTAATGGATAAATAAATGAGAAGTGGGGGAACTATCTCTATTGGGAAAAATTGAGTTTTTATTAAAGGTGACGTGGCATGACACGTGGATTGGTCAAAGAACAATAAATGATTAAAAGGCACCGAAGATAACATGCACAGTGGGAGAAAAGAAAATAGACACGAGAAGGAATCTTAGATACGATTCTCGTATCTATCCAAGTCATTCAATATTAACGGATAAAAAGGGCATTGAAGACACGAACCTAATGACAAAAAGTAGTCTACATTCATTATTAAATACCTGATGCGTTAGTTATTCAGTATCTAATATCAATGATTATGTAATGTCCCATTAAATGCTCTTTATTACATAGAATAATCTGTTACTCCTTGTCAACTATAAAAGGAGGAAATTTTATCATTTGTAGACACACAGAACTTTCTTGATATCATAGTGGAATACAACTTTCTTATTGTTTATTCTTATTCTTTGAAAGCCAATTATATTTCGATCTCTTTAATTATCAGTAACCCGATTCTTCTCTCTAAAATTCAAGTTTTGACCAAATACATTTTTTGGTTAAGCAATAGACTTATAGTGCATCATCCCAGTTGCTACAAAGGGGAAAAAACGAAAGAACAAAAGAAAATGACCTTTTCCTCCTATCATGGATCATATATCATGATTCATGATATCTAGTAGCACGCACCATAGCACCATCTTCTCCCGGATCTTTACACACAAATTAAAGTTGATAATATATTACTAACCTTTGAGTCAGAGGCGGATGCAAGATTTGAACTCTATGGGTTCGATTCTGAAGGTTTTTTGTCAAGAACCTATTGTACTTTTAAATTATGGATTCAAACTTACTATTTATTATATATTTAATAATATTTTAAATATAAATTTATGCTCTGTGTTAAAAGTACCGGGTTGATCAGTTGAAACCGATGTTGCAACTCTACATCTGCCTCTGCTCAGAGCAAACAAGAGTGGCTCCGTCAAAAAAAATTCTAAATTAAGATCGAAGCTTCGTTTGAATTATACAATGCTTTATATTGGATATATATAGGAGTTGATACTGGTCTACTAAGCTTTAGTGTTAAAAGATTTTGATTTAGTTGCTTAAAATTTTTTATTGTTGCTAGTAACAGATTAATTCTGCTTAGTGACTAAGTACAGTAATATTTTTAAAACTTTCAAAGTTAAGTTACTGTAATTGCCTCACTCTTCGTTAATACAAATGCAACTTCACTGCATCAATCGCAAAAATAAGAATGTTTTGACTTTCAAGCTCAACACAAAGAATAGGTAGGATACTTGTTTGGCTAAAAAGTTATATAAATACTTATTAAGCTTAAAAACAATTGAAAATAATAAGGGTTATTCGGAATAGAGCGTAATATGAACTAGAGATATCGTATAGCTAAGATTTGAGATAATAGTGTAGATATCTTGAGATATAAGAACAATAGGACAGGTAACAATCTTTGCACAAGAGAGAGAGAGTTGTATATTCTGAATATCAAAATACACATGAGCCTTTACAAAGGGAAGGTCTCCTTTATATATTAAGGGACCTTCCTCTAAATAATCAAAGAAAAGTACAGTGGTTGGTGGTCTCAGTATACAGGAGAGTCAGAGCTTCAAACGACGTCGTCTTGAGTCATGTCACTCGGTCCGTCCACTTACTGGGGTCGACCTTACTCGAGTCGGTCTCAGTTAGGCCGGTCTCTACGTCAAGGACGTGCGTAGATAGCGTGAGAGCATAAGGAACCAAATTTGCCCAGAATAGATAGTACCTCTGTTTGTTGGGGACGTAGCCGAAAGACGTCTTCAACGAACGGACATACGTGCTCGACCTTTCTAGGAATTTGTTCGTACCCGTACATACTATGAAAAAGGGCGTGATAATATGCGAAGGTGTTACGCCGTTGACATATAACCAACTTTTAGGGCTCCTTTTAAGGATGACATCATCGATCACGTGCGTGACCATTATTTTTTCTCCCGAGGCGGTTCAGGACACGACGTGACGTTTTAGTCTCCTGCGCCGGTTTTCGAATCATGCCTTTTCGATTTCCGTGTGCCTTTCCTTATAAATAGATGAGAGGTTGAACCCAATTCAACTTTCAAACTTTTTCAGAGAGTATTTTCTCAATCTTATCATCGTCTTTTTTTGGTAATCTTCGATCTTCTTAGAATTTTTGTTCCCGGGAACCGAACCCTTTGTCCTTGAAGAGCCTTTCTTTCATAACCTTCATCATGGTTAAACGTCTCCATGATAGCGAAAAGACCAAGGGTGATGCCCTTTCTAGGGCTTCATCATCCTCAGACGACGGGGTAGGAGAAGCCGAGGAGGTCCTCGTTCCTCTATCAACGTCCAACATACTTCTGCATGACATGGTCACACGGAAGGATTTTAACAACAAATGTAAACTCCCTCCTTGGGAGTTTAGCGACCTTACGTCATCTCACTTGGTTGCTCTCAGGAAGTCGTACAATATTAATGACTATATTGAGATGGCTCTCGCTGGGACGGGCTACAGCAATGTGGACAGGCCTGGGTCTTGCACATTTTATCAGTATGCTTTTCGGATTGGGTATAGCCTCCTGCTCAATCCTCTGGTGGAGGAGCTTTGCCGTTGGTATGGGGCGTGTCCGGCCCAACTTACCCCGTACGCGCTGAAGGTGTGTAGGATTCTTACCACCTACGAGGCTAAGGCTGGGAAAGAGGTCTCCGTTCACCACCTCTTGCACATGTTCACCGTGAGCTTCATGAGAGGTACCATGCTACAGTTGGTACGTCGGGGTAAGAAGAGTTTTGTAGTGCAAGCCCACGACAAGGACAGTCGTAAATTTTTGAATAAATTTTGCTACGTTCGTACTGAGCATCTGGTGTCTAACCCCGAAGGGTTCCCAGAGGCATGGAACATAGCATGTAGCGTTTCTGTATGCAGTTTTTATGGCAATCTTATTTCTTCGGCTTAACCATCGTAGATTTCTTTTTACCTCTATGTAGTGATAGCTCACACTCCTTGATAGATTGATGACATTAGGTCGTAGGTGAGAACATTAACATCGTTTGTGGAGGAATGCCACACCTGGCATGAAATCCTCAAGCTCTATGGCCCGACAGGTAACGTCCTTGCTTGTTTTTTCCTTTCCGTTCTAGCTTGGAGACTCCCCTTAATTTTCCTTGCTCAACTCATACATGTTTTGGCAGGTGGGGGTGCTTCAAAGAAGGCGCAAAATAAGAAGAATACGAAGAAAATTATGGCCGGCCCTTCTAGGGCGGCGTCTGATTCTGACGAGGAGGATATGCTCCTCGTAGGTACGTATATGGGAAGTTCCTCTCCCCTTTCAAGGCAAGAGGACGCATCAGCGACGGATCCCGAGGCAATGCCTGAGGCGGTGCTTAGGGCCGTGTTTGAGATGACGCCCGAGGAGGCGCCGATGGCTGCGCCTAGGACCGTCCCCGAGTTTGCCCCCATAAGTGATGCCATCTAAGCCCGACTTGCATCCCACAGAGGAGAGCTTTGAAGAAAAAAAGTCGCTGGCAATGAAAAGACGCCGGATTCGTGCTGGCAAGGAAGTGGTTACACAGACAGAAAAGGTTAAGCCACCTAGTCTGAGTCCAGGCCGGTCTTCATGGCTGAAGCCATTCGCTCGGGGAAGTATGCTCTTAGAAGGGAGTCAGTTACTGACCTCCGCCAGGAACGTGCTCGGGATGGCAGCTTGCGAGCGGTTGTAGAGAGAGGGGGTGAATATGTGGATGTGGCAAGTCCGGAAATCGCCATCGAGGACGCGAGCGGAGAAGGCGGGTCCTTAGACCAAGTGGAGATGGTGGCTGGCCAGTCTTCCCGTCGCATTGTGATTCCCAGTCATCATAATTTGTTGGAAAATTGCGAGGAGGCGGCCACCAGTATGACACTTTTATGTACAGGAGCCGAGAGCGCGGCCCTGGCGGAGACCAGTGACAAGGATTTGGACTGAAGAGTGGCGGGTTCGGCCTTGCAGGTATGTCTTTTGACTTATTGATTTTTTTTGTATTTGTGGAGGGCGATTTTCCTTGCACTTACTTTTCAGCTTTTTCCAGACTCTTATTTTGGAGGCGGAGAGGGGTCAACGCCTGAAGAAGAAAGTGGCCTAGTATAATAAGTTGGCGCAGAAGTATAACAGGACGCGTTAGGCGCACCGAACCTTGGCCGATATGTATGAATAGGACCCTAACTTTAGGGTGATCCGTGAGAGCCTCGTGCAATAGGAGGCGCAGTTGAAGAAGAGAGTGGCAGAGCGGGAGAAAGTTGACGAGCAACTCATGGCCGCTATTGCTCGGGCTATGGAGATGGAGATCCCTATTCAATCTAAGGATGAAGAATTACAAATCAGCCGCGTAGTGGTAGAGGAGGCGGCGGAACTGCACACTCAGGTTGCTGCCTTAACGGCGGAACTTGAGGACAAGAGGGCCGAGGTTGAGGACCTCAAGCAGGCTCTTGCACATGCCGATGCGTCTCGTAGAGCACACGAGATATGGGTGTATGCGGAGGCTCGCCTGGTTGTACTTGTAGAATTTTTGTCGGCCGGGCGAGCATTCGAGGCGGAAGTTGAGAGCCAATGCTCGTTTGTTAGAGCTGCCTGTGAAGCGGCGGATTATAGTCCCGAATCACCGGCCCCGGAGGGGGTTAACTCTGTAGATGTTAACCGTTTGGATTACAGCTCTTGTATTTCCAAGGCGTGCCCTCCTAGGAATGAAGATGGGCCACATGAAAACCAGGCGGGGCAGGATAATCAGAGTGACGGAGGCCTTTGGGTTTTTTCTTTTGTAAATACCGGTTTTTGTATCATGGGTGTTGACCCTTTTGAAGATAAAGACATATGACCCTTGCCATAGTTAATCTTTTTCTGTTTTCTGGAACCTAGTTGTATTTTTTTTTTTTGCCGTAGTTGAAGCTAAGTGGGTCATTCGGTGGCAAACACTCTGAGCGCCTATGATTCGGCGGCCTTGGCCGTGTAGAAATGATGGCTTCGTAAATTTTGACAACCTTAGTTACATGAAAAGGGTGGACTTAGCCGTATAGAACGATGAATTTTAGCTATGTAAGATCTGACGGCCTTAATCCGTGTTAGACGGCGTCCTTAACCATGTAAGATTTAACGGTGTTAACCGTGTAAAAACGATGGCCTTAGCAATGTAAAATTCGACGGCCTTAGCCGTGTAGAAACGATGGCCTCAGCCATGTAAAATTTGACAGCCTTAATCTGCGTAACAACGATGGCTGTAGCCATGTAAAATTTGACGGCTAAGACATGTAAAAACGATGGCCTTAGCCATGTAAAATTCAACGGCCTTAGCCGTGTAAAAACGATGGCCTTAGCCATATAAAATTTGGCGGCCTTATCCGTATATAAATGATAGCCTTAGCCATGTAAATTCGATGACCTTAGCCGTGTAGAAACGATGGTCGTAGCCATGTAAAATTCGACGGCCTAAGCCGTGTAAAAACGATGGCCTTAGACATGTAAAGTTCGACGACCTTAGCCGTGTGAAAATGATGGCCTTGGCCATGTAAAATTCGATGGACTTAGCCGTGTAAAAATAATGGCCTTAGCCATGTAAAATTCATCGGCCTAAGACGTGTAAAATGACGGCCTTAGCCATGTAAAATTCGACGACCTTAGCCGTGTAGAAACAATGTCCTTAGCCATGTAAAATTTGGCGGCCTAAGCCATGTAAAAATGATGGCCTTAGCCTTTTTTTGCATTGGATATTGACAACGATGGCCTTAGCCATGTAAAATTCGACGGCCTTAGCCGTGTAAAAATGATGGCCTTAGTCATGTAAAATTTGAAGCCGTGTTAAAACAATGGCCTTAGCCTTTCGTGCATTAGAGATTGACAACGATGGCCTTAGCCATGTAAAATTCGACGGCCTTAGCCGTGTAAAAATGATGGCCTTAGCCTTTTCGTGCATTGGAGATGGCCTTAGCCTTTTCATACATTTGGAGATGGCCGTAGCCTTTTTATACATTTGGAGATGGACGTAGCCTTTTCATACATTTGGAGATGGACGTAGCCATTTCATACATTTGGAGATGGACGTAGTCTTTTCGTACATTTGGAGATGGACGTAGCATTTTCATACATTTGGAGATGGTCGAAGCCTTTACATACATTTGGAGATTGCCGTAGCCTTTTCATACATTTGGAGATGGCCGTAGCCTTTTGATACAATTGGAGATGGATCCAATCCAGTCCATGTATCATGTCGGGCTTGGAGAGTACACGGAGAGGCTGATATGATACACTTGTACTGCAAACATCTCCACGTGTTCCCTTTGCCGCCTCGTTAAAAACTTTCCGGAGAAAACCCAATTGGGACAAAACCCGGTAAGGGAAAAAGAGTACAACTTAGGGGACGCCTTTCAGAAGTGGAAATGTTTGAGGTGAGCGACGTTCCAGTTGTTCTGGAGCGTTTTTCCTTCCATTGTCTCTAGCTGGAATTCTCATTTACCGGCTACCGTTGATCTTATAGGGTCCTTCCCAGTTTGTGCCCAGTTTTCCTTCATTTGGGTCTTTGGAGGCCAACGTATTGGCTTTGAGGACGTATTCTCCTACTTTGAGTGGCCTTATTTTTGCCCTTTTGTTGTAATATCTTTCGACTTGTTATTTTTGGGATACCATCCTGATGTGGGCCATTTCCCTTCTTTTTCGGCTTCATCAAGATCTTGAAGTCTGTTGGTGTCATTATTTGTACCACTGGTGTGTGAATACCTTAGGCTGGGTTCACCTACTTCGACAGGTATGACCGCGACGGTTCTATAAACTAGTGAGTACAGGTTATTCCCGGTGCTGGACTTGGGTGTAGTTCTGTGTGCTCACAAGACTTCAGAAAGTAGTTCGGGCCATAGCCCCTTGGCATCTTCAAGCTTCTTTTTGAGAATGTTTAGAATTGCTTTGTTGGAGGACTCTGCTTGGCCGTTGGCAGCGGGGTGGTATCCGTGGATAGTATCTTTTTGATACGCCATTTCTCGAAGAACTCGGCCATTTTTTGACCGTTGAACTAACACCCGTTGTCGCAGCTAATTTCTTTGGGGATGCCGAAGCGACATATGATGTTCTTCCATATAAAGGCGATGACTTCTTGTTTGCGTATTTCCGCGTACGCACTTGCTTCCACCCAATTGGATAAATAGTCAGTTAAAACAAGTACAAATCGTACCTTTCATCGTCCTACGGGTAGTGGGCTGACTACATCCATTCCCCATTTGATGAATGGCCAGGGGGAAGTGACGGAATGGAAAGGTACTCCCTGTTGGTGTGTCATTGGGGCTAACTTTTGGCATTGTTCGCATCGGCGGACATATTCAGCTATCTCTTTTTTCATGGTGGGCCAGTAGTAGCCGGCACGTATGATGCATCGCACAAGGGTGCGGTTGCGAGTGTGAGCGCCGCAATGGCCTTCGTGCAATTCTTCGAGTACCGGCCTCGTTTGCTGCGGCCCTAGGAACTTGCTAGGGGGCACCGAACGTCCTTTTATAAAGGTCGTAGATCATGCTGTATCGGGCGGCCTGTACGCGAAGTTCTTCGCCTCCTTTTTATCGGGGGGTAGGTCCCGTCCTGCAGATAATATATGAATTGGTTGCGCCATTCCCAAATTAGACATAAAGAAAGTACCTCGGTGTGATCAATGGCCGAGTGGAGGAGCGTGTCCACACTTTCTTTGTTGATGTTTTTAGTGGTTGCAGCCAACTTTGCCAGGTCGTCCACTTCGATGCCCGTGCTCTCGGAATTTGTTCGAAGTGACATTTGTCAAATGTAGCCATCAGCTTGCGGATTTCTCTCTGATACTTTTGTAGCCTTTGCTCCTTGATTTGATAAGTCCCAATGACCTGGTTTACCACAAGTTGGGAGTCGCATTGGAGGAGGATTCGGCGAGCCCCATATCTGGTGGCTAGTTTCATGCCTGCAATAAGAGCCTCATACTCGGCCTCATTGTTAGTTATTTTCGGGCATCGTATGGACATGTGAATTGTTTCACACGTGGGGACCTCAAGAACGAGTCCCGGTCCTAATCTCGATGCATTCGCGGCACCATCCGTATAAAGGACTCATAGGTCGTTTTTGCAGGATGCACGTTGTGCCTCGAGTTTCGCCTTCGGCAGGACTTCCGCACTGAAGTCGGCTAGGACGTGTGACTTGATGGCGGTCCTTGAAAGGTATGTTGTATCATGCTTGCTGAGCTCAACAGTCCATCTGGCTAGCCGTCCTGAGAGTTCGGGCTTGTGTAAGACACTCCTTAAAGGGAATGTCGTTACTACCCTTATGGGGTGGCATTATAAATAGGGTCATAGCTTCCATGAAGCTACTACGAGTGCCAATGCCAGCCTTTCAAGGTGTGGGTATTGGGTTTCGGCGTCTACTAAAGTTTTGCTAATGTAATAAATCGGAGATTGCGTACCTCTATTTTTCGTGCACTAGGACGGTGGTGACCGCAACTTCCGATACAGCCAAGTACACCAACAACGAATTGCTTGGGTTGGCTTTGAATATTAGGGGCGGCGATGACAGATATGCCTTCAAACTCCTCAGGGCGTCGAGGCATTCTTCAATCCATTGTAGTCCCTGATCTTTATTCAATATACCGAAGAATTTGTGGCACCTGTCGGAGGAGCGTGAGATGAACCTGGAGAGGGCGGCTATTCGACCCGTCATGTTTTGCAGTTTCTTTTTGCTGCTTAGTATTTCTGGGATGGCTTCTATGGCCTTGATTTGGTCTGGGTTGACTTCGATGCCTCTTTGTGACACAAGAAAACCCAGGAACTTTCCTGAGGCTACGCCGAAGGCACATTTTTTGGGATTCAATTTCATACCGTATCTTCTTAATATTTCGAAGGCTTCTTTCAAGTGAACGAGGTGGTCCTCTTACATTGACGACTTCACTAGCATGTCGTCAATATAGACCTCCATCGTTTTTCCGAGTTGCTCTTTGAACATCGTAGTCACCAGCCTCTGGTATGTAGCCCCCGTATTCTTGAGCCCGAAGGGCATTACCTTGTAGGAGAATATTCCTTGGTGAGTAATGAAGGCTGTTTTCTCCTGATCTTCCTCAGCCATCATGATTTTATAATAGCCGGAGTACGCGTCCAGGAAGCTTAACAGCCCATGCCCTGTCGTTGTGTCATTAATTGATCGATGTAGGGTAATGGGAACAAATCATTTGGACATGCTTTGTTTAGGTCGGTGAAATCCACGCACATCCGCCATTTCCCATTTTTCTTTTTGACAATTACAATGTTGGCGACCCATTCCGGATACTTGTACTTCCTAATAGAACCATTCGCCAGCAGCTTGTCTACTTCTTCACTTACTGCTTTGTTGATGGCACCATTGAATTTTCTCCTTACCTTGCGCACGGGCGGGTGTAGAAGATCGACGTTCAGTTTGTGGGAGGCAATCTCTCATGGAATCCTTGGCATATCTGCATGGGAAAAAGCAAACAGGTATGCGTGGTTAGATAGAAATTCACAATACTTTCTTGGATTTGAAAGGTCGTGGCCTATATAAGCCTTCTTTGTGGAATCGGTCTTGCTCAGCTGGACGTGGTCGAGATCTTCGACTGTGGCCTCGTTATCCTCAACGTCGTCGGGACCTTTGATGGCGTCCTCTGTCGGGTGGACCTTAGTTCTCGACAGGGTCGATTGCTATTCCTCCGCAGTCGCTTCTTTGAGATGTTTGGTGTGCATGTAATCTTGAGCTATTCATAACACTCTTGGGCGGTGCGCGGCTTGCCCCATATGTTGTACACCCCCCATGGGGTATGGAATGTGATCACTTGATAGAAATTGGAGGGGACTTCCCTCATGGCATGTATCCGAGGACGTCCAATGATGGTGTTATGTCGTTTCTTTGTTAATTAAGTGGAAAGTGGTTTCCATCACAACGCCTCAAGCCAGAACGGGCAGCGTTACCTCCCCAGAGGTTCTTTCCACTACATTGTTAAAACCAGTTAGTGTTATACAGCGGGGACTTATCTTATCCTCGAGTCCCATTAGTGCAAGGACTCTTGGATGAATGATACATGCGCCGATGCCATCATCGACCATAATCCTTTTAACGTCAGTATCTGCTATGCGTAAAGTAATAACTAAAGCATCATAATGGGGGAAAAACAAACCGTCGGTATTAGACTTATCGAAGGTGATACTATCTTCGAAGTCGTCATACCGTTCGTGAGCGATGGTTCGCTTTAATTGTGAGTGGTGGTGAATTTTACATGGTTGATTGCTGAGTCATTGGAGTCCCCAATGATCATGTTAATGGTGTATGTTGGTGAGGCGGTCTTGGTGGGCCGTGAGGTTGTTCCCGCCCGCGTGCGAAGTTTAGTTTTCCTTTATCGCTGAGCAGTTCTTTCAAGAATTCTTGGTTCAACATCTGTACCACCTCCTGCCGAAGACCTATGCAGTCTTCGGTTCTGTGCCCCCGTTCCTGGTGGAACTCACATAGGGCGTTAGATTTTCTGGTGGCAGGGTCGGACTTCATCTTCGCTGGCCATTGCACTTTGTTGCCCAGCTTCTCCAGTGTGTACATTACTTCTGAAGGAGATACACAAAAGTTATGTGCAGATAGTAAATGAGGCATACCTCTGTCGTTCCTCAGTGGGGCGACGTGTCCTTTCAAGGCGTCCGCGTGCCTTGGAGGATGCGAGATCTGATGTACGGTTGGTTCCTCTTCCTGTTGAGGCGTGGGACTGGTTCCCGTCGTCCCTCGTTGCGTCGGTCTCTTCGGATTTCTGGGTTCACCATTATTAGCCACCGGGTCGAGCCAATATGGTCATCATCGTCTCCACGTAACTCGGCAAAGTAGGCATTGTGGATTTCTTCCCAGGTGGTGGGGGATATCTCATAAGACGGCTAAGCAATTTCCTGGTTTCCCGTGAGCCGTCCCTCCTGAGTCCGTTCTGAAAAGTTGTGACTGTCATGCCTTTTGACACTTTTGGTAGGCTCATTATGAACCTGTTGAACCTGGCTAAGAACTCTCTGAGCCCTTCTCCTGAGGCATGTCGGACAGCAAAGATGTTGTTGACCCGTGCTTCCACTTTCTTGGCTCCTGCGTAGGCGGTGATAAAATTATCTGCCATTTCCCCGACCGTGGAGATGCTTTTGGCCGGCAGCTGGGAGTACCACGTTAAGGGCCCTCCTGTGAGCGTTTTGCCAAACTTCTTCAGAAGCACGCATGGTACCTGCTCCTTTGATAGATCATTACCTTTGATTGTCGTGACATAGTGAATCAGATGGTCCTCAGGATCCGAGGTCCCGTCATATACCTTCACGTAGGGGGCATTTTGAAGGTTTTTGGGATGGGGTATGGTGCAACTCCTTCTATGTAGGTTTGTTCAATGAACCTCCCCACGTCTCGCTTTGGCAGCAGCTTAGGCGCACCCAGGATCTTGTCCACTCTTTCTTGGTGCTCCTTCATCTGGTCGCGAAGCGACCTATTTTCGTTTTTCATTTCATCCATCTTTTTTAGGATGGCTGTGAGTGTGCCCCCGTGGGCTTGAGCATCGAAGGTCACGTTGTTTGTTCGTGTGACCTCGAGTTCGTCTTCGGTTACAACATGGTCTATCGCTGGTGTGCATCTAGCGTTTTGGAGTGGCTTCTCAGCTAAGCTACTCAGAGCATTTGTCAACCACTCTTCCAGCAACCTCTTTACCTCTGGGGATGCTTCTTTAGTTGTAGATGTAGAAGCCTCTTTTTCTCATGGAATCACCAAATCTTCACAAGGGGAAGGTGGGTTTTCCACGTTCATCAGGGTACTAGGGTTTGCGTGTAGAGCATCCCCTTCAACAGCCTCGTTGAGAGGGCCCATGAGATCGGCTCTAACATCCACGATAGCTTTCATTCTTGCATTGTTTTCAGTCATTCTAGGTTGTAGAAAGTGGTTTTTGAAGGATCTCTAGAAGTAAACTACAACTTTGATTCACGAAATCCCCATAGACGGGCGCCAAATTGTTTGACTAAAAAGTTATATAAATACTTATTAAGCTCAAGAACAATCGAAAATAATAAGGGTTAATCAGAATCAAGCATAATATGAACTAGAGAATATCGTATAGCTAAGGTTGGAGATAATAGTGTAGATATCTTGAGATGTAAAGTAACAATCTTTGCACAAGAGAGAGAGAGAGTTGTGTATTCTCAATAGCAAAATACACATGAGTCTTTACAAAGGAAAAGTCCCCTTTATATATTAAGGGACCTTCCTCGAAATAATCAAAGAAAAGTATAGAGGTTGGTGGCTCAGTGTACGGGAGAGTCAGAGCTTCAAACGACGTAGTCTTGAGTCATGTCACTCGATCCATTCACTTACTGGGGTCGACCTTACTCGAGTCGACCTCAGTTAGACCTGTATCCACGTCAAGGACGTGCGTAGATAGCACGAGAATATAAGGAACCAAATTTGCCCAATACAATACTCAGCAAAGTGTATCCAATAATTAAAGGTCACGTAACTTTTGTGTCTGTCAGTTGCTTGAAATAGTAATTAAAAATGTATTATTTTATTTTTGTATTTAAAGAATAGACAACGCTCCTACGATTTTTTAACATTGTAAGTGGAAAAATTGTATATTAACTAGTTTGAATGTTAATAGCAATCGCGAAAATTCGAGAAAATACAAAAGAAATATATTAAACAAAAGGAAAATTGTTAGACGTGTTTTTCTAATGATTTTCACCACTTGACACGGATGCAATTGCTAAGTACGTTGGCTCACTAAAACAAGTCCGAACCGAAATAATAACTTTTTGGATTCAAAGTTCTTTTTTAATGTTAAAAAAAAATACATTTCTATCTATTTCGCAGTAATTTACTATAAATTTGGTTAAAACTTTTTCCGTCAACGTAATTCGCAGTAGAATACTGCGAATTATTAAAAAAAATTGTAATTCGCAGCATTTTACTGCGAATTCCAAAAAAAATTAATTTTTTTTAAAATTTTAAAAAAACATTTACCTAATTCGCAGTAAAATACTGCTAATTACAAAAAGAAAATTAATTTTTTAATTTATTATTTTTTTTAAAAAAATTATAGATCGTCAAAATTCAAAAATTCATAGATCGTCAAATTTATTTGGAATATTGAATATGTTCCCAATAAAGGGGTGGAAGATTGTTCCATTGGGAACTGACCCATTTTTCACACAAAGACATTTATCTCCCTACATGAGATAACCTCCTTCCTTTCTCTTTTTATGTTTAACAATTTTTTCTTTTTAAACTGTCAAAAAATACAATTTTTTTCCATTTAGAAAATTTTAAATAATAAAACAAAAAATTCTAAGACTTATTTTAAGTGATAAATTTAATACAACAATAATAACAAACCCAATATAATTTTTTATAAATATATATTTTCAATTTTAGTTTTTTCATCTTTCAGTTTACAGGTTTAAAATATATCTACCAGCATTTATGCTAGTAAATAATGTTAACCCATATTTATGCTGGTAAACATGTTTACTCGATATTTATGCTGGTAAACAATGTTACTCGATATTTATACTGGTAGATATATTTCAAACCTATAACTGAAAGATTAAAAAACTAAAACTGAAAATATATATATAAAAATATTATATTGGGTTTGTTATTATTGTTATATTAAATTTATCACTTAAATAAGTTTTAAAATATTTGTTTTATAATTTAAACATTTTTAATGAATTTTTTTTAATTTTTTGACAGTTTAAAAATAAAAAATTGTTAATCATAAAAAGAGAAAGGAATAAGGTAATCTCATGCAGGGAGAAAAATGTCTTTGTGTGAAAAGTGAGTCAGTTCCCAGTGACACAATCTTCCATCCATTTATTGGGAACATATTTAATATTCCCAATAAATTTGATGATATATAAACTTTTTTTATTTATTAAAAAAAATTAAAAATTAAAAAATTAAATTATTTTTATAATTCGCAGTATTTTATTGCGAATTAGGTAAAAAGGTAAAAAAATTTAATAATTTACAATAAATTACTGCGAAATAAGTAGAAATATAACTTTTTTTTAACGTTAAAAAAGAAGTTTGAGTCCAAAAAATTATTATTTCAATTTCGGACTCAAACTAAAAGTAACTGCTATTAATGTGTATAACACGTGAAAAAAAGGTAAGAGCAAACAAAAGAAAATTTTGTCAAAAGCATTCATTCCCTCTACTTGACATATCTATCAAAAAGAAAATTGCACGTTATTTTGTTGTTGTTGTTGTTGTTGTTGTTGTTATTATTATTATTATTATTATTATTATTATTATTATTATTATTATTATTATTATTATTATTATTATTATTATTATTATTATTATTATTATTATTATTATTATTATTATTATTATTATTATTATTATTATTATTATTATTATTATTATTATTATTATTATTATTATTATTATTATTATTATTATTATTATTATTATTATTATTATTATTATTATTATTATTATTATTATTATTATTATTATTATTATTATTATTATTATTATTATTATTATTATTATTATTATTATTATTATTATTATTATTATTATTATTATTATTATTATTATTATTATTATTATTATTATTATTATTATTATTATTATTATTATTATTATTATTATTATTATTATTATTATTATTATTATTATTATTATTATTATTATTATTATTATTATTATTATTATTATTATTATTATTATTATTATTATTATTATTATTATTATTATTATTATTATTATTATTATTATTATTATTATTATTATTATTATTATTATTATTATTATTATTATTATTATTATTATTATTATTATTATTATTATTATTATTATTATTATTATTATTATTATTATTATTATTATTATTATTATTATTATTATTATTATTATTATTATTATTATTACTGTATAGGCTAAAATTTAGTTCGTAACGCCCCCTCGACGAGTGGGCACATCCCTTACAATAAGGGCGACCCAAGTAAGGGCACGGCCCAAGTTGGTACAGAAGAAGCGACGTCGTTTAGTGCCTAACTTTTGTACTGAGTGGAGCGCCACCAACTTCCGTACTTTTTAATTATTTCGAGGAACGTCTCCTACTATATAAAGGAGACCTTCAAATTATAATAGAGATCATTATGATCCTAGGATAATACAACTTCTCTCTCTATCTCTGTCTTTTTCTTGGTTTTCTATTTATTGCTTCTCTCTTAAGCTAAGTCCCATTTTTCTTCACACTTTCAGATCTACAACAATCGTAAAACGATATTCATATCTGGGGCTCATTATATTTGATTACGATTTACCCTTATATACTTTCGATTGTTTTCAAGCTTATAAAGGACGAGTATAATTTTTGAGCTAAACAATTTGGCGCCGTTTGTGAGGATTTTGAGAATCAAAACCATAATTTGCACCTAGAAAACCATCGAAAACCCTTCTCTACAACACACAAACGAAAAATGGCTGACTATAACGCAAGAATGAAAGCGATAGCAGATGTTGCAACCAAATTCATCGGTCCTCTCAAAGAAGCCTGTGAAGAGGGGGTTTTGATTGCAACCTCTAGCACCAGCACAAGCGGAGAAATCCCACCTCCGCCACCCGAAGATCTAACGAACTTGTGCGAAAAAGGCGCTTCTACATCTGCAACTGAAGAACCATCCCCAGAGGTCAGGAAACTACTGGAAGAGTGGTTAATGAGTACTCTAAGCGGCCTGTTAAAAAGTCACCCCAAAAAAATGTCAGATGCATGCCAACATTAGCCTTTTTGCAGCAAAGGTGAACCCGAGATCATACGAGCAAACAATACGCTCATCGATACTCGGGCTAAAGGTGGCACGCACACACCCATCCTCAAGAAGATGGAGGAAATGGAAAATGAAAACAAGTCACTCCGTGACCAGATAAAGGAACACCAGGTGAGGGTGGAGAAGATCCCTGGTGCTCCCAAGCTGATGCCAAAGCGTGACGTGGGGAGGTTTGTTGAACAACCATACACGGAAGAGGCTACACCATATCACATCCCAAAAACCTTCTAAATGCCCCATTATTTAAGAGTGTACGATGGAACTACAGATCCCGAGGATCATCTGATCCACTACGTCGCGGCTGCAAAAGGCAATGACCTATCAAAAGAACAGGTACCGTCTGTGCTGCTGAAGAAGTTTGGCGAAACACTGACAGGAGGAGCACTAACCTGGTATTCCCAGCTACTGGCTAAGATCATTTCAACGTACGAGGAGATGGCGGACAAGTTTTTCACCGCCCATGTAGGAGCGACGAAAGCAGAAGCGAGAGTCAACAACATCTTCACCGTTCGGCAAACCCCAGGAGAAGGACTTAAAGACTTCTTAGCCAGATTTACCAGAGTAAGGATGAGCCAACCAAACGTGTCAAAAGGCATGATGGTCGCTGCTTTTCAGAACGGGTTAAGTAGGGATGGCTCGAGGGTGACCCAAAACTACTAAGTCATCTCATGAAGTACCCACCCACCACGTGGGAAGAGATTCACAACGCCTATTACGCTGCGGCAGGTGCAGATGAGGACGACCACAACGGGCCGACCCAGTGTTTAACAACAATACACCCAGAAATAAGGAGTGATCGATGCAACGATGGAAAACGGGAATAAGTCCCACGTCCCAATTGGGAGAGACACCAACCCTATATTAGATCCTCTCACCCACCGCCACCCAGGCACGCAGACGCACTACAGCGACATGTCGCCTCACTACGAAACGACAGAGGTATGCCCCCTTTATTATCTGCTCATAACTTTTGTGTGTCCCCTTTAGAGATAGCGTACGCACTTGAGAAGCTGGGAAACAAGGTGCAATGACCAGCAAAGAAAAAGTCAAACCCCGTCACTAGAAAATCAAACGCCCTGTGCGAACTCCACCAGGAACGAGGGCACAAAACTGAAGATTGTATAGACCTACGGCACGAGGTGGTCAGGATGTTGAACCAAGGGTTCCTGAGAGAGATACTCAGTGACAAAGGAAAAATCAACTTTTCACGAGGAAGGGAACAACCCCACGGGCCACCAAAGTCGCTTTCACCAACATGTATGATCAACATGATCATCGGAAATGGCGACGACTCGGTGATCAATCACGTCAAGTTCACCATTATGCACAAGCTGAAGTGAACTATCGCCCACGAATAGTATGACCACTTCGAATACAATATTACAAATACGAATGATAAAACAATTATGGTTGATGATGGTAGTGGCGCCTGTATCATCCACCCGAGGGTCCTCGTACTAATAGGACTAGAGGATAAGATAATATCGTGTTGCATAATACTAACTAGTTTCAATAATGCAGTAGAACGAACTACGGGGATATTTCGCTACCCGTCCTAGCAGGAGGGCTCACGCTGGTAACACCTTTCCACGTGATGAACGGGGAAATGACGTACAATGCCATCATCGGATGCCCTTGGATACACTCCATGAGAGCGGTCCCGTCAAACTTCTATTAAATGATAAAATTTCCTACCTTGAGGGGAGTATTCACAATCCGAGGAGAGCCTCGCATCGCTCAGGAATGCTATAAAATAGCTCAAGACTGCGCCCATACAAAATAGCTTAAAGGGGCGAGTGCAGATGCATAGCAATCAGCTATGTCGGGGACTAAGGTCCATCCAACAGAGAACGCCATTAAGGACCCAGATGTCATAGAGGCCAGCAAGGCTACAGTCGAAGACCTCGATCCAGTCCAACTAAACAACGACGATCCTTCAAGGAAAGCTTACATCGGGCACGGCCTCTCGAATCCAAGCAAGTATCGTGAATTTTTATCTAACCATGCAGACATGTTTGCTTTTTCCCATTCAGATATGCTAGGGATCCGGCGAGAAATTGCCACTCACAAATTGAACGTCGACCCATTACACCCGCCCGTGTGGAAAATAAGAAGAAAACATTCAACGCCACAATTAACGAAGAAGTCAGCGAGGAAGTGTACAAAGTTATGGCTAACGGCTCCATCAGGGAATCAAAGCACCCTCAATGGGTAATGATGTCATGGTTGAAAAGAAAAATGGGAAGAATGTGTGTAGACTTCACCTACTTGAACAAGGCGTGCCCAAAAGATTCCTTCCCACTGCCCCACATCGACCAACTGATAGACGCGACCGCAAGGCATGAGCTGCTAAGTTTCCTAGATGCATACTCTGGCTACAACCAAATCATGATGGCCGAGGAGGACTAGGAAAAAACAACTTTAATCACCCACTAGGGAACATATTTCAACAAGGTAATTTCCTTCGGGATAAAAAATGCATGAGCCACATACCAAAGGCTAGTCACCAGAATTTTCAAAGAGTAACTCGGTAAGGCCATGGAAGTCTATATCGACGATATGCTGATAAAATTGGCAAAGAAGGAAGACCATATCGGCTACCTAAAAAAGACCTCCGAGATACTGAGAAGGTACAAGATGAAGTTGAACCCCGAGAAATGCGCTTTCAGTGTGGCCTTAGGGAAATTCTTAGGGTTTCTCGTATCACAAAGAGGCATCAAGGTCAATCTAGACCAGATCAAGGCGATAGACGCAATACCTGAGGTGCTGAGTAGCAAGTAACAGGTACAGAAGCTAACGGGGCGTATAGCCGCCCTATCCAGATTCATCTGACAGTCATCCGACAAGTGCCATAAATTTTTCAACGTGCCAAAAAAAGACCAAGGGCTACAGTGGAACGAGGAATGCATCGAAGCCTTGAGAAAGTTGAAAGCGTACTTGTCTTTGCCGCCCTTGCTTGTCAAAGCAAGCCTAGGCAAACCCCTGCAGGTGTATCTGGCCATTTCTGAGGTCACTGTTAGCGTTGTCCTGGTTATCGAAAGCAAAGGTACACAATCCCCTATCTATTACATTAGCAATTACTTAGTGGACACCGAAACTCGATACCCACACCTCGAGAGGTTGGCACTGGAACTAGTAGTAGCTTCACGAAAGCTATGGCCCTATTTTCAGTGCCACCCCATAAAGTGGTAACGTACTTCCCATTAAGGAGCGTCTTACACAAGCCCGAATTCTCAGGCCGGCTCCCAAGATGGGCCATTGAGCTCAGCGAGCACGACATCTCGTATCTTCCAAGAAGCGCCATTAAGTCTCAAGTCCTGGCCGATTTTATAGACGACTTTAGCGCAGATATCCTTCCAAAAGAAGACCTTGAGGCACAACATGCCTCCACCAATAACAACCTATGGGTCCTCTACACTAATGGCGCCGCCAATGCATCAGGGTCTAGAGTGGGACTCGTCCTCGAGATCCCCATGGGCGAAACAATTCGTCAGTCCATATGATGCCCTGAAATGACTAAAAACAGGCCGAGTATGAGGTCGTTATTGTAGGTATGAAACTGGCCATCAAATATGGGACTCGCCGACTCATCCTTCACTGTGATTCCCAACTCATAGTAAACCAAGTCACTGGGACTTACCAGATCAAAGAACAAATATTGCAAAAATACCAGTCAGAAATCCGCAAGTTAATGGCTGAGTTCGACGAATGCCACTTTGAACAGATTCCAAGGGAATAAAATACTGAGGCACACGGTCCAGCGAAGTTGTCTACGCCACAAAAAACTTCAACAAAGAAAGTGTGGTCACCCCTCCTCCACTTCGTCATTGATCACACCAAGTTATTCTCTATAAAATTGACATTGGACTGGAGCAACCAGTTTGTATCCTATCTTCAGGATGGAACGCTGCCACCCGACAAAAAAGAGGCAAAGAAACTCTGCACGCAAGTTGTTCGATATTGCTTAATAAACAATGACCTCTACAAAAGAGAGTTTGGTCGACCCTTGGCCAAGTGCCTAGGGCCGCACCAAACGAGGCAGGTACTCGAAGAAGTGCACGAGGCCACTACGGTGCCCATGCAGTTAACCGCGCCCTCATGCGATGCATCATACGGTCCGGCTACTACTGGCCCACCATGAAGAAAGAGGCACCAGAATACGTTCGCCGATGCGAACAATGCAAAAAATACGCCCCCATGATACACCAACCAGGAGAGCCCTTCCATTCAGTTACCTCCCCATGGCCTTACATCAAATGGGGAATGGACATAGTCAGCCCCCTACCCGTAGGACGGGGAAAGGTACGATTTTTATTAGTTTCAACTGACTATTTCTCTAAGTGGGTAGAAGCAGGTGCGCACGCACAGTTACGCGAATAGGAGGTGATATCCTTCATATGGAAAAATACTATATGCCACTTCGGCATCCCCAAAGAAATCAGTTGTGACAACAGAAGATAGTTCATCGGTCAAAAAATGATCGAATTCTTCGAGAAATGGCGCATCAAGAGGATACTTTCCACGCCATATCACCCCGCCACTACGTCCAAGCGGAATCCTCCAACAAAACAATAATAAACATACTGAAGAAGAAGCTCGAGGACGCAAAAGGGCTATGGCCTGAGCTTCTACCCGAAGTGCTGTGGGCGCACAGGACCACACCCAAATTTAGCATGGGGAAAACACCGTACTCGCTAGTCTACAGAACCAACGTGGTCATATCCGTCGAGGTCGGTAAACCAAGCATAAGATATTCACGCACCAGTGGAACCGAAAACGGCACAAACAGGCTCCTAGACCTCGATAAAGCTGAGGAAAGGAGATAAATTGCCCATATAAGAATGGTGGCCCAAAAATAACAAGTCGAAAGATACTACAACAAGAGGGCCAAAATAAGACCACTCAAAGTGGGAGACTATGTCCTCAAAGCCAAGACATTGGCATCCAAAGACCCAAGTGAAGGAAAATTGGGCACCAACTGGGAAGGATACAAAATCACAGTAGTAGCTAGCAAAGGGGAATTCCAGTTGGAAACAATTGAAGGAAAAATGCTTTAAAACAACTGGAATGTTTCCCACCTCAACTATTTCCACTTCTGAAAGGCATATCCCGAGTCGTACTCTTTTTTCCCTTACCCGAGTTTTGTCCCAATTGGGTTTTCTCGGGGAGGTTTTTAACGAGGCGACAAAGGAAACGCTTGGAGATATTTGTAGCACAAGTTTACCATATCAGCCACTCCCTACGACCTCCAGGCCTACATGATAAAGGGACAGGACTAGCTTGATCTCTAATGTATGAAAGGCTACAGCCATCTCCAACGTATGAAAGTTTACGGCCATCTCCAATGTATGAAAGGCTACGGCCATCTCCAATGTATGAAAGGCTACGGCCATCTCCAATGTATGAAAGGCTACGGCCATCTCCAATGTATGAATGGATACGGCCATCTACAGAATATAAATGGCTAAGGCTATCTCCAGTGTATAAATGGCTAAGGCCATCACCGCCAATAGTCGATCTAGTTCGACTACGGCAAACAAACGACTCGACTAAGGCCATCATTTCCATTATGGCAAAGGCCATCGCCGCCAACGGTCTACCTAGATTCGACTACGGTAAGTAAATGACTCGACGAAAGTCAAAGTCGCCTACATGTCTAAGGCCATCGATTCTATCATGGCTAAGGCCATCGATTCTATTATGGCTAAGGCAATCAATTCTATTATTGCTACGACCATCGCCACCAACGTTCAACCTAGATTCGACAACGGTAAGTAAACTACTCGACGACAGTCGAAGTCGCCTATATGGCTAAGGCCATCGATTCTATCATGGCTAAGGCCATTGATTCTATTATTGCTAAGGCTATCGATTCTATTATGGCTAAGGCCATCAATTCTATTACGGCTAAGGCCATCGCCGCCAACGGTCGACCTAGATTCGACTACGGTAAGTAAAGAAGTCATCTATATGGCTAAGGCCATCAATTCTATTATGGCTAAGGCCATCACCACCAACGGTCGACCTAGATTCGACTATGGTAAGTAAACGACTCGATGACACTCAAAGTCGCCTACATGGCTAAGTCCATCGATTCTATCATGGTTAAGGCCATCGATTCTATTATGGCAAAGGTCATCGATTCCATTATGGATAAGTCCATCAATTCTATTATGGCTAAGGCCATCGCCGCCAACGGTTGACCTAGATTTGACTACGGTAAGTAAGCTACAGTATAAGTCGCCTACATGGCAAAGGCCATCGATTCGATTATGGCTAAGTCCATTGCCGCCAACAGTCGACCTAGATTCAACTACGGTAAGCAAATGACTCGACTAAAGTCCAAGTCGCCTTTATGGCTAAGGCCATCGACTCCATCATGACTAAGGTCATTTGTCTAAGTCCCACTAGGGCCATCAACGCTGATGGTCAATCCGTTTTGGCCACGACGAATGAGTCATTCGACGATAGTCAAAGCTGCTCATGCCGACCAAGCTTAATCTATTGTGAAACGCGTGAAAACAACGACCAAAAACGCAATAAAAGCTCCAAGGAACAAAAGATAAACAACAACAGCAAGAAGTCATATTTCATTATCTGGCCTTAGAAAAAGGCCCCATCTACACAAAAAATATATACATAAAAGTCTTAAGAGCCTTCACCACTCCGCTCATCACGACCTGCCTGGTCGCTGTCCGGTCTGTCTCCATCTCCAGGCTGATAAGCCTTAGAAATCCATGAACTGGAGTCCAAATGGTTGACGTCCTTAAAGTTACAGCCTTCCCTACCATGCGAGTCGTAGCTATAACCGGCCGCTTCACGGGCAACACGGGTTAAGTGTCGTTGCCTTTCGACTTCCGCCTCGGATGCTCGACCTGCCGGCAAAAACTTCTCAAAAACAACCAACCTGGAATCATGAAACACCCTTATCTCATGCGCATCATGATGCAGAGCATCATGTGGGGCAGTTCGCCTCCGCTGGAGCGACTTCAGGTACCGACACAGGAACGGTCTCAGGCACTGTTATTGGTACAGCCTCAAGTATCTCTACGGAAGCAACCTCTAGCACCGCCTCAGATGCAGCCACTGGCGCAACCCCCTGCTGAGAGGTCAAAAGGGCATTGTCTCTAGGCAAGCCTCCCACAAATATATCTCCCCTGTCGGACTCGAACTCAACCCTAGACAGGCTAGCATCGTATTTCTACTTCTTCGCCTTGGTAGAAGCGCCCCGACCTGCCAAACGAGAGTACATTGAATAAAAGGGTCTCTAAGCCAAAACAGAGCGAAAGAGAAGAACAGGAAAGGTAATTACCAGTTGAATCGTAAAATCTACGAAACTCAGCCCAAGTGCGGCACTTTTCCGCATACGGTATCAGCCCCGCCACCCACGACCTAAAGTCGTCAACGGGTCGAAGCGAGCAAGCCACCACTATAAAAGGAAGGAAAGTAAGTCAGAATGATTGATCCGTCAAAACAAGGCGTCGCAAAATTACACGCAAAGATACTTACATCCCGCATTCCACGTCTCTGGAAACCCTTCGAGGTTGGACACCAGATGGCTCGTCCTAATGTAAATGTATTTATGCCAGAAGTTGAGGTTAGCTTTGTCGTCAGCCCTCACCACAAAGCTCTTCTTAACACAACTCCTCAATTGGAGCGTGGTACCTCTCATATAGCTAAGGCTGAACATCTGTAGTAGGTGGTGAACATAAACGACAGTCCTGGCCTCGCCCACAAGCATAGTAAGAATTCGACACACCTTCAGGGAATAAGGTGTGAGCTGAGTCGGGCACACATGATAAAAGCGGCAAAGCTCTTCCGCTAGAGGGTTAAGCGAAAAGCTATATCCGATCCTAAGATAGAACCCGGGCCTATGCACATTGGCATAGTCCGTCCCGACCGGAGCCATTTCAACATGGCCGGAGATGTTGTACGTAGTTCTGATGGCGTCTTAGTGAGACTGCAGTAACTCACTATGCTCCCAGGGATAAGAGGGGCATGTCGAGTTGAAGTCTTTTTGAACACTCAGGTCTTTCAGAAGAACATTATCCACTGTTAAAGGAATGAGGGTTTTCTCTATTTCTTCCCCTTCACCATCAGAAGAAGACGGAGCCGTAGAAGGAACGTTGTCCTTGGTCCTTTTTCTGTCTTGATGACGCTTCACCGTGATATTATTTATAAGAAAAAGTGTTAATAACAAACGATCCTTAGAAATAGTAGTTCTCTAACGATGCAATGATTACCAGAAAGAAAGATGAATAAAGAGACAAAGGGAAACTCTCTAAAGGTTCGAAATTTGAATCCCATTGAACTATCCCTCTATTTATAGGAATAAGGTACGCGGAAATCGAAGAGGCACAATTCTGAAACTGACGCGGGAAACCAAAACGTCACGTCATACTCTGAACAGTCTCGAGAACAAGTATAATAAATACACATGTGACCAGTGACGTCACTCTTAAAAAGGGGGTCGCATGTCAAGGCTCAACAAATATTATCCACGCTCATGCGCTTTGAAAGAGGCGCCTATAGGTGCGGCCAAATTTTCGTAAAAACGAAATGTGTACGTCTGTCCATTGAAGACGGCTATAGAGTACGTCTCCAACAACGTAAGGACTAACTGTATATGGTAAAATTTGGCTCGTAACTCCCCCACGACGGGGGGCACGTCCCTTACAATAAGGGCAACCCAAGTAAGGGCACGGCCCAAGTTGGTAAAGAAGAAGCGACTTCGTTTAGTGCCTGACCTTTTTACTGGGTAGAAAGCCTCCAACTTTCGTACTTTTTGATTATTTCGAGGAAGGTCTCCTACTATATAAATGAGACATTCACATTGTAATAGAGATCATTATGATCCTGGGATAATACAACTTCTCTCTCTATCTCTATCTTTTCTTGGTTTTCCAACTATCGCTTCTCTCTTAAGCTAAGCCCCATTTTTCTTCACACTTTCAGATTTACAACAATCGTTAAACAATAGTCATTTCTTGGGCTTATTATATTTTATTACGATTTACCCTTATATATTTTCGATTGTTTTTAAGCTTATAAAGCACGAGTATAATTTTTGAGCTAGATATTATTATTATTATTATTATTATTATTATTATTATTATTATTATTATTGTTATTATTTTTTGGGCGATGCTGTCACATGACATCACTATTTCTGTGTCTAATCACACATGTTAAAGATATGATAGTGTTTTTTCAATATAATTATCGCGTGCAAGACCTGTTTGTGCGTAATTGGATTAATCCCAGGAGGTATCTGTTATACTACCAGTATTTGTACCAAATAACATTATCCACCAAATATAGCAATAAAAAGAGATCATCAAGTAATATTATATGATAGCTTAATGAAAAGAGAATTGATATATTTCTTGGCAGTTGTAATTCAATTTGTATCTCAAACAGAGTGAAAAAGTCATTCTGTATTGCAGCTTAAAATGAATTACTTTTCTCATTCCTCTCTTAGGTTTCAAGCAATTTCAATTTGCTCTACAGTTTCTAGCTCATAAATTACTACTAATATTTCTATCTCAAACAGAGTGACAATATTTGGAGTCCGAGGACAAAGCTAGCGTTTGGCTATAGATTCCTAAATTTGTTTTGAAAAATCTTATTTGAGTGCAATTTTGATTCGAAAATGAAAATGTATTTGGACATACATTTCCAAAACATATTTCCCAAATTTATTTTGGAGAAACATGTATATTATTAGTGTTTGTGAATATTTTAGCCCAAAACCAGCTCTGGAGCTGGTTTTGGGATTTGAGATTTGGAATTTTACCATGTCACAACCTCGATTTCCCACCATCGAGAGTCGTGATGATGCCTATTGTCGTAGCTAAGCAAGCCAAGTATTAAAACATATTATGATAACATCTCAACAATATAAATAGACGAGTCATCTATAAAAAGGAAAGTCTTAACAACATAGATAACTGAAAATCAAATGGGGAAGTTTAAATACAACTCTACCCAGATTCGGTGTCACTAACTCACGAACTACTAAAGAGTGCTAAAAACAAGTCTGAATAGAAGAACATCAATATTTGTCTCGGTACAAGAAAAAACAAACTAATAACATAGAAAGGGACTCCGATCTGCGGACGTCGGCTAGGCTACCTCGAAAGTCCCTAGACTGAAGGATAGCTCCCCGACTACTGATGCACTTCGTAAGCTGCTCCGGCATCTACACATAAGTGCGGAGTGTAGCATCAGCACAACCGACCCCATGTGTTGGTAAGTGTCTGGCCTAACCTCGGCGAAGTAGTGACGAAGCTAGACCAGACTACCAAACCAACATGTGCAGTTCAATATATATATATATATATATATATATATATATATATATATATATATATATATATATATATATATGCAAATAGAGAAAAGAATACAGAAATCAAACAGTTAAGAAGGAGGGAAGCATGCTATGGGGGAGCTACAGTCTGGATATAAAGTCAGCAAGTAAAGCAAGAAAACTATGCAACAACAATAGTTAATGAGAGCAGAAAATTAAACATTTGCACGGCACCGACCTTCATGTTTTTTCTCACATAACTCCATCATGGCATGGAATGATCCTTCGTGAAATCATAATTAAATCAGGTCATGGAATGTTCCTTCATGCATATATATTCAAAACATGGAATGGAATGATTATTCATGCTTAAATATTCAAAACATGGCACGAAATGACCCTTCGTGCATAAATATTCAAAACATAGCACGAAATGACCCTTCGTGCATATTCACTCTTCCTCACCCAATCAAAAATCAAAATCAAATGGGACGAGGGGATAGACAAATAATATTAACTATCCCGGCAAGGGAGAACACATATAGTACTTAGATCCCGGTAAGGGAGCAACAACAGTAATAAACTACACGTCCCGTCAAGGAAATAATTACATCACTTTCTCTTTTAATCATTTATTACCCAATCATCATATTCTCATTCGAGCCAACGCTCCAAAAAATCATTATTCTTCCTCAAGCTCTTCACATTATATGATATTTATCAATTTAACAAGGAAGAGGTATCACAGAATTCGAATAAACACAAACAAGACTCACGGTCATGCTAGACTTCCAGTATATAGATACTCGTCACCATGCCTATACACCATACTGAAAAATTAGCATATAGCAAATAATACTCTAATCATATTCCCGCAAGCCAAAGTTAGATCAAACACTTACCTCGAATGCTCCAAACTCAACTCAAGCCTCTAGTATAGCTTTACCCCAACTCAGTTAAATCTATCAAATAATGACTTTACAATATTAATAATAGCTAAGCAAACTAAACTCAATGCCTAAGTAAGAATTTCTAACCATTCTTCCCAATATCTCAAAAATCAACCCCGTGCCTGCTTGGTCAAAACCTGAGGTTCGAACCAATTCCATGTCACCCACTCCCCCGCGAGCCCGAATATACAATTTGTTTTCAAATTCTACCCCAACACGAGGTCTAAATCGAAGAAAAACAAACAGCCCTAATTCTACTATTTTTCCCCAATTCTTACCATAACTACATGATTTAGGTCTAGGAATTTGATAAATGATGAAAGAAAATGAGTTAGAAAATACTTACCCAAGAAGCTTTGGTGAAGAATCGCTCTAAAAGTTGCCTAAGGGATATGGAGAAGAAGAGCTCGTGTGAAATTTAAACAAATCTCGTATCTATAATTTTGAATGTTTTAAGAAAAATAACTGAAGGATTTAATTCTATGCGTTCGCGACATAAAGGTCACGTTCGCGACACAAAGGTCGCGTTCGCATTGAGGGGGAGTCTGGAAGCATCGCGTTCGCGATAAGGGCGATGCGAACGCGAAGGGAAAACTAGTGGGGGTCCTGGGGTTAGGAACGCGATTGAAGAAAGGCTTGAACTGCGCGAACGCGGGGGCTGTTACACGAACGCGAACAAGGAAAGGCCCAAAGGTATGCGAACGCGAGCTGGAAGTCGCGATCGCGAAGAAGGCAATAGCTGGGAAAAAATTGAAGAGAAATCTGCTACAACTCCTAAGTGCAAAATATCCCGAGATACCTCCGAAACACTCCCGAGCCCTTGGAGCTCCTAACCCAAACTCACAGATTAACTAAACAACCTCACATGAACTTAATCGAGCGATCAAATCGCTAAAATAACATCATAAACGAGGAATCAAACCTCAAAATCACCATTTTCCTTCTAACTTCGATAACTTTAAATTTCGATATTTAGGTCTGAAACACGTCAAACGATGCCCCATTTTAAAAAAAATTCATAGAAAGCGCTTAAACCGCATATAAGACCTGTACCGGGCGCCGAAAATAAAATATGGGCCCGATACTAATGCTTTCTAATTCTTTTTCATTTCAAATTTTCATATTAAAGTTCAGAAAATAATTTCTTTCAAAAATTCATTTCTCGGGCTCATGACCTCGGATTTCGATTCCTGAAATATGTTTGAGTCCCATATTTTCATACGGATCCTCTGGGACTGTCACATCACGGTTCTAGGTCTATTTACCTAAAATATTGACCAAAGTCAACCTTAACCATTTTAAAGTCACAATTTATCAAATTTCATGTAATTTAACACATAAGCTTTTCGGGTACGCGCCTGGACTGCACACGTAAAACGAGATGACTAAAAGTGAGGTTTTCAAGACATCGGAAGCGCAAAAAAGAGAAAAAACAAGTGATGACCCTTTGGGTCGTCACATGCCAAAATATAGGCAAAATCTATGGGCAAACATGTATTTGCCAAATAAAATCCAAGTTTATTTTGACAAAATCTATGGCCAAACAGGTAAATATTTGTTTTTCCGTGTGAAACGGGGCATTGTTTCATACATTCTTTGAAGACGTAATGGCTTCCTGGTCACTTAAACTTGTAGGACTTTAAAAGCTGATACATGAACTTTGTAATTTTCCATTTGAACACTAAAACTTGAAAAATGAGTACTAATAAATACTTTTGACCGTTGACCATGCCTATGTGGAAGCACTTCAACTGACATGGCTAAACTGTGTGCAAATAACGCTGCCAAGGCGCGCGAATAGCATTGTTATTACTTTAAAAAATTAAATTAGAATAAAATATAAATAAAAATGAAAAAGGAAAAAAAAAGACTTTTCCACTTCTTTCATCTTCCCAGCAATACTCCAATCCAGTTTTTTTATTTCTCATCTTAATTTCTCTTCCCCTTCCCTTTCTCAATTTTTTGCCTTCATCTTCCCTTCCAAATACCAATTTGCTAACACATAAGGCTCTTCAATTCATGATAAAAAGAACAGTTCATCACATTAGAGGTTGAAATCGGGCAAATTTCAGAAACAATCTCCATTCTATAACAAATTATTTTACTGGATCATACTAAGTTCTTTAAAAAGACAGTATTTGAGAATATGAACAGGTTACAATGATAAGAGAAATGAAGTAGTGAGCAAATCCAGCTGAGTAACAACTTAAAAAATTAGCTAAGAATTAAGATGCATAAAAAAGGCAAGACGGAAACAGAAAATCAGAAGCTGTTCAAACTCAATTTCCCAGATCAGAAAGCCTAAAAATAGTCAAAATCCACTATCAATTTTTCTCTTAAGTGTATTAAATCGATATCTTCTTCATCATCAAAATAGTTATTTTCTTGTTTGGATTTTTGGTAAAGGATTTTCTTGACAATGGTGGATGTCATGTTTTGTAATAATGCAAAGAGACGTACAAGACAAATATGATATGAACGGAACAGGAGAGTGAAGGAAGAAGAAGGGTGCGGTTGGGTATTTCAGGCTTTTTTTTCTTTTTCTCTTTCCTTTTTGTATTTGTCACTTTTTTCTGATTTTGTGTTTAAAAATAGGACCCCACAAATAACATTGCAAGTAATAAATATCTTAGCATGATATGTTGTACATATCAGCGCAACTGGTATACACGCTCTGGATGATGTGTTTATTAGTATTCATTTTTTCAAGTTTGAGTATTCAAATGGGAAAGTTTAAAGTTCATGTATTGGCTTTCAAAAGCCCTACAAGTTTAAGTGGCCAGAAAGCCATTACGCCTTCTTTGAAGTAAAGCTTCTATTTGTACATCCCACCAGAAAGAATTGTAACTTGTGGGTTCAGCCGAACCCAGTAACTTTGATTCACATCTTATATTCATCTTAAAAAAATTATTGGATATGTGTCAATTATTAATTTAGAACTTTGTAACTTAAAAGTATTATAACTCCGAACTGATAAACTTTAAGCTAGCATGTGCCTATAGATTTTCAAATTTATTTTGAAAATTTTAATTTGGGTGAAGTTTGGTTTGAAGAAGAAAATATGTTTGGAGATATATTTTTAAAACATATTTCCCAACTTTATTTTGAAAAAATATGTATATAATTCTCAAAATTTGGAATTTTGGCCCAAAATCGATAATTGGGTGATTTTGAGATTTAAGGTTTAGAATTTAGTATTTTGCCAAATGGGCAAAATTTAAGGTCAAATATGAGTTTGGCAAATAAATTCTAAATTTATTTTGACAAAATTCATGTCGGAAAGACTCCTAAATTCTGGCTCTACCTCTTCTCCGCCGTAAGGTTTGACTCTTTAGGTAATAGCACAATCATATATAGATAAATTTTCTTTTACCAAACTGAAAAAGAAGGGGGAAAACAGAAGAAGAAATTACTTGATTGCAATTGATGATTTTGTCCAGCATGCAAGTCTGAGATGACAATGACATAATCCTTTTGAAACTATGAGAAATTGGTCGTAAATTTTTGTATTTCCAATTCGTGGCAGATTTCTAAGGCTGCTAAATTTCCTTTATCTTTTTTTGCTTTAAGTAATAAAAACAACATTTTCCTTCAGAAATTCATGAATCCAATTTGGCTCCTGACTAGTTTTAAATAGGATTACACAAGATTAATCTGTACAAGCTAGTAAAAAGTCGACAAGAGATTAACTTCATTGGAAGATGATTCAATTAAAAATTACTCAGTAATATAACACTATAAGGAGTTTAAAAAAAATTAAAGTGATAGTAATGGGTTTCAATAATCCTTTCTGCACTCTACTTTGTTTTTAATATTAGTAACCTTTGTTTGCTCTAATTACTTTTTCTCTCGAAACAAACAAAAAAGAAATTAATGGAATCTCCCTTTTTCAAAAGCACCAAATTTATGCTCTATTTCTCCACAATTAATATGAATAATAGTATTTAACTATTTATCAATGAATATATTACCAAGCTAAGTCAGAGGAAGGCGTTGAGAAGAGTAAAATTATTTTTCACCTATATATTGGTATTGTTCATACTAGTACTGGAGAATGTTAATTTACATTATTACATGTGTTGTTTTACTCCTACATAAAAATTGTAACTATATTGTTTTATTATAACAATATACTCGGTGCATTTTCATTATGTGAGGTCTAAGAAAGATAACATATGTGCAAACTTTATCTCTAACTCATAGATGTAGGTAAACTATTTTTGATAAATCTCGGTTCAAAAAAAATATTTTTTTATTAATTAAAAAAAAAAAGGAAAAAGCTAGAGATACAGAAATTTTCGGACACCCAAAAAGTAAGAAAGGAGGACAGGCAAATAATGAAATGAGGTCAAAGTCAAACCCAGTGATAACTACAAATAAAATCCCCCCAAAAGGTCTCCATTCGACTGAGAGTGAGACATACACACACATCATTCTAGTTTTTCAGAAATATAAAAAAAAATAAGAAAACAAAAGTAAAAAAAACCCCAATGTCCGACAAAACCCCTTTGTCTCCCATTCACATCCAAACATATTCTTCTCTCCACTTTGGGCTTAATTCTGTGGTATCATTGGCCATGCTTACTTGTCCCCTATACCACAATTTACCCAATAATCATAACAAAATCTTTTTATTCTTACACAAAATCTTCTTATTCTTGCATGAGTTTAAGTAATATGCATTAATTGTATTAAAAAAAATTATATTATTAGATCACTCAAAAATATTTACAGGTAAAATTCCTTAAAATTCTGAAGACCTGTAATCTTGATCAGGTCCTTCAAAAATACAGGTAAGTTTTCTTAAAACTATGAAGATATGTAATCTTGAAAATAAGGTAGACTTGCTAACCCTAAGGGGTAGCTCAACTGGTAAAGGCCTGAGGATAAAATTCTTCAGATTGTTAGTTCGAGCCCCCCGCAGGGCCACTGGAGGCATTATAAATCGACCACGTCTTCAGGGTCTCGTGGAACTAATCGTGGTGCACGCATTGAAACAGCGGATCCCGATGGATACAGCTAGTCGGGTTTGCAAAGCGATACCCGAAAACCACGGTTAAAAAAAAGGTAGACTTGATAAAATAATTAGATGGTGAAAAAAATTCTTAGATTAACAATGTATGACCTATTTGGCTTAGATGATTTAGAGTAGCTGATAAGCTTTTTAGTTATTGAAAAGCACTGTTAAGTGCTGAAACTGATTTAAAAAATAAAGAGTTTTGTTTAAAAAGAATTATTTTAGGGATAGAATAAAAAATATTTCGATCAAACCTAAAGTGCTTTATAAGCTAAAATTTGAGGGAGACCAACTTATGGCTTTTGGCTTATAAGCACTTAACTTATAAGTACTTAGTTTATAAGCACTTTAATTTTAACAAACATGTAGATAAACCAAAAAATAAGCCAATTTAACCAGCTTATAAGCTTAGTCAAATACCATCTATATATCTTAAACACCCTCTATGACCAGCTTCTAATGCCAGTCTATATTTTTTCCTTACTACTAGTATCATTTTTTGGATATGGAAAGTCAACTTGTGAGTAGTTAATGAAAGGTATAATTAAGAGAGGATTTTTATGAAAGAGTTTTAACTTTTAACCTAAATAAATAACATTTTATAAACATTTTTTGAAAGAGTTAGTCCATATACCTTAAATTGCATGATCTATCATTCCTCTTCCATTTCAATTGCTCGAACCTTAAAGACTTGTTCGGCTTCATTGATTTTAAATTCTGTGGAATAACATTGTATATATGTTTTGCCACACCAATGAACTTAGCATACAATAATAAATGACTTTAAATCATGTTTGAAAGTATAGAGTGAGAATCTACTACAACAATTTAAATTACCAAAAGATTATAAAAATCTTCACTTGTCAATTCTTTTCTATGTTCTTATTACCTTAAGAACAAAGTGAGAATAATACAATAGCTAGATAAACTGCTCAATTCAAGTAAAAGTACATAACTTAAATCGTTAGGCAATTATATTCATTTCTATAATCTTGTGAGTTTAACTAATATTCATTGGTGTAGAAAAAATTTACACTATCATGCCACATTATTGATATGCCTTATATGAAGATTACATAACTCATTTTTATAGTGTTACATGCTTACCTAATAGTGTAAAACGTTTTTTGCAATATTGAACGTATAAGTTAAACTCTAGTCATATTACTTCCATGTCAATAGTTTCCTGGCATTTTAGATTTTCTTTTGTTTCTCATTCAGCGTCTGGTACTCGTATTGGAGTCCGGCCATATTCGAATTCGCATCAGGTAGGGCCTCATTCGGGGGGGGTGATAGCGCTCCCTATCAAAGATTTTTTCATATCCAAGACTCAAATCCGAGACTTTTAATTAAGGAAGTTGTCTCATCCACGACACCACATCTTTTGGTGGTGGCATTTCATATTCTAATTCACATGTTCAGTAGTGATATATAGAAGGATATTAAAGGGGAGAAGGGGTATACAGAAAATTAACAAAATATTCAAGAATTTATGATTATAGTAAATATATAAAATATGTCCATCAAAAGTATGCATGCATGAAAAGGACCCAAGAGAGAATTGATATGAATAGAGAAAAAACAAATAGTGCAGATTTTTTGTCTTTTCTCCTCTCTCTTCTCTGCTTTCCAGCAGTAGTAGAAAAAAAGCCAGTCCTCTTCTCTGCCAACTGCAACCACCAGCTAAGCTCTTCTTTTCTTTTTTTTCCATTTTCATGTAAATTTTTGAAAATGACATAAAAGGTAAATACTTCTGAATATCAATAAATATTATTACCACCATAGTTGGTAATAAGGTGATTGATTTTAATGAGGGCTACCAACAGCTTCAACAAAAACTCTGCTAATTGAAGATGACAATTTCATTTGCTGTTCTTGTACTCTGCTTTTCTTGAAAACAGGAAAATATGAAGATGTTGACTCCAAATCCCACGAATCATTTGAACTTTCAGAGCTGTAAATTGGATCAATTACACCACTTGGGCTATGACTAGGATTCTCATATTTGCGTTTGTGTGAAATGGGCTTAGAACACACTTCTGATATGAGTTCAAAGCAATTATTCACTTTCTCCTGTGTACAGTATATGCAGTAAATGGTTGCAGTTAATTCTCTGGAATATACTCATACTACAACATTTAATGTCTGTTTTTAATTTTCACCATGTTGGGGTATAAAAACATGAAAGAATAATAAGAACAAAAACAGTAGTAATAATCAAGAAAATGGCAAAGACAGATTAATAAAACTAACCTTATTAATTTTGAGAACCCCAAGAAGTTGATTTTGGTAGTCAACAGAATTACAAGGCTCAACTTGATGAATAACGTGAAGCATAATTGCAGTGGCCAATACAGACGGCATATAACGTACGAATCTACAATCTGTATTATTAGGGCAAAGGTGTCCAAAAATCAAATGGGGTTTCTTCTGTTACTTTTCTTTTTACTTGTTATCATCGAAAAATCTAATCTTTAGTCAAAATAAGATTCCACAACAGTAACTCAAAAAAGAACAAAAAGAAAAAAAAAACTGAAATGAGTTCAATAATTACCAGTCATAACAGAGAGGAGAAGATTTTCACATCTTCTAAGAAATACCCAGTGAATATTATTTTTTAGCCCAAGCCTCCTTATAATATGATCAAGAAAAGAAAGTGGTGTCACTGGATTCATCCTCCATTTTAGTGAAGACAACACTAAAAGCTCCATTCTTTGTATAGTTTTTGCCTCAAACACATATTTAGCATCCTCCACCTATAAAAAAAACATATTTTATAAAATAAAAATTTCAAGAATTTGGTAAAATAAAGTAGTAAAAAAAAAGGTTATTACTTGAAAGTCCAAAAGAAGAGGAACTTGAGTTTCTTCAACTTTAGCAGCTAAAGAAATACAAGTAACAGCAGCAAGTTGAATCATCCAAGGTTTATCTTTCTGATAATGAAGACTAGTCAAAAACCTGTCAAAGTAATTAATGGCTAAAATGGCAGTCAAAGCTTCGAAACCATAATAACCATTCACTTTTAAAATCCATTCCACTGAATCTACACGAGCTGAACAGAGTAAATGGTTATCTTCAAAACTGTCAAACCAACAATGGGTTTCTTTTTCTTTAGAGAGAAGTGACAGAAGTTCTTCATCTTCCCAAAATAAATCTTGTTCCAACAAAAGCAAAGGTAATGAAGAATTAGGCTTTGTTGTTGTTGTTACTTCTGAAGAGAGTGGTGTAACAATGGTCTCATCATCTAATAAATCTCCCCATTTTTCTTCTTCTTCTTCACAATAAAGAGCATCTAAAAGGAAAGATTGAGATAGTTCTTGTTGCTCATTATGTTCTATTGCCATCTTCTAGTAAGAAGAAAGTAGAAGAAGAGATTTATATAAATCTCTTTTTCTCATTATACAAAACAAAGCTTTTTCACCATATTCATTTTCATGTTCTTATCTCTATTTTTTTTCTTCTTCTTTTTTTTGGTCTGATTGTGTGTTGTGGGAGGTGTGAAGAGAAGAAGAGAGAAAAGCTATACTATACAGACTCGTTTCTCAAAAACAAAAAGAAAAAGGAGAGAAAGAAAGATGGAAGAGAGAAAAAGAAAGAGATTTTATCAGAGTGGATGTCACGCTTGTCCTTTCTTTATATGTAGTAAAATAGGAGTATGTATTTTGATTTGAGGTTAGGACTGAAAGGAGTAGATTTCGATGATTTTTGTTTGGGGGCTTTGGGTTTTTTTACTACTCCCTACCTTTTTCTTTCTCCACTTTCTTGGTATTGGAATGGTAAAAATAAAATAATAATAATACTACTAGTAGCAGTGTAGGATATGTATAATGATACAAAATAGAAGGGATAGGTATACGTACTTTATATGCTATGTAGTAGTAGTATGTTGCAGAAAATGGAAAAAAGGCACACACACCAAGCCGGATCTTCTCATGACAGAGAATTTGAAAAGGCACGGTTCATCTTAGTAGAAATGATGGGACAGGACACTGTTTACACTGGTATTTTCTTTTTATTCAATATTTTTAATGTTTAGTAATAGTAGTCACTAGTCTATTTAAATTAATATAAAAAACTGTATTACTTTTTCTTCTATCTCTTTTCCCAAACAAAAATGTAGTGTATTTATATTGTTTCATTTCCGCATCTAACGTGCGCAATCGTGTATTCAGAACCTCACCTTCACCCGTTGGTAAGGAAGGTCAATGAGAATGGTACGAACTTCTATTAATGCTACTGAATGTTAAATGCCTTTGATTATAGTTATTGTTGATAAGCTAAACAAGCATGAAGAACATAAGGGAACGATTACAAAAGCAAAAAGGAGAATGGGGAGTGGTTCTAAATTTTAAAAAAAGATTAAGATATGACGTTGTGAAAATAAGAAAAAGTGTGATGAGTAAATAGGAAATGCAATTCCTTTCCAAAAGTTAAGGACATATAGTCTTGAAGTCCTAAAGTTAAATTTAAAAGTTAAGGACATGGTCCTGAACTTAGAGTTTCAACTTCAAAAGTTAAGGAAATGTAATCTTGAAGTCCTAAAGTTTAGTTCAATAGTTAATGACACAAGTTTAAAAGTTATGGACAGGTAGTCCTTAACTTACAGTTACAAGTTCTAAAGTTAAGGACAGGACAGACAGTCCTTAACTTACAGTTACAAGTTCAAAAGTTAAGGGCAATAGGTCCTTAACTTTGATTTCCAAGTTCAAAAGTTAAGGACAGACATTCCTTAACTTATTGTTACACGTTCAAAAGTTAAGGACAAGCAGTCCTTAACTTACAATTACAAGTTCAAAAGTTAAGGACAATAGCTCCTTAACTTTGATTTTCAAGTTCAAAAGTTAAGGACAGACAGTCCTTAACTTACAGTTACACGTTCAAAAGTTAAGGACAAACAGTACTCAACTTAGAGTTACAAGTTCAAAAGTTAAGGACAATAGGTCCTTAATTTTAACTTACAAGTTCAAAAGTAACACGTTCAAAAGTTAAGGACAATCAGTACTTCACTTACAGTTACAAGTTCAAAAGTTAAGGACAATAGGTCCTTAATTTTAACTTACAAGTTCAAAAGTTAAGGACGCTTGGTCTTGAAGTTTGAGTTCCAAGTTCAAAATTTAAGGACATGTAGCCTTGAAGTCATGAACTTAGAGTTCCAAGTTCAAAAGTTAAGGACATGTAGTTCTGAAGTTCTGAAGTTAAGGACATGAGCACAAGGGTATTTTCGTCTGGGCAGTTAAAGTTTATTAAAGTAGTGGCTAAAGTCTAAATACATTGAAAACGCTGGCATTAAAATAAAAGCAGCTGTATTTAGTGGCTATTTGTGTCGTTCCCCTTTCATTTTACAATGTTGGGATCGTTTTGATGTGCGAGGGTTAAGAGATAATTAATTCTGTAAGTAAATTAGAGGTGAGTTTATATTATATTTGATTGGATTAAAATCGGCATATAATTAATCTTGAGATTACTTATTCCGGAATTGTAGCATTATTTTTAGGAATTTTTACCTCTTATAGCAAAGGTTAACACCTTATTTATTATGAATAAATACCATTTTAAAAAATGATATTCTATATATTACCTTTTAGGGTTTATAGCAAAATATTTAATTTTGGTTATCTCCTTGCCCTAAGCCACTAAATACGCTAATCAGTTACATTATTTTCTTTCTCTCTCTACTTTGATACATCTCATTCTCTTCCATCATCCCATTCTCTCTTTCCTCTCACCTCCTTCCTTCTTCTCTTTTTCTCTCGATTTTTTTCTCCCCTGCTTTTAAAACCCCTAGCATGGGTTGTTTCCACCAGATACGACCGACAACCACTTCCCCCTTCCTTGTTGAGTCACCCTAACCCCCTCATCGGGTCGACAATGTATTTTACCCGTCGATAACGACCCAGCAATCATCCTTAGTATTGTGCTGAGAGGCTTTCTCCATTGTGAATAGCTTCGTCAATGTTGGCACTTTCTCTCAACTAACTTTTAGTGTCATTTTTATTTTCAATTTTTCTTCTCTCAAACAAGTTACTAATAAACCTTATATGGCTGAAACACTATATAGAATACTATGGTCTTGGCGGCAGTGGTTTTCGTGTGAAAAGGGGCATGGATATCGGTGGATTGAGAACGAAGTTTGAGGCTGAGCAACTTGATTTTCTGTTAATATATTTTAGTGTATTTCATGTATTTTATTGTATTCATTGTCTTTTTTCATTGTGATTCAATGTATCTCGTTGTATTCCATGTACTTCAATGTATTTACTGTCTTTTTTTAAATTATATTTCAATGTATCCCGCTGTATTCTATGTATTTCATTGTATTCACTGTCTCGCTGTATGTCACGAATGTATGCATATATTTTTTTAATTAATATAATTTATGTATTCTGATGTATTATATAATTTCTTTAAAGGTTGCTATATTTTTTGAGGTATGTTTCGATTGAGAATCTTTTTTATAAAAGAAAATATGAATTTTGTGTGTTATAATTAAGTTTGTTAAGTTATATTAGGAGTCTATTATGTTAATTGATTCACTTTCCGTTTCAAAACAGTGTAATCTCCTAATTACATCATGAATATAATCGAATACAATAATCTATTCAGCTGTAATTCCATGTTTCACTCCATGAATACAGTCGAATACACTCGAATACAATAATTGATTAGCTGGACTTCCGTGATTTACGCCTTTTTTGGCTATTATTTTCATGAATACAATAGTTTAAATACATCAAATACATCTTATAACCACAAAAAGTAACTATAATCCGTAATATATCAAATGGTATTTATAGATGACTAATTACTACTAAAAGATAATACTTTACGAAAATTTCACTTATTTTTTTCCTTGTGAGATAACAATCCCCGGATAACTAATCCCAAAATAATTAATCTTGGGATAACTTTTTCCCAACCAAATGACCCCTAAAAGATTTGATTACCGAGATTAGAATACTAATTCGGAAGTATTAGATTTGAGATTGCATTTATCCATCGTCTAGTTATATAATTTTTATATCAAGCTATTGATATTATCAACAACAACAACCAAGTAAAATTTTATAAGTGGGGTATGGGGATGGTATTGTCTATACAGACCTTACCCCGACCCTGGTGGAGTAGAGAAGTTATTTTTAAAAGACATTCGGCTCAACAAGACGAAAATCACGAGTAGAGAAAAGAAGGGACAATATATTAGCACCACCAAATAGAAACCAAAAAAATAATAACAGTAACATAAGAACTAAAAGTAGTTTAAATGCAATAACATAACAAGAAAATAAACCCCGATGCTATGGAAAATGAATGGATAGTGTGAACACAACATTAACCCCTAGCGGTCTAAGATCAATTGTGATGACTTGATTGGTCATCTAGAGTTTTAAACCCTAATTCTATATTTCAAAACCTTAAATACCTTGTTTTAATATTCCTCATTTTGTGTGCGTAATTTGAGACTCTTTACGGAAGGTTTCTATATTAAAAAGTGATAAAATATGAAATTATAGCTTAAAACTTCATTTGAGTTGACTTTGATCAACGTTTTCAGTAAACGGACCCGATCCATATTTTAACAGGCCTAAAGGTTCCGGATCGTAATTTGAGACATGGGTGTATGCACAGAACAAAATTCGGAGGTCCTAACTCAAGTTATCGCTTTTTTTCTAAAATGTGAAGTTTAAAGGTTTGACCAATATTTGACTTTGTTGATACCGGATTCGTATCTTGGTTCGGGAACTTGGCATAGGTCCATTGCTATATTTATGACTTGTCTGTCAAATTTGGTGAGAAACGAAAATTGTTTGACGTGATTCGGACGTCCGGTTGTTAAAATAAAAGTTCTAGAGTTTTCTTAAAATCTCATTTGATTTGGTTTCCAATTCATAGTTCTAGACGTTATTTTGGTGTTCTGATTGCATGAGCTAGTTCGTATGAGATTTGTGGACGTGTGTACATATTTGGTTTGGAACCCCGAGGACATGAGTTTCGGATAGCCTACGAACCTTAATTCTTTGAAAAATCTTGTTTTTTACTAAATTTATATGATTTATGGGGTCTTCTTCTTCACGATCGCGAAAGGTAAACTGGTTTGGGAGAGTATTCTTTCTACATGAAAGCGGAGCATTGGGGGTTCTACTCTTCACGAACGCGACCGTCCACACGCGAACGCATAGAGTTAGTTTGGCTGAGCTAGGATTAATTGGTTGTTCTACGCGAACGCGGGCCAAGACTCGCGAACGCGATGGTCGGGGGAGACAGGTCATCACGAACGCGTGCGACCCTTCACGAATGCATAAGCTAATTGAGTTGCTGCTCCGTGATCGCGTCGGGCCCTTAGCGAATGCGAAGAAGGCTTGACGCCCAGTGATTTAAATGTTCAGAAACGGAATTCCCCCCAATTTTCATAACCCTTCCATTACAGCTCGTATATGGGCGATTTTGAAGAGAAAACTCAACATCAATGCATAGATTTGTACACTTCAACGTATATTCTTCTATTTCTAACATCACCCATTAATTTCTAGCCCTAATTGTTTTATTCCATGGTATAAAATTAGGGATTTCGGAAGAATTGGGGTTTCTTTTTAAAAAAAATAGAGATTTAGACTTCAATTTGAGGTCGAATTCCAAAACTAATTACATAATCGGGCTTGGTGGTGAATGTATAAATGAATTTTGATCCGACCTCGAGTTTTGACCAAGCGGTCCTGGGGTCCATTTTGATTTTTTGGAGAAAAGGTGGAAATCCTATATTTATGCATTGTAATTGAGGCTTTTTTGGCAATATTTAATATTATTGAGTCAATTATGGTTAGATACGAGTGATTTGGAGGTGAATTCTAAGGGAAAGCCCCAGAAGCTCTGAGTTGACGGCAGAGTGAGATAAGTGTTAACCTTGATTTGAGGGAACTAGGAACCCTCAAACTATCTACTATGTGAATTCCATGTGTTACAACGTATATGCAAGGTGACGAGTGCTTATACGCTGTCGAATTACTTATTTCCCTATTTTTCTGCTTTTCTTCCATGTCTTAACTATTATGTGCTTTAAATGTCTTCCATGCTTTATTTGCAACTTGTTAATCACTGTTCCTCGTGTTGAAAATGTTAGACTTTTTCATGTTTACATGACTCATTGCTATTTGTCTTAATTGACTTAATTGCACCTTTTTAATTGTCATTTACTAGACTTGTCTTGCCGTATAGTATTATATATATGAATTCCCAAATTTGTACAAGATTTTTTTCTGGTTTCGCTTGTAGAGATTCTTGTGAGTTGAACTATTGATTTGATTGCACTCTTTTAATAGTTGATAGTGATATGGTGGGATCGGGTTGCACGCAACAATAAGTGAAATAAGGATGGATTGATATAGAGGAATAAGGGTGAACTTGTATTGATACTGGGGGATCCGGTTGCACCCCGCAACAGGTGAAATAAGGGTGGATTAATACAATGAAATAAAGGTGAATCGTGATATGATTTTGTTATATGGTGGGATTGGGTTGCGTTTCTCAACATATATATATATATATATATATATATATATATATATATATATATATATATATATATATATATATATATATATGATTGTTGATATTGTTACGTTGGAATAAAGAAGAATTGTGTTGTACGATCGGATCGGATTGCGGGCCGCAACAACCTATGTGTTTCTATTTCCTTGAGCTGTGTTGGGTTTCAATATTTTCTTTTGAAACTCTAAAGATTGGTAATTCTGATCATCACTGGTTTATTTCTTGAGGTTGTTGCTATTATCTCTAGTTAACTATCTTATTTGTTACGTATTTCCTTATCCTATATTTATTATATATTGCGTACAAGTTGTAGTGTGAGTGACCTGCCTTAGCCTCGTCACAACTTCGTTAAGGTTAGGCTCGGCACATACAGAGTATATGGGGTTGGTTGTACTCATACTACACTCTGCACTTTTTGTGCTAGTATTGGAGTCGGTCCCAATGGCAGTTATTAGCGTGCTCGGATTGGCCAGCCTTGTGGAGACTTGAGGTACAACTGCTTAACGTCCGGAGCTCCTAGAGTCTCCTTTCCTTTTATTTAGCTGTGTACTTTCCTTCGGACAACTTTATGTTTTATTCAGATATTTATTTATATCATTCTAGTAGCTCGTGCACTTGTGACACCGGATCTAGGATTTTGTCAGACATTTTAGTTGTTATAGCTTCCGCACTTTACTTTGGATTATTGTAGTCATTTTAGTTCTTTCTCAATATGTATTTTAAACTGTGGAAAATGAATAAATTATTCTAACTTTGGCTTGCCTAGCAAGTGAAATGTTAGGCTCTATTACGGTCCGAAGGCAAAAAATTTGGGTCGCGACACCAACCCTACCGGACCAGCCTCATCCCCGGACTCGACTATATCCTAACCTACAACCCTAGTGCTCGACCTCCATACATTCCTATCAAGGTACATGTCCTCGGATATCTACAGCCATGCCATGGCATATCTGATCATCTCCCCCCAATACTTTTTAGACTGCCTTCTACGTCTTCTCGTACACGCTAAGGCCAACCGCTCGCACCTCCTCACCGGTATATTAGGGCTCCTCCTCCGCATGTGTCCGAACCATCTGAGCCTAGCTACCTGTATCTTGTCATCCATAGGAGTCACCCCCACCTTCTCTCAAATATGTCAATTTCTAATCTTATTCATCATAATAGACAAGCACATCTACCTCAAAATCGTCATTATAGTCATGGTTATAATCCTAGGACTAATCTTGAGATAAACTTGTTTTGAAGGAAACGATCCCTTATAGACTTAAACAATATTTATTTACATTTGATGTTTATATTAAGTAATATTAATTTATGATAATTAATAATTTATGGTAAAATATGTAAAAGATACATATAATATATTTATTGGTCCGATATAAATATCATATATAGTGAATTTTTTTTTACCTTACGTCGTCTTGGTCCAAGTTGTATTGTTTCTTTTCAAATGGTTATATTGTTATAAAATAAAGACTTAAAGTAAAGAAACCAAAGACAAGTAGAGAGAGATAGAGATTTATTATTCGAATTTCAAATAGATGTACATAATAAACTGAAAATTTCTCTATTTATAGAAGAAAAGAAGCAGCTGCATGGCGGAAGCGGCTGCAAGGTAGAAACAACTGTAAGACGGAAGCAGCTGCAGGGCAGAAGCAGTTGCAAGGCAAAAGAATCTGCAAGGCAGAAGCAGCTGCATGGCGAAAGCAGGAAGCAGCTGCAAGGAAGTAACAACTGCAAGGTGGAAGCAGCTGCAGGGCTGAAGCAGCTGCAAGGCTTATTCTTCAGTTGCTTGTCAGCTATCTGCATGAGCTGTTTGTAGATAAACTTCAATGGAATACTAAATGGATAATCTTCTTCATGAAGATTATCTATAGCGGAGTATTAAATGAACATCCACAATATTATTTTCATAACACTCCCCCTTGGATGTTAATTGAAAGATATCGTGCCTCATTAAAACTTTACTAGGAAAAACCCAGTGGGAAAAAATCCTAGTGAAGGAAAAAGAGTGCACATATTTAGTAATACGCATTTCTAGCTGCCTCATTAAAAACATTACAGGAAAACTCCATGGGAAAAATCTTAGTAAGGAAATAGAGTACAATGCGTATTTTACTCCCCCTGATGAAAATCTTATTTCAAATATTTGAGTCTCCGCATTCCAATCTTGTATACCATTTTCTCAAAAGTTTAAGTTGGCAAAGATTTAGTGAATAAATCTATTGGATTATCACAGGAACGAATTTGTTGCACATCAACGTCACCATTTTTCTGAAGGTCGTGTGTGTAGAATAATTTTGGTGAAATGTGTTTTGTTCTATCTCCTTTTATAAATACTCCCTTCAACTGGGCTATGCATGCATCATTATCTTCGTATAAAATTGTGGGTCTTTTCTCACATTCCAAACCACATTTTTCTCGAATAAAGTGAATCATTGATCTCAACCATACGCATTCCCTACTTGCAATATATGCTTAATCCCATTCCAATATCTTTGTGTAGGAGAAGAATTATATCTTGCTAGTAAATTAACAGAAAATGCTATGTCTGGCCTTGTAGCATTAGCAAGATATATTAGTTCACCAATTGCACTGAGATAGGGTACTTCGGGACCAAGGAGTTCCTCGTCCTCTTTTGGAATTCGAACAAATCCTTATTCACTTCAAGTGATCGAACAACCATCGGTGTACTTAATGGGTGCGCTTTGTCCATGTAAAAGCATTTTAAGACCCTTTCTCTATAGGCAGATTGATAGATAAATATCCCATCTGCTAAATGTTCAATTTGCAGACCAAGATAGAGTTTTTTCTTTCCAAGATCATTCATCTCAAATTCTTTCTTAAGATATTCAATTGCCTTTTGGAGCTCTTCTGGAGTTCAAACAAGATATATGTCATCAACATAAACAGCAAGTATAACAAATTCTGATGTCGTTTTCTTTATAAAAATACATGGACAAATAAAATCACTTATGTAACCTTCTTTCAGCAAATATTCACTGGGGCGATAATACCATATGCGCCCAAATTACTTTAAACGGTACAATGACCTTTGTAATATGATTGAGTACATTTCTCGATACTTTTGAACTATATGCTTCAGGCATTTTAAATCCTTCAGGGATATTCATATAGATTTAATCAAATAATCCTTATAGGTTATGAATGGCATGACATCTTCAGGTGTCTGGACTACAAGTCTGATCCTCACAATCTTTTACAATATTATGCACTATATTGTATCAAATATATCGTCGATGATCATTTTGTATCGGTTCACAAGCGACATAACCCGTTGAGATCTCATCACTTTAATTATTTTCAGGTATCTGAACTTCTTCTGGAGTTTCATTCAATGTTATGTCGTGGGTTGTTCTAGGGCTCATTTCCTTGTTATTATGATCACTTCGATCATCAGCTCCATACCATTTTTCAAGGGTTGTTAGCTTCGGAACCTATTGGTCTACCACATTTCATGCGTATAGTAAACTCTATCCTTCAGGGACTTTATTTTAATAGGAGCATTTGCAGCTGAAATATGATATTTAATTTTGGATCAGCATATGCTTCTGGCATTTTACTTGAATTATCTTCTGAATGAGGATCATATTGATGATAATTTATTCATATAGCATATTTTTCAGTTGTTTATTCCATCCCCTAAATGCTAGAAAACTAACCAATCTTCTTTGGAAACATATCTTTGTGCATTGTGGTAGAGAAATTAATCATATACCAAACATCAAAAGATAGTAAAAGTATTTGGTTTCTGATCCTAAGCCAATTGTAAGGGGAGGATTTATCATATATTATTGGTCTGATGCATACAAATGTGTTGTATGCAATTTAGAATATCTTAGACCAACATATGGAGCTTTGTTCTCACAAGTAATAGTTTAGCCATTCCTAGGAGGAATTCATTGCTAAACCAGCTTGGATATAAACCAGCATTATCAAGATAAACTATCTTGATCTCATAATCTGAAAGTTATGCTCTTAATTGAGAAAAGCAATCTCAAATGTCAAACTGCAGGTTGACATAAACATACAGGTAACCATCTTATATATGCATCTATAAGTGGTTCACATGACATGTGAATGGGCCCATATTCAACTTTTATATATTTCAGAATCAGGGATCTTAATCCCAACTTTAGCTGGTAGAATCAATTTATTATGAGAACAAGCAACACGGGAGAATTCTTGAAGAATCTTCTAGTTCTTCAGTATATGCTTACCTGAATTCTCAAATAGCTCATTTAAAAATGGCAAATATGAACTTCAAGTTTATCATGCATGTGCTATCTCTTAGTAAACTTCTGGTTTACTATGGCATAAACTTTTGCTTTAGTAAACTTCTGATTTACTGTGGCTACATGATATAGTACAAATTAAAGAATAAGGCAGATAACTTCTCACATACATATTATTTTACCCCTATAATTGTGGAAACATGAAGATTATCAATCTTCCAGTTATTTGTAGTCTCAATATGATATTCATCCGTATTAGTAAACTTCAGGTTTACAACATATATTTTTACCACAATCATATAATATGAAAGGTATATTTGTATACAAACTCTTCGAGAGCCTTCATTTATTATCCACAATCTAATATTTATCAGATATTATCGGTGTCATGTATCTTCTAGACAAACAATTAGCTTTTCAGGACCATTTGATAACTTTTGTACTACCAAATATTGCCGAGACACTTCTGGTGTCATGAGAGAAAATTATAAACAAATGAACAATAGAAAGACAATACTAAATTTATAAATGTAAAAAATTAAGAATTTCAGTATTTCTACCACCAACTTTGTGACAAATATCTCCTTCAGGGAGAAATACCATTAACATCAAATCCGCAACTACATAGTCATTACATCTTTCGGCTAAAGATATATGAGTTGTTATTTCTTTCGGGAAACTCGATAACTAACCATAACATATTAATGTAGTTGTAGTAGAAAACATTCTACAGGAATGCTTTTGCCTTAGAAAGAAAATTAATAAAATTATTCAAGATATTTTACGTACAACGGGTACGTGCGATAATGATCTTTATGTCACAAAAACAAGATTTATATCCTTTGTTATTCTACCTCTTCAGGAGGTGAGTTGTGGTGGGAATGAAAATGTGCTTCAAAAATAATTTTTAATAGCTCATTATTTTGTTTAAGCACAAAAAGACATAGTTTCATAATATTTTCCTACTTCAGGAGGAAATTTCAATTATGTTACTTCTTCAAGAGAAACTTTAAAATATGAAATACTGAGTATATATTCTCTCAATCATATTACCTCTTCCGGAGGGGAATTGTAATATATTTACATCAAGAGCGCGTTCATACTTACGGGTTTATTACAATTATCACATTCACTTCAGGGAATGGATTAATATTATCAAAAGTTCTATTCCTTCAGGAAATCGAACATAATTATCTGAACGTATATTAATCACATCAAATTGTGATACTTCAACCTCTTTTAAAATATTTACTACTTCAGGAGAAAATCGAGGCGTGCATTTAATATAGAGAAATTTTCTCCAGCTTATCTTCAATGTAACCATAGAAAGCCTAAATTATCACTTCTGGTGATTATAGGCATATACCACTTCTTGTGGTTAATAAAACTTAGTTACAATGAGATATACAAAACGTAACCACTTCTGGTGGTTATGTATTTCTTGCAAACTCTGCTGGATTTTAAGCGGATCCAACAATGTTATCCACTTTATAATCATTTATTAAGATAATAAGGATGAAAATAAATACCAAAATAAGTACTGTATACATATCATATAACCAAGCAAGCAATGATAAAGATATTAAACCAAATATAAGCAAGGAGCTCAAATTACTTTACACAAATTTGCCTACTCCAGGCGTACTTGATATCCACATCACTATTTCTACGGAGAAAAGCTCATCACCTCAAGGATATAACATTCCTTATGATACACGGAGTGAACAAGATCTAACCATGGACGTAATAGCGTCGCCTTACATCAGAGATGAACACTCAAGGATATAACATGCCTTATGATGTGCGGAGTAAACAAGATCTAACCACGGACGTAAGAGTGTCGCCTTACATCAGAGATGAACGCTGAATAGAAATTAAATTCAAAGTAAGTGCTCAAAGTGACAGTCTCGTGCTGATAACGTGTTATAAAATAAAGAGTTAAAGTAAAGAAACCAAAGACAAGTAGAGAGAGAGATTTATTATTCGAATTTCAAACTGATGTACATAATAAACTAAAAACTTCTCTATTTATAGAAGAAAAGAAGCAGCTGCATGGCAGAAGCAGCTGCAAGGCGAAAGCAGTTGCAAGGCTGAAGCAGCTACAAGGCTTATTCTTCAGCTGCTTGTCAGCTATTTGCACGAGCTATTTGTAGATAAACTTCAATCGTATACTAAATGGATAATCTTCTTCAGGAAGAATATCTACAGCGGAGTATTAAATGAACATCCACAATATTATTTTCATAACATATATGAGTATATTGTTTGTTTCTTATATATTCTTTCAATTCCACCATTTTTTTCTCCTAAGCTGATGCCAATTGGGTACCATTTAAACAAAGCAGCCTCTTTCTCTCGTAATTTATTCTACTCCACAATGTGATTCACTAGTTGGGTGTAAAATTTAAACTTGTTTATTTTGACGGGAGCGTAGATCAATACCTTAACCTCATTTCCAAGAAGAAGAAAAATAATGGAAGTGTACATCATGTTATGCCAATTGACCTTAGTTAAACAATAGTATTAGAATCCAGAAGAAAACAAAGTTTAACACGACTGCTATATATAGTGAGTGGTATGTGTAGTATATTATTACTTATTTAGCCATATTGACCCATTATAGCGTAGAATATGCCTTTGCTAGGAAGGACAATTTTGGCTAAATTAGAAATACTTCAATTTCGTATACACAATGTATATAAGTTATACGTAGATAGATACTCCATGGAACATGGAATACACATACATAGGGAAGCTGAAAAGTCGAAAATAGGGGGAATGGTGTTGGGAAAAGAGGGATTTTTGATTGATTTTAAGTGTTGTGTACTTACTTTGTAGAGTTAATAGGCAAAAGAGTAGCTTCCAAAGGTGCCGTTAGGGTGCATCGGTTTTCCCCAGTAATTACATTTACTGCTTCAATAAACAATTGCATTATGATTTACTTTTATTCATTAGAAAATTGCTACTCTCGTGTCATAGGGAAAGGAAAATAAGGTTCTATGCAAGCAATAATTACCAGGGAAATTGTAATTGTACAAACAAGAATTAAATAAAATAAGCTAAAAATATAAATACTAATGTGTTTCGTCCTAGTTCAAAAGTCATAAATGATTTCGTCTTTGGCAGACAGTACTCTTGTCTTTTTGACGTACTCTCTGCAGCATTTGTTGGGTTAGAATTTTTTATGTTAGCATCAACAAAATCATAGTACTACTACTAGTAAATAACACTCTAGTGATAATTAATGAAGTAAAAAATTTGGTAAAAGCAACCGGTAGAAATTAGCAATCTCTAACACAACATATTCAAGGGAAGGTATTTTAATTGATGGGACGTTGGGAGTTGTTCTGATTGATGAGACGCGAGATGACGTTAATGAGAGACTGAAGGTATGGAAGCAAGCCCTGAAGTTCAAAGATTTCAAATTGAGTAGGACAAAGACGGAGTATCTGGAGTGTAAGTTTAGCGGCGTGACGGGAAAAGCGGGCGTGGAAGTGAGGCTCGACTCACAAGTCATCCCTAATAGAGAAAGTTTAAGTGCATAGGGTTGATTATCCAGGGGATTGGGAGATCGAAGAGGATGACACGCATCGATTGGAATGGGGTGGATAAAGTGACGGTTAGAATCTGGAGTCATGAGTGACAAGAGCGTGCACCGAAATTTAAAGTTAAGTTCTAAAGAGCAGTGATTAGACCGGCCATATTGTATAAGGCTGAGTATTGACCAATCAAGAATTCGCACATACAGAAGATGAAAGTAAACAAAATGAGGATGTTGAGATGGATGTGAGGGGCACACTAGGTTAGATAAGATTAAGAATGAAGATATTCGGAAGATGTTGGACGTTGCTCCCATGGACGAAAAGATGCGGGAAAAGAGGCTTAGATGGTTTGGGCATTTACAGAGAAGAAGCCTAGATGCCCTGGTTAGGAAAGTGTGAGCGGTTGGCTTTGGCAGGTACGGGAAGAGGTAGAGAGTGACCTAAGAAGTATTGGGGCGAGGTTATCAGATCGAACATGGTGCACCTTCAAATTTTCGAGGGCATAGCCTTTGATAGGAAGGTGTGGAGGTCGAACAATAGGATTGTAGGATAGGGGATAGTCGGACGTTTTTCCTCTTTGTATTGGTTCGTCTGATAGAGTTTTGTCTAGGATTGCTAGAGGTTTATGTTGTGTTCACACTATTTTTTTTCGTTTTGCATACTATTATGTTATTGACCTTCCACTTACTGATATCTTTTATTATGCTGATATTATTTTTTTGGTTTCTTGTGTTGTTTATAGATTGATAATTTTGTTCTTTTATGATATTATTGTCTTCTCTTTTGAGCCGAAGGTCTTCCGAAAATAGCCCCTATACTTTTCCGGAGTAGGGGTAAATGATAAGTTATGTGCCTAGTTATATTTTAATGATAACAAACTTATTGATAAGAAATAGATCGAAAACCTATTACACATCCTCAAAGTGCTTAAGAACAACAAGTCTCACGTCGGGCACAAATTCCAACAATTAGAGTCAAAGAGACGACTGAGGAAACAAATGAACATAAGTTCCCTTGCTGACTGTACCAGTGAACTCTCCACAATTGTAAAGCTGTTGTAACTGTTCCTCTACACACACGCAACAGGGCAAACAGTGCAGCAATCACTTTATGGGTAATACCTTATACCGGATAATTGCTTGCATTATCCAAGTGATATTACTTGTATATTATCAACATGAGGTAAGGGAAAATAAGTCACTTGAATACTTTGGAAAATTATCAAGCTTCTCTCACAAGTGTGCTGAAATCTTGCAAGTGACTTTATGCCTTCAAGAACAAAGAATAACAGAACAATGACCAACTTCCAGCACTGCGTTACCAATTGTCCTTAGTTGTGTTGTATCTTTGTTAGAGCGATTTACTTGTAATTCCTACTTAGCTTAGCTAGAAACATTATGTAGGAAATCAGTTGTAAATCTTATGTTGTATCTTGGCTAGAGTTATTCGAGTTGTAAGCTTTGTAATAGAGTTATTACAAGTGAGTGAGGGATTAAGAGTTGAATTCCTAGATTATAATAATTTGTATTCTGAAGTTTACTCAGTAGTGAAGTTCAAATCCTACGAGTGTAGGTCGTGGTTTTTAATCCAATGAGCTGGGAATTTTCCACGTAAAACTCTGTTGTGTTATTTACTTACCATTGTGTGTGTGTGTGTTTTGTGGGAACTAATAGAGAATCAGGTTCTCCATACAATTTGGTGGACTCTTAATTTCTATCAGTAAGGTCTGCATATACTTTATCTTTCTAGACCTTATTAGTGAAATTCTATTGGGCGGTTGTTGTTGTAACACCACCGAGAGAACAATAATGAAATTACATTTCTTGTACTTCTCCTCATATGGTCGACTTTCTAGCTCTTACAATATTTTCTTTTTGGAGATATGACTCTCGTTTCAACTATTACATAGAAAACTTTCAAGGTAAAAGAATGGTTTAGGGGGCTATTAGATAAATGCATTTGCAATTAAGAGAAGAGAGAGTAGGATAATGGGGTCATTCTTGAGGTAATGGCCAGCCTAAACCAATTAAGAAAGTAAAGAAAAGAGAGACATAGTTAGTTATACAGCTGTTTTATAGTGTTAATTAATGTTATAATGCCATCATTAAGTTTTAGATGAAACAGTATTAATGCCTGGCAATCACTAACATCTCAACACAAAAAAGACCCATCTCATTGCATCATTATTTTTCAAAAGTCAAAATAGGTCCTTTTGGGGGGGGGGGGGGGGGGGGGGGGTGTTGTTGCTTCATTTCACTCCAAAATACCGTACCAAATTGCCTATGCCAAATTCATTCCATAATTTCTTTTACCTTCCAAATCTCTATAGTTCCCTGTTGAACCTGATTTATCATACCCCTCATGCTCCTGACTTACCATTGAGTAATTTAGTCGCTGTTAAAAAGAATTTAATTTCGATACCTTGGTGTTACGAAATGCTTATGAGCAAATTAAATGTAAATTGTATGAGTCAAAACTTGACTTCACGATAATTAACGGAAACAACCTGTTTTTAAATTCACATATGATTAACAAATAGTACGACCATTTGTTAATAAGGTTACCCGATGGTTAACCGATTGGATCAGCGAGGTCATAACCTATCTGCCCTCATGAAGGTGTCCTCTCGACGTGGCCACGTCCGCCCAGCGCCAGCTGGCAAGGTTCACAACTATAAATACTAAGAGAAAGAACCCTAAAAAGGGGGCTTCTTCTTCTTTTTCACCTCCACTTCTAAAAGAAGTTCTAAAAGAAGAGAATATATATAATTGTAAGGCTCTGAACCTCTCCATGGAGAGGCAGACCAAATCGATCTCATCAATAAAACATCTCTACCCTCCTCCCCTTAACCAATAACTATTGTCTCTTACGTTTTATTCGTTTGGTCTTTTGGTTTATTACGATCCTCTATGATTGGCCCTCCATTGATTTTAATTGATTTATGCTTATAAAGTGTATGAGAACTTTGAGCTAAACATAAATCTTTATGATAAGTCATATATTATAATTGGATAAGTTATATTGATCTTGTAAAAAATTATATTGTTAATGCATATAACTCGATTTCATATATATGTTGATTTTAACGCAAATCATTGGATTTCCTTTCTTTTCGACCAAGGTATATGCATTCAAGCAGAGGCGGATCCAGAATTTGAAGTTGGCGGATGCCATGATTTCCTTTAATGTATACTTTGTAATTACTAAATACGAAATTTGTTAGAAACGCTAATCGATTTTTTTGAGTTGATTTGGGTCAACCTAATAGGTATTTTTTATTTGAATATTTAAAAATTACATCTCAAATATAAAAAAATAAACATGATTAGAATTTTTAAATTGGATCATACCTTTATTATAGGGAAACTTACAGAAATGTCCCATATAAGTTTCACTTACCAACCTATAGCCAATATTCTGAAAATCGAAACAAACAGGAAATATTTTTAATGGGTATAGTCGAAATTCATTGAAAACATATAAATAAGTCAATATACAAAATTTGAGGAAGATTGGAGGTGATTTGGACTGGTTTTGTATCAAAATTCATAATTAAATCGATATCAAAAAATTCTTCTGTAACACATATATAAAACATGTATCACGCATGTATCTCACACCCAGATATACTTGGATATACATGTGATACAGAATCGATACAAATATGATACATATGTGATACACAGTATGATACACGTATCAATTTTTTTCATATTCAGTTTACTTTGAATTTTCAATTCAAACGACCTCAAAACTTCATCAGATCATCCCAAAACTGAGATTCAAGCTCCTTAAGATATACCCAATCTATTCTAATAGCACCCACTCAAAAGAAAGTAAAAATTTGATATTTCTTTTGCTACAAATAGCTAATTGGCCATTTTGGCTAATATTAGTAATATTTTATCAATTGACCAATTTTTGTAATGGGCTACTTCTAAATGGACATACCTGGTAATTTCCCTTTATTATAACAACATAAGTAAAATCATTTTTTTCACTGGGAAATTACATCTTTTCTGTATATTAAAAATTAATTTACACAAGTAAGATAACATCCGAAAGAGAATTACATCAACAAGAATAAGAAAATTTAAAAAAATATTTTTCATAAATATTATACCCCATAAGCATAAATTAGGTAAACTACAATTTATCATAAATCACATACTATTTCTTAAGCAATGCTTACAAAATTATAGTAAAATGATTTAAATTATATCTAACAACCATCACATTATGATATAACAAAAAAGATGAAAAGGAATTTGATCTCAATCCAGAATTCTCATTAAGATTTAAATTTTTCGGATGCGAAAGAAGAAAACTCATAAATTTGATTAAGAGGATTGCTTATTTTATATAATTTTAAAGTTTAGGAGTTTCTTTTTTGAATGTTCGTGCTATAGATCACACACAAAGTAATAGAATAGAGAAAAGAAAAATATAAAAATAATAATAAAACAACAAACAGAAAATTCGGTGGTAGTCGATTTCCTGATGCATCTGCCATGTTATCAAATGTAGTTTAAAAGTATGTTTTTCTAAAAGCCATCTGAGGTTGACTACTCATAAGACTTTTGAATCCAATGGAGTATATATTGGTGTAATGGGACACACTCACTTTATAGTGGAACACCGAAAGCCATCTCACCACTTTATACAGTGAAATGTGGATCTCTAATGCCAGAGGAGAATGCCTTTTGATTTATGGGTCGTTTGGTTGAAAAGAGAGGCAATTTGACACGACTATCATCATCATAAACATGATGCACCATTGTTCTGAGAAAGAGAGCATGCACCATTTTCCTTTTTTTTTTAAATTGAAGTATTTTGTCAAGTTTTTAAAAGAAAAAAAAATACTTTTGAATAGAAGCAAAAACAGATTTATAAAACAGAAAAAAGTAGCTTATCTTCAAACGTACTTTTGAGAAAAATACACTTAAGTAATGTTTTACAGTTTGACCAAACATTAATTGTTGTTAAGATGTGCATTTCAAATTAATTAATCAAATACAAACTGCTTCGCACCAAAGATACTTCTGAGAATGAGAAAAGAGCTTTTGAAAAACGAAAACTTCTCAAAACAAGCTGATTTTAGGAGATTAACCGAACATGCTATTATTTGAAATGTCGTTTTTATTTTCCCACAGTTGATATTTCGCATATATGTGGTGATGCTCCCTTCTTAATAGAATGCTAGTTGAAGCTAACGGAAACTGAGATGGCAAAGAACAAATACCCACTGAGCACATATTGTTTGAATACATGCTAATAGAAGTCGCTGAATGATGAATATCTTCTACCATTCATGATTAAACCCAGTAAACTACAAGATCGGTTACTGTCCGACAGAATTACCACAAACAAGTTATCCAAGCCAAGAATTTTCGATGTTAGACAAAAACACAAATGCCTAATCGGAACTTGTTCAGTAAAAGCCTATATGCACATTTCATATCTTAGTTGTTTTTTCCCCACAAGCAACTATGCACTTTCTTCACCAAAGCATGTCGGAATGTGGCCTCAGTAAGGTCGTGGAGGATATGTTCCCTGGTATGGACCTGATCGATAAGAAAATTAAAAGATACAATCAACTTTTATGGAGAAACTAGGAAAGAGGGAAAAGGGAAAAATTAATTGTCAAGCATAGTCACCTGGAGGATAAGAATAGTCTTGCGATGGTGGTGGATAAGATATGGGAGGATATGCCGAAGGTGGTCGATAAGCTGGAGGATAAGCAGTCGTTTGAGGAGGAGGATATGGGGTTGGTGGATACGCAACTGAATGAGGCGGGTATGCAGGATATGGAGATGGTGTTTGATAAGCCGCTGGTGGTGGATAAGAAGCTAAATGTGGTGGAGGCACGGAGAACATAGGTGCTTGAGGTTGCGGTGCTGCGTATGGTGGAGCTGATGGAGCATAACTTGTTGCTGGCTTCTGGGAATTTAAAGAGCAAACATGTCAAAAATATATTAGAAAGATGACTATCTCTTGAGAGTTCCGCAGATGATAGTACTACTTACATTGGCATTAGCATAGTGCATTATCAGTTGAATTTCTCCTGCATGCCTGCAAGTAATGAGACTACAATAATTACAACTCCAAGACCCAATACAAAATGACCACCGAACATCCACATATATGCACTCAATTTTACGAGATAGATTTAGAGAATCTCAAAATCGAATTGATTGCTCATATAGATAGTCACAGAGTCCTATATGAAGGACTCTTTTAATCACAATGGTGTCCTCGAGTTCCATATACACAGATTCATAGTCTGGGATAAAATTTCAGGTCTAACTGCAGGTCCCTTGATTGCTAAGGTATCACAAATCTGAACTAGAAAAAGTGATACAGCAAGGTTGCCCCCAAGGTTCCAGTGGGAAAAAGAAAAGAGAGCAGTTCATCTAGGGAAAAAAGGCAGATGCCAAGGGGTGAAACTCTCTGTCTGGTTTTAGTTCTTCATACGATAGATAAAAAAGACATGCTAATGTTTTTGCGTTTACTACTTTCACCGCATAAAAGACACGCACTCCCCAGTGGAATATTTTTGACTCCACATCAGGAAAGATACAGATTATCCAAAAAACACAGCTCCCTTCTATCAGTTATACAAAATCATATACTCCAGAAAATTGACACCCAGCTTTTCACCTTCAAGAATCAGTCAAGAGCTGGCAGCGTAAACAACTAACTTCTTTAACCAGTTCTATGCCAAGGATCACAAAAATGTTTATCCATCTGGTTGAATTGGCTTAAATTCAACAAGGCCAAACCGACAACTAAGAATTTCTTTCCAACAATTTATTAATATCGAACCTCAACTCTAAGCAACAACTCTACTTCTGACTTGAGGCATTCCCCAGGCCCGCAAAATATACTATCATGTCTGCCATTGGTCTTTGCCACCACGGAATGCATGTCTAAATGGGTTAACTTGTGAAATGGCCGATTCGTGACCTAGTAGGAAGAGAGAACGTTCTAGCAATGGCACTAGTTCTAAATAATTTTCAGCAAAAGATTACACTATAAAATGCTAAATTTTACAAAAACTCTAGGCCCTTAGCCCAAGTAGGTAAAAACCAGAAATAATAAAAGCTTATCACTAACATGAAACAAATATAAGCAAGGTTCAAAACTGCAGCAAACAGCTAGTCAAATACTTCACAAGATATAAAGTGAAAGAAATGTGATGGATCAGTCAAAACCCTGATTCATGGACTCAAAAGACCATCTCATAGTCTTTGTTGATCATACATCGCCCATACCAACAAATAAAGTTCATTCAGAAATAGAAACAGAAGAAAATAGAAGGATATCACTATTAATAAAGGATGGGATATGAATATCAACTAACTTAACCCACTCCCAGCTCGCACGCCTTTAAAAAAGCAAAACAGTACGTTACTGCCCCTTATATCCTTTAACGTTGGCACAAGTGACCATGTTTATTACAATCAGTAGGTTAATGATCTGAAGTAGGCAAACAGAAAAATTGATGGAATGACTTTCTGTAAGTCTTTAGTTGAGTTATTATTTTCCTGGCGTTGTACCAACAAGATATTCTCGTATATGGTTTAAATGCAATTACAGCAGGGTCCTAGACCCTTCAGATTTCTCAATGACATTATGATACTTGCCTTTGATCACAGTAATGCAGGGGGGATTTGTACCAAATTTTCATTGTTTTTAAATCTCGTCCGCTTTAAGCGATGCAGCTCTTTCAGATAGGTGTTCTTGACAATAGATTTTGTACTTTGTTATGTTAGGAGACAAGAGGGGTTGCTCTGATGGTAAGCAACCCCCACTTCCAACCGGGAGGTTGTGAGTTCTAGTCTCTCCAAGAGCAAGGTGGGAAGTTCTTGGAGGGAAGGATGCCGGGGGTCTATTTGGAAACAACCTCTCTACACCAGGGTAGGGGTAAGGTCTGCGTACATACTACTCTCCCCAGACCCCACTAAGTGGGATTATACTGGGTTGTTGTTGTTGTTGTTGTTATGTTAGGAGAAGGCCAATCTCATTAATATAAAAGAGTTCATAGAATATAATAGGAGATAACACTAAGTTTTATCAAAGTGGGATGTACTAGAATACTAATTTAACGTAATAAAGAAAAAGGTAACTTTGAGTTCAAATATTTATGAATGGCAAAGCAGCAGGAAGAAATCAAAGTAGTTATTCAATCTTTACTAGTAGTAGTGTAGGTGACAAGATGAAGAGATTTAACAGTGATCCTAAGGTTACAAAAGCTTGAGTTCATCAACAAAACCAGTCATTAAATACAAATTATCACTAACCTTAACAAAAACAGAAACACACATCGTCACTAGAGTAAATAGGAAAAATTAGAGCTGATAAAATTTACCTGCCAGTCTTGGTCTGGATTGGCCAAGCAGTATCATCATATCCTTGTGAGAGAACTTTGTGTAGTTGAATCCTATAATTAGCAAATTCAACAAATATTAGTACTCTACTCTCTGTGAAACAAACATTAAACAAGTTTGAGAAAATTACTTTCCGCTCCCTATAAAATCGTCATAGGAAATGGTATTGCTATTCCAAACCACAACATTAATCTCTCTCAACCCTTCAATGAGCGTAAACACGAATTTCTCTTGAAATGTAGGGTTTTTGCCACCATCTACAAATTAATTCCAGAACAAATCAATAACAAAAGGAGTAAACTTTCACAAATTACAATACAAAAAGAACAAAAAATTACTACAAAATATAACTAAAAAAAGAATTAACCTGTGCAAGTACGAGTACGAAATTTGGTGCTACCATATTCAAGACAAACATAGGGATCTTGCCTTGATATCCATTCTGTGTCCTTCAATTTGTTGCATGAAACGACTGCAAGAAAAGAATTCCAACCAAATTAATTAATCAAAAACCAATAAAGGGCAATTCTCTTTTATCATAAAGGAAGGAAGAAAACCATGAAACTTTCATACCCGTAACTTCTAAAAGTTGGCCCTGGATGCCAGATATCATCGACATGGAAGAATGCAGATTTTAATTATCACTATCTGAATTTTGCTAATAAAAAAAATGAATTTAGTTATATAAACACGAAAGTAAATGAGAAGGTCAAAAGGAAAATGTCCAGAAACCAATTAAAAATATTGAGAAGAAACGGGTTGAAAAGGACAGGGAACTATAAGTAACGGGAAATGGAAAATTTGGAGGGTGACAGAAGTTACTTGGGAAATACCTCTATGCTACGTATATATAGACTTTCTGCCGTGGATTTAAGGCGGCGGAGACTGGCGGCCAGCGGTTTCGTCGTCGATGAGTAAACACGGCCAAAGGAAACAGAAAAGCGTGTACAGTTTACCAGTTCGTTTGTCTATCCGCGTGACTGAATTAATTGAGAGATACGCCTTTTAAATTACAAGGAAATTCATCAATTATTTTGGTGAATATTTTATACTAGCTAGCAATTTGAAACAAACATAGATCAAGTTTAAATTTACATCATTTCTCGGTACAAAGTAATATTTTTCATATCATTCCAATTTTATCTGATGGAGTATTTTGTATTTCTCTTGGTAATGATAATATTGGTCAAATAATGTTCCATCAAATAATATGACGGAGAAAGCATATGTCTGCATCTTTTAAGAAAAGACTAATGTCATTCCACCAAGATTAATTAAGAAGAAAGGTCTGCATCATTAAATGAAGACTAAGGTCGTTCTATCATATGTAATTAATAACAACAACAACAACATTCCAGTATGATCCTACAAATGGAGTCTCCCGTATACTTTACCCCTATTTCGAGAGGCAGAAAAGTTGTTTCCAGGAGACTCTCGGCTTAAGAAAGCGACAAAAAGAGATATATTAGTACTATCAATAGACTCATAATAAAATAACATAACATAATATACATAACATAAAATAATAAAATAACAGCAATATGTGAAAACTAGAAAATAGGAAAAAGATGAAAGGTATAATAATATCTACCCGATCACGCCCTGCATCAGTATCTGAGCAATAGCATCCTAGGACTAAGTCCTAGATCTCTAGTCTCACTCTAGTGCATAGTATAAATATTCACAGCTTTCCCTAACCTATAGCCTTAATGCTCGACCTCCACAGTTTTCTGTCCGGGGTCCATGTCCTTAGTAATCATAAGTCGCGTCATGTTCTGCCTGATCACCTCGCCCCAATACTTCTTAGGTCTCCCTCTGCCTCTCCCTCTACCTTTATGTAATTAATAACTATAAAGTTGAAATTGATTGGATTGTCCAAAACCCATACATGTTACTTTATCATAGGGTAGCTTGAGGTTGAATGATCTTCCCTCCCGATATTCTCACCAATATGCGAGCTCATTAATTCGTAATTACCTCAGAGTTTCACGATACTTGATTAGAACCATTGCCTTGAGCAAAATGTTTTAATTTTTCGTAGGAACTTTTCTTTTCCCAAAAAAATAATAATAATAAGGCGTTAACTACATGAAACAAAATAATTGCTTTTCCTAAATTTCTTCGTGAAGTTTGGGTTGGTTCTGATTGTGGCAGGCCTTTTGGTTACCTGCAAATCTTGTTTGAACTTCCAAATCTCTTTCGGTAAATAATTTAATTAATCTGGATGGAAAAGGCCAACAAAAATTACAGGTTAGTCCGGGCCGCAAATTATGGATAGTGTTATAAAATGAAAGTAATTAGTAAAACATGAAGAAGAAATATAAGCAACTTAGTGAAACAAGAAATGTAGATAGAGAGAAGGAAGAGATTTTCTTCTTCAATTGTATATATTCCTATCTATTACAAGACCTTTATATAGGCATAAAAAGTGAAGAAAATATGCCATGGAATATGTCATTCAACATACAAAATATGTCATTGAATATGTCATAAACCATTTGAGATGAAGATCATGGAAGAAGAGTAGACATAAACCATAAATTGCTATTTATCATAACACTCCCCCTTGGATGTCCATAGATAATGTGCCTCGTTAAAACCTTACTAGGAAAAAACCCAGTGGAAAAAAAATTCTAGTGAAGGAAAAAGAGTACACATGTATAGAAATATGTCTTTTTGTTGCCTCGTTAAAAACCTTGCAAGGAAAACCCAGTGGGACAAAACTTTGTAAGGAAAAAGAGTGTAACGCGCATTAACTCCCCCTGAAGAGAGCATCAATTCACCTCCTTGAGCCTTCGCATCCCAATCTTGTGCACTAGCTTCATGAATGTTGACATCGGTAGAGATTTTGTGAACAAATCATGTATATTATCACTTGAACGAATCCGTTGTACATTGATATCACCATTCTTTTGATGATCATGTGTGAAAATTAACTTTGGTGAAATATGATTTGTCCTATCTCCTTTTATGAATCCTCCTTCAATGAGCTATGCATGATGCATTGTCTTCATACAAAATCGTGGGTAGTTTGTCACATTTCAAACCACATTTGTCTCGAATATGATGTATTATAGACCTCAACCACACACACTCTCGACTTGCTTCATGAATAGCAATTATCTCAGCATGATTAGATGAAGTAGCCACAATTGATTGCTTAGTCGATCGCCAAGATATGGCAGTGCCTCCACAGATAAACACATAACCTGTTTGAGATCGAGCCTTGTGTGGGTCAGATAAATATCCAGCATCAGCATAACCAACAAGATCAGGACTGCAATTATTGCTATAAAATAAGCCCATATCGGTAGTCCCTTTTAGATACCGCAATATATGTTTGATTCCATTCCAATGTCTCCTTGTAGGAGCAGAGCTATATCTTGCTAAGACATTAACTGAAAAAGTTATGTCAGGCCTTGTAGTAGTTGTAAGATATATTAGTGCGCCAATTGCACCAAGATATGGTACTTCAGGACCAAGTAGATCTTCATTCTTTTCTTGAGGTCGGAATGGATTCTTATTCACATCAAGTGATCGAATAACCATCGGAATACTTAAAGGATATGCTTCATCCATGTAAAACGGTTTCAATACCTTTTCTATATTGGCAGATTGATGAACAAAAATTTCGTTTGCCAAATGTTCAATTTGCAAACCAAGACATAATTTTGTCTTTCCGAGATCTTTCATCTCGAATTCCTTCTTTAAATAATCAATTGCCTTTTGGAGTTCTATGGGAGTTCCAATAAGGTTTATGTCATCAACATATACGGCAAGTACAATAAATTCCGATATTGTTTTCTTTATAAAAGCACATGGGCAAATGACATCATTTATATAGCATTCCTTTAATAAATACTCACAAAGACGATTATACCACATTCGTCCTGATTGCTTTTGACCATACAAAGATCTTTGCAATTTGATTTAAAATATTTTCCGGGACTTCGAATTATGTGTGTTTGGCATTTTGAATCCATCGGAAATTTTCATGTATATCTCATTATCAAGTGAGCCATAAAGGTAGGCGGTAACCACATCCATTAAATGCATGTCAAGCTTTTCAAGGACATCAAAACTAAAGAGATAACGGAAAGTTATAGAATCCATAACGAGCGAATATGTCTCTTCATAATTGACACCAGGCCTTTGTGAAAATCCTTGTGCAACAAGGCGTGCCTTATATCTCTGTACCTCGTTTTTCTCATTTCTCTTGCATACAAAGACCCATTTATAGCTAACGGGCTTAACATCATTAGGTGTTTGAACTATAGGCCCAAAAACTTCACGTTTTGCAAGTGAATTCAATTCTGATTGGATTGCTTCTTGCCAATTTGGCCAATGAAGTCTTTGTCGACATTCTCCAACAGATTGAGGTTCAAGATCCTCACTTTCTTGCATAATGCTAGATGCAACATTATATGCAAAGACATAATCCACCACTATATCCACTCGATTAACATATGTCTCTATATCGATTGGATTTATTGATAGTTCCTTATTTTCTTGAGTCTCGGGCTCAATGGATTCATCATGAATCTCAGAATTTATTAAATCGTGAATCTCCTCATGAGATTCTTTCGTAGTGTCATTTTGATCATTTGCTTTCCTTTTTCTAGGATTTCGATCTTTGGAACCTAATGGTTTGCCACGTTTTAGGCGTGCTTTCGACTCATTAGCTATGACACTAGAAGATTGTCCAATAAGGACATCAATACGGATTGGAACATTCTCTGCGGGGATATGTGATTTTGTTATCCTTTTCAAGTCCGTAAATGCATCTGGCATTTGATTTGCTATTCTTTGTAAATGGATAATCTTTTACACCTCTTTTTTACAAATAGAGGCACGTGGATCAAGATGAGATAATGATGGATTTTTCCACAAAATTTCCTATTTGGTTTCACCAACTTCTCCCCCTAATTTAGGGAAAAGTGTCTCATCGAATCGATAGTCTGCAAATCGAGTAGTGAACAAATCCCCTGTCAATGTTTGAGGTAGAGAATAATGGAGAGCGATTCGAACCCAACATATATTCCTAACCTTCTTTGCTTACCCATTTTGGTGCGATATGGCGGTGCTACAGGTACATATACTGCGCATCTAAAATTCTTAAATGGAATGTATTAGGTTATGACCCAAAACTAATTGCAACGGGGAATATTTGTGATAATTTGTCGGTCTGAGACGAACTAGCATTGTTTCATGCAAAATGGCGTGACCCCAAACTGAAGTGGGCAGCCTCGTTTTCATGAGTAACGGTCTTGCTATCAACTGCATACGTTTAATTAAAGACTCTACAAGACCATTTTGAGTGTGAACATGAGCTACAGGATGTTTCACTTTTATCCTAATTGATAAGCAATAATCATTAAATGCTTGGGATGAAAACTCAGCAGCATTATCTAGTCTAATAGACTTAATTGGATTATCGGGAAATTGTGCCCGTAATCGAATTATTTGTGCCATTAATTTTGCAAATGCAAGGTTGCGAGATGACAATAGGCACACATGAGACCATCTAGAAGATGCGTCTATTAAGATCATAAAATATCTAAACGACCCACTTGGTGGGTGAATAGGTCCACAAATGTCCCCTTGTATACGTTTCAAAAACGCAGGTGACTCAATTCCAACCTTTGTTGGTGATGGTCTAATAATTAACTTTCCTTGATAACAAGAAGTGCAAGAAAATTCATTATTTAAAAGAATCTTTAAATTCTTTAATGGATGCCCATTTGAGTTTTCTATAATCCATCTCATCATAATTGATCCAGGATGTCCAATCGATCATGCCAAAGTACGAAAGTATTGGAATCAGTAACCTTTTGGTTTACTGTAGAATGTGCCTCAATTGCACTAATTCTTGTCCAATACAGGCCAAAAGATTGGGAACTTCTCAATAACCCTCTTTTGGCCAGAGACATTCTTTGTAATAATGAGATATTTAAGATTATTCTCATCTATTGTCTCAATATGATATCCATTTTGACGGATATCTTTAAAACTCAACAAGTTCCTCTTGGACTTGGAGGAGAACATTGCATTCTCAATGATAAATATTGTTCCTTTAGGAAAAGTTATGGTAGCTCTCCAGAGCCTTCAATGAATTTACTACTACCCGAAATTGTAGTAACATCTGCCTTACACATACTTAAATGAGAGAAATATTTCTTCTCTTTGAATATTGTATGTGTGGTACATGAATCAATTAAACAAATATTTTTACAATTGAATTTTGATCCAAGTTTGTTTTGTGAGATATCCATACTTGCTTAATCTTGTATGTCTTGTTAGTGCATGCATCATAAAATTTTTCAAGTTAATTAGCATGATTTAAAGTGTACTAAATACGTGTAGGACAATACCGGCTAATATGAATACCCTTATTGCACTAAGATCTTTATCAAGCAATTTTAGTAATAATTTGGCTAAGTGATTTGACATGCTACATAACTAGTATTGTTACTTTTCTAGATTGACCATATAAAAGAATTATATGTGCACCTAAAGAATATAAAAATTTAATATCGTAAAATCAATTCCTACATAGTATCTCCATGTATATTAATATTCAGTATGTAGGCTTGACAAAATAAATAGTTAAATGTAGCTAGTGTAGTATATCGTGTTATACTGCACAATAATGTATAATCACACACTATGGTAGGTGTACCCAAGTACTTAAGCATGTAACTAGATATACTTGAATTCAATAAGAAAATAGGCTTGAAAACAAAAACAATTTCAAGTAACCTCATTATTACTAACATGTTTTATTTCTACACGGAAAAAAATGAATAATCAATAAAAACTTCTTGTATTTCGTCAAAGTAGGATGTAATATTTTAATGATGCAAACACTATTTATATTCATATTTTGGATACGTACTACTGTCAAGAAAATATTATTGTTATCTAAGTCTATTGTTGATTACTTCTATTTATATTTTAATAATGCAAATCAATTAAGAAGCAGTTCATTAGAATCATTACATCTTTATTCATAAATAAAGAGATCATGGTGAAGTATGAGTATCTTTCTCTTTCTATTTTTGTTTTAAACATAATTGAGAAAATTAAGTATCCAACAAAACATATCATTATTCTTACAAAAGAGAAACATGTTGTACCTAATAATTTTAAATCAGAGTCGAGAACTTTAAAAGAAGATAACTTACCGTGATGGTTAGAGACTCGTGCTGATAACGTATTATAAAATGAAAGTAATTTAGTAAAACATGAAGAAGAAATATAAGCAACTTAGTGAAACAAGAAATATAGATAGAGAGAAGGAATACATTTTCTTCTTCAATTGTATGTATTCCTATCTATTACAGACCTTTATATAGGCATAAAAAGTGAAGAAAATATGTCATGGAATATGTCATTCAACATACAAAATATGTTATTGAATATGTCATAAACCATTTAAGATGAAAATCATTAAAGAAGAGTAGACATCCACCATTAATTGTTATTTATCCTAACAGATAGATATATTTTGATTTTTGATGATGAATTATAGACAAATGCTTTTAAGATACATGTATACTAAAACGATACATGCTGCTATTAATCATATTTCTGAGCTGTATGCCATATGCTTACTTGGGCTCACTTTTTCTTTTCTACAAGAATACACTAATTAAAGCACTATCTTTGCCAGTTCAGTCACATCAATATTTTGGTACTCCAAATACCTACTGCCTTACAGGAAAAGGAGCCAGTTTTTCAGGAGTCATGGAAATCAGTGCAGAGTACATTTGATAGTTCTATAACAAATTTCATAACTCTAATGCAAATTTAACACAATTTCAACCCAAGGTCTCCCTGACAGATAGCACATCCAGCATAGCTTTATAAACTGATAATCAAATGCAAGGCCATGGAACAAGTAAAATACTAGTGAAATAAATGAAATGGACGGAATCCAACAAGCTAGATCCTAGCACCCACAAGCTATTATGTACATCTTGATGAATTTGCCCATCAGACCTTATTCACTTTCGTAATCCTCTTCATCACCAAATGAGAAAACAGATGCATCAGCTGCCATTACCTTGAAATCACTCACTCCTCCAATCGGATTGGAAACCTCAACACCAGATAGATTTGAAAATTTATTTATTAAATCCTCCTTTAATGGCAAAACCTAAGGAAGGTGAAAGGCTACTTATTTATTTAGCAGTTTTAGAAGTAGCGGTAAGTATCGTCTTAGTCCGTAAAGACCAAGGTAAGCAATCTCCAATTTATTATGTGAGTAATACTCTATTAGATGAAGAGACAAGGTATCCACAACTGGAAAAATTAGCACTAGCTCTCATCATGGCATCTAGAAAACTACGACCATATTTCCAATGCCATCCTATTGTTGTTATTACTGCTTTTCCTTTACGAAATATCTTGCATAAACATGAACTATCAGGGAGATTAGCAAAATAGGCTATAGAACTAAGTGAATACGAAATAATTTACCAACCTCGAACTGCTATTAAATCCCAAGTACTCGCCGATTTCGTAGCTGATTTTAGTCAAGGCATGCATTTAGAAGCAGAAAAAGAATTACAAGTTTTTAATGGTGCTAATCCGGGGACTTGGCTATTATATACTGATGGTCATCTAATTTAAAGGGGGCAGGTTTAGGAATTGTTCTTATACCACATACGGGTGAAACAATTAGACAAGCTATAAAATGTCACCCTGTAACTAATAACGAAGCAGAGTATGAAGCTGTGATTGCAGGTTTAGAGCTAGCATTAGAACTGCGTATCATGCAAATCGTAATCAAAAGCAACTCACAGCTCGTAGTAAATCAAATGCTGGGGACTTACATGGATAGAGAAACTCGAATGCAAGAGTATCTCGCAAAGGTACGGGAATTAATAAGACAGTTCCAAACTTGGAAAGTGATACAAATTACAAGAGAAGAGAATTTGGAAGCGGATGCTTTGGCCAATCTCGCAACTGCAGCAGATATAGTGAAAGATGTGAATGCTTCAATCATACATTTGTTCCACTCCGTTCTTGACCCTGATAAAAATGAGGTAAACTTTAATCACTTAACTTGGGATTGGAGAAACGAAATCGTGTCTTTTTTGCAGCATGAAATCGTACCTAAGGACAAGGTGAAGGCTCATGCATTAAGAAAGAAAGCTTCTCGTTACTGCCTATATCAGGGGAACCTCTATCGGAAAATGTTCGGTGGACCATTAGCCAGGTGTCTCTGACCTTCCCAAACAGAATATGTGATGAGAGAAGTACACGAAGGACATTGTGGGAACCATGCAGGAGGAAGATCACTTGTAAAGACATTGATTCGAGCAGGATATTATTGGCCTAAAATGAAAGAGGAAGCAAACGACTTCGTAGCTAAATGTGATAAATGTTAAAGGTATGGCAATAACATGCATAGACTAGCTGAGCTATTACACCCTGTCATTGCTCCATGGCCCTTCATGAAAAGGGGAATAGATATCGTGGGACCATTACCCCTGGCAAAAGGTCAGGTAAAGTTTCTACTCATGCTTACTGATTATTTCACTAAAATGGGTAGAAGCAGGGGCGTTTAAACATGTACGAGAGAAAGAAGTTAAGGACTTCATTTGGAGAAATATAATTTGCCGCTTTGGTGTTCCAAAGGAGATCGGGTGTGATAACGGACCACAATTTATAGGAGCTCAAGCCACAGAATTCTTTCAAAGTTGGCAAATCAAAAACATTACGTCGACACCGTATCATCAAGTAGGTAATGGGAAAGTAGAGTCTACAAACAAAGTAACTATCAACAACATCAAGAAAAGGTTACAAGAGTCAAAAGGCAATTGACTGAAGTATTACCAGCGGTATTATGGGAATATCGAACGACGAAAAAACAAGTACAGGAGAAATACCATTTTCAATGGTTTATGGTGCGGAAGCTCTGATACCAGTTGAGATAGGTGAGTCTAGTACACGACGTGTCCAGGTAGAGAAAAACTCGAACAACAAAGAGTTACGAGTAAATCTTGATCTACTTGAAGGGAGAAGAGAAGCCGCATTGATAAGGATGGCAGCTCAAAAACAAGTAATTGAGCGATATTACAATAGAAAGGCACGCCTCAAGTTCTTTAAAATTAGGGTCTTCTTGTTAAAAAAAGTGTTACAGTCTACGAAACACAACCAATTCAGTAAAGCTAAGTCCAACATGGGAAGGACCTTATAAAATTCGTGAAATTGAGGGGAAAGGAGCATACGAGCTGGATGTCACACCTCCTTTTTCCGACACTCGCGAGGCGCAGAGGGGGGTTAAGAAGTTTTTCCAATTAAAAGACAATCGGAACGGAATTATATTAAAGATTCAGAGTCGCCACTTAGGAGATTTATGATATCCCAAGTCACCGGTTTTAATCCTGAACCGAGGAAAAGAATGACTCTGTTTAATAGTCCGTGAACCAGAAATCCGGATAAGGGATTATGTTAACCCGGGAGAAGGTGTTAGGCATTCCCGAATTCCGTGGTTCTAGCACGGTCGCTCAACTGTTATATTTGACTTAATTATATGACTTTATACAAACATGAACTTATATGCAAATTACAACTCTTTTACCGCTTTTATTATTATTATTTTAAAAGACTTGCAATGTTGTGAAAATGCATCTCGAACCACGTCACAACTAGTGTACACGTAATTGTAGACACATTTTGACTTCGTCGAGATTTGGGTCACATAAATGTGCACCCGAATTTAGGGAGATAACATTATTAAATACGCGTCTAAAGATTCTAACGCGTTACTATTTTGAGAAGGTCGTGAAATCCGCTAAACGACTCATCCCGAAGTCTAAGCATTTTTAATATGTAAATTTATGAGGGACCCACAATTTACGTTAACACTCCATTTGAAAAAGTGAGGCTAGCTTTAACTAAATAAATTGACCAGTGCATTCATAACTCACCATATAATACTCATAAGAAGTTTTGACCAATTGCAAATTTGAAATCAATAGCCACTGAAATTAGAGATGCAGGCTGCTACGTGCAACTTGTGAGATGAAAAAGACGCAGTTAATGGGGGTCCAATTTTGAATTACGCCTGTTTCCACTTTTGTGTCGCTACGTCCTACTACAAGCAGTAGTGCCAATAAACTTGACAAAGACTAAAACCAAGTTCAATTATAATGAAATCATATTCACTTAATCTATTTGACTACTAACAAGAAACGCATATGTGGTATCATGACCATTACCATTAATTGCAATTTTAAAGCCATGAAAAAATCAGAAATCAATATAGACTATTGCATCACGATAGTTTTTCAAACTAAAAAAAAATCCAACACATAAACATTATAAACAGTGCACCAATAATGTAAGATTGGCAACATTATACATCAAGCGATGCACAAAATAAAGATCTGAAGTACAAATGGTCCTGAAAACTGAATTTTTCAATTGATGAAAACGTCCAGCAGTTACACGGATAGAAGCAAACCACATCTACGATTGGAACTCAAATCGGACTAGGCAAGTTCCCAAATACTATCAAAATCCCTAAAGCTAATTACACAAATTGTTGGGATCTCAATAAGATACCTGAATTCTTACTTCACAGATTCGTATTCTCTCGAATGAATACACAAAAGCTAATATTCTTTGTGGATCACCATATCTGATCCAATACTAATAGGCGAACATGCTTACCCAATATCGAGAAGAGTCCAATTATAAATCTCAGAATAAATATCGACTATTCGTAATACTACCTCAATTCAAATACTCTTGACAGAAAGTATAGAAACAACAAAAGAAGAAGAAGAAGAAGAAAACAAAATAATCAGCAGGTAAAGAGATTTGCATTTTTTCTTCATAATGAATGAACTGCCCCTTTACATTTAGGATCAGAATAGTACCTGGGAATGAGAAAAACAAGAGGAAAAATGAGAGATCAGCAGTATCCAATACAAAATTTAACACCAATAGCATAGCAGTCTAGATTCGTCAAATGGGAACAATGAAACCAGCTTGCAAACTTAGTGAACGGTAATCCTTAACAAGTTGATCCAGAAAACTTTTCTCAAGAAAAAAAAAACTCACTATCACTCCATATGAACTCTCAAACTAAATCAGAAAGGTCTCCTTAAGCTTTTAAAACTCTTAGACTCTTATCAGCCCTGTTTTTGTTTGAATGTCTACCTCTTAACTCAATGTCTCAATGTATATCCTCTTGTCTTACTCTCCACTCTTACTCCTTGAATTCAATCCCTTAATCTCTCTATCTTTTTTAGCATATTTTCAGACTCCTCTCTTGTCTTTCTTTGCTGTTCTTAATCTCTTAAACTCCAGATCCCCCTCTCAAAAAATATTCCCCCTTTTATAGGCAAATGTAAGATGTCCCTTTTTATAATAACCAAAACAGACCTACTTTACTCAGCTATAAACAGACTAGCTAAGCTATTTGAAATAAGCAAAGAACTTCAGGAACAAAATTGGGCGTTAGAGAGCTTTAAAAACATGGCTTTAGCTTAAACCTGAACAACTACAAGATACAGGTTAAGCACACACAAAATTCAACTACAAGAGAAAGTAATTAAACCAAAGCTTGAAGAATTCAGACTATCAAAATATTCTTATCGGAAGAAGATCATACATACATCATTTGAATTAGGAACAACCCAAAATCTGATTGAACTACCAACTCGTTGCAGTGAATTAACTGAACTGATATTTGAACAATTAAAATGAAATACTAGCAATTGCAGTAAACTATTCTAAACAAACGAAATAGCACCAAAAGCACTAGTTGAACATTATTTTAACTGAAATTCAAAGCAAACGAAATATCAGCACTTTGGATTCTGAAATTCTAATCGTTGTACCTCGAAGCACGACGGATACTGATGAACCTCAGACGAATCTCGACTCTCCAAAACGGGTAGTGGCTGGTCGAGGGTACGAGTTGACAGAAGAAGAAGTCAACGTGAAAGGGGGTGGTGCTCTGGGCTGGAGTGGTATGGTCAGCTATGGAGGAGAGTGGTCAGTGGGCTGGTTCCGGCGGTTTTCTGGCGGAGACGAGGGGGCGACGGTGATGGGGGGTCATTTGGTTGGTGTAGCGGCGAGGGGGGTCGTTTGGTTTGTGTAGCGGCGGAAGCGGAAGGGGGGGGGGGGGAGGTGTCTTGGCTGAAGGGATCGTTTGATTAGGGTTGGGGGAGATTGTAAATTAAATGAAAAATGAAGAAAGAAAGGAGGGGGGATCGTTTAGGATAAGTGCTGGTGCGGGTTTGGGTCTTGTTTGGGTAGGGGCTGATTTGGGTTGTAATTGGCCCAAATTGGGTCTTTTAATTAAGAAGACTAAATTTTTTTTTCTTAAAAACTTAAATTCCAAAAATGCTAAATTAACTTATAGAACTAAATTAATTTATAAAAGTACTAACTAACTCTTAATAACAATTAACACACAAAGTTAACCATCAATTAAAATAAAATCACACAATTTGGATATTAAATGCTAAAAAATGCAAAAATACATATTTTTGTGATTTTTTATTTTTGTATAACAAACTTAATCACTTTTAATTGTAAATTAAAACCTACGAATGCAAATGCAACATATTTTGTATTCTCATTAATTTAATCAAATAAACACGCACACACAAAATACAAATAATTAACCAAAAATGCCGAAAAATCTCAAAATTGCACACATAGCAAAACTATTTTTTTATATATATTTTGAATTTCTGGGAGTAGTTCAAGTGAGGTAAAAATCACGTGCTCACATTGGAGACAATGGATGGCAAGGTTTTGCCTTTACATTGAAATGTCGTTCATTTAAAGAGGTATTACTTCTAGGGCAGTACCCACGGTCAGGTATCGCCATGTTAAATTTTTTCCTTTGAATTGTTAAAATTATACTAATGATTTTAGATGCTAGTAAAAAACCCTAACTCGTGTCAAATGATGAGTCACGGCCTGCACATAAAATTGGAATACTCTTAAATTCCTAGCGCATGGTTACATTAATCTGATGGAAATACACACGAGTTAGGCAGTCTTCATCTTAATCGCACATCCGAGTCCCGTATATTTTTTTGTTTCAGGAAAAGGATCAAAAATTGGGAGCAAATACACAAGTATTTGAGGCTTCATACTTCACCGCTCAAACACTTGGGGGACTATGCTATATACACACGAGTATGTGCAGAAGAATGAATACGAGTGCAAAAAAACAGATACGAGTGAGCAAGATTTAAGAACAAAAATCAAGCAGCAAGAAGTCAAGTGTCAAGCAAAAGCACTCATCATAACGTTCTTTCCCATAAGAACAATGGATTCACCTCTCAAACCCTTCCTAATATAAAAATATAGGGTCGTGAATATGTACCAAAAACAGGTTATGAAAAGCCTTGTATATTTTATAAATTTGTTAAAAGAAAACAGTTGCGAGAAAGTTGTAGATGTACTTCAATACATGTAATACTCAAGAAACTTATCAAAGTTCATGAATAAAAACTTGACAAAAGTTATTTTATACAAAGCATGTATGTTCATATTTCATTCATCGTATGATAACACCATTATGAAGTTGAGACGTCTTCTTCATTAAGTGTCGATAAATAAAAGGGCCCTCTTTTATTTTCCTCATGATGATAACACATGAGAAGAATTATGAAAGAATATTTTGAAAGGATAAAGATGCTAACTTATTCTCTATGTCCTAAAAATAAAAATAGGCAAGAATAGGATAAATAGAAAATTATTCTGCAAAGTCTAGAACAAAGTGAACAGACTAGGATAAAATAAAGAAGTATTATACAAACTTTTCAGCATAAAAAGCTACGGAAAAATTTAGCTATTACAATACTTTTTTTTTTTCAAAACAGATACCCCATTATAGAAACTAGGGACTTTACTAAAATATTACACCATCAAAAACAAATAAAAGAGGTAAGGTTAAACATTTTCACTAGTCACTGGGGAACTTGGAACATTAGAAGTCGCAACCTCATTAGGCTCGGTAGAAACTTCTAAAGGAGCAGCAATAAAAGCAGTCTCAGCTGAATTTGAAGTATCAACATTCTCGAGGGAAATAGTAGTCACGGGGATTTCCATTCCCAACGACTGTGTTATAGATAAATTACCCTCGGTCACTGGAATCGTAACTTCAACAACTTCAGCAGTTGACTCTAAGTTCAAAGGCTCTTCAACCGCGGGAGTTCCGATTGTTGGAGAGGAAATATCAATCACCTGGTAAGGAGAAGGAATTTCACTAGGTTGCTCATTCTTCTCAATCATGTCGAAAACTTTGGCCAACTCAGATTGCAAGTCAAAATTTTTTTGAGAAGCCTCCATCAAAGCATCACGACGAGATTTCAAGAAAGCCCAATTAACCTCATAAATGAACTTCTATGCTAATGAATTATAATCCTTCTCCAGGTTTTTATAATCCCTCCCCCACGTAGCAAGGGTGTTCTTCATTGTTTCTTGCTCAGCTAGGTGGGAGTCATGGGAAGTTTGAAGGTTGACACAGGAACTCTCCAACACACGAACCTTATCTGAAGAAATGGTTCAAACTTTGCACTAATTCCTTGGTATATTCTTCTTTTTTCTCCATTAGTGCTTTGAGTTCTTTGATTTCTTCATTAGCCTTTGACAAAGAATGCTTCAAAATCTCTTTATCCTTTCTTACTTGGCTCGTGGAAGCCGTGGCATTCCTTAACTCCGAGGATAAAGCTCGATTCAGCTGTTCCAGTTGAAATTTAGTAGACTGCAACTCTTCAATGATCCCTAAAGCACCTTTGAATTGTTCCTTCCAATTTTGAGTCTCAAGCTGTGCTTCTTCAGATATTCTCTTAGCATCAGCAACAGCCTTAGCAGACTCACATGCCTTTTTATCTAAGACAGGGATCCTCCCCATCAACTCAGTTTCGATCAAGTTTGCCTACGAACATAAGGCATAAAAATAAGAACTTAAAGTCAAGGAAAAGTAAATAATCAAGGGTAAGGAAGTTACCTTCAGTGTAGAATGAACTATGTCATTCATTAAGGTATAACAGTTGTGGCTCTGCATCTTCGTTCTCTCCACATCTCCAATGAGAGGCTCGAGCCAAACATTAGCTCCACCAGTCTTCCTTAATAGTCTATGAATAGCAGGTACTTCAAGTGTAACCTTTCATATAGCCATACCTATGTTATTGGGGCCAGATTCAGAATGAGAAACAGAGGAAGAAGGAATAGTGGAAGGAGGAGTAGTAGAAGAGGTGAAAACAATAGGACCGACAGAAACCAAAGCAGGAGCTGAAGGAATAGGCATGGGGGCTAAAAAGGAACGGAAGAAGAAGTTAAAGGAGCAGTGCAAAATGTCAAAGAAAAAGAAATAGGCACGGTTGAATGAGGAATAGAAGAAATAGGAGATATAGAAATGGAAGTAGATAAGGGAATTTCATTAAGAACGGGGCCAAGTTCCCCACTTTCAAAACCACTCTCGAAGAGACGGTGAACAGATTCACTCGTGTCTTTAGGTGCTAGATCTTTATCGGATTGGATAAAAACAGGCTCGGCAGTGGAAGTAACTGCAGAAGAAGTAATCGAAGAAGAGGTACGAACAGGAGAATCTTCAATTTCTTCATCCATAACAACACGTCTCCTAGCTCTTGGTCTAGATACCAATGAGGTATTATCCTCTTCTTCGTTCTCAGTTTCCATTCCCATAGATTTTCTTTTGGCTAAAAGTGCTTTAGCCTTGTCCAAACCAAGGGAGGTGTTGGCAGTAGTGCTCATAGCTAAAGCGACATCCGGTGCCATCCCTTTTATTCCAAATCCTGATAAAAAGAAAGGTTTGGGTTTATTATTCAATATTTGTATCTAGAAAACATGCACGAAAGGAGATATATACCGTGTGTTTTCACAATCCACCCGTGTAAGGAAGAAATAGACTTACAAGTCCTATATTCCTTAGAAGCAATGTTAAGAATTGAATCTACCCAACCACGGAAGTTGGGAACAGGTTCCACATCCCCCATGGTTGCTACAAAAAACCAAAGATAAGTTTAGAGATAAAATCAAAATCACGGAAAATAGGTACGGGAAAGATAAGTAGAAACTTACGTGCAAAATTCCACTTCTCAGGGAAGGGAATGTTTGATTCTCGCGACAAATCCACTGTACGAACAGCAATGTAACAAAGATACCACCCACGATCTTTATCGTCATCAGCATTTTTCAAAACTCTCTTACTCCTTGCAGTTAAGGTAAAAACCTCATGGCGCAATAAACTAGGGCGATACAAATGGATAAGATGGAAAAAGGTAAAATTGATTTTTGCCTTAGAAGACAAGAATCTCAAACAAGCTACAACCCTCCAAACTAAAGAGCCAATCTGAGCTAAGCAAATGTTGAAAAACCTACAAAAATCGAGGATAACTGGATCTATAGTAGGTTTGAACCCCAAAGTGAAGGGTAAGGTGTAAACAAAAGAAAATTCATTTCTATAATATAAAATTCTCTGGTTTATAGAAGGAATTGATAAACGAACACTCTCTTTCCAGTTGCAATCTTTCCTAATGATGGGGATTGTGAGTTCAGTTATAAGATAAGGATAAGGACCAGTCTTTTCTAATTTTGCAATTTGTTTTTGAAGGGATGTTCTATCACTTGCAAAAGATAAATCACTCGGCATAATTTCTTCAACTGTGGATTCTATAGAAGGGTCTGAAACTTCTTTACCTTTCGAAGATTGAGTATTGGAAGATGAGCCTTTAATTCCAGAACCAGAAGAAGGAGGGGCAAAACAAGTTGAACCTCCACGTGTAGATCCCATACTTTGGCGCCTTCCTCCTCTGCCTCTTGAATGTTTGATAGGAACAGGTGCATTAGGGAATTAATCGAGAAGTAAAACATTTCTGGGGTTAGGGTTTTGAGATGCCATTGTTAGATAATCTTGAAGTAAGTAGAAGTAAAAGAAAGAAAGGAAATACGGATGCTTGATGGAAATTGATGAAGAAGGAGATAAAGAAAGTGTAAAAAGTTTATATCGGAACAACCGTCAAAATTAAGGGGAGCAATGATGGAAAGCCTATATTAAAGATAACCATCACTTCGTAAATAGAGAAAGTTGAACAGACCTAGAAAAATGGGTACAAAACTGCAGATCCAATCAAAGGATGACACGTGTATAGAGCATTAAATGAGAAAGACAAATGAGACGTCGATACTGACACAAGCATTAATTGTGACAAAAGTTCTTTTTCAGGGTCCACTTCCCAATTATTTAATTGATAAATAAATGATTAGTGGGGGGACTATCTGTATTAAAAAAAACTGAATTTAAATTGAAGATGACGTGGCGTGACACGTGGACCGGTCAAACAGTCAAAGAGTAATAAATGATTAAAAGGCACGGAAGACAACATGCACAGGGGAAGAAAATGAAACAGACACGAGAGAGAATCTTAGATACGAGTCTCGTGTCTATTCAAGTCATTTAATATCAACGGATAAAAAGGGCACTGAAGACAAGAATCTGATGACAAAAAGTAGTCTACGTTCATTATTAAATACCTGATACGTTAGTTAATCAATATTTAATAGCAATAATTGTGTAACGTCTCATTAAATGCTATTTATTATTTAGATCAATACGTTACTCCTTGTCAACTATAAAAGGAGGAATTTTCATCATTTGTAGGGACAGTACATTCTTGATATCATATTGAAATAACAAATTCTTATTGCTTTATTTTTACTCTCTGAAAGCCATTTATTTTGGTCTCTAGATTATCAATAACCCGATTTCTTTTCTCTAAATTCGAGCTTTGACCAAATTAAATTTTTTGGTTAACCACTTAATAGGATTATCTATCTATATTATATTAAAAGTGGGAAGCCCTTAAGTCAAAAGTTAAATTACTAAAATACCCTTTTAAATCATTTAAATACTTTACATATAATTTTTTTATATAAAATGCTAAATTTACTTGAATAGATGCGATCGTTCATATTAGTGTCTAGCCAGTGTTAAAACCCGCGTGATGCGCGGAAAAAATTTGATGGAATATTAATCTTATAAAATTATGATCTAATATATAATATTATTTAAATAAATATTAGTTACTATTTAATTTTTTAATATAATGTACCTAAATATAATAAAATTTTTAATAAATAAAAGGATATAAAGTACTATAGTAACCAAATAAATTATTTACTCCTTGTTCATTCTTTAGTAAATTAGCAAGTACCACATACTATACATTTATTAATGTAAGTTTTTTAATTAATTTTTCAATTGACTTAATATTTTAATACTATTTCTCTTCTAGTATAACATATGTATATATTCTCTTATTCTGAATATATATATTTTTATACTTGTGCTATGCATGTTTAAAATATTCAATTATCTAAATTTATCAATACTTTTCTTGATTGTTATTTATTTATATTTTGTTTATTAATTAATTCAAAATATAAATATTATAAAATTATCTTTATCCACCTCTTTTTGTATATTTTTTCTAATATTATTTGATTAGTTTTCTCATTTTATATTTTGCTGAAAATTTAAATAATATCATTTTTTTACTGAATTATAATTTTGAATTCGTCAAAAGTGTAAAGAGATAAATGTTTTATTATTTTTATCAAAAACGTGCTAATATTTTTAAGAGATAATGCATAAATGCCCCATTAAACTTGTCCGGAAAAGTTATTTACACACCTTAAATTTACGGGTGCCCTAACATTTCAGTGGGGGTGAATTTAATACCCCATTAGTAACACTTAGTCAGTCTTGTGGTAGAATGTGTAGTATACGCACACCACATATCAAAAGCTGATTTATTTTTTTCCCGCTTATTTAAATATGTTTTTATTTAACTCTTTTTTCCATGTCATCTTCAACACCACCTAGACCACCATGGAACCAACTCTAAACTACCTTGAAAAACTGCAAAAACAGCATAAAAAACTCATCCCAAAATACCTCAAAACCTACCCCCAAAATCATAGCAAAATCAGTTGCGAAAACCAGAAAAGAGCTGCAAAAATCAGCTCCAAGACACCACCAAATTCCAACAGTTTTTTCCCTTTAGAATCACTGAAAATTACAGCAAATTTCAGCCCCAAAACGTCCTCAAAACCTGCTGAAATCAGCCCTCAAAATCACCAATTTACAGCTCTCAATATCAATCTCCATGCTCGTTCTCTTGTTCTTCACCTCCGTGTCCGGGGTTCCTACTAATGCTGTTGAATCAATCAGCACCAAAATCAGTAAGCTCGGTACAGTATTCGTCGGCGGCGGAGAAAACGGTGGTGGTTTCTGGATGGACCGTCAACCTTCCAATGCCGGTATAACTTTTGCAGTCACGGCCTTGGCGGCCGCCGTTTTTCTACTCTACTAGGTTAAAACGCACAAATTTCAAATATATTGTAACCAAAAGAAATGGGGAGGAAGATGATGAGTCTGCTAAAATGAAGAAAGAGAAAAAGAAAGAGAACGAAAACGAAACGATAAAGAAAAGAGAAAAAATAGTATTAAGTTTAATTAATTAGATTATCTAATAGGAAAGTGTTTCTTTTTTTTTTTTTACCTCACGCGTATCTATGGAATTAGCTACACTTTTTATGCCAGGTCATATTAAATTCACCTCAAACAAATATAGTAGTAAGTTAGGACACGCGTAAAGTTAATATATGTAAATAACTTTTCCGGACAAGTTTAATGGGATATTTATGTATTATCTCTATTTTTAATAATAAATAAAATGTGTGTCATATATAATATGTTATCTTATGCATAATATCCTAATAGTTTCTTTGTATTTTATGTTTTTTATTATGAAATGTCATTTATAACTATTTGTTTATTATGATTTTAGTTATGTGTATATGTACGACTTTTTTCATAATAATTCTAATAATTTTTAAAATTCATATATATATATATATATATATATATATATATATATATATATATATATATATATATATGTTATCCATTGCTTAATATTGTTAAATTGACATATGAATTATTAATAAATTATTAATTTAGTATAATAACTATTCCCATATATACACAACTATTACTACTATTATATTAGGAAGAAATTACTTTCCAAATTGAAATGGTAGTTTTTTACTTTTTTTTGTTTTTTATTGTAAAATAATTTTAAAATTCAAACTTGAAACTACTCCCCAATTTGAATGAGTAGAATATTTTTTGTACTTTCGTTTTTTATAGATAATTATAAGATATCTATATTTATTAATTAATTAGTGTAGCCAATTAATTCAAAATTTAAAATTTAAAAAAATAGTTAGAAAAATAGTTTATTTTGTGTTAACAAAGCCACTTAGCATTTTATGGCTAAGACACTTGTCTTAATGTAGTGCTTTTGTATTAGTGTATATTAATTGCTTAATATTTTTAAATTGACATATGCATTATTAATAAATTACCAATTCAGTATAATAACTATTCCATATATACACACTACTATACTACTACTATTATATTAGGAAGAAATTACTCTCCAATTTGAAATGATAGTTTTTTAGTTTTTATTTTTTAATTGTAAAATAATATTAAAACTCTAACTTGAAACTACTCCTCACTTTGAGTGAATCGAATATTTTTTTTGTATTTTTATTTTTATAGATAATTATAAGATATTTATATTTATTAATTCAGTTAGTGTAAACAATTAATTCAAAATTCAAAATTAGAAAAAAATATTAGTTAGAAAAGTAGTCTATTTTATCTTAACAAAGGCACTTGACATGTTACGGTTAAGACACGTGCCTTAATATTGTGCTTTTGCTTCTCTTATTCTATATAAAAAGATATTCAAACTAATTTCTAACTAACATGTGCCTATTGTTAGTGTTTTTTCAATCGCCTTGCCTTTTCAAAAAAGAATATAAAACAAAGGAATGTTTTTCAAAAGTAGAACACAATATCTCTTCAAAAGCCTTCTAAAGGCCCTTTTTTTTTGTCAAATGAAATTTTATTTTAATCATTGGCAATTTACATCAGCTGTTTATTTGAACTCTAGAACAGTTCTCAAAATTATAATCAAAATAGTAATATCTACAACTATGGTTGTTAAATTAGTTTTTTATTACAGACAAAGAAAAATTGTTACGATTGTGAAGAATCGCACAAGGGATAGTGACTGCAGAATGAGATTTCATTTAGAGTTTTTCATTCCAGCAATGTGCACTTGAATTGTAATCTCCTTTGCTCGATCTTGGCTGTTTCTGTTCAATTGTTGAAACCTTCTGTTGTTTCTTTCCGTCCAGATGGTGTAGACTACTGCTGCAAACACCACCCTGATGATGGCTTTTCTGGGATTCCTGCTATTGATATTATCAGATAACCATTGCACTTCAGATTCCCATGTACCAATTGTTCTTTGATACTTCAACCAATGTAACATACCTTGCCACATGTCTTTGGAATATAAGCAGTCAAAATATAAATGATCATGTGTTTCTTCAATATCTCTTCCACATAAGATGCAAGATGTATTAATTTGAAGTCCCCATTTAACCAATCTGTCAACTGTTGGAAATCGCTTGTGCAGTGCCATCCATAAAATTTATTTCTGTTTTGGGAGCATGCCATTCACCATCACTAAGTTTTTCCATCGGACCTTGGGGTATTGCGGAGTGGTATGAGTGTATGCTTTTCTGATGCTAAATTGCCCATTTTGAGTACATGTTTGCATTCCTGTTCCATCATTTGCCCGCCATTCCCTTGCTCCAATGATTTTCCTAACGAGCCAGCTAGCTTGTTTAGAAATTTCCATTGTATTAAGGTCCATTTTATCTATACTCAAACCCAATTTTATTATATGAACAATAAAGTAACAATCATTATTCTCAAATGTTCGTCTTTCTGTATTTAATTGTTAGTGTTTCACCGTCGGCTATTCTTCTTTGTTTTCCTTTACCAGACATATTCTCATTGTAGTACAATGTAAGTTCTAACATAGTTATTTATTTTATGTGAAACGTTATCTTATTCGATTGATGGTTATGCTATTTCTTTTAATTAACTTGGTATTTCTTTTTTCTTTTAATTTATTTTTTTGAAAAACTATTGCCATGTGATAGCATGTCGTTGTAGTCAACATAGCCTACATGATAGTTTCTACGCTAATTATACGTAAATAATACTCTTAAAGAATAAATGCACAAAATAAAATATGATATGTCTTTCTATAAAATGTTGGCACAAGAATATTTTTGTATTGTATTAATTACGTAAAAGAAAAATAGTTTCTTGATATGAATTGATTGTCTGTAGCATAAGTCGTTCATGCTTCATTAAATTCAAATACCAATGATGTTGTATCTCTAAATTCAATCATCGACTTTATGTGTTCTATTAACAAACATGTATCGAATTCAAAACGATAAATAGTTACGTAATTTCATTTACTATTGCTTTCTTTATATTTATAATCAAATTTTGATTATCAATATTATCCGTGCGAAAGTAAGTGTGGCTAGGCAATGGAATCTAAAATAAAATATTAATAAATGAGATATTTCTAACAAATTATTTGTTAATTAACCTAACAAATTTTCCGTTAAATTATTAAATTTTCAACATAATCGGTTTCATTTCATACATTTATTTTTATGAATATATCAGCAATATGAGCTTATGTTTCGCTTATTAATCACTATGTCATATTCATAGATTATGTTATTTGGCTTAAATTAATCATTTGTTTACCAAGTTTATTATTTTTTGGGGGACAAATTTCCAAAGCATGATATCTTTTGGCTTTCAGAGTCGAGGGTCGATTGGAAACAGTCTCTCTGTCCTTTTGGGTAGGGGTAAGGTTCGTCTATATATTACTCTTCCGAGATCCCACTTTGTAGGATTATACTGGGTAGTAATTGTTGTTGTTGGTATCTTTTGGCTTGAGCTTTGATTTTAGAATTGTTATCTTTTTCTCAGAGATTGAATATTTCATCCAATATAAATTTTGTCTTTTAGTCGTCCAACAAAGTACTTGGATTATTCGGTCGCCTAATTGGTAATACTTCTATTGTTTATTTATTGGAATTATTTCAATATAACCGACTAAGGTAATAATAATTTTGTCGTGCAAGAAGTAAAAAAAATTAACATTATTTTTAATTTCAAACAAGAATGGAAATTATAATAGATTGATTATTCCTAAAAACTTATATTTTATTCATTTATCTAAAGTTATTTATTTAAAATTTTTTCCTATAATATGGTACTATTTACACAGTCAAATATTATATAATTTAACAAACACGTGAGATGCACGTGTCGAGAAACTAGTATTATATTAAAAGTACGAAGGTCCTTAGGGAGCCTTTTCGCCCTTTAAAATAGCTTTTATATTGGATAAAATTGTAAACTTATAATTTAGTTAATTTGCTACTACTATTTAGGACTAATTTAAAATCATTAGAATTTGGGTTATTAAATATTTTCTTTATTTGAACTACGTACAAACTCCTAATATTTAGGATAATAAGTAAATTAATTATAATACTTTTCCTTTTAATAGGTAAACACTAGCCTTAGCATAAATAGTTCTTTATTTTAGGTACAAATATCTGGTTAAACTTGTAATTGAATAATGATTTCCTTATGAGATTAATTACATCTCTATGATGATGTCACCGTCATGTTTACGGTTGAAATCTATTAATAATAATTGCACCAACCTTTGTCCAAAAGTGAGTTCAAAATTAATACTATTTTTAAAGACATAACTTTATGAATAACAACATTTGCAAAAATCTAAGCAATATTAAAGGTCTTTCCATTTTATACGTGAATGTAATAAAATAATGTAAGGTTAAAATTAGATGGCGCCATTTATAAATATATTTTATGTAAGTAGAAAATTAATACAAAAAGGAAAATATCATAAATAAATATTTAAAGAAAAATAAGCAAGCAAAGTATCTATGTAACAAAATTTCTCAAAAATGTTTTTTTCTTCACAAAATAGATAATTAAATATATGCATTTAGTTGAGGAAGACATCTGTGAAGCTGTGAGGGAATTCTTTCTCACTGGGAAGCTGCATAAAGGAGTTAGCAGCACTGCACTAACACTAATTCCTAAAGTGCAAAATCCAAGCAAAATAAAGGATTACAGAACCATTGCCTGTTGTACAACTCTGTACAAAATCATCACTAAGATCCTTACAGCTAGGCTGAAAGCAGTTATTGACTATCTGGTTGGAAGATCACAGTCAACATTAATTGAGGGTCGTAGCATCACTAATAACATTTTATTTACACATGAACTGTTCAAAGGCTACTCCAAGAAGGACATTTCACCTAGATATGTTATTAAAGTAGATTTAAAGAATGCCTATGACACAGTTGAGTGGTGCTTCCTAGAAAGACTGATGCAGGACTTAGGCTTTCCTTATAAATACATTAGGTGGGTAATGGAGTGCATATCCTCTGTTACCTACTCTCTCAAACATCAATGGTGGACTCACTGCTCCATTTAAAGGAAGAAGAGGCATAAGGCAAGGTGACCCTATGTCTCCATACCTCTTTGTTCTGGCCATGAAGTATCTACAAAGAGAATTTGTGCAAATCATTATGAGGAAAGAGTTCAAATTCCATCCTGGACGTAAGAAGCTGGGTGTAGCACATGTTTGCTTCGCGGATGATCTTCTTATGTTCTGTAAAGCAGACATTCAGTGCTTTCCAGAACTTCTCCAAAGCTTCTGGACTTCAAGCAAATGCTGACAAAAGTGTTGTGTACATAGCAGGGGTAACAAACTGGCAGAAGGAGGAGATCTTACAGGCATTTGGTTTCCCTGAAGGCAGGCTTCCATTTAAATATTTGGGGATGCCTCTAGATTCAAAGAAATTGACCATTGCTCAATGTTGCCCATTAGTTGAGAAAATCACACAGAAAATAAGCTTCTGGTCATCAAGGCTGCTCTCCTATGCTGGTCGACTTCAGCTGATCAAATAAGTACTGTTTGGTGTTCAAGCCTATTGGTCCCAAATATTTCTACTGCTTAAAAAAGTTCTGAGGATGACTGAAGCAATATGCAGATCATACCTTTGGACAGGTTTAGCTACAGTGTCAAGGAAAGCTCTGGTTGCCTGGGAAACACTCTGTATGCCATACAGTGCTGGAGGATTAAATGTGTTGAACCTGATTAAGTGGAATAAGGTTGCTGTTGTAAAGCACCTACGGGCACTGACCAAGAAGAAGGATAGTCTGTGGATAAAATGGGTGTATACATTCTATATTAAAAATTGCTGTATTGATGACATGCTGGTGCCTAGATCTGCTGCTTGGGCAATAAGGAAAATCTTTGAGTCGAGAGAGTTGATAAATGGCATTCCAACTCTTCACGGAAATCTGGACAGTCGACTGCTTCAGCTTTAGAAGGGTGATTCATCCAGCATCAAGAAGTTATACAGACTCCAACACCCTTAATACCTTAAAGTCTAATGGAAGACCATCATACTGCAGACTCAATTACACCTCAGGTACAAATTTATTTTGTGGCTGGCTCAGCATAAGAGATTGGCAACTGTGGACAGACTCCAGGAACTCAATATCCTGATTCCGCAGGAATGTATTTTCTGTGGAATGTATCGTGAGACTTTTGATCATTTGTACTTTGACTGCTTGAAGACTAATAGTCTGTCCATTTGATTAAGCGTTGGGCCACAACCTTATTACCTTTCTTAACCAAATATCTGTTCAAGACAACCTCAGGCTGTGGGCACAATGGACTAGCGAGAGGTTAGACAGGAGGGTGAACAATCTCAGGTGGAAGTTCAAAGCAAAACTTCAATTTAAAAATGTGGAAGGTAGGATGAATTTGAATCTCAGGAGGAAGCATGAGTTTGTAAGCTACATAGCATATCCTCTCCACAATAGGATAGGGGCCGAATTACTTCGATGTAAGCTTATGATAGGGAGAAATGGAAATGGTAGATTGTATGCAAGACTGGAGTTTCACAAAAGACCCAATCACCAACCTTAAACTCCGTTAGGGCTGTTTTTAGTTTGCTTGACACATATACTATCACATAGTGAGTTAGTAACAATTTGTCATCTGATAGTAGATGTAGTGACTGTTTAAAATGAGAGTATAGATGGTCAGCATCTATGTTTGTATTTTGTACAGTTTTTGATGGAATGGAATAGAAAATCTGTTTATTCAAAAAAAAAAGTATCTATGTAACAAAATTTCTCAAAAATGTTTTTTTTCTTCACAAAATAGATAATTAAATATATTATTCTGAATCAAATTGGAGTTACTATTAAAATGGTCCAATTTAAATGAGAACTAAATATAGATAAAAATATATTTTTCGCAACATAGACAATTAAATATATATTTTAAATTAAATTGAATTTACTTTTAAAAAGTTTCAATTCAAATTAAATGTGAACCAACCGTAGACATGCAAAAATAAAATACTATATTCGTGATAATTGATTAAAAAAATCTAAATCTGATATTCATATGCATGAATCTTATATTTTCACTCATATGCTAGGATGGTATTAAATTCTAAATATGTTTTCAATCATAAGTTCTCCTTTCTATAAAAAGGCAATATTTGGATGCATGATTATGTCCATAGACAGAGAATGAAAAATCTCTCAAAATAAAAATAAAAGCTTAAATTAATCAAAATTTAGCAATTTCTACTTTTGCAATAGAGATTTATTCTTTCTGATAAGTTGGAAACAATTCCTATAGTATTTGTCATTGACAAGGAATAGAGTAATTTTTATTTTGTTTGACAACAAAAAACAGACATCTTGTGTCAATTAGTAGATATTCTTTTCTTTTTTTACAATTAAATTTAAAAAATTTGTGTACCAAAAAAATAAAAAATAAAAGTAAGAAGAAGCATTCTTGTTGAAACTAAAAAAGGAAGTATTTTAATTTGTAAAATTGAAGTTCAAATTATAAAATTGAATAAATTTTATGTCGAACTAACTGATTGAGATGATTGAAAATATCTGCAGACGGAATTTCTTTCTTGACTTAGCTAAATAAGATCAACAATCATCATTTTCATGAACTTATAAATTTTTCAGCTTTTATTTTATAATCAAATACGATTTTTGATATTATATTTATGCATTTGTTTAATAAAATTTATACTTATTGAAACGAGGTACACGTACAACTCGCGTACAGAATGTGCGTACTAATCCGACAAAATTCATCATCTTTTGCATGTGTAAAAGATATTAAATTTAAGTACTCTGTCAATGTAAATTAGTTTTTATTATTTAAACATATATTGCACTTTATTTTAACTTCAATTGCTGTTTTTCAACAAATTTTTTTATTTTACATATATTTAATAATAATTGATGCAATATACACGTGCAACACACGTACACTAACACTAGTAAATTAGAAAGACACCACTCGAGTAATGCCAACAATGTTAAACATCTTTTTAATAAGATATTTATATTCTTTCAGGCATATCTGGCCGGATTTTAATGCTCCGAATTTTTAAATCTAAGCTTGCATCAATATTGATAAAGCATGACACAATTTCTAGAAAAAAGTTACTCGTACATTTGCATTAGGAACAGCATTCCGCATTGTGTTAGCACATTTTCCCTTAGTTGTAAATTCAGTATAATAAAATAAGGCTTTAGATAAAACTTCATTTTTGCTCCAAAATACTAACATTGTTAATAATAAAAGAAGAAGAGCAATATTACATAAAAAGAGAGAGAGCAAAAATTCTTATTGAATTTTGGGATAATTTACAATGGGGTAAGACCCCTCTATTTATAGGAGGAAAAATGACTTAGCCTCAAAGTAAAACTCTCTACAAGATAGACATTCACTCTAAATAGAATTCTATTCTTAGCACTCCCCCTTGAATGTCTACTCAATAAGTAATGTGCCTCATTAAAAACCTTAACTAAAATAAAACCCAATGGGAAAAAAATTCTAGAAAAGAAAAAGAGTACACATATTTAAAAATGCACCTATTGGTTGCCTCGTTAAAAACCTTGCAAGAAAAACCCAGTGGGACAAAACCTTGTAAGTGAAAAAGAGTGCAACGCGAAGAGAGCATCAATTTACATCCTTGAGCCTTTGCATTCCAATATTGTGCAACATCTTAAAAAGTTCTTTGGTAGAGATTTGATAAATAAATCAGCCATATTAACTTGAATGAATTGGTTTCACTTTGAAATCATCATCCTTAATAGATGTATCGTCTTCGTATGATCTTGTTGGAATCGTCAGTTCAATATCTTCTCATAGAGGTGAAAACTCTTGCTATCATATTATCATGCTTATGTTATAGCTAGATATATTTGTGCACAAATTGTACTAAGGAAGCGGTATTCAAGATCAAGAATTGTATATGCTTCAAGCAACTTAAATCCTTCACGGATTGACATACAAGTTAAGTCATATAAGCCATATAATAGACTTTAGATGCATATCAAGTTTTTCATGTCATGCTAGACAAATAAGATATCGAAAACTGATTGCACATATCATTGACTTTATACTTTCAAGTGTTTGAACTACAGGTCCAAAATTACATGCCTTTCATATGGAATCAATTCTACTTGAATTGTGTCTCTCCCATTTGGCCAATACTTTTGTGTTTATATTCGATAGACTTAAGATCCTCATCAATACTTAGTGCTATGATAGATATCGTCGATGAACATGTTATGTCGGTTCCAATAAATTTTCACAAAGACATAACATAGATATCTCTTCATTCATATATTCAGGTACCTGAATCTCTCATGAGATTTTATGAAGTGTTATGTCGTGTGATCTTCTGATCACTTGCCTCCTTATTATGATCACTTTGATCATTTGCTCATTTTTTTTATCAAGAAGTGTATTTGAAACCTATTTGTCTATACGCTTTAAGCGTACCAAAGACTTTGTCCTTCTAGGACTTAATATGATCATTTGCAATGAGAATATAGTTACTTTCTTTGGGTCAGCAAATGTCTATGGTGTGCTTTGCAATATATTGCAAACGAATTACCTTTTTATGAACTTCAAGTTCATATTATCCTATTCGAGGATCTATATGTATAAATAATAATTCATTCCATGTAACTTTTTTCTCAACTGTTGTCGTGTCTTCCCCTCATGTTAGAAAAACTAACTAATTTTCTCAACTTTGAGAACCCATCTTTGTGCTTTACGATATTAATCAAAATATACACCGCACATCAATAATATTGAGAAGGAGTTATTTGGTTCCTGACCCTGAACCACTTGTGAGGGGAGAATGTAATATACTTTCGTATATAACATATATCAAAACAATATACAAAACTTTGTTCTCATAAGCAATTATTTAGCTATTAAGTGGATGCACTCAATAAATTATTTTGCTAAACCAGCTGTGACGTAAACCAACTTATCAAGATAATCTATCTTGGACAGAAAATCAGGAAATTACGCTCTAAGTTATATTATTGAGCAAATTACCTCGCATACCAAATTGCGGGTTAATAATAATCGCACATGTAACCATCTTATAAATGCATCTTATGTCGTATACATGTCAGGTGAATGAGCCCATATTCACCTTTGATATTTTCAGAATTCATGGGATTCAATCCCAACTTTAGTTGGTCAATTAATTAATGAGAACAAGCAATATAATAGAATCCGTAAAGAACTTTCTAGTTCTTTAATATTTACCCATGTGAATTCTCCATTATTTTGCACATCATATTTAAATTGATATGGCTAAACTGATTATGCCAACTGAATAAATTATCAATATTTATAAGTTCATGTTTACACCATGACATGTACAAATTATCAATAAACTCCATGTTTATGATGATATGGGTTTTTATATCAATAAATATCCACTTTATGTGGCATTCTTTTGTTTGTGTAGTACAAACTGGAGAATTAAACGGGTAGCTTTTCACATACAGATTATCCCGCTACAAGTTGTAGTAATAGAAGATATCAAATCTTCACTTATTTATTGTCTCAATATAATCAACCGCTTTCGCGTATACTTTGGAAACTGAATAAGTTTCTTTGAGACTTACTACAACACCTTATTGGCAATCAATTGTGTTTCTCCAGAATAGTATAATTGGCTCTTGCAGATAATTTGGTACTACCACATATTCATGAACACCTATATGGTGAATATCTCTTTTAAAGAGAAAGTTATACCATTTGGTCATGGTCAAAATTATAGGCAAGATATGTTTCTTGTATTATTGTTGTCTTTTAATAATCACATTACCAAAATATTTTGGCGTACAATAGATACGTGATCAATGACCATTCATGCCATAATAATGACATTATTTTCTTATATCATCTCAAATCTCCTTCTAGAGGCGAGTGTGATATTTTCACTACCACTAGCACATTCATATTCTTCCAAGAATGAATATGTATTCATAAATTAGTTGTTGACACACTCACATCATGAATGGACTGTAATCATCTATATGTGCTTTATAAAATCTCATATTGTCAAATTGATAACAAATATTACTTTCACATAGTGAATAATTATTTTGAGAATCCTTATTATTCTCATTATCACAATGATGACAATTATAATTTCATCTATTGCAACATCCACATCCATTGATATCTTCACGGTAATAATTTTGTCTTCTTTCAGACTTATCACATACTGCTATCATATTCTCTAAAGTGAATGAGAATGGAACAAATTCAATGGAACGAGTTTTCAATTCTTTGCCCACAATCATACATAAATTTGATCATGGCAAAGCATAGAAATTTTACCACTTTGAATGATTATAATATCTTTCAAACTCCATTAAAGTTGGAATAAAAATTTATCATCTTTACTTGTATGTAAAATCAAATTATAGAATGTCAAGAATTTGAAAGAGAAAAGTAAAATACTTACCTTAGATCCATAGATGGTTTGGAGCAACTTGGCAGTATAAAATTGTTTATCAGGTTGAGATCCATTGCTCCCTGAAGGAGTTCCAATTGGAGCAAGTGGCTGCGACATCACGGTAGTATATCCAGTGGACACATCCTTATAAACAGATCCGTGCGCCTCTGAAAGCTATAACATCTGAATAATTATTCTTATTTTGTGTTTCTCCACCCACAGATGCAAAGATTTTATTTGGGCTAGTTGTGATTGCAATACTTTGTCTAGTCGTCCGAGGTTTGCGTGGAGGCTTAGAAACACGGGATTTCGCCTTGATCTCTTTTTCTCTTTGTTCTCGCCTATCATTCAGCATTTGCCTCTTAGACCTGACTTCAATAAAGTCATCTTCATCGCTAGGTGCTTCTATGCCAGGCTGTTTAAAAACACGCACAACACCACTCTGCAACGGGGCATCAACATCCTCCTCGAATATGTTCCTTTTTAGATTTCCCTCGCCAGCATGTGAACCATTCTGACTTTTGTGTAGCAGAAGTAATCTCGAGCATAATGAGATTAGCAAGCATGTAATTGCAGATTCAGCTACTGTCCGAATTAAGCCTATATATTCCATGGGTGGTTTAATTTCTCGTACATTAGACAACTATTTAATAGTATATCTATAAATTAAAACAACCACCCTATACTCAATTAGTTAGAGTCTCGTGCTGATAACGTGTTATGAAACAATAAAAGAAGAAGAACAATATTGCAAAGAAAAAGAGAGAAAATTCATATTTAATTTTAGGTGATTTACAATGGGGTAAGACCCCCTCTATTTATAGGAGGAAAAATGACTTAGACTCAAAGTAAAACTCTCTACAAGATAGACATTCACTCTAAATAAAATTCTATTCTTAACAAAAATTATATTTTATTTCTCGCCTTCCAAATCATTATAAAATAGTTTGACTAAAAATCATTCTGTCATAGACATGAAAGTGCCTTTCAATAAGTAAAGATTGTAATTATAAGTAAAAAAAACAATACAATATCCACAATCAGTACTTGAATTTTCATTCAGAAATTTAAAGATGAATAGTTACATTAAGTAAAATTTTTCCTAATAAAAAAATAAAAATGAAAATAACGTTACTAACTAAACCAATCAATATATGCCAGAAACAGCCCCTCTCTCTGCCTCAGCCACACATTGAGCAGCTCTTCTTCTAACACGAGCCTTTGCCTTCAACTCCACGTCCTAAATTACTCAAGCGTAACTCACTTTTCTGTTAGATTTCATCCCTGACCAGTTTGCTCTAGCTGGACCTCTCTTCAATGCTTTTACTTTCAATGGATTATCCTTATTCTGTCATACAAAAAAGAAGATTGTAATAACTAATCTTGAATGGATGATTGAACCCCTTCTATATACAAGGTCAAAATATGGAAAAAGAGCTAAATTTGCACTCAAGGGTGGTCTAGCGGTCAATAAAAGTGGGGGAAGACAATACAAGATAAAGGTTCAAATATCTTGTTTAAGTTTTGGTGGACAGAGTTATCTAATCAGTCATGTGTTAGGTAAATATTGCAGTTAACAAGTGAAATTAACGACCATTATTATAAAGGGGAAAAAAGCTAAATGGGAGGGAGGAAATATTTACCATGAGGCAAGTGCCTGCATCAACATCACAGACAGGATAATCATGAGGACAGCAGCTGTAGTTATCATCACAGCAGGTAGCAGACTCATAAGGACAACATCCCCAGCCAAAACAGTATTCGCCATATCGATAAATGCAGCAGCAAGTAGTGCCCTGTGGGCAGCTATAGTACTCATCGCAAACAGTTGGCGGCGTTACAGGAGTAGGAGGAGATGGACCAGGGTTAGGAGGATTTGCGCCAGACTTGAGAGGATAAGATGCCTGCATTGCAATTCCACACTTTCCAGATGTAGAATTAGCGAAATTGCGCTGAAGCTTGATGTAACCACTTTCTCCCCAGTTTGGACCCCATGAATTCCTCACAATCCAGTAATCTTCGCCATTTTCTGTTCCATAGCCAACTACAACTACACCATGGTCTAGTTGTGTTCCACAATATCCAGTGAAAACACCCTGCATGAAATGAACAAAAAAGGAAGTGTAAATGAGTACATAGGTTCAAGTAGTAAAACAAGGCACAATGAAGCCGTCGTTTGCAGATTAGGCAAACAGGCATTAAAATGCAACGACGAATCCATAATTTAAAGTCAATGAGTTCAGAACTAGACATTAGTCAAGATCCACCATGTGGACTAAAAAGGATACATTAAGACAAGGGTTATCGTACCGAAGAGTAGTGCTGGAAAGCTCTACCACCAGCTTCAATAGCAACACTAACTGGTCGATTTGCCACAGCCTTCATCAACAACTTCTCATCGTTTTCTGGAACATCTTCATACCCATCAATGGAGACAACTCGGGCATTTTTCTGAATGACCAAAAAATGAAAACATGCAGAGAATCGGAGAAAATTTAGAGAGAGAAAGTAGAGAGAAGGAGGAGAGAATAGAAGAGTCTCGAAGAAGACTCAGTTCCAAAAAGAACCAAATGACCCCTCTGAAGGGTCGAGTTAAGAGAGAGAGTATATATCAGATATACTCATTACAAGAATAGCCTATTTACAAATACAACCTATTTGCACACATAGCCTATTTTACAAAAGAATACAAAAGAATAAAGGAATTACAGAAGTAGCCACAATTAAGGAAATGACCAATTATTAGGCTCAGAATAGTGTATCATCATAGCCAATATCTCAACACCCCCCCTCAAGTTGAAGGGGGGAAACCACCTTTAACTTGGACAAAATAGGAGAAAGAGCAGTCCCGGATAAAGGTTTCGTCAACGGATCAGCCAACTGTTGAGAAGTGGAAACATGAGAAAGTGTGAGAAAACCATTGCGTATCAAAGTACGAACGTAATGACAATCCACCTCAATATGCTTAGTACGCTCATGGAAAACTGGATTATTAGCAATGTGAACAGCAGCTTGACTATCACAAAACACAGAAATAGGAGAGGAAACAGATACCCCAAGATCAGTAAGCAGACGAGATAACCAAGTGAATTCAGCAGTAACCTTGCTTAAAGCCCTATACTCAGCTTCAGCTGAAGAAAGAGAGACAACAGGTTGTTTCTTCGATTTCCAACTTACCAGGCTGCCACCCAACAATACACAAAAACCAGTAACAGAGCGACGAGTGTCGGGACAAGCTGCCCAATCACTATCAGAGTACCCAGACAAAGAGAAGTCAGCAGCATCAGAGTAAAATAGACCCAAAGAGGAAGTGCCCTTAAGATACCTCAAAACATGCAAAGCAGCAGACATATGGGGAACCCTGGGGGATTTGAGATACTGACTCAGATGTTGCACGGCAAAGCATATATCAGGTCGAGTATGGGTTAAAAACAATAATTTGCCAACAAGACTCCTGAACTGATCAGGAGCGGGTAAAAGATCACCAGAATCAGCATGTAATTTTAAAGAAATGTCCAGAGGGGATACAACAGGGGAAACAGATACACAGTCGAAATGATGCAACAAATCATGAACATATTTATGCTGATTCAGATGAATCCCACCAGGGATTTGTTTAACCTCAAGACCCAAGAAATAATGCAATGACCCTAAATCCTTTATCTTGAAAGTATCATCCAAGAAGGCTTTTAAGCCTGCAATCTCATCACAGTCAACCCCAGTAACAATTATATCATCCACATACACAGCCACCACAACAAGGGAATCAGGATTACCTTTCAAGAACAGTGAATAATCATTTAAAGAATGCCTGTAACCTCGAGAATGAAGGGCAGAGGACAGCCTAGCATACCACTGCCTGGAGGCCTGCCTGAGCCCATACAAAGACTTCTTTAGTTTACAGACCAGAGGAAGAGAAGAAGAAGAAGAAGAAGTAGTAGAAGAAGAAGTAGAAGGATCAGACACCACCAAACCTGGAGGAAGTTTCATATACACTTCCTCATCCAAATCACCATGAAGAAAGGCATTGTTAACATCCAGTTGGAACAATGGCCAGTGATTTTTAACAGCCACTGCAATGAGACACTTGACTGAAGTCATCTTGACAACAGGAGAAAAAGTGTCTGTAAAGTCCACACCTTCAACCTGTGTGTCACCCCTAATAACCAACCTGGCTTTGTATCTTTCAATAGAGCCATCAGATTTATATTTGATCTTGTAAACCCACTTACAGCCAATAGGTTTCTTACCTGGAGGAAGAGGCACAATGTCCCAAGTGTGGTTAGCAGCCAATGCATCAAATTCCTTCCTCATAGCATCCTGCCAAGCTGGTACAGAGGCAGCTTGAGAGTAAAACATAGGTTCAGATTCCAAGTGAGAAGAAGAGGAGCCAGAAAAAGCTGGAATTTGACAAACATAGTCTTTGAGGTAAGAAGGAGGGAGATGTGATCTGGTGGATTTTCTGGGCAAAGAAACAGGCTGGGAGACAGGCAATGTAGGAGGGGAGATGTCATGACTGAAAATAGGAGAAGGAATAGACACTGGAGAATCAGGAGAAGGGTGAGGAGAAGAAGAAGGAGAAGATTCATGGGAAGATGGTAGGGTGAAAGGTTGAGGGAGAATGTCATCAGAAAATGGAACAGGTGGAGGAGAAGGAGAAGAGGGAGGAGGAGACTTGAATGGAAAGTGAGTTTCATGAAAAACAACATCTCTAGAAATAAAGCATTTCTTGGAATTTAAGTCATAAAGTTTATAACCTTTCTTACCAAAGGGATAACCAAGGAAAACACAGGAATGAGCTCTGGATTTCAGCTTATCCCTATGAGGGATAGGTACAGCAGCATAAGCCAAACAGCCAAAAACTCTCAGATGAGAATAGGAAGGGGGAGAGCCATGTAATAATTCATGAGGAGATTTGTAATTAAGCACCCTGGATGGCAGTCTATTAATGATATATGTTGCAGTTAACAGACAATCACCCCAAAAAGAAATAGGCAAACCAGACTGAAAGAGAAGTGCTCTACAAGTTTCAAGTAAAGACCTGTGCTTTCTCTCAACAACCCCATTCTGTTGAAGGGAATGGGGACAAGTTGTTTGATGCACAATCCCAAGTTTACTAAAATAGGAAATCCCTTCAGCACTGGAACCCAGTTCCAGGGCATTATCACTTCTGACAACTTTGACCAGGGAATTGAATTGAGTTTGAACATAGGAAATGAAGGATTGTAGTAGAGGGAATGCATTACTTTTAGAACCCATTAGATGTGTCCAGGTAGCTCTAGAAAAATCATCAACTATGGTGAGGAAATACTTGCTACCAAGAGATGTAGGGGTATGGTAAGGACCCCAAGTATCCACATGAATAAGTTGGAATGGTTTGGTAGTGCTAATGCTACTGTCAGGAAAGGGCAATCTGGTTTGTTTAGCCATAGGGCAAATTGAGCAAGGAAAAGGTTGTTTAGCAGCAATAGAAAAAGGCAAATTAGAAACATGTTTCATATTAGCAAAAGATGTATGTGCTAATCTCAAATGCCAAATATAGTTCATATCATCAGGAACAGCATTATTACAACTAGAAGATTGAATAACTGAGCTAGAATGTTTGTTATCAGAAACAATGTCATCATTACAAACATCTGAGTCACTATGCTCAAGAGAAGAAGGCTTGGAAGAGGCAGAAGAGGAAGAGGGTGACCAAGAGTACTTGTACAAGCCAGCCTCCTCTTTACCAAGATCCAGAAGCCTCTTCAGAGAAAGGTCCTGTAACAGGTAAAGAAGGCATGAGGTTGGTGTAAACAAGACTAAACAATTCAATTGTTTCATCAACTTATGAACAGAGATCAAATTATGTTTGAAAGAAGGAACTAGAAGTACATTATGAAGAGTGAGGTAAGGAGTTAATGCAAATGATCCTGTACAAGTAACTTTGACTTTATATCCATTAGGAAGTGAAACAAGGTAAGGCACAGTTAGGGGTATAATGTCAAACAATAGATTTTTATCATAAGTCATATGATTGGAAGCTCCTGAATCAATGATCCAGGTAGCAGAATTTATGTGTGTAAGCATGCATAACTTGGAATCAGAAACAAGACTCTCAGACATTAAAGTACCAGCAAAATTAGCAGAACTCATGGAAGAAGAAGTTTGATCACTGGTTGAAAGTGTTTGTTGAATCAAGCTCACAATCTGATCACATTGTTGTCTGCTCAACCCTGGTATCACAGGTTGACTGGCAATAGGATCCCCTAGAGGAGCAGACACACCTGAAATTCTTGAATCAACAGATACACAATCAGTACTAGTGGAAAGATGAGCAGCAGATTTCCTTCCCTTGATGTAAGAATTGCTTTGAGGAAAACCATGGAGTTTGAAACACTTATCAATTAAGTGTCCAGACTTCTTGCAATATCTGCAAAATAAGTTTCCTCTGTTTTGTTCAAAATTGACTTTAGGTCTGAAATTAAAACTAGACAATTTCCCTTGGTTGGACCCAGCAGGGGGCCTATCAGTGTGAGCATTAAAAGACATTGAGTCTGGGCTCATATGGGAAATGGACTTGACCTGTCTTTGCTTTTCATCATTCAACACAATATTATAGACACTGTCAAGGGAAGGAAAGTGTTGCATCATTAACAAATTGCTTCTTACACCCAAATATGTCTCATTTAGTCCCATAAGGAACTGATAAATCTTGTTCTCATCATCTTCCTCAATGATACCATTCTTAGCAGCACAGGTGCACTTCTGCCCATGGTTTGGGACCATTGTCCCTAACTCATCCCACAAACTCTTGAGTTTATTAAAGTATGAGGCTACATCAAGGGAACCCTGGGAAGTTTGGGAGAGTTCTCGCTTTAATTCAAAAATTTTGGTTTTGTTAGGAGTACCATATCTCTTCTCAAGTTGAGACCACATGCTTCGTGCAGTGTCAGAGTATTGAACACTGTCAGCTATTTGAGATGACACAGAAGAGGTTAACCATGACATAACAAGCATGTTACATCTATCCCACAACCTTTGCAAACTCACATTATTACTAGGTCTGGAAAAGGAACCATCAATGAAACAAATTTTATTTTTAGCAGATAAAGCCATAGTCATTTTACGCTTCCATCCTCCATAACCACTTCCTGAAAAAGGAGTGGGGACTAAACATGCACCAGGAACATCAGAAGAATGCACAAATAATGGATTGGAAGGGTCAATAGGACCGGAGTTAGCACCAGAACTACCAGCATTCATGTTAGCAGCCATGCTCAACAAATGAATCAAATCTTTTGAAAACACAATATCACCAAACAATATTGACAGTCTGCACACTCAATATTCTCAAGTTAAATGATTTATTCACAAATGGACAATCATATATACAAACAAGGAATCACAACCAGAGAATAGGAACGAGGTTACCGTCCTTCTTCGCAACCGGAAGATCGGCCTTTAACAATAGACAAAACCCTAGGTAGTGAAACCGTCAAAATTGTACCACAAACGTTGATAAAGATGTCGCAGCACCACCGATGATGACCAAAATTTCAGCAAAGTAAGTATCAAACCACCGGATGGTAATCAAACACTCGATTTGACCACCAGAAAACCCTAGAGGTTGAAACTCACCGCAAAATCTCCGAAAGACTCACAATAAACGATTGAACCGTTCAATACAGAAGGAACAAACGTAGATCGTGAAGATAAATGGACCGAAGAACCCTAACATGGTTGAAACCATCATCGATCTTTTCGATCTCAGAAAAATCCCAAATTTTGTTAAAAAATAGTTCAGATGAACTATTGATTCACACGATAAACATCACCGGATCATTGTACCGGCTCTGATACCATGAAAACATGCAGAGAATCGGAGAAAATTTAGAGAGAGAAAGTAGAGAGAAGGAGGAGAGAATAGAAGAGTCTCGAAGAAGACTCAGTTCCAAAAAGAACCAAATGACCCCTCTGAAGGGTCGAGTTAAGAGAGAGAGTATATATCAGATATACTCATTACAAGAATAGCCTATTTACAAATACAACCTATTTGCACACATAGCCTATTTTACAAAAGAATACAAAAGAATAAAGGAATTACAGAAGTAGCCACAATTAAGGAAATGACCAATTATTAGGCTCAGAATAGTGTATCATCATAGCCAATATCTCAACAAAAAATTTGAGCAAACCATTAATTACTTGCTATAAAGACTTACATTCTGAAATAGTAGTACATAACATTTGGATGTTTTCTATATATAGTATGGTTAACTTACCCTGTATGGATCACAGGTACCATCTTGAGCGTGGTAAGGGTAGTCCTCTTCAGTGTCAATGCCACCGTTATTTTTGATGAAATCAAAGGCGTAATCCATGAGACCGCCATTACATCCCTGGTTATAACTCCTATCACAATCAACAAGCTCTTGCTCTGAGAGGCTAATTAATTCACCCGTTACAATTTTATTTATTCCTTCAACAGCGCCAACCGTTGAGAATGCCCAGCAACTCCCTTCATTAGAAAATATGCAACTTCAGCTCAAATTTCAAATGAGGATTCTTTATATAACATAGATATACTGACATATAACCAATCAACATATGGGATTCGTCATAATCAAAGGAAGATCAAACGGCAACCAACTAGGACACTTGGCTTAATCTTAATTTATGTATCGCGTAAAATTGTGGCCAAATTCTGATTTAGAATGGAGAAACAAGCTGACCAACTTGCAAAAGCAAAATATATAACCTGACCTTTTAATCTAATCTTCATGCTTTCTGATTACACCCGTATCATAAATCTGCCTTTTAAAACAAATTAAGGAAGAATTAACCAAAATAGCCGCTCACCTAACCGCTTAAATAAAAAATAGTTGTGGATAAAGGCCGATGCAAACTTTAAAGTTTATGGGTTTTTAATATGCCTCAGAAACCCCAGCTCGTTTAGTTACTCTATTCACAATTGAATATTTATATATATTTAATAAATTTCTAATATAAATAGAATGTTTAAGCAAAAGTGTTTGGGTTCTGCATCTAATAGTCTAGCTCCACCTTTGCTTGCATAATTTATGTATTATATGTGTATAATTATATATATATATATACATAGATTATATCGATATAAAGAAACTATTTTAGGAATATGTACATGGATATATTATACCTAATTCCTCTAAATTTTAGATCTTCTTTGTATTTAGCCTATGGTGGGAGAGAGAACACTAGCATCCAAGCAAATAAAATTCCAACTTTATTTCACCGTCTAGAGAAAGAGGGAACAAAATACTATAACAGGAAAATCAACTACCAGACAAAGCAGCAATTTATTTCTCAAATTCGTTGACTGAAATAACCATGAAAACAGAATCATAGCAATCCAATAGCAGATCATTGACTGGATAAGACGACAACCTAGGTCAAACACATCAAGATCAAAACTTTTTTGACCTAAGACTCTTGTCAACCCTCCATTGAAACGCTTCCTCTTAGTCAAACAAACAACAAAAAGAACATGTTTACGATAAATAATAGAGTTTCTTTCATAGGACAGTTTTAAACGATGATAAAACACTCACCGCATTGGCCTTGGTCTTTAACAGGGGCAACGGCGCCCTTCTCTCTCCAATCAACGGATTCCGGCAACTTTTCACCGGCGTCAAAAGCATAGCGGTTACTTTTAGGGCTCTTCATCAACCTCGTTTTTCTATCCAACCGTCCACCCACGAACATAGCACGGTATTCCTCATTGGTAAGATCAGAGAATCGATTCAACCCAAGTTTATATGAGCGGTTCTCAGCGTTATGCTCGTCGATGAATCTTAAATTATCCTTAAAAATCTCGAATCGTTTCTCTTTCTCTCCAATGGCATTGTAATTCTTTCCGTGCTTAACAAGCCACGATTCGTACAAGCCTCTGACTTCATCGTCAGTACGATGATGTGTTGTCCCCATCTGACCGTGCTGTTCGTTGTAACTAATGATGGACATGTCAAGTGCAGATGAAAGAACAAATAAGGTGAGAAGAAAGAACAAGAACGACCTGAAAAAAGCCATGGTTTTTTGTTTTTGTTTTGATCTTTTTTTTTTTTGGGTTATTGCAGTCTTTATATGTATATATACAGATATGGAGGGAAACAGAATTTGTGTAGGAGGAGGAAGAGAGGTAGAAATCAAATTGAATGGTGGATTGAATGAGGATATGGGGTTGTCTATATACTACCACGGCGTTGAAATAGGGAATTTAACAAGTTTCGTGCAATTCGTGAATTGTGCGAAGTTTTAAATGAGATACAAATCCTTCCATTAATAGGATTATGAAAATCTTGACCGTTCACATTTTTAATGAATTGTAATTATCCAAGTTTACTCTTGTTAGGATATTTTTCCTTTTATTACTTGCTTTGTTTTCACATCAGCGAGATTTTGTTTCTATAACTGCTGTATTTGTTTTCTTGTTGTTTAATTTTGTTGTTATTTTGAAAGGTTAGATTTATCAAAAGTTTATTATAGTAAGAGAATAGGCAGATGAACATTATTTTCAATTTTGGTGTAGTGGTGTATTTTGCTTATCCTATAAGCATATAATTTGATTAAAATGCTTGCGTAATTATTTTATACTAAGAAAATTTAGAAAAATTAAACAAGCATAATTGCACAATAGAATATGAAGGTGAAATAAAAAAACTATGGCGGTATGGGGAAATTCCGTTTTTCAGAAGTAAGCATTAAAATCGCACTTATCTAATTTGATTTTATTAACATAAGCGTATCTCTGAGTCAATAATGTATAGTGTAGTACAACCGAAAGTCATCATTAGTTTGTGTTGAGTTGCTGTATAAAATAGTACAAACCTACAACAACAATTACCCAATATAATCCCGAGGTCTGGAGTACAAACCTAATATTACCATTAAAGCAAATGTCATTCGATATATCATTAAATCCAATATATTAGTACAAACCTAATATATTGGATTTAATTATATATCGAATGACATTTGCTTTAATGGTAACACTATTTACGATGAATTAGTAAGTTAGATGTGTCTGATGGAGAATAAGTGAATACATAGTGATGATCCTCGTTTTTTTATTTTGCTTCGATTTTCTTACTGATTGTTGATGTTGTTGCTTGTTGTTATTCGTTTTTGTTTTTATTTTTTTTAAACCGAAAATCTATTGGAATCAGTTTCTTGGTAGGTTTATTGTTGTTGTTAATCCTCTTCTTTAATGGTTAGAGGATAAAAAAAGTATGAAATAAATTTTACAACCTAAAAAAGACGAGGAAGAATATGGGGGAATGACTTTGCCGTTCTTCACTTTTCTTCTAGCCTACGTATTCCTTTTTGTAGTTGAACTGATTCATTTTAGTTCTTTTTCTCAAAAGGAAAAATGTGGTATTTGAATCGGTTTCAAAAATCTTATCCTTTTAAGTTTTAACCATTGTATACTTTTTTTTTCAGACGTTTATATGTTTTTTTAATAAGTTTTTCCCCATCTGATTCAAGAGTTTCCAGAAAAGTTTAAATTTTCATTCGTAGATTTTCAACATTTAGTGACAGATAATTGCCTATAGATATCTTTCAGCATGACTAGTGTCACATTAATGGAATTGGTAAGATAATCTCTATCATACTCCAAAATTTTGTAGCACATAATTAACTTACGCTCATTTTGGTTTTGAAGTTATCTAGATATTTGACACAATCTTACTACTATAATTAAATAAAAATTGTATTACTATTAATATAATAATTTCTTCAACTCATTTTTAATAAACTCTATGATTAGTCAAGTCATGACAAGAAATTGAGCGGAAGAGTATCATTGATGTTGAGGATGTTGAAAGTCGTGAAGTTCATGTGTTTGAGCGTATTGGTCCTCACTCCAAATATTTGTTTACAATGGGCTTGGATGATGATAAAGAAATAGAGTCATCCGAGCCGATTGAGTAGTCAAGGAATGAAGAACAAGGTGTCTACAGTCTGAAATTTTTCTTGCCAGAAAAACAGGACTACATACCTTATCTAAAAGCAAAAAAGTGTAAAATAGTACAATGGTTGCTGGGGCCAATAATATTTATTCCACTACTCCTGGATCATAACCGAATACTTGAAGCTAAATTTGGGACTCAATTCATAAGTTCAAGGTGGAAGGAAAAAGTGATTCACGTTATGCCGCAACATTAAATCAAGCGCTTGTTGGGAGGCAACCCAACTTTACTGCTTTATTTTATTTTATTTTTGTTTTTTTGTCTAATTATATTATTTTGTAGTGTCGATCTTTTATTTTTTTTAGGAGCATGGCATGCAAAGCCATTGGAAGGATGCAATAACAAAACCAGATTGTTGGAACTACTAGGGAGTACCCCATAAGATGCTAGTGCTTCGGCCTTTGGCCTACCATGAGTTTTTTTACCCTCTTGTATGTATGGGTGTGCATTGGGGATAATGCACAATTTTAAGTGTAGAGTAAGGAAATTGTCTGGGTGGCTATGCTATTTTAGTTGTGTTAGTTTAATTGAATAATTTATTTTAAATAGAAAAGATTGGACTTTTTCCGACGATGGATCTATTAGACGATTTTCTTGAGGGATTTAATTCTAAAGAAAACATAAAATAATTTTTTTTCTTTTGCTAGGTAGTGTAGCAATTTCCCCTTGTTTTTTCTTTGTGCCGCGGTTCTTTTCTAAGGCTTTTGTTTGAACCGGGTGTTGTAAGTTTTCTTAGGAGTAGGAGTCATTGTATTGTGTTTTGAAATGAAACAATATCTCTTGACTTCGTTATTCCTTGAGAATAGTGAGTTTATTTTTGTAGTGTCGATTTTTTATTTTTTTTAGGAGCATGGCATGCAAAGCCATTGGAAGGATGCAATAACAAACCAGATGGTTGGAACTACTAGGGAGTATCCCATGAGATGCTAGTGCTTCGGCCTTTGGCTTACCATGAGTTTTTTTACCCTTTAGTATGTATGGGTGTGCATTGGGGATAATGCACAATTTTAAGTGTGGGGTAAGGAGATTGTCTGGGTGGCTATGCTATTTTAACTGTGTTAGTTTAATTGAATAATTTTTTTAAAATAGAAAATCTTGGACTTTTCCCGGCTATGGATCTATTAGACAATTTTCTTGAGGGATTTAAGTCTAAAGAAAACATAAAATATAAAGATTTTCTTTTCTTAGGTAGTGTAGCAATTCACCCTTGCTTTTTCTTTGTGTCACAGTTCTTTTCTAAGGATTTTGTTTGAATCGGTTGTAGTGAATTTTTCTAGGAATAAGATTCATTATGTTGTGTTTTCAAATGAAGCAATATCTCTTGACTTTATTATGCCTGGAGAGTCGTGGTACTTTGGTTGTGACGTTTAAACTTATTTCTTGACTATTGTATAAGTATCTTAAATTATATGAATTTAACTTTGCTTAACTGCTTTGACTAGAGTGTCTTGATGAATTGAGTTATGTGCCATGTGTGTGTGAGGTTTGTGCATTTTTCCGTGCATTGCATTTGATGCCTAGAACTTGCCTCGTGTGTTTACAAAACGAAATAGTAGTTTTGTTCAGTCATGGAAGTGAAATAGGCATTTCTGTGTTGAGCCAGATATGTATATTTTACCCGCCTAATTGTTATGTATCTTAGTTAACCCATTTGATATGTAATCCTTTTTTTTGGCAATCACATTACAAGTCTTACCCATTTATTTGAATTAACCATCTATTTGAACCTTCTAACCTCTCATGAGCACTTGAATTGTTATGAGCTGCGTAAAAGTTAAAGTGTAAGGTGTTTGGCTTAGCTTTTGAGTGAAACTAATGAAATAAGGAGGAATGTGCACTATTATGAAAAAGTTAGCACCACATGAATTAAAAAAAAGGAAAAAAAGTTGTATTGTTGTGGGAAAAAAATTCATTGATAAGTGGTGACTCTTGATGTAATTGTGCTTGTGCTTAAAAAAGTATGGGGTAATATATATTGATGTGAATGTGGAATTTTGGTTTGACATAAATGTGAGATTTTCAATGTTAAAGTATATGTATTAAAGTGCTTAGGGAGGTGTAGTCACTCTTATATCTACATGTATCATACCCATCCCATAGTCTACATTACAACCAAGTAAAGTGCTACTTGATCTTATACTGAATGAGCTTGATTATCAGAGCAGTACATACAGGCAAGCCTATGGTGCATCTTTTGGGGCATATAAATGTTATTTCTGAGAGTGAGTGAATTTTGTTCTATCTTGAGTTCCTAAGTCTTCTCAAATTTTATTTTATGGAATTACTCTCTTTTGTTGTGTAAGGGCACTTGATTCATGAAGAAAATGTAATGTAAGTGATCTCTATGTTAGAGTAAGTGAGTGAGTTGTGAATAATGCGTGAGTCAAATCTTGAGGTGAAGATGTTACGCTTTTGTGCTTAGTCTATTTTAAATATTCTTGGTGTGATGAGTTTGGATAATTATTTAAAATGGTTGTGTCTATATAAAGTGTAGTTTGATTGCTCGAGAACGAGCAATGGTTTAAGCATGGGATATTGATGATAGGCTATAGTTACATATTTTAGTCACTTATTACACTCTAATTTACTGTACTTTAATTGAGTTTGAGATTTAATCGCTATTAGTTTATATTAAATGTGTGTTTTATATCTTGTAGGAATAATTTCGAGCTATGTAGATGCTATAGAATGAATTCAAGTGATTTGGATTTTTGAATTCTGAGTAAAATTCGGGGGTCAACAGATGATAGTTAGAACAAACGAAGAATCGAGTAGGCATATTGTGCATAGTCTAATAAAATATACATAACTTTTTTCTTAGAACTCCATTTGGGCTCCACAATATATTCTTGTAAAGCTAACTCAAAGGGCTACAAATTTAATGTTTAACGTGTTTTCCAAATTTCAAACGAAATAGGGTAAAAAATGCGCGTCAATAGTGAGGCCGCGCTCGTCAGGCATAATCAAAGTGGATATGCGCGGTCTGAGCACGGTCCAAGTGCGGTCGCGCACGTCCTATCCTAAAAATGTGTCCTTTTCGCAAAGAAGAAGGTGTAATTGTTTAGGCACAACCCTACTTGGTATATATACATGGAAAATGGTATTTTGAAGACCTTGGACATACATTTGACACAGATTTGACCTAATAAGGTAGTGACACAATAGGAGTAAGGCGGGAAATTCTTCTACAAGTTTTTCCTTCCTCTTCCTATTTTTCCATTATTGGTTATAACTTTTCGTAATGTATCTAATTTTTCATACTATTATGAATATCTAATTTGTTATCTAGAGTTATGATTTTCCAAATTATGGTTGTTTGTTTCCATTACTGTTATTAAAAGACTTCCGCATGTTTTAATTAATTATTCTAGTATTTAGCTTGTTTTAGATTAAGTTTTGTTAAAATGATTATAAGGTTTGGCTTGCCTAGATTCGGCAGTAGGCGCCATCACGACTCCCGATGGTGGGTAAATCCGGGTTGTGACAAAAAGTATGTTCTGTCATTGACGTTATGAAAATGAAATAACGTAAATTACTTGCATATTAGGGCTCAATTTGAGGTTGTAATGACAGACGGAAGTGGAGCAGCGGTTGCAACATTATTAGGCGAACTAGGAGAGAAATTTCTTTATATGATCGCTGCAGACATCTGTGAAATAATCTCGGTAAAAGTAAGTTGTGGATGGCAACAACAGAAACATTGTTAAAATTATGATACTATGAAAATAAGTGTATTCTTAATTCTTTCTGTTTTGTCCTTGTTAATGTATACCTTTAGGTATATTGAAAATAAGCACAGTTGGACAGCCATTAGTTACACATGTTCTACTCCGGTGTCATTTTGACAAACCCACTTACCTGAAAAGCAGTACTGATTCTTCTCAAGCAGGTCCCAACTTGTTCTGTTAGTGGCCTAATTTTGAGCAGCATGTAAAATACAAAACCTTGATAGGTTCCAACTGGGCTTTTTTTACAAATAATATTATATCATTTTAGAGCTTTCATTTTCACTGTGGTGGCCGAAACATAACCTGCACCAGCCCTAACCGGCCCAGCACCAGGTCCAGTCTAGAGAAGCCAATGCCTGAGCCTGTCGGCAAGGTTAGCATAGGTGCAGTGGTCAACCTTTTCTTTAAATCTTGAAAACTCTACTCACAAGCGTCTCACCATTGGGACTTAACTTCTTTCCGAGTCAACTTAGTTAATGGAGCTGCAAGTAAGGAAAACCCCTCCACAAACCTTCTATAGTAACCAGCTAACCCCAAGAAACTCCTGATTTTGGTTGGCGTTGTCGGCCTAGGCCAGTTTTTGACTGCTTTTGTTTTTTGAGGGTCCACTTTTATTCCTTCACTAGATACCACGTGGCCTAAGAATGCCACTGACTGCAACCAGAACTCACATTTTGAAAACTAGGCATAAAGCTCATTCTCCTTCAAGGTCTGCAAGCCTATTTTGAGGTATTCTGCATGATCTTCCTTACTCTTAGAGTACACCAAAATATCGTCTATAAATGCAATAATAAAGGTATCCAGGAATGGCTTGAAAATTTTGTTCATGAGGTCCATGAATGCAACTGGAGCATTTGTTAACCCGAAGGACATCACTAGTAATTCATTGTGCCCGAGTTCTAAAGACTGTCTTAGATATATCCTCTTTACTGATTCTCAACTGATGATATCCCGACCTCAAGTCTATTTTGAAAAGCACTTTTCACCCTGAAGTTGATCAAATGAATCATCAATTCTTGGCAGTGGGTACTTGTTCTTAATTGTAACTTTATTCAACTGCCGATAGTCGACACACATTCTGAGAGACCCATCTTTCTTCTTGACAAATAGGACTGGGGCACCCCACGGTGAAACGCTCGGCCTGATGAAGCCCTTGTCAAGAAGGTCTTTCAACTGTTCTCTCAACTTATTAAGTTCAGCTGGAGCCATCCTATAAGGAGGTATAGATATGGGCTGAGTGCCTGGCATGAGATCAATGCCAAAGTCTATGATTCTTTCAGGAGGAAGTCCGGGAAGGTCATCTGAAAAACTTCTGGAAATTCTCTAACAACTGGCACTGACTGAAGAGTTGGTGGTTTTGATTCTGGATTAATGATGTGAGCCAAATAAGCGAGACACCCCTTACCGATCATTCGTTGTGCCTTAAGGTAAGAAATAAACTTACCTATGAGAGATGTTGAACTACCCTTCCACTCCAACACTTGTTCATTTGGAAACTGGAACCTGGCTATCTTGGCATGACAACCTAACATGGCATAGCAGGAAGATAACCAATCCATACCCATGATCACATCAAAATCCACCATTTCAAACTCTATGAGATTGGCTTTAGTGTTGCGACCTTGAGCTGAAACTATACAACCTCTATAGAATCTGGTGACCTTCAATGACTCGCCAATTAGAGTAGATACTAGGAATGGCTCACTAAGTTGTTCAGGTTCTAGACAGAGGTTAATTGCAAAGTATGGAGTCACATATGAAAACGTTGAACCTGGATCCATTATGGAATAAGCATTATGTGAGCAGACTAAAAGTATACCTGTAATAACTTCTGCAGATGCCTCTGCACTCTGATGATCAAGTGTAGAAAACAAACGGGGTTGTCCCCTCCCTAAGTATCTCGATCTATGCCTCTGTTTGCCCCCTTCCCGGCCTGATTATGAGAACCACGAGCCTGAGATGGTGCAACTGCGGTAGTTGAGGAACTAGAAGGACGAGTTGATCAACCACTGAAATTACGTCGCAACTTTGGGCAGTTGGTCTTTATATGACCAATGTCTCCACAATGGTAGCAACCATGAAACCCGAGCTTGCACTGACCTGAACGTTGCCGCTTACATGTTCCACAAATACCTTGCTGGTGTGAATGTTGCACAGCATGACCCTGGCTATGTGAGGATGATGTCCTAAAATTCTTATTCTGGTGAGACTGATTTCCATAACTCTGAGTACGTCTGAAGGAAGACCCACCACCTGACTGATGACTTGACTGAGCTGGTGCTAGTGACTCCTTATTAGAGGAATCCCTTCTGCCTCCGCTAAATGTACCATTAAACCTGCCCGTTGTTCGGGATTTCTTGTTATGCTCTTTCTCTTCTCTCCTTTGTTGTCTGTCTTTTTCTAAGTGCTCGGCAAACCCCAGAACAGATGAGAAAGCTGTCATTCTTACCGCTGCAGCTGATGTCGTATCCTTAATGTGGTAAGCTAAACCGCCAACAAACCTGCTAATCTTTGCTTTTTCTGTCTTAACCATGTGAGGAGCATACTTAGCTAACCTTATAAATTCCATGTAGTACTCTTGCACACTTTTATTCCCTTGCTTGAGTTGTTCGAATTCTATAGACTTAGCTGCCGTATCGTCTTCTGGGATAAAGTTAGCTATGAAGGGCTTTTAAAATTCTTCCCAAGTAGGTGGACCATCATCTTTATCTCTCTCTTTTTCCCACATCTCAAACCAAACGCCAGCCACATCTCTAAGCTGGTAAGCAGCCAACTCCACAACTTTGTCATCAAATACTTTCATCAGTCGGAGGGCTTTCTTAACACCCTCCATCCATAACGTTGGATCTTCATCAACTATAGAACCATGGAACACTTGAGGACTCAACTTCAGAAATTCATTCACTCTTGAGGACTCAGAATTGTTCTACCTATTTGTTTGAGGTGGAATCTTATCTCTTTTCTCGTTCTAGTTGGCCATAAAGGCCTTAAACATCTCCATAGCACTATTGACTGCATTGAACATCTGACTCACCTCTGGGGATATAGTTGTTTGAGTCTGAGCTATTGTTGGGGGTGGTGTTGGATCCTGAGGTACTTGCCCATCATGCTCCACCCATTCTTCATGTTCAACCTGGGGTACTTGAACCCCCCTTGTGGATTTACTCTTCCTTTTCTGAGTTCGAGCCTTTTTAGTTATGCCTTGAGCCACGATAGTAGCAATAGTTTCTTTGAGCAGCATCCTGAGTGTCGATGTCAGAGTTGTGAGTACGAGCCATTTCTGCGAGTTTTGGAGAAAAGAATACATTAGATAATTTTTTAGAGATAGGCTCCACTGCACGATCTAAAGTATGAAAAAAATGAGATTATTCCTAAATTCTTGTAGCCTCCTGTTTATAAGTATGGCGCGCTTCATACCCATAAACAAGACTCTACTAACACGGCTTCATAGACCCATATGACTCCATAAATCTGGCTCTGATACCAAGTTTGTCACGACCCAATTTTTGAACAAGACGGGACCAGCACTCGATCACTAAACATGACCGAGCGAACCATCTCTGCTTATCAAATCTATTATAGCTCCAAACTGTGTATGCAACAAGAAAATACTCTAACCAAATATTTTTGATTATTTTAAATATTAAATAAATCAACTTCAAAACTTTATTCGTAGTAACCAACTGAATTATTGCTAAGTTATTATAAAATAATAAATGAATCTCAACCCAATGACTATGTCTATGAAGCTTCTACTGATAAACTGACGCACTGCTCAGGACATGAGATTTCCTGGCCAGTTCTCTAAATAAACAAAGATACAGCTAAATGAAAATGACTCTAAGAATACTCCAAGAACAAAAGCGGAGCTCACCAATATCACTGGAAAGGAAGCAAGTCCTAACTCGTAGCTTGCTCGCCTGCAAATTCGGTTCCTACGTTGTACCGCAGACCAACGTAGGTTCCCAAAAGAATGTCAGTACCATCCACTGTACTCAGTGAGTCTCAACAACAGGGGGAAAAATTTAATAATATATGCATTTTAAGGAAAGATTCTAAATGCATGTAAAACATAAAGCTTATACGAATAATTCTAAAATAATTGCATAATAGCAATTTATGAATATTCTAAAAGAAATTCTTTTCTTTTTCTTTATTAAAAAAATACTTCACTTTATACTTTGGGAGTTCCAACTATCCTGACTTAATTCTGTCTCAATCACCGTGTTATCGGCACGGGTTCGATCCCAGCCTGATCGAATAGGCCCACTCCACGAGGTGCCACTCGCTTCATAGTTTTCAGCGCTCATGTATCATACCTTAGTATGGCTAAGTAAATTCTCAGCAACGAGACCCTCGACTCGTGTGCTCCTTACTTCGACATAAGTAGTTTCAGGAAGTCAACGCCTTGGTCAGGACCCTCGGCCTGGACGATGACCCCTTCTTAGAATAAATGATACTCCCAAAAAAAATCTTTTCTTTCTAAAACTTCTTCTTGTGACCTTTCAAGTCTAAATCTTTTCTTTATAGAAAATTATGAACATACTCATATTGATGTCCTTAAATATAAAACATGACATAAGAATAAAATAACCATATAAAAATATTTTCTAAGGATTCTTTCTTCTTCATAATTTTCAAGATGAAAATAACATATAAGAATAACACAAAAATCTAAAAATTTAAGCACATATAGCATAATAGATCATCTAAACTTTTGCTAGAATAATTCTAAATTAATGGGTACTCACTCGCTCTAATTAAATAAAGATAAACTCTTTCAAATAATTCATCAAACACCTGGTATGCGTGCTTTTGTGAGTTAAACCAATTTAGTAAAGGGTTATATCAACTCACCTCAAAACTCTTTGAGCCAATATGTAGACCCCAGTCCAATTGACACCAATCAAACAATCGATTCTACAATAACCAGTGTATTTTAATAAGTTTTTTTGAAGTACTAAACCTAAAATATGAAATTTATTATTAATATGGAGGAAGAAGGGAATTAACTATTCTATTCTTACCTATTACCACTATAGGATAATTGACAATATAGAAATTTACTTACTTGAGTTCAAGAATTAGTAATTGGTGAAGAACCCTAGAACTTTGGGTGCAATTTCGTGGCTATCTCTGCGTAAGAAACAGAACGTGAAGTGTTCTGTTTTGAGAACTCCTTTTTAGAGCCCTTGTCTGTTTCGCTAAGGCTTTCACGTGTTTACTGCCAAGAGCCCTTTTATGGGCTTAAGGCTCTCATTTTTTTTTCTTTCACGATTTATTTGTTTTTCTTTTTAAAAAACTTAACTACTAATTAATGATATCCATTATTAATAATTAATAATACTAAAATTATTAATATATTAGTAATATTCCTCTAATTATATATCCAATTATTTAAGTGTGTGCGTGTATATATTTATTCACTTTAGGCAAGAATAATAATAACAATCATAATAGTAATAATAACTTAATTCAATAATTAGCGTATCTTGAAGCTTTTATAAATTTAAGGAGTGTTACAATAAAAGCTGTTTACGATAAATCCATAGCTAGTCGTTTCTACTTTCATAATATTCCTAACAATTTCAGTTATTATGCTTTCTGTTTCATATTTTAAATCGTCTGGAAGTTGTTGCTTGACATCTTTATTGTGTCAGGAAGGCCAGGGATGATGAACTCTTCCGTCTCCGATTCAGCCCTCAAATGAGGTTTGTGTTCCATCAAACTATGTAAAGCACAAAGAGTAAAAAAACCAGTGCCATTGAAAAATAGTCTTGGAATCTCCAGCTTGGCTGCAACATCAACAGCCCATGAAAATTGAGGGGATGCTACTAGACAATCTGGATGATCTTCTTCTAGGAATTGTTCAAATGGTTGTTGAAACAGGGATAGGCCCATGATGAATTTCAGATACATCTCTGTACTAGTAGTAGAAGCTATGTTTTCACAGCCATCTGGCAATCCAGCTTCTTTGCAAGGGAACTCGGTCGTGCGGATGCTAATATCACTGCCAACATCGGCAGAAAGTATATATGAAGTTGATCAGTTCTTCTATCCATGGTAGCCATGGAATAGATGAGAAAAAAAAAAGCTTTATCAGCTGATGAGCAGAGAAAGAACTGCAGCTGAAAGAAAATAGGAGGTGCTTTATATTTAACCTTCTTTGCTCATCATATTTTTATAGACAAATGATGACTTTTAACGCCTCTGATTTTGCTAATGTCTTCGTGGGAGCACTACTTTGGAAAAGTATGTAAGTTTCCACAACTGACCTTTTGTACTTTGACAAATTTGATTGATTGCAAGAAAAGTAAATAAGACCTGTGGTTATTATATTATATTACGTGTTGGATCTAATCTTGAATTTGAATTGGTAAATTAATTCAGGACTGGTTTTAAGCACATATATTGCTGACTTGTTACACATACATTTGTTGATCTTTCTTTCTTTCACCTTCTCTACAAGTCTTTGAAGTCTTTTAAATATGCTGACTCAAGCTATGAAATTTTAATCTGACTTCTTTTCCTCTTGCCATTTCCTCTTACTTTCCTTTTCTATAAATTAATCCGGGAACGACTAAGCACGGCGTTAATATTACATACAATAAAACTAAGAAATGATCATATTACTAAGGATTAAGTTTTTGTTTTTACTTTCCTTCACTGAGTTGAGGGTCGATTGGAAACAGTCTCTCTGTCCTTTCGGGTAGGGGTAAGACTCGTCTACATATTACTCTCCCCAGACCCCACTTTGTGGAACTATACTGGATAGTAGTAGTTGTTGTTGTTGTTATAGTGACAGTGTGAAGATATACGGTGAATCCTATGTTATAATAGAATGTCAGTTATCATTTTTTCTAGATTACCATTAATGCTTATCAAGAGTTAAGTAATTACCTAATAAGTGAAACAATTGTGTAAATAAATTTAGCAACATTAGTGCATTACCGTTTAGAACTTTATTACTTAAAGTTCCATTTCGTATTAGCCAAATCACATGATAAAATGTTGTTTGAGAACGACAGGTTTAGATGATTCATACTAAGACTTCTGAAATATCTCATCCCTGTTTCTGCTTCTTTCTTCATTGTTCTCAAAGTTTTACTTTGGAACCATAGAAATTCAAAAGAATTTTATTACCTCGAGAAAACAAAAAACATGTTCCCAAAATATTGATTGAGTTGGACTTTAAAATTCTTTTTCACACAAAGATAAATCATCAGATTTTAGCCCCATAAGAATTAAGAGTCTTCCTGTGATAGTGGCTTGTTATTTGATTAATTGCGGTCTTCTATTCTAATATAAGGAAAAGCTAGAATGTCTGCAGTAGTTGCAATTGATGAAGTATATGTAGAAACAAGTGTTCTTCATACAAGAGTATCATATCAGGCTTTTCAGTGTTATCTTGAATTTCTATTTTGGTTTCTAAAACAGTTCCATCTTTAGAGTCCATCAATTGGCGTTTGCTCGGATATTTTTCTAACAATCATAGGGCTGGTCTACTATGCCCAAGAATTTGCATACTTAAAATGATATATTTGATCGAATAATTACACACACTTGTTTTTATTCCTGGAATTGCTGCAAATGAGATGAAAAAGATTCTTTGAAAGATTTCATTTGATGCTGAGGAATTTATCATATCCATATTTTACTTTTCTTCTTGCTTATGTCTTCCTTCCTGCTCATAATGTTGAATTCTCGTGAACTGTGTTTACATAAATACTAAGATGTCTGATAGATACACCTACTCATTTTTATTTGCAGTCTAGTTCGATCACATATGGACTCCCATCAGTTGGAGTTGCTTTGCTTCTTCCTCAATTCTTCTAGTAAGGAAACCAAGCTGTTGTCAGAGGATCCACCTTTCTCCACGGCCATTTTAGCCAATTTTCCTAAGGCAGCTGCTCGGCTTCGCATCTCCTCAGCTTCCGGACCAACCATCAGTTTTGTCACTGCTCTCTGTATGTTTTCCCTGTTTATTGGGACTCTGCTCTCTGTTCTTTGCGACCAGGCCTGAGCACCTACTGGAACTCCTATCTTTAAAATCTCTACGAGCAGCTTTTCATTAAAAAATTGCTCCGCTGACAGTGGCCACGTAACCATTGGAACTCCAGCAGTTACTCCTTCCAGCGACGAGTTCCATCCGCAGTGAGTGACAAAACCTCCAATGGCTTCATGATCAAGGATCAGAACCTGCGGTGCCCATCCTTTTATTATCAGACCTCGTCCCTTCAGCTTTTCCTCAAATCCTTCTGGCATCCACTCATTCTGCTCTTCATTTGTTGTATTTTGCTTCACCACCCAAATAAATTGCTGGTCTGAAGATTCAAGAGCCATTGCTATCTCAAGCAACTGAGCCGCTGAAAAGATCGACATGCTGCCGAAACAGATGTAAATGACCGATTTTGGTTTCTTGGAATTGAGCCAATCTAAACACTGATGCTCAGAAAAGCAGATTTCTTGTCCTCTTTGAGCTTTATCTTCGTTGTCTTTATTGCAGAGTGAAACTGGACCAATGTGCCATGCTTTTCTCCCTACCCCTTCCCTGTAATGTTTTACATAATTTGGTTCTAGCTCATAAAAGCTGTTTACAATAGCTCCATAACTAGTCATTTCTGCTCTCATAACATCTTTAATTATATCAGTCATTGGGTTTTCTGTTTCATCCTTTATATGGTCAGAAAGCTGTTGTCTTGACATCTTTATTGTGTGAGGAAGGCCAGGGATGATGAACTCTTCTGTGTCAGATTCGACCTTCAAGTGAGGTTTGTGTTCCCTCAAACTGTGATAAGCACAAAGAGGAAGTAAACCGGTGCCACTGAAAACTAGTCTTGGAATTCCCAGCTTGGCTGCAACGTCAACAGTCCAAGGGAAGAGAGTGCCTGCTATTAGACAATCTGGATGATCTTCTTCTAGGAACTGTTCAACTGGTTGTTGAAACAAGTACAGGGCTTTGATGAATTTCAGGGTCATTTCTGTACTAGTAGTAGAAGCTAAGTTTTCACAGCCATCTGGCAATCCAGCTTCCTTGCAAGGGAACTCGGTCGTACGGATGCTAATATCACTGCCCAGCTCTCTGTCTCTTTGTATTGTTTTGGAGAATTTAGGTGCGTTGAGAGGAGTCGTGATAAGGGTTGCCTTCACACCATGCCGAGCAAATTGCCTGGCCATGTCCACTAGTGGTATCATGTGGCCTGGAGCCATCATTGGCAAAAAGTATATATGAAGTTGATCAGTTCTTTTATCCATGGTAGCTAAGATTAAGGGGAAATAATGTTTTGTTAGCTGATGAGAAAGAAAAAACTGCAGTAGAAAGAAAATAGGAGTTGTATTTCTAGCCTTTGCTCATCCTGTTTTTATAGACAAACGAGGATTTGCAAGGCTTCAAGATCTAAGAAAAGTTTATTCTGATTTTAGCTTAATGTATCTCATGCAGCATTTACTTGTCAAAGGTATGCAGGTTGCCATTGCTGACCCTTTTCTTTGTTGAAATTTGAGTGATGTGCAAGAAAAGTAAATTGTCTATAGTTATAAGATTTTTTTTATGTCTAAATGGGGTTGATCTTTGGCTTTTTCTTGTCATCGTGTCTATTTTTTCTGTCTTGACGAGGTTAGAGTGGTGAGTTTGAATTGCTTAATATTTTGCATTGCTGTCAAGCACATGTATAGTTGACTTGTTGCTCAGACTTGAGTGGATTACATTAGAAGCAAATCAGTATGTGCAATTCAGAGTCGATATATATGCATACATGGGTCTGAGTCTAATAGCCGAGCAGGCGCGAAGCTACATTATTCTAAGGGAAATCCTTCGTCGAAAATTTACACTACATATATAGATAACATATTAAATTTTAGAGGTACATAACATTTACTTGAACAATCTTTATTCGCCACGGAGCCGAAGCATGGCAGGAAGTTTCAGCCTGTCTGCGGTTTCCTCCTGCCTTTTCCACTCGGTCACTATCAATATAAATGTTTGCCCTTCTTTCTGACTAATCAGTAATGTGCTTCTGTCAAGGAATACAAAATGCATTCGAGCACATCGATAACTAGCGGAAGGAGAAACCCATGGTTACTTCAACGTATGAAATTCTAAGTAGAAAGACCAATACTGAATGTAACTATCAACGTAGGGTAAAGTCTACGTACACATTACTTTTTTTAGATCTTACATTATGAGATAATACTGTGTATATTGTTGTTATAATACTAGCGGAATGGAACCATCAAGTGAAAAAGTTCAAATACTTCAACATCTTTGAAGTAGAAGTAAAGATTCTTTCATTCCTTTGACATGAATAACAATAAGGCTTTGTGGTATTAACTGCACTAACTTTCCTCATTCTAACATTAATTACAGTTTTCTTTTATTTTTCAACTGTATGAATAATAAGAATGTTGAGAAGTCACTTTATATAAAAATAAAATAAAAATAAAACAAAAGAAATACTGATCAGTCTTTTTCTGTGAAATTGACAGAGTGAGAGGAAAAAATGGTGGAGGTATTATGTTTTGACCAGACCAGCTGGGTCTTCTGCTCTTACTTGGGACCAATTCTCTCAGTTATTTCTTGAGAAGTTCCTTTCTATCACTCAGAGAGAAAGAGCTACCGCAGGCAGTTCGAGCGCCTCTAGCAGGGCAGTAAGACTGTCACCCAGTATGGGACCCGCTTTGTGGACTTAGCCCGTCATGCTATTCTTCTACTTCCTACAGAGAGAGAGAGAGAGAGAGAGAGAGAGAGAGAGAGAGAGAGAGAGAGAGAGAGAGAGAGAGAGAGAGATAGAGAGAGAGAGAGGATGTTTATTGAGGGACTCGCTCATCCTAGCAAGTTGCAAATTATGATTAGATTCGACCGGTTGTGTAGCGGATTCGAGGGGTAAAGCTATCCTAGAGGCGTGAGTTGAGTTTGGAGCTTTCGAGGTTAGTGTTTGATCTAACTTTGGCTTGAGGGAATAGGATTAGAGTGTTTGATTGCTATTTGCTAAATGATCGAGTACGGTATATAGGCATGGTGATGAGTATCTATACACCGGTGTCTAGCATAACCGTGAGTCGTAATTCTTTTGAATCGAAAGATATGATACAACTGTGTTGTTAAGTTGATAGTTTCCATGTAAAGTGTTGGTTAAGAATGAAATGAATTAAAAGAGTTTGTGAAGCAATGATTCCCTTGCCGCGACAAGTAGGTTGTTACTATTAAATTCTCCCTTGCTGGGATATTTAGGCTATTAGCTGTACCCTTGCTGGGTTTAATTGTTATATTGTTGTTCTCCCCTAATGGGACATCTCTTGGAGAGATTATTAGAGATAATCAATTATAATATGAGATTCTGTGGCACGCCGACCACTTAAGAATTATAGTACGGGATCGTGTGGCACGCCGACCACAACTTATATTAATGATTGTTATTGGCCTGAGATGCCGGTGACATTGTGCACGGAGAAAATGGGATCGTGTGACGCGCCGTCCACTTGTATACTACACTATGGGATCGTGTGGGGCGCCATCCACTTATATACTACATTATGGGATCGTGTGGTGCGCCGTCCACTTAGATTATACCTTATGGGATCGTGTGGCGCGCCGTCCACTACAGATATGTGTGTCATGAAACCCGGAATAGATCTGCTGTTATTTCTGATGTTCTATTTTCATATAGTACTCCCTGATAGCATGTCCCCTTCCAGCTTCATTTGTATTATTTTATTATTGGTTCTTTCTCGTACTTGTATATCATATTGCACAAGTTGATTGTGGTAGGTCTTGTCTAGTCTCCTCACTACTTTGCCGGGGTTAGTAGAGGCACTTACCAGCACATGTGATCGGTTGTGCTGATGTTATACTTCTGTGCCTTTTGTGCACATGTCAGGAGACATCTTACGGACCGCAGCAGTAGATTGGGAGTGTGCCTTCAGTCCAGAGACTCCTAGGTAGTTCGCTGGCGTGCGTGGGCCCTGAGTCTCTTCTATTTCATTTCTGTTTGTTTTTATTGTATCGAAACAGACTCCTTATGTATTTTCATTCAAACTCTTATTGGTAGTATTTTATGGTAGTCCGTAAGTACTGTGACACTAAATCTTGGGTAGAGGATGCTGTTAATTTTTGTTTTCCACATTTCTTTCATTTAATATTAAATTAAGACTTTCACTTGAATTTATTATTTTTATTATTATCTTGTTGAAAATTAGCTGGAAAAGTATATTTAAGTTGGCTTGCCTAGCTCCGGAAGTAGGCGCCATCACGACTCCCGATGGTGGAAAATTCGGGTCGTGACAAAAATAGAGTAAAATCACGAAGGGTGATGTCGTGCACATTATTATTGATACGATTGATTTGGTAAGGACGAGAGTAAAATCACGAAGGGTCATGTCGTGCAAATTTGTGGTTTCTGATTACTGTTGATATTCTAGCTTTGTTGTTTCTTTCTTTTATTGAGGTTTCCTATTTGAAACTATTACCTCCCCATATCTTGTTTCCCTTTCCTTTATTGATTGGATACTTCGTGTATTTCTTTTCCGTTGTATATAGATATAAATGTACTGTACAGGTTTATTTGGAAGTCATGTCCTAGTCCCGTCACTATTTCGCCGAGGTTATGCTAGGCACTTACCAGCACATGGGGTCGGTTGCGCTGATACTATACTCTGTGCTCTTTTGCACAGATCCAGGTATTGGACAGCAGCTGCAGTAGTTGGAGTGCTTCCTTTAATCCACCCGGAGACCCAAGGCAGACCTGCAGGCGTTCGCGGGCCCTGGCATCTCCCTCTATCCTTATTCCCTGTTTCATCTTACCTTGTTCAGAAACAATTTATTGTATTTTCTTTGGGCTTTGTTTGTAGTGACTCTTAGATAGTCCGTGACACTGTGACATCAGGTTTTGGTATTAAGGTTTGAAGGTTGTAATAGATGTAGCACTGAGTTATAAATATTGTTTACTTCCGCTTATTTATTTACTTCCGCTGTTATCGTATATCGTTTGGTAATTGTTAAAAGAAGTAAAACAAAAGTGTATTAGGTAGTTAAGCTTTGGCTTGTCTAACTCCCGTTAGTAGGCGTCATCACGGCTCTCGAGGGTGAGAAATTCTGATCATGACAAATATATGAATATTTTAGTAAATAGAATTTTAGTTGATTTTAAAGTCCTAAATATTAGAAAATTAACTTAAAAAAACAAATAATATTTTGCTAAAGAGTTTCGTGTTTTTAATATAGTACTATTAAAATTTGGCGATGATAATGAATGTTCAATCATATTGTATATTGCTTTCTCAAAGCTAGTATTAAAAAGTACAACCCAGTATAATCCCAATTAGTGGGGTTTGGGGAAGGTAGTATGTACGCAGACCTTACCCCTACCCTGGGGTAGAGAGGCTGTTTCCAAATAGACCCCCGGCATCCTTCCCTCCAAGAACTTCCCACCTTTGCTCTTGGGGAGACTCGAACTCACAACCTCTCGGTTGGAAGTGGGGGTTCCTTACCATCAGAGCAAGCAACTGTTAAAAGAAGTAACACGAAAGTGTATTAGGTAGTTAAGCTTTGGCCTGTCTAACTCCCGTTAGTAGGCGTCATCACGGCTCTCGAGGGTGAGAAATTCTGATCATGACAAATATATGAATACTTTGGTAAATAGAATTTTAGTTGATTTTAAAGTCCTAAATATTAGAAAAGTAACTTAAAAAAATAAATAATATTTTGCTAAAGAGTTTCGTGTTTTTAATATAGTACTATTAAAATTTGGCGATGATAATGAATGTTCAATCATATTGTATATTGCTTGCTCAAAGCTAGTATATTAACTTAAAATGTCAATTTTAAAAGTACCAGCGTGTACTAATTATTGTTAAAAGTAACTAGAGATAATTTATTAAGTACTTTTTGTATGTGTGTACATGAGATATTATGTCATAAGTGATTAATTTATAAAATAACCAAACCAATGAACAAACTTAAATTGGCTGGAAGCATATTCCAAGCAACTTGGATTTAATAAAAAAGAATTTAGTTGGTTAATATCCTAAGTATCAGAAAATTTTAGTTCAAATAAAGAAATGCTTTATGTAATGAAAACTCGTATTTGATTTTTAAGTCCTAAATTTTAGAACTTCCTACGTAATTTTTGTTAGTTTAAATTTTTTTTTTTAGGAATTATCATGATCCAAATTAACTTTACAAATAGTAATATAATGTTACGGTTTATGCCTCTTAGCGTTTTGATGTTCTAGATACGTTTATATTTTTCTATTTCTTTGAGAAATGATATATGTTAAAATTTAAAATGTGGAACATTAATGGTCTTCTATTTAATTTATGGAAATAAAAGGTTATACCAAATAAATCTCAAACATTTTTTTCCCGGCAAATAAATTTTAAACTTGTTTAAATTTTGTTAGCGAAAGTATATGAACAATTAGTGAACATTGTTGTTGCTAACATGGAAGTACATAAAATTATGTTACATTGCTATAATAAGAGAATGTAACGTCTTAATACACTTTAAATTTCTATACAATTTATATAGCTCAAATAAGAAAATATTTAATAAGTAATTCTAGTTGATTTGAAAGTCCTAAACGCTAGAAAAATTTATTTAATTACTATTTTGCCTAATAAGCAAAAGAACATTTTTTAAGTACAAACATTATTTAAAAGGCCACAATTCAAACCGTAGTATTACGAATTTGCGCCAAGTTAATACTTCTTCATACCCATGTAAGCAACGTGAAAAAAATGGGCGAAGTATATTGAACACTTTTGGAATTTGTGGTCTTAAATAAATTTTAAAAATTATGGAATTTGTGGCTATATTTTTGGAATTTGGCGTAGCTGATAAAGTTGATGTCATGTGACCAGGAGGTCACAGGTTCGAGCTGTGGAAATAGCCTCTTGCAGAAATGTAAGGTAAAGCTGCGTAAGATAGATTCTCGTGATCCGGTCCTTTCCCAAACTCCACACATAACGAAAGCTTAATACATCGGGCTACCTTTTTTTTTAAACAAGTTAAAAAAAATTAAAAAATATTTATGTGATTATAAAAACGTGACATTTAACTTCTCACTGATTTTTCTATGAAATTCCACATTCATCCACCTAAACATGATTGCTTTTGGTTTATGGCCCGAGAGGTGCGCCACTTTGAACATTTTTAAACACCATTTAGCCAGCATTCACATGAACTTTCTAATCTCTTCTTTACTTTCCATTTTCCAATAAAGTTCTAACTATTTTTTTATATATCAAATGAAATACACACAATCCAATCTCTGCTAAATGGAACTCTCAATTCAGAGCTTCCAATTTCCCACTACAATGTGAAATTATGAGCCTCTTTCTTTTCACTACTTCACCTACCAAAAGGATATTATGAATCTTTATGCTATAAAAGAAAATGACCATCAACAATTTCTTCTCATCACATTCTTCATGAATTTTTCAATATTTTCCAGTTCCATGATGATTCTTTATTTCTTCATATTTTTTTCAATTTTGAGAAATTGCACTAGCCAATTACTACCACCTTTACCAGCACCAAATTTAACCTTCTTAGACCAAAGACTTGCTTTAATATTCCCAATAATACAAAATTTCAAGAACACAATCACTCTTGATCCTTTAGGTGTCACTCAATCTTGGACAGGCTCTGATATCTGCAATTACAAAGGATTTTACTGTGATAATCCACCTTATAATACCTCAGCCATTTCTCTTGCTTCTATAGATTTCAATGGATTTCAACTCACTGCTCCAACTTTAGATGGATTTATCGATCAACTTCCTGATTTAGCCATATTTCATGCAAATAGCAACAATTTCTCGGGCATAATTTCTTCAAAAATTACTCAACTTCAATATCTCTACGAGCTTGATCTCAGTAACAACAAATTTATCGGTACATTTCCTATGTCAATTCTCAATATCAAGACTTTAACTTTCTTGGATATTCGTTATAATCTCTTCACTGGAATAATCCCACCTCAGATTTTTACACAGAATCTTGATGCATTTTTTCTTAACAACAATAACTTCATACAAAAACTTCCTGACAACCTTGGACCAACCACTGCTCTATATTTAACGTTAGCCAACAACAAATTCATCGGTCCAATTCCACGTAGCATTGGACAGGCTCCAAACTTGTTGGAAATTTTGCTCTTAAACAACTTGCTCACTGGTTGCATCCCCTATGAATTAGGACTTCTAAAAAAAGCAATTGTGATTGACGTTGGATATAACATGTTAACTGGTCCATTGCCATGTTCTTTAGGGTGTTTGGAAAGTGTGGAACAGTTGAATTTTGCTGGAAATTTACTTTATGGACAAGTTCCTGAGGTTATCTGTTCACTAGCAAACTTGGTAAATTTTACTTTGTCATATAATTATTTTACAAAAGTTGGGCCGTTATGTAGGGAGTTGATCAAGAAGGGAATTCTTAATGTTGAGAAAAATTGTATTTTAGGTCTTCCAAATCAGAGATCAATAGTGGAGTGTCTAATATTTCGGGGGCAAATTAAATTGTGTCCATTACAGAAGACTTGTAGTGTGATACCTTGTAAACTTCCGAAATTTCGTCCCAATAGACCACCTAGAGCAGAAAGACATTTGATTTCGTACTCTGCTTTGTCAAAACATAAAAAGTTGTATTGAAACCTTTGATTTAGTGTCTTTTTCTTTCTTCTGGAAACTCTATATGTAAATCTCTTTTGACCACTGAATAAGGAAAATAATATGTTATTAACGTTGCAGTTGTACGTTAATGCTAAGAGAATGGACCTTACAAAAACGGGTGGTAATAAAATATATATAATCCTCCACATTTCATTAGAAGTCTCGAGTTCGAGCCATGAAAAATAAAAGGATTCTGATAAAAATTTTGACTGCGAATTAATCAGGTCTCAAGCGGGTTGTGACGACCCAAAGGGTCATCACCGTAATTCTTCCTTTTTCCATGCTTTCGAGTACTTGAAAACCTCACGTTTAGTTGTCTCGATTTGCGTGCCCAATCCGGGAGTGAAGCCGGAAAGTTTTTATGTTAAAATTTATGAATTCTGTGAAAAATTTAAAGAATTTTAATATTAATATTTTTAAAGTTGACTTAGGTCAACATTTTGAGAAAATGGATCCGGACCCATGAGCCCCGAGGCTCAGGAGTGATTTAGAGGTGGTTCGGGATGGTTTTTGTCTTAAGAAAATTGCAGAAAAACTTATCTGTTGCAGTCCAGGTAATGCTCTATGCGATCGCAATATCCTTCTGCAATCGGATAGTGTTAGGATGTGGAGCCATTTTTTTTTCTCTTATGCGATCGCACGCTTATTCCGCGATCGCACTGCATGATGATCAGCCCCTTCTATTTACTCTATGCATTCATATCTCCCCTCTGCGATTGTAGTGTTACACTTCCTCTTCCCTATGCGATCGCAAGCCTCTTCATGCGATCGCATAAGGCAATTTCCCCCAGTGATTTAAGTTGTTCAGAACAGAACCCATTACAGGATTTTTCATAATTTTCACACGGACTCCTCCCCATATCCCTCCATACACGAATTTCAAGCTTCTCTTTCTCCATAACTCTTTGGGTAAGTGATCTTAACTTCGTTTTCTCTTAATTTCTTCATGCAATTACTAAGTTCCGAGCACTAAATCATGAAATCAAAGTAGAAAATGGCTGTTTTGGGTAGAGTTAGGGCTTTGGAAATTTTGGGTGATTCAACCTCCATTTGGGGTCAAATCTTAAAACAAATTATATATTTGAACTCGTGGGATTATGGGTGAACGCATTTTGGTCCGAGCCTCGAGTATGAACCATGTGGGCCCGGGGTCCGATTTTGGCATTTTTGGAAGAATGATAGAAAATTCATTTCTAGGTTATGGAATTGTGTCTTTGAGCCATTATTGATAATATTGAACTAAATTGTTCCTAGATATCATTGTTTAGGAGTTGGATTCTAGATGAAAGGCGGTGCTAGAGATTTTATTGCTATTTTCGAACTGAGGTAAGTGTTTGATCTAACTCTAGCTTGAGGGAACAAGATTAGGATATTAATTGCTATGTGCTAAATGTTGAGTATGGTGTATAGGCATGATGACAGTTATCTATGCACTGGAGTCTAGCATGATAACGATTCGTAATTGCTCTTAATTTCGAAAGATGTGACACAACTGTCTTGTTTAATTGGTGAATTCCATATAAAGTGTTAGTTGAGAAGGAAATGAGTTAAAAGAGAATGTGTTGAAATGATTCCCTTGTCGGGACGAGCAGACTGTTATTATTGTATTCTCCCTTGTCGGGATATTTGAGTTGCTAGTGATATTCCCTTGTCCGGACTCCTTGTTTTACTTGTCACTTCGCTCACACTTGACTTGCGATTGTTTTTAGGTGAATTTTTGTATTAAACATTGAGGATCAGATTATACACCGCAACGGTGTTTATCATTGAGGATCGGGTTGCAGGCCGTAATAGTAATAAATATTGAGAATTGGGTTGCGCGCCGCAATGGTGTAAGATGATGAGGATCGGGTTGCACGGCACAACGGAATATGGATTAAGCGTACTAGCTCCGTATGCAGAGTATCCTATGTTATTCTTCGTCGGTTGTTGTTGTGTTGTTTCACTTCTTATCCAATAACTGTATATTTAATTGTCTTGCCCCTTAACATGCTCCCCTCCCTCTTAACTGTTAGATAGAGTGTGTTTCATGTTATTGTATATATATCTGCACAGGTTATTTGTGACAGGTCCTATCTAGCCTCGTTACTACTTCGCTGGGGTTAGTCCAGGCACTTACCAGCACATGAGGTCGGTTGTGCAGATGCTACACTCTGTACATTTTTGTGCACAGATCAAGACGCAGCTTACGGATCGTAGCAGTATACTCCTGGGAGCTATCTTTAGTCCAGGGACTCTCGAGGTAGCCTAGCTGGCGTTCGCAGGCCAAAGTCCATTTCCTTATTTTTCGTTTGTTCATCTTGTATCAGACAAATACTATGTTACATTGTTTGTAGTATTCTATTGTAATCCGTGAGTAGTGACACCAGATTCTAAGTAGAGGTGTATTTTGAACTTCAGTATTTTTGTTTTTCCATTACATAAGTATTTAAAGGTCTTCCACTTTAATTATTATTTCAGTTTATTGTAATTGTTTAAATGAAATCAGTAAAAATATTGTAATCTTTGGCTTGCCTAGCTCGGATAGTAGGCGCCATCATGACTCCCAATGGTAGGAAATTCGGGACCATGCCAGAGGCCGAGGCTGGGGCAGAGCTCAGCCCCTAGCAACAGTCCCAGAGGTGGAGCCTCATGTTGACTATGATTAGGAGGTTCCAGTACCAGCAGCTCCAGTAGGCCCAGCTCAAGTCCGAGATGGTTCCGTAGCCACTCTAGTGCTCCAAGACGTCTTGGTCCAATTGGTAAGCTTTATGGAGAGCGTCTCTAGAGCAGGTTTGCTTTCCGTAGCACCAGCCATATCTGAGGCTGAGGAGGAGTTCAGACTCCCGCTACGCGTACTCTGGAGCAGGTAGCTCCTCTGCCAAAAGTTCCAGCAGTTCAGCCAGCTGTGGCAGTCCAGTCGGGTATTCCAGCTTAGACGGCGATGGTGCGGCGATGTACGCGGATGCTTTGTGGAGGCTTGATAGGTTCACCAAGCTCTTCACCACCACTTTCAGCGATGCTTCTATAGAGGACCTTCAAGACTTCTTATTCAGCTACCATGAAGTTCTCCGGACTATGGGTATTGTGGAGACAATGGGGTCGACTTCATCACCTTTCGGCTCGCAGGATGCGCTAAGACTTGTTGGAGGGACTATTGTTTATCTAGGCCAACAGGGTCGCCATTATTGACTTGGGATCAATTTGTAGAGTTGTTCTTGGAGAAGTTTCTCCCGGTGACTGAGCGAGATGCTCTACGCAGGCAGTTTGAGTGTCTTTATCAGGGTACTATAACAGTCACGCAGTATGAGACTTGTTTTATTGATTTGGCACGCCATGCTATTGTTATACTCCCCACTGAGATGGAGAGAGTGCGGAGATTTATTGATGGCTTGATTATGCCGATCCGGCTTCAGAAGGCTGTGGGAGCCGGTAGTTATATATCATTTTAGGAGGCGGCAAATGTGGCCCGCAGGATAGAGATGGCACTTACACGAGGAGGTGGTCAGGGGTTAGATAACAGGCCTCGTCAATCTGGTAGGTTCAGTGGTACCTCGTCTGGAGGTAGGGATTCTTATGGTAGAGGACACCCTCAGAGGCCCTTTCAGTCAGCATTTCAGTTTCACATGGTACTACAGGCGGTAGCGGTTCTCAACAGCACTATTCTAATCAGCATCCCATCAGTGCACCACCGCTTCAGTGCCTTCGAGGAGGTCATTCAGGACGGTAGGGTCAGTCCAGTATTTCTCAGTTGCCGCATTCAAGCGGGTTTTATGAGTGTATAGATCTTTCTCACTTCCTGAGATATTGCCCGAGGTTAATAGGTGCTCGGTCGCAGCAGCAGGGTCCCCGTCCCATGATTCAGGCAGCAGGTGATCCACAGGTCGCCCAGCCAGCTAGAGGTGGGGGTAGAGTCCATAAAGGTGGAGGTAGGGAGCATAGAGGTGGACCTCAGACCGCTAGAGGCAGGGGTCATCCAGTAGTCGATCGTCCCAGGGACATAGTTCAGGGAGGTGGGGCCCATTCCCGATGTTATGCTTTTCCAGCCAGGCTAGAGGCCGAGTCTTTCGATGCTGTGATTACAGGTACTATTCTGGCCTGTGATAGAGGTGCTTCAATGCTATTTGACCCTGGATCTACGTATTCATATGTGTCATTCTATTTTGAACCCTATTTGGTTGTGTCTAGTGAGGCCTTGGGTATTCCTATATATGTGTCTACACCAATGGGTGATTCTACAATGATCGACCGAGTGCATCGTTCATATGTGATAGTATTTGAGGATCTTAAGACCCGTATTGACTTATTGCTCTTTGATATGGTAGACTTCGACGTTATTTTGGGGATGGATTAGTTGTCCCTGTATCATGCTATTTTGAATTGTCATGCCGAGATCGTAACCTTGGATTTGAAAGACTTGCCCCGACTTGATTGGAGAGGTGTCACGCCTCAAATCCGAGGGACATGACCAGCACTTGACCTGGTATCCCCAGTCGAGTGGACCTGGGTGCTTTTCCTGACCCACGAGTTACCCCACATTTTACATTACTTACTAACTGAGTGGAAACAGATGTTTATAATTGAAACACCTTTTACAAAACATACATAACATAGATGATATTAGTGTGGTTTAGAATTTACAATGCCCAAAATACAAAGTACATACTACATCGTTCATGACCCATATTTGATGTCCACGGAGCCTCTAAGGATAAAGATAACAGTACAATACTTGCCGGTAACAAGGCTCCGGCTATACCTCTTTACACATACCAAAATAAGATCCCAAAATACAAGAACAGAGGCGACATGAGCCACGCAGGGCCCCAGAAGGAAAATGGCTCACCAATAAAGCTGACAGGGAACGAGGAAGAGCTACGGACGGTGGACTGAAGTACATGATGTAGATCCACCTACAATCATAACACGAATGTAACGCCCCCGATAAAAGGGATGTCAGCATATTTGAATTGTACTGGTATGTATGAACACTACTTGTCCCAAGTAAACTCAAGCCGTACGCAAGTAGAAAACAACAATGGAAACAACAACCAAGCACACATAGAAGGTACAATCAAGCCAAACAAAGGGACAATCAGTGCCCTACAAGTTTACAAACTCTCCTGTTTTCCCCTTCCACAATTCCACATCAATGATTTCACAAACTTGGTCAAGTGTTTATTTCAATAGTGATTTCGATCACTTTTCTACCCTTATTACCTCGGCCACCCTTATCACCACAACCCACACCTTATAACTCTGTGTTGCGGCGCGCAACCCGACCCCGCCGTACAGTTTCAATTTACAAACAATCACAACCACAATAACAAATCACAAAGATAAACAACAATACTTCTCAAGACATAACCACAACAATGTTACAAGTATTTCCATAGCTACTAGTATCAATTTCATTATTTTCAACAGTTCGTACTCAATTCAAGTCACCACAAAATGCCCACAATATTTCAAGTACATTGTTACCACAGTTATTCTTATTTCACCACTTATTCCCTTTAATCGCATATTCTTCGACTTTTACCACGAGATGCATCACAAACATACCAATCACAAGAAGCTCACAAATAACCCACATAAATATCACTACCAAACAATTCACATACCAAACAAGGCGATTTCACAAGGATCAAGGTTAGCCACACATACCTGGAGTCGAATACCCTTTTTAAGTTCCTAATCTCAGTCACCAAGCTATCTAGCCATGTCAATCTAATTCACAAATTAATACATGCACCTTAGAATTGAAGTTCAAAATTACTACCTGGCTTATTTAGGCTATCGAGCACAGCTCTCTACTTATACCCGATTTCCCCTTACTAGATTTTAGGTTTTGAGTGACATGCATGAGGGTTTTCAATTATTACTTCAAAAATCAAAGCATAAGACTCCCCTAGCTTAAATCTGAAAATTGGGAAAACGGGTTTAGGGATTGTACCTGTAAGAGTGGAGATGAAGACGATAAATTAAAATTTCCCGGCTCGGATAGTTTTGGAGAATCAATTTGATGAATAACCCTTTCTCTCTCAAGAACTCTCCATTCCCTCTCTCTTGTTTTGTTCAGAAAATATGTGAAAATGAGCGGTTGGGTGTTTTATTAGAAAAAGGGTCGAGTTTAAAATTTTAGAAAATTGAAGCTCATGCAGGATCTGCAGTCACACTCTGCAATCGCAGAGTTGACATGCGGTCCGCATATTGGACCGTCGAATGGTCCCAAATTGCTGGCCTCTCTGCTTGGGTATGCGGTGAGAATGCGGTCCGATTAACTATTCTGCGGTCGGATATTGCACCGCAGAACCGACCTCATCAAATCCTCGAGAAATTTATGTGAGGACTATGCGGTCCGCATATGGGTTATGCGATCGCATAATGGACCGCATTTTCAACATCTAATTTGGCTAACTCTCTGATTAACTCTGCGGCCGAGATGCGGTCTGCATACCTGATCTGCGACCGCATTCTTGACCGCAGAAATGACATCTTTCCGGAAAACATTAAATCTAGATTTTTAAGTATATAATCAGTAGAAAAGGGTCCCAACACAAAGGGGGACCTGACTCTATGAGTTGCTAGGATTTGAGCACTTATTTTCACAGGGTCTTACATCCTCCACCGCTTAAGATCATACGTCCTCAAATGAGAACTTGTAAAATCAAATGGTTTGTAAACATGATACGCAAGCTCCTACGTTTTCACTAACTCTTATAATTTAGAAAACTTTTGCCAGAGCTTCCTTTGTAATATGGACATATCCCAAAACATATTTCCAAGCACCATTACACAAATCTTACTACCCCTATAACTGGTATACAGTTCATGGCCTTCACACTTGCACATATTCAACCTCTCGACACACTTTTAACCATCATATGCAATTAAATTAAGCATTAATCGTCTGTACTATCAAAGCCATTTACTTATCAGAAAAGTGTGATGCAGTTAATCATTTCAATATATTCCATCCATGCAAAACTAATCATTACTATTTTACACTCACTCTACAATGGGCCAATTACCTACCGTAAGAATACCGAATCACCCTCTTGAAACTTCAATTTTCTTCGACGCACATCGCATTGGATTTCTGGCGAATCTGCGCAGTCTTCATTCTTTCCTGAATGACTATAACTTTTTCTATGGCCTGGTGCACGAGATCCGGCCCTATCAATTCTGGCACGCCTACTTCAAACCATCCAATCGGGGACATACATCTCCTCCCGTATAATGCCTCAAACGGGGCCATCTGGATGCTAGAATGGAAGCTGTTATTGTAGCAAATTCTATAAGGGGAAATGGTCATCCCAATTACCCTTGAAATCCAAGACACAAGCCCGCAACATATCTTCAAGCGTCTGAATAGTCCGCTTTGCTTGACCATCGGTCTGCGGATGGAAAGTCGTGTTGAGATTCACATGAGTACCCAAACCTTGTTGGAATTTCTTCCAAAAGTTAGCTGTGAACTGAGCCCATCAATCCAAAATAATGGAAAGTGGAGTACCATGAAGCCTCACTATTTCCTTGATATACAACCAAGCATATTGTTCTGCAGTATCGGTGGACTTGACTGACAAGAAGTGAGCTGATTTGGTGAGTCGATCCACTATCACCAAAATTGAGTCAAACTTGTACAGAGTGCGAGGTATTCCTGCCAAGAAGTCCATATTGATCATTTCTTACTTCCACATTGGTATCTCCATAAGTTGGTTTAGCCCACCGGGACGCTGATGCTCGGCCTTTACTTGCTGACAATTAGAGAATTTAGATGCAAAGTCTGCTACACCTCTCTTCATACCGCTCCACCAATAAATCTCCTTGAGATCATGATACATCTTCGTAAAACCTGGGTGCACCGAATACCTGGAATGATGAGCCTTCGCCATTACCCTCTCCCTAAGATTATCTACATCTGGAACACATAGCCTACCTTGACATCGCAACACACCATCATTGTTGTCGAGTGAGAATGCCAAAATATTGTTACTCCGAACCGCCTCCTTTATTTGTGCCAATGTTGGATCCATAAACTGCTTTTCCTTTACTTTCGCTACAAGCGATGACTCTACTACGTTGTGCACCATAATCTCCTGCTCATTCGGGGTCGAGATACAAACCCCAAGACTGGCCAACTGATAAACCTCTCGAGCTAGGAGCCTCCAATCGCTCCCAAGTGAGCCAAACTACCCATAGATTTCCGACTAAGGGCATCGGCCACCACATTCGCCTTCCCTGGATGGTACAAGATGTTCATATCTATAGTCTTTAAGTAATTCTAACCACCGCCGATGCCTCAAGTTCAACTCCTTCTGCTTGAACAAGTATTGGAGACTCTTGTGGTCCGAGAACACATCCACATGGACCCCATAAAGGTAATGCCTCCATATTTTTAAGGCAAACACAATTGCTGCAAGCTCCAAATCATGTGTCGGGTAATTTTTCTCGTGATTCTTGAGTTGCCTTGAAGCATATGCTATAACCTTCCCACGCAGCATGAGCACACACCCTAAACCTACCCTGGAGGCCTCACAATACACCAAAAATCCTTTTGTGCCTTCCAGCAGATCCAACACTGGTGTTGAGGTCAACCTTGACTTCAACTCCTGAAAACTTTTCTCACAAGCATCAGACTATTGGAACATGACTTATTTCTGCGTCAATTTAGTTAATAGGGAGGCGAGGGTAGAGAATCCCTCCACAAAACTCCGATAATACCCTGCTAACCCCAAAAAGCTATGGATCTCCGTCGGGGTCGTGGGTCTAGGTCAATACTTCACTGATGAAATTTTTTGGGGGTCCATTTGAATCCCCTAACTGAAAACAACATGTCCCAGAATACCGACGGACTCCAACCAAAATTCACATTTGGAGAATTTAGCATTCAACTAATGTTGATGAAGAGTCTGCAAAACTGCCTTGAGTGATTGGCATGATACTCCCTGCTTCGCGAATAGACGAGGATGACGTCAATAAAAAGAACCACAAAGGAGTCTAGAAATGGCTTGAAAACCCGATTCATTAGATCCATGAAAGTTGACGTGGCGTTGGTTAGCCCAAAAGACATGACCAAGAATTCGAAGTGGCCATAACATGTTCTCAAATCGGTCTTAGGAATATCCTGCTCTCTGATCTTCAATTGGTGATACCCAGATCGTAAATCAATTTTGGAAAAGAACTTCGCACCATGAAATTGGTCGAACAAATCATCTATCCGGGGCAAAGGGCATTTATTCTTGATGGTGACTTTGTTGATCTGCCGATAATCGATACACACCCAAAGCGACCCATCTCTCTTCCTGACGTAAAGAACTGGAGCACCCTATGGCGACACACTCGGTCGAATGAACCCCTTCTCTAATAAATCCTTCAACTGTTCCTTTAGCTCTCGTAATTCTGCTGGCGCCATTGTTTATGGTGGAATAGATATTGGCTGGGTATATGGAAACACATCAATCCCGAAGTCAATCTCCCTATCTGGCGGAATCCCTGTAAGCTCATCTGGAAACATCTCAAGAAACTAATTTACAATCGGCACGGATTCGAGGGCGGGCACATCTAATGCGGTGTCCGCCAACCGGACCAAATGATAGATACACCCCTTCTTAATCATCTTCAAATCCTTAAGGTAAGAAAAAAACCTACCTTTTGGCACGACACCGTTCTCTTTCCACTCAATAACTGGCTCTTTGGGAAACTCGAGTCTCATGACTCTCGTTTGGCAGTCAAGTTTAGCAAAGCACGAATAAAGCCATTCCATTCCCATAATCACATCAAGATCTCCCATTCCAGGCTCAATAAGGTCGTCCGTGGTAACACGGACACACACTCTGGAAACAAAATTCCTATAAACTAGCACGACTGTAATAGAATCACCAACCGAAGTCAATACAAAGAACAACCCAAGAAGCTGTTCGAGCTCTATCCTAAAACTCGAACCAATGAATGGGGTGACATAGGAAAAAGAAGACCCAGGGTCAATAAGAGCATAACAATCAATGGCCTGAACAGACAAGATACCTATAACCACATCTAGAGAAGACTCAACATTCTGGCAACCACTCAAAGCATAGAATCGGCTCGGTCCACCTCTACCACCAGCCCCACCCCTAATTGTACCACACCCTGATGGAGCTGGAGGACGCACAGATGATGTAGCAACTGAAGAACCAGATGGAGGGGAGAATCCCTTACCCATGCCTATCTGGGCGCACGACAGTCCCGCTGGATATGACCTCTCACCCCTTAATTATTACACACCGGGATGTCTAAAAAGCAAGTCTCCGTATGGAACCTCCCACACTTGTGACGTGTAGCTCCCCTTGTTGCTGGGGCCTCATCCCCGAATGACTGGACGGGTGGAACCTCCTACTGTCAGAACCCGATCTCGAGGAACTACCCTGCTGATGGTTGTGCACAGATGTCGGTGCACTTGCTGAGGACTGAACATATGACCGGAATGGCCCTGATGGCACTCTCTCTGGAGCTGACCTACTTGAGTGACCCATTGACCAGGTCCTATTTCTACTCTCCCTATCTGCCCGTATCTTCAACTTCCTATCCTCTGTGGCCTGAGCGAAACCCGCAATCTTCCTATAATTCATATATGAGTGTAAGGCCGTTGTAGAACCCTCACCACCACAACGGACTAAGACCCTGAAAAAATCTCCGAACTCGAGCACCCATGGTCGACACTAACTGAGGAGCATACTAGGACAATGTCACGAACTCCATATGGTACTCCCAAACACTCATGATGCCCTGCTTGAGAACCTCGAACTCTGTGGCAGAGGCTGCCATTGTCTCGACATGCAAGAAATAATCCATAAAAGCATCCACAAACTCCTCCCATCTAGCCAGAGGTCTCCCCTCTTTGCGGGAATCCTCCCACATCTCGAACCACGAGCGTGCCGCTCTCATCGACCTGTAGGAAGCCAAATCAACCCCCTATGATTCTGTGGCCTTCATCACACGAAGGGTCTTATACATCTCATGGAGGGGACAATCGCAGAAACTGGTGGACTCTAGATCTTGCAAAATCTCCCTGTCCGCTGGGGGACATAGGGGAATCGTGAGATCTCTGGGCCTGAGCAGCCACTAACTAGGTCAACATACGAATGGCTCCCTTAAAATCCCCATCAGAAGCCTCGGGACCGGAAGCTAGAGCGATGTCAGGATTAAGAATATTGAAAAGTGGGATGGTGACGCCCTCTATCGCTGCTGGAACATGAATGCTTGGATCCGGAAAGGGACGGGCCAGGCAGATTCAAATCCAGGGAGTCACTCTCGCCCACGGAGTCAGGTACATGGCTCACAATCACACTTAAAGTGGCGTTGGCCTCGAGGTCAAGTCTAACCTTCTTCTTAGGTGCCATTTCTGAAGATTTTGGAACAAGGCACGAGTTAGACACAAATACTTCCACTTTTCACTTCACTGCACGAAATGGAATAACAAAGAAGAGAGTAGTTTCCTGGATGCCCGTGTATCCCCCTACTTATATACGTGGTCGAAAACACACCGATAGGAAGGGCTATACTAGGCACGACTCCGAGACACCCTAGGACTCTTTTTAAAACATTAGGCTCTGATACCAAGTTTATCACGCCCCAAATCCGAGGGACATGACCGGCACTCGACCGGGTATCCCCAGTTGATTGGACCTGGGTGCCTTTCCTGACCCATGAGTTACCCCACATTTTACATTACTTACTAACCGAGTGGAAATAGGTGTTTATAATTGAAACACCTTTTACAAAATATACATAACATAGATGATATTAGCGTGGTTTATAATTTACAATGCCCAAAATACAAAGTACATTTTACATGATTGATGACACATATTTCATGCCTACGGAGCCTCTAAGGATAAAGATGGCAGTACAATACTTGCCGGTAACAAGGCTCCGTCTATACCTCTTTACACATACCAAAATAAGATCCAAAAATACAAGAACATAGGCGGCATGAGCCACGTAGGTCCCCAGAAGGAATGGGGCTCACCAATATAGCTGACAGGGAACAAGGAAGTGCTACGGGCGGTAGACTGGAGTACCTGCTATAGATCCACATACAATCATAACACGAATGTAGCGCCCCCGGCAAAAAGGACGTTAGCATATTTGAATTGTACTAGTATGTATGAACAAAACTTGTCCCAAGTAAACTCAAGCCTTTTGCAAGTAGAAAACAACAAAAATAGCAACCAAGCACACATAGAAGGTACAATCAAGCCAAACAAAGGGACAATCAGTGCCCCACGGGTTTACGAACTCTCCTTTCCCCTTTCACAATTCCACATCAATAATTTCACAAATTTGTTCAAGTGTTTATTTTAATAGTGATTTCGATAACTTTTCTACCCTTATTACCTCAGCCAACCTTATCACCACAACCCACATCTTATAATTCCGTGTTGCAGCACGCAACCCAACAATACTTCTCAAGACATAACACAACAATATTACAAGTGTTTCCATAGTTACTAGTACAAATTACATTATTTTCAACAGTTTGTACTCAATTCAAGTCACCAAAAAATGCCCACAACATTTCAAGTACATTGTTACCACAGTTATTCATATTTCACAACTTATGAATCCTTTTAATCGCTTATTCTTCGACTTTACCACGAGATGCATCACAAACATACCAATCACAAGAAGCTCACAAATAACCCACATATATATCACTACCAAATAATTCACATACCAAACAAGGCAATTTCACAAAAATCAAGGTTAGCCATACATACATGGAGTCGAATTATCTTTTTAAGTTCCTAATCTCAGTCACCAAGCTATCTAGCCACGTCAATCAAATTCACAAATTGACACATGCACCTTAACATTGAAGTTCACAATTACTACCCAACTTATTTAGGCTATCGAGCACAGCTCTCTACTTCTACCCAATTTTCCCTTACTAGATTTTAGGTTTTGAGTGACATGCATGAGGGTTTTCAATTATTAGTTCAAAAATCAACGCACAAGACTCCCTCCTTTAGCTTAAATCTGAAAATTCGGGAAAAGGGGTAAGGGATTGTACCTGTAAGAGTGGAGATGAAGACGATAAATTAAAATGTCCCAGCCCTGATAGTTTTGGAGAATCAATTTGATGAAGTACCCTTTCTCTCTTAAGAACTATCTCTTCCCTCTCACTTGTTTTGTGCAGAAAATATGTAAAAATGAGGGGCTGGGGTGTTTTATTAGAAAAGGGGTCGGGTTTAAAATTTTAGAAAATCGAAGCCCGTGCAGGATCTGCAGTCACACTCTATGATCGCAGAGTTGACATTCGGTCCGCAGATTGGACCGCATAATGATCCTGAATTGCTGGCCTCTCTACTTGGGTATGCTGTGAAAATGCAGTCCGCATACTGTTCTGCGGTCGTATATTGCACCACAGAAGGAGTTTATCACAAGAGCCTTCAGTACTTGTTCAAACAAAAGGAGTTGAATTTGAGGCAGAGGATGTGGTTGGAGTTGTTGAAAGACTATGATGTATCTTATACCACCCGGGGAAGGCCAATATGGTGGCCGATGCATTGAGTAGGAAGTCCGCCAGCATTGGTAGTCTTGCTTATATTCCAGTCAGCCAGAGACCACTTGCTTTGGATGTTTAGGCCTTGTCCAATCGATTCGTGAGATTGGATATTTCTGAGCTAGCAGGGTATTAGTTTGCACAGTGGCTCGATTGTCGTTGTTGGAGCGTATCCGTGAGCGGCAGTTTGATGATCCCCATTTGTGTGTCCTGAGAGACACGGTGCAGCGTGGAGGTGCCTAGAAAATGACATTGGGAGATGATGGTGTATTGAGATTGCAGGGGCGAGTTTATGTGCCCAATGTTGATGGTATTAGGGAGTTGATCTTAGCGGAGACCCATTGTTCTCGATATTTTATTCATCCGGGCAACGCAAAGATGTATCATGAATTGAGGCAGCACTATTGGTGGTGCTGAATGAAAAAATACATTGTTGCATATGTGGCTCACTGTTTGAACTGTCAACAGGTTAAGTACGAGCATCAGAGGCACGGTGGGTTATTTCAGAGGATTGAGCTTCCCGAGTGGATATAGGAGAAGATTACCATGGATTTCGTTTCTGGCCTTCCGACGACTCGGAAGAAGTTTGATGTTATATGGGTCATTGTTGATAGTCTAACCAAGCCAGCGTATTTTATTCTGGTTGCCACCACTTATTCGTCCGAGAGATTAGCTGGGATTTATATCAGGGAGATTGTTCGCCTTCATGGGGTGCCTATATCTATCATTTCGGACCGGGGCCCGTAGTTTACCTTGCATTTCTGGAGATCCGTACAGCAGGAGTTGGGCACCCAGGTTCAGTTGAATACAGCATTTCATCCCAGACGGACGGTCAGTCCGAGAGGACTATTCAGATTCTTAAGGATATTCTCCGAGCCTGCGTTATTAATTTTGGAGACTCGTGGGACCAATTCTTGCCATTAGCAGAGTTTGCCTATAACAACAGCTACCAGTCCAGTTTGCCTGCAACAACAGCTACCAGTCCCGCATTCAGATGGATCCGTATGAGGCGTTGTATGGTAGATGGTGTCAATCCTCAGTTGGATGGTTTGATCAGGGAGAAGCTCGGTTATTAGGTACAGATCTAGTTCAGGAGGCCTTGGATAAGGTCAAGATCATCCAGGACAGGCTTCGGACAGCTCAGTCTAGGCAGAAGAGTTATGCAGAACGCAAGCTCAGAGATGATGCTGTTGAAACACGTTCTCAAACTAAACGTGTGTTGATCTGTGTAGGTTTTGATAAATGACAAACCAACGAGCATGGAACGTTAACAGTCAAGCACAAGAGAAACAAGAACAAGATCAAGTAAAGCAACGAAGTTATACTTGGGTCGTTTTATAGTGTGATCTTGATTCAACAACAGATTCAACTATTGGCTTCTCTCGTAAAATCATTTTCATCAAAACATGCATCTTTGAATTAAAACAAAATGATTTGCATTTTAGCCAAAATGATTTTTAAACATGTCTTTAAATCTGGACATATATAATCGATTATATATGCTACATAATCGATTATATTAAGACCGCCAAAACTGGAATTTTCAAAAACAACAGAACAATCGATTATATACTTGTTTAACAATCGATTATATTGAGACAGTGCTTAAACTGAAATTTTCAAACTGCAAAGTAATCGATTATATGTTTTCCACAATCGATTACATTGAGACAGTGTTTAAATGAAATTTTCAAAGAAGCAAAACAATCGATTATCCTTTTCAACTAATCAATTATGTTCAGACCGTTGCCAAAGTGTTGTTTTAAACTTTAAAAAAATAATCGATTATACACACCTGATAATAGATTATGTTAGCACAGAATCTTAAACTTATTTTTGAACGTTAACGTACAATCGATTATGTTTCATAAACAATCGATTATTCACCTTAAAATCAGGATATGATCTTTTGAAAGATTTGCATATAATCGATTATACAGTCTACATAATCGATTATTCTCCCTAAAATCACGAGACTGTATTTTGAACGTTGGTCAAATAATCGATTATATAGACCATCTAATCGATTATATGAGCACAGAATCAGGAATTTTGTTTGACAATTATGCAACGGTCTGGGGCATTTTGAGGCCTATAAATACACCTCTAAATCACTTTTTTAAGTACAACAACTAAGCATAAACTTACAAAAGCTTACATACTCTTGCATCAATTATTTCATATTGAATTCATCACTTTTGAGAGCCAATTTCTTGAAGAAGTTGTTGTATTCTTGAGCTTATTAATTTGTACTCATATCTACTCTTTGAGAGAGCAATTGTATAAGTGAGTATTGAGTGTTTATACACTTGAAGGGAAATTCTATAATCCCTTGTTGTAAGAAGGAACATTTTATTCCTTCGTTTGAAGTCTTGAAGTGCGGTATCTTCGAGCAACGGTTGTTGATGCTTGTGTGACTCAAGTTCTCAGTTGTAACGGTTTGTTAAGCACCCGGAAGCTTAACGAGTTTAGTAGAACCTCGAGAGAGTCTCTCGGGAGACTGGACGTAGCCACACTTGTGGCCAACTAGTATAAAATCGGTGCATCTCTTCCATACTCTTTCCGCAATTTGATTCAAGTTAATTTTTATTTCTGTAGAATTTTTTATAATACGCTATTCACCCCCCCCCCCCTCTAGCGTTAAGCACTTATTCTAACAATTGGTATCAGAGCCTAACACTCTGTTAGACTTAACCGTTTGAGAGAAACTTTCCATGGCTTCTAGTCGTAGTGCTTATGCAGGAATAGGTGAAGGTTCATGCACCACAAGGCCACCACTATTTGATGGAACCAACTACACCTATTGGAAAGAGAGAATGAGGATATTCATCCAGTCAAATAATTTTCATATCTGGAAAATTATTAAAAATGGAGAGCAACTACCAACTAAAAAGGATGGTGATAAACTCATCCCAAAATTAGAAGAGGAGTATGATGCGAATGATATAAGAAAGGTAGAGAACAACGCAAAGGCATTAATATGTTGTACTGCGCAGTAAATCCCGATGACTATCGGAAAATATCATGCTGCACAATCGCAAAACAAATGTGGGATAAGCTCAAAATCACATACGAAGGCACAGACCAGGTACGTGAAGCAAAAATTGATTTCTTAAATCACGAGTATGAATTGTTTCACATGAAGGAAGGTGAGAAAATAGACGACATGTTTGAACGATTTTCAAAAATCATCAATGATCTTTACGCCCTTAAGAAGACATTTACGGATCGGGAACTTGTCTGTAAAATTCTCCGAAGCCTTAATCCGGAATAACGTTCAAAGGCCGATGCTATCCAGGAATCAATCGGGGTAACAAATGTCACAATCGACGGGCTAAGAGGTAACCTTAAAACATATAAGTCTACTATTCTTAACCCTCCTGTTGATGATCAAAGGCAAAGGAAAATTACCTTAAAAGCAAAAACGGCTCAACCTCAAATTGATGAGGACTCAAGCAACGATGACACCGAGCTCGGCCTCGTCATCAAAAGATTCCACAAGTTCATGCGAAAGGAGTATGAACGAAAAGGTAAGAAACAAGGAGGTGGTTAAAATGCTATAGATGCGGAGAACTCGGGCATATTAAACCAAAATGCCCAAACGCCAAAGTGGAGAAGAAGGTAGGTAAAAAGCAAAGAGCCTACATCTCTTGTGGAGGCGACTCCGGCGACGAATCTAGCAACGGAGAAGAAGAGGAGACCACAAACTTATGTCACATGGCAAATGAAGAAAAACAAAACGAGGTATGTACCACTTCCAAAAATAAATTCACTTTTGAAGAATTGCAAGACGCCTTTGATGAACTTTATGATGAGTTTATTTGTGCTTCAAAAACAATAACTGATTTAAGAAAACAAATTTCTTTAAAGGAAAAGGAAGTTGAAAAATTAAATTTCGATAATGAAAAGTTGAAAGAAGAAAACCGGTTTTATGGTAAAAGAAGCATGGACAAACCCGAAGGCTCAAACAAAGGTTGTTCTTCTTGCAAATCTTTGAAAGAAGAAGTAGATAGTCTCAAAAGCACATTACACAAGTTTAATTCCTCGCACAAAAATTTGAATAATGTTCTTGATAATTTGAAATTTACTAAGCACGGTATAGGATTTAAAAATGAGCCTAAAGAAAAGGTTGAGTCCATTCCTAAATCACCTAAGACTCAACCTAGGGAAATTAAAATAAATCCACCTAGAAATGTAACCCTAGAAATGTTAATCATCCTAGAACAAATGTTCGAAGAAATGTTAGCATGTTTAGACCACCTAGACAAAATCCTCGAAAAGTGCATCAAAATTATTTTTATAAAAATAGGATGAACGGATTTAGACCTTCTAATTACTATCATCCTAGAAGAATGCATAATCCAAATGTCATTTGTCACTACTGCAACAAAATAGGGCATATAGCTCCCGTGTGTTTTACTCGACATCGGCACATCAACACGAGTCAATCACACTACCACGTTGCACCTAACGTACAAGGACCCAAAATGGATTGGGTACCAAAATCTATTTGATTTGTTTTGTAGGTATGTTTGAAGGGATCAAGTGTACTTTGGTACCTTGATAGTGAATGCTCCAAACACATGACCGGGGATGCATCTAAATTCCTTCAACTAGAACCCAAGGAAGGAGGAAGCGTTATTTTTGGTGACAATAACAGAGGAAAAATTATCGGCATTGGCTCGGTCGGTAAGGACGAAACCTCCGCTATTAAAAATATCTTGTTTGTTAAAGGTATAAAACATAATCTCTTGAGCATAAGTCAATTATGTGACAAGGGAAATCTTGTTTTATTTGATTCCGAAGAATGCTTGGTTATTCGTCGTCGTGATTTCAAAATTATTCTTCGTGGCATTAGAATAGATAATATCTATATGGTTGATCTAGAAAATTCTTCATCAAGTTTTGTAAATTGCTTATTGAGTAAAGTAGACGACATGTGGCTATGGCATCGTAGAGTAGCTCATATAAACATGAATCTTTTAAACAAACTAGTCTCACAATATCTAGTAATTGGTCTTCCAAATATTACTTTTGAAAAAGATTCTATTTGTGACTCATGCCAAAAAGGAAAACAAACAAAAGCTTCTTTTAAATCAAAGAATATTGTTTCAACCAATAGACCTTTACAACTTCTTCACATGGATCTTTTTGGACCATCTCGAGTTAAAAGTCTTGGTGGAAATTTATATGCTTTTGTAATTGTTGATGACTACTCTCGATTCACATGGACATTGTTTCTAGCTCATAAAAGTGATGAATTTCATGCTTTCAAAAGTTTTCTTAAACGTGTGCAAAATGAAAAGAGTACAACCGTCACTTCCATAAGAAGTGATCATGGGGGAGAGTTCGATCATAATCTCTTCGCGGATTTTTGTGCGAATTCGGTATTGAACATACCTTTTCGGCTCCACGTACACCACAACAAAATGGAGTGGTGGAACGGAAAAATCGTTGCCTCGAAGAGATGGCTAGAACCATGCTCGATGAGTCAAAGGTTTCCAAGAAATTTTGGGCGGATGCCGTGAGTACTGCTTGCTATGTTTTAAACAGAGCAGTCATTCGACCGATACTCATGAAAACCCCATATGAACTCTATAAGGGAAGAAAGCCTAATATCTCCCATCTTAGAGTTTTTGGTTGTAAATGTTTTATCCATAATAGTGGAAAAGATAATTTGGGAAAGTTTGATGCAAAATCTGATGAAGGTATTTTTCTTGGTTACTCATCTCGTAGTAAAGCGTATAGAGTATTTAATAATCGTACTGAAACTGTCGAGGAGACCCTTCATATTGTATTTTGTGAAAGTGATGCTCGCTTGGCGAGAAAGGAATTTTGTGATGATCTTGCAGAATCTTTAAACAAGATGAATATTCAAGACAAGGAGCAAACGGAAAATTCAAAGGAGATTCAAGATGAACCCATGGAACAACCGCAAGAGGAGACACAATCACAAGAATCGATGATGCCTAAGGCTTGGAGGACGTCTAAAGACCATCCTCTCAACAAGGTAATTGGCGACATCGAGAAAGGGGTAAGTACTCAAAACCTTCTCAAAGACACCATAAGTCATATGTCATTTGTTTCCCAAATTGAACCTACTACCATCTCCGAAGCAATTAGGGATGAGCATTGGACCTTGGCAATGCAAGAGGAGCTTAACCAATTTAAACGTAATGACATTTGGGAATTGGTGCCAAGACCCGATAATCATACCATAATTGGTACGAAATGGGTTTTTCGGAATAAATTAGACGAAAATGGAATTATCCCTAGAAACAAAGCTAGGTTAGTTGCAAAGGGTTATAATCAATAAGAAGGCATTGATTATGAAGAAACATATGCACCCGTAGCACATTTAGAAGCTATACGTTTATTACTTGCATTTTCTTCCTCAATGAATTTTAAATTGTATCAAATGGATGTCAAGAGTGCCTTCCTCAACGGATTTATTCAAGAGGAAGTGTATGTTGAACAACCCCCGGGGTTCGAAGACTCTAAATCTCCGGATTATGTCTTTAAGCTCAAGAAAGCACTCTATGGTCTGAAACAAGCTCCACGAGCTTGGTATGAATGCTTGAGCAAATTCCTATTAAAAAATTGAATTCAATAGGGGTAAAGTCGATACTACACTTTTTATCAAGAGTAAAGACAATTACATTCTTTTAGTACAAATTTATGTTGATGACATTATTTTTGGTTCCACTAACGAGTCTCTATGCAAGGAATTCTCAAATTTAATGACTAGTGAATTTGAGATGTCAATGATGGGTGAGCTTACTTTCTTTTTGGGGTTGCAAGTGAAACAAATGAAAGAAGGCACTTTCATTTGTCAATCTAAGTATTGCAAAGAATTGCTAAATCGATTTGAAATGAGCAATGCTAAAGCAATGGGCACTCCAATGAGCACATCCGACCATCTTGACAAGGATGAAAAAGGTAAGGAAGTCGATACCAAAAAGTACCGAGGTATGATCGGCTCTCTTCTTTATTTAACTGCTAGTAGACCGGACATCACGTTTAGCGTTTGTTTATGCGCTCGATATCAATCATGTACGAAGGAGTCTCACCTAACTGCGGTAAAACGGATAATGAAGTACCTTGTTGGAACAATAAATGTGGGACTTTGATATCCCAAAGGTTCTTCATGCCAACTTGTTGGCTATTCCGATTCCGATTTTGCTGGATGCAGATTGGACCGCAAGAGCACTAGTGGCACTTGCCATTTGCTTGGTAGCTCATTAGTTTCTTGGTTTAGCAAGAAACAAGCAAGTGTTGCATTATCCACAACAGAGGCTGAATATATAGCCGCGAGGAGTTGTTGTGCACAAATACTTTGGATGAAGCAACAACTCTCGGATTATGGTCTTAGTATTGACCACGTACCTCTTTGATGTGACAATACTAGCGCCATAAGCTTGACGAAGAATCCTATTCTTCACTCAAGAACGAAACACATAGACATTAGGCACCATTTTATAAGAGATCACGTTCTCAAAGGTGATGTCGAAATTGAGTTCGTTGAAACTAAATTTCAATTAGCCGACATCTTCACCAAACCTTTAGATAAAGAGTCGTTCTTCCGTATTCAAAGTGAACTCGGAATTCTTGACTCTACGTTGATCTAATGCATACACTTAGGTTGCATTTATTTTTTGAATAATTACTGACTTGAGCGTCGGAGGCGCCTAATTTTCTTTTGCAGGTATCGCCCCAAAGACAGGGGGAATTCTTTAACACTGGTGTCATATAATCGATTATTTACTACGCATAATCGATTATTTCTAACATCTGAGTTGTGCAGGATTTTTGCAATCATATATAGTAATAGATTATCTGTATCGCTAATCGATTTTGTTAAGATTGTTTTACAAGTTTTTGACAATAATCGATTTTTTACATTGGCAGAATCGATTATCTCTTACCGTCTCTGTTGTCCGTATAACACTGCCTTCATATAATCGATTATCCAAAATTCCATAATCGATTATCCAACAATCACTGGGGACATTATAACTCACTGCCTTAATATAACCGATTATTCAAAGCCCCATAATCGATTATCTCAGAATCACTTAACCATACAATACTTACTGCCTTCATATAATCGATTACCCCAATCGCATAATCGATTATCTGTCTTCTGACTAATTCAAATATTGTCCATAATCGATTATTCAGGTTTAATAGTCGATTCTCAAACGGTCAGTATTCGAATTTTGTTACCGTTTGGCTCCTGCAACACTCACATAATCGATTTTTTCTTCTGAGTACAATTCAAAAGTCCTTAATAATCGATTATTTCGACTCCATAATCGATTATGCAACGGTCAGTGTTCAAATGTTTTCCGTTTCTGACTGTTTGAAATCTCCAAAATTGCAGCGTTTTCCCATTCAATGCTTTTCTTTCCTCCATTCTATAAATAGGGTCTTCCGCCTTCAGTATATTCACCTCAACATCAATCTAAGCTTCAAAAAAAAATTCTTGAAAATCTCTCCAAAACTTCTTCAACAGCTCTCAATCTTTCATCAAAATGACGAGCAGGCACACCAAACGATCTCGTTCCGGCAAAAACGTTGCTTCATCTTCCGCCGCTCCTCCTCCCGTTTTTCCTTATGCCTTTCTTGTAATGAATCTTCTTGAAGCCTCCGGTTTCAACACCACTGTTGGTCCTCTCAAAAAGGGCCCAAACATTGGGAAATTTCAGAATCTTCCTTTCCCAATGTCGGCGAACACGTGGCTCCTCCTCCTCCTCCAACTTCTCAAACGCGTCGCCCTCAAGCTCCAACTCTTCAAACCATTTCAGACCAACTTGCTTCATTGTCCACCTCCGTCAATCGTATTGATCAAAACGTCACTCGATTGACTTATGAGCTTCATGGATACTTTGATCATGTTCACTATCCTTATGATGGACTTGTCCTTCATGAAGCAGTGCCGGATGATGAAGATGACAATGAATAATTTTTTTCTTGCTTGTAGTTGATTAATTTTCTGTTTTTTTTCTCTCTTATTATGTATTCCACTATTTTCTAATAAAATTTTTATTGCTTTTTGTTAATGTCAAAAGGGGGAAGAATAAGGGCTATGCACACTAATAAACATTTGCAGGGGGAACTCATAAATTGAGGGGGAATACTTGTCTTGAACTGTCATTAATATGCATATCCCGATATTGGTTTGCCATTATCAAAAAGGGGGAAATTGTTGAAACACGTTCTCAAACTAAACGTGTGTTGATCTGTGTAGGTTTTGATAAATGACAAACCAATGAGCATGGAACGTTAACAGTCAAGCACAAGAGAAACAAGAACAAGATCAAGTAAAGCAACGAAGTTATACTTGGGTCGTTTTATAGTGTGATCTTGATTCAATAACAGATTCAACTATTGGCTTCTCTCGTAAAATCATTTTCATCAAAACATGCATCTTTGAATTAAAACAAAATGATTTGCATTTTAGCCAAAATAATTTTTAAACATGTCTTTAAATCTGGACATATATAATCGATTATATATGCTACATAATCGATTATATTAAGACCGCCAAAACTGGAATTTTCAAAAACAACAGAACGATCGATTATATACTTGTTTAACAATCGATTATATTGAGACAGTGCTTAAACTGAAATTTTCAAACTGCAAAGTAATTGATTATATGTTTTCCACAATCGATTACATTGAGACAGTGTTTAAATGAAATTTTCAAAGAAGCAAAACAATCGATAATCCTTTTCAACTAATCGATTATGTTCAGACCGTTGCCAAAGTGTTGTTTTAAACTTTAAAAAAATAATCGATTATACACACCTGATAATAGATTATGTTAGCACAGAATCTTAAACTTATTTTTGAACGTTAACGTACAATCGATTATGTTTCATAAACAATCGATTATTCACCTTAAAATCAGGATATGATCTTTTGAAAGATTTGCATATAATCGATTATACAGTCTACATAATCGATTATTCTCCCTAAAATCACGAGACTGTATTTTGAACGTTGGTCAAATAATCGATTATATAGACCATCTAATCGATTATATGAGCACAGAATCAGGAATTTTGTTTGACAATTATGCAACGGTCTGGGGCATTTTGAGGCCTATAAATACACCTCTAAATCACTTTTTTAAGTACAACAACTAAGCATAAACTTACAAAAGCTTACATACTCTTGCATCAATTATTTCATATTGAATTCATCACTTTTGAGAGCCAATTTCTTGAAGAAGTTGTTGTATTCTTGAGCTTATTAATTTGTACTCATATCTACTCTTTGAGAGAGCAATTGTATAAGTGAGTATTGAGTGTTTATACACTTGAAGGGAAATTCTATAATCCCTTGTTGTAAGAAGGAACATTTTATTCCTTCGTTTGAAGTCTTGAAGTGCGGTATCTTCGAGCAACGGTTGTTGAGGCTTGTGTGACTCAAGTTCTCAGTTGTAACGGTTTGTTAAGCACCCGGAAGCTTAACGAGTTTAGTAGAACCTCGAGAGAGTCTCTCGGGAGACTGGACGTAACCACACTTGTGGCCAACCAGTATAAAATCGGTGCATCTCTTCCATACTCTTTTAATTCCGCAATTTGATTCAAGTTAATTTTTATTTCTGCAGAATTTTTTATAAAACGCTATTCACCCCCCCCCCCCTCTAGCGTTAAGCACTTATTCTAACAGTTGCTTTCATGGTTGGTGAGCGAGTATTGCTCCGTGCATCGCCTATGATGGGCGTGATGAGATTCGGGAAGAAGGGAAAGCTTATCCCTAGGTTCATTGGCCCATTTGAGATTCTTTATCGTGTGGGAGAGGTGGCCTATAGACTTGCCTTGCTGCCTATCTTGTCAGCCATGCATCAATTTTTTTATGTATCCATGCTTCGGAGGTATCGTGGCGATCCATCCCACTTATTAGATTTCAGTACTGTCCAATTAGACAAGGATCTGTCATATGAGGAGGAGTCGGTGGATATTTTAGACCTGCAGGTTCGACAATTGAGGTCAAAGAGTTTCCCTTCAGTGTGTGATCAGTGGAGAGGTCAGCTTCCTGAGGCATCGACCTAGGAGTCCGAGTCTGATATGCGGAGCCGCCATCCTCACCTATTCCCCGACTAAGGTACTTCTTTCTTTTGTCCGTTTGTGGACGAACAATTGTTTTAGAGGTGGAGAATGTGACGAACCAAAGGGTCATCACGGTAATTCTTCCTTTCTCCATGCCTTTGAGGCCTTGAAAACCTCGCGTTTAGTTGCCTTGATTTGTGTGTGCATCCCGGACGTGAAGCTGGAAAGTTTTTATGTTAAAATATGTTAATTCTGTCAAAAATGTCAAGAATTTTGGTACTAATATTGTTAAAGTTGACTTCAGTCAACATTTTGGAAAAACAGACCCGGACCAGTGATATGACGGTTTCGGAGGGTCCGTAGAAAAATATGGGACTCGGGCATATTCTCTAAATCGAAATCTGAGGTCCCGAGACCGAATAAAGAATTTTTGAAAGAAATTATTTTTTCTGAAAATGATATGAAAATTTGAAATAAAAATGAGTTAGAAAATATAGGTATCGGGCCCGTATTTTGGTTCTCATGCCCAGTACAAATTTTAAATATGCGTTAAGCATTTTCAGTGAAATTTGGTCAAAATCGGCATTGTTTCATGTGTTTCGGACCAAAATATCTAAAGTTGGAAGTTTATGAACTTGGAATGAAAAATGATGATTTTGAGGTTGATTCTTTGCTTTTGATGTTATTTTAGCGATTTGATCGCTCGAGTAAGTTCTTAGGATGATACTGAGTAAGTGTGTATATTTGGTTGGGAGCCTCGAGGGCTCGGGAGTGATTTGGAGGTGGTTCTGGATGATTTTTGTCTATAAAATTGTAGAAAAACTTATCTGTTGCAGCCCAAATAGTGCTCCATGCGATCGCATAGAGTTAGGATGTGGAGCCATTTTCTTTCTTTCTTCTCTTATGCGATCGCACTCTTACTCTGTGATCGCACTGCATATGACCAGCCCTTTCTATTTATTCTATGCGTTCACATCTCCCATCTGCGATTGTAGTGTTCCACTTCCCCTTCCCTATGCGATCTCAAGCCTCTTCATGCGATTGCAGGCAATTTCGCCCAGTGATTTAAGTTGTTCAAAACAGAACCCATTACGGAATTTTTCATAATTTTCACACGGCCTCCTCCCCATATCCCTCCATAAACGAATTTCAAGCTCTTCTTTCTCCATAACTCTTTGGGTAAGTGATCTTAACTTCGCTTTCTCTTAATTTCTTCATCCAATTACTAAGTTCCTAGCACTAAATCATGAAAAGTATAAAATGGGAGTTTTTGGTAGAGTTAGGGCTTTTGGGATTTTGGGTGATTCAACCTCAATTTGGGGTCAAATCATAAAACAAATTATATATTTGAACTCGTGGGGTTATGGGTGAAAGGATCTTTGTCCGAGCCTGGAGTTTTGACCATGTGGGCCCAGGGTCGGATTTTGACATTTTTGGAAGAATGATAGGAAATTCTTTCTAGGCTATGGAATTGTGTCTTTGAGCCATTATTGATAATAATGAACTAAATTGTGCCTAGATATCATTGTTTCGGAGTTGTATTCTAGAGGAAATGTGGTGTTAGAGATTTAATTGCTATTTTTGGTCCGAGGTAAGTGTTTGATCTAACTCTGGATTGATGGAATAGGATTAGGATATTGATTGCTATGTGCTAAATGTGGAGTACGGTGTATAGGCATGATAACGGTTATCTATGCACCAGAGTCTAGCATGACCGTGAGTCGTAATTGCTCTTAATTTCGAAAGATGTGACACAACTGTCTTGTTTAATTGGTGAATTCCATATAAAGTATTAGTTGGGAAGGAAATGAGTTAAAAGAGAATGTTGAAATGATTCCCTTGCCGGGACGAGCAGACTGTTATTATGGTATTTTCCCTTTCCGGGATATTTGAGTTGTTAGTGATATTCCCTTGTCGGGACTCCTTGTTTTACTTGCCACTTCCCTCGCACTTGAGTTGCGATTGTTGTTGGGTGAATTTTTGGTATTAAACATTGAGGATCGAGTTACACGCCGCAACTGTGTTAAACATTAAGGATCAGGTTTCACTCCAAAATGGTAATAAATATTGAGGATCGGGTTGTGCGCTGCTACAATTTAAGATGATGAGGATCGGGTTGTACTCCGCAATGGAATATGGATTAAGCGTACTATCTCCGTATGCGGAGTATCTTGTGTTATTCTTCTTCGGTTTTTGTTATGCTGTTTCACTTATTATCCAATAACTGTATATTTAACTATCTTACCCCTTAGCATGCTCCCCTCCCTCTTAATGTTAGATAGAGTGTGTTTCCTGTTATTGTATATTTATCTGCACGGGTTATTTTTGGTAGGTCCTGTCTAGCCTCGTCACTAGTTCGCCGGGGTTCCAGGCACTTACCAGCACATGGGGTCGGTTGTGCTGATACTACACTCTGTGCATTTTTGTGCACAGATCAGGATGCAGCTTACGGACCGCACTAGTAGGACTCCTGGGAGCTATCTTCAGTCCAGGGACTCTCGAGGTAGCCTAGCTGGCGTTCGCAGGCCGAAGTCTCTTTCCTTGTTTTTTGTTTGTTCATCTTGTATCAGACAAACACTATATATTTTCTTTCCAGATATTGTTCGTAGTATTCTGTAGTAGTCCGTGAACAGTGGCACCAGATATTGGGTAGAGGTATATTTTGAACCTTTCGTATTTTTGTTTTTCAGTTATATAAGTATTTAAAGGTATTCCGCTTTAATTATTGTTTCATCTTATTATAATTGTTTAAATGAAATTAGTAAAAATGTTGTAATGTTTGACTTGCCTAGCTCCAATTGTAGGCAACATCACGATTCCCGATAATAGAAAAACCGGATGGTAACACGGGTACCACAAATTGAGCGAATACCCATTAGAAAAATATTAATGGACCTTGTGTGTTTTTCGGTTTGAGGAAATACAACCACATGATTTAGGCGTGCTATGGGAAGTGCTTAATGGTGGACATTAGATATGTTGTTTATGTACCCTAATAATTAGGTATACTTTTTCCATTAGTATTTGCAAGAAAGTGCACTTCTAAGAATTTTCACAATAATTTATTTCTCATAATTTTCTTTGAACCATCAACCAGTTAGTCGGTGGTAGAGGTGTTTACCACTAATCCGTCCTCACTCCTCTTAACCAAGCACTTCATTTATTGTTCCATTTGGTAAATTAGTAGAAGTATTACTTCTGAGTTCCCCTTATATACGGGTGAAATCGGGGAACGAAATCGAAGTCGAGGACTTCTCGTACTAAGGCTCGAACGAAGTGTTGGCCATCGAACCTAATAAGACAATATTCCTCGAACCCAAAACAAGTTCCAAAACCTCAAAAAGCACCATAAACGTGTGGTTGCACACGACTGTTAGAAGGCCGTGAAATTCATACTCAACCAGATATCATTAATTGATGAGAAAAAAGAATCTTTTATCTTTTTTAGAGTTGTACTATAGATGAAAATTTTCTACTATACAAAGGAGAAGTTTTTTCATTTAATGGATATAGTAAGTGGTAACACACATACCAAGACAAGATAAAATTATTCTCTGCTTTCTAGTTATTGAAAAAGACTCTTACTTTAATTTTGTTCTTTGTTTTCGATTGGTCTCGGACCCAAGACTTAATCGAGGGCAGAAACTATCGCCTAATCCAGGTTCAAGCTAGGCCATAACGTCACGATTGGTTTGTTCATAATATTTTTAACTCATTTACTTAATGCTCTTGATTATTTATATTAAATTAATTTACGTAAATCCAAAATCGTATATAAATTCAATTGGTATCTATTTTAAGGGTAAACAAAACCTCAAACAATCAACACTACATTTTTTGTGATTAATAATTTGTCTTTTGAAATTTGAATGGAACCTAAATAAACTAAACTAGTTCTAAGTGCTTCGAGTTTGTGCAAAAACAAAAAGAATCTTTTTCAAATCTCCACAAACTGAGAACATTTTCACCAACTATTTAGACAAGTATTAATTATTTCTGGCTTAATCACTTGCTTATTTATCAAAAGCACATGCGCACTCCCAAATAATCGTCTATACATCTAGTTTGTGATTGTTACATGGCAAGTGACAATTATTTGTACTCAAGGTACCAAGCGGTTCTTCCATAAAGTAGTAAATCAACCACTTTAGGCTTTATATTTGTGCGGGCTTCATTTTTTGTTACACCTAATAAATTACATATAAATTTAAAAAATATCTCTATAAAATGAAAAAATTTAATTTCTTTCTTTAAAAAATATAGACAAAAATGATTTGCAATTACCAAGAAATTGCACTTGAAATGATATCGAACCTAAATTTCGTAAGAAGCGTGTGATATATAGGAAGTAACAAATTAATGCTAATGTTGATAACAAATCTAAATATCATTCGAAGAGTCCTTTATAGTTGATTATTTTTATGTATAATAGAGAAGGCTATTTTTTCATCAAAACAGATTTGAAAAATTCGAAGCATATGAAAATATTTTTAATTTTTATTTGACAGTAAAAATTAAGATCACTAGATGTTGAAAATTTAAAATATTTCCTTAATCTTGAATGTTACTTAAAGCATAATAATCAATCCGATATTGGTGGTTTAGATTTATTTTCTGAACTAAAAGTATTAAGAAAAATAATACAATTAGAAAATAACAGTTTAACTGATACATTTTAAAAAATAAAAAGATTAAATTTTTTTCCAAATGCATAAATATCGTATGTAATAACGTTCATAACTCATGTTCACGATGCTTCAGCGGAAAATAATTTTCAAAATCAAAATTGATAAAATTTTACTTAAGAACAATAATGTCACAAGAAAAGTTAAATGGATTAGTTATATTGTCAGTTGAGAAATATTTATTTGAAGTTATTGATTATAAGAAAATTATTAATAACTTTATATTTAAGAAAAAAATAGACTGCAAATAAATAATAAAAAGTTAAAAGTTAAGGCTCTTATAAAATTTTAGGGGTGTCAAATGGGCGGGTTGGGTCAATTCTGGGCGAATCAAAATGGGCTGAGTCAATAATTCGGCAGATCAAATAACCTTCCCAAAAGTTACTTAGGCTAAGATGGGTTAGGTCAAGATAGGTTAAAATTTGGGTCATAACTCAACCCGTCCAACTCTTATTAAATAAAGCTTTTTTGCTTTTGTTATGGTCGTATTTAAGACAAGAGGGGTTTGCTCTGATGCTAAGCAACCCCCACTTCCAACCGAGAGGTTGTGAGTTCGAGTCTCCCCAAGAGCAAAGGTGGTAAGTTTTTGGAGGCAAGGATGCTGGGTTTCTATTTGGAAACAGTCTCTCTACCCCAGGGTAGGGGTAAGGTCTGTCTACATACTACCCTCCTCATACCCCACTAAATGGGATTATACTGGGTTGTACTTTTTTTTTTATGATCGTATTTAAAATATTAAACAAAAAATAAAATTATTTCTAAGATATTATGACAAACTTATTTATGGATCAATTTAGGCTAAAAATTAACCTAACTATATGTTGGATCAAAATAGACTAAGTTCAATAAATAAGCAAATCAATAACCAATCTAATATTGAACGGATTAAAAAAATCATTTTAGACTTGGGTCAAATTTAACAGCCCTATGAAATTTGGCTTTAGCCACTAAAATTTGTCTGCCGCCCTGCAAGGTAGTTGGACTTCATTGCAGGCCGCACGAAGTAGGCGGCAATAATATAATGTAAAGTTCCTTCACTACATACGAAAAGTCGCATTATGTGGAGCAGATTCTATATAAAGCTGTTTAGAAAGTGAAAAACTAGTGGTATTTGGTGTAATGCTCCAAAATACAAAGGAATATGACTCCAACTATTTGAGAGCCTCAATTGTGTAGGTTTCAAGAGGTGAGCTGTTATTTGTATGGAGTTCGTAAAAATTGAGTTTTCAAACTCAATCTTTTTAACTTGTCGTCAACTACAAGTGAATGTCATTTTGAACCATACCTCTATACTAGCTAGTGTCATTTTTTTCCCTAGCCAATTTAGGAGAATTTATAGAGTTTTCATACTTTCCCTCCAGCGTGACTCGAATTTAGCAAGGGTGTATGCAGGAATTTTTATAAGCGGTGTCGAAATTTATAAAAAAGAACTGAAATATAACTTTGATTGTCATATTTTTAGACAAGAAATACTCTTAATCTATTGATTTTGTTGAGTCTTAAGCAAATATTTACAAAAGAAAAATATCTTAATTAAGGTTTGAATTTTTGACCTCTTATAGAAAATCAAGCACATTATCAACACACCAACACATAATTTTGTCGAGTGATGTTATTTTTTTCTACTTAATAATTTCTGTATAGTATTAAACATATATTTAATAAAATTTTCCTATAAAACGGTGTCGCGTGATACCGCCTCGATAAGCATAAATCAGCCCCTGAAATAACAGTACTACCAACTGAGCAAGTCTCACTTGTTACTTTACCAACTGAGCAAGTCTCACTTGTGGCTAGTGTCATTTGGAACAACCTAGAATGGGGCACCAGTTTGAACTGTTTTAGCCACGAGGCTACAACTTTGGATGCCTCACACTATTGCAATAAAGCAGTCTTAATGAAACCTACTTAAGCAACTCAAAGGCTTGACGGTCTAATCTAATTGTGGATGAAAAACTCAGGGACCAGCTCGGTGAAAACTAACCTTGTATTCCATGTGAATCACTGACTTCGATTAGACCTGACAATCTCGTTAGTGTAAACTGTGCACAATAAGACTTCGATTAGACCTGACCACCTCATTAGTGTGAAATGTGCACAATAACCATGGTAGAGGGGAAAAAAAACTGTTAGGTTTAAGTTTATTATAGTTTAAAATAGAGTGAAAGAGAAATTGAGGGAAAAATAAAATATTTCATTTTTCCACTTTGACAAAAAGACATTATCCAATATTGGAGGAGAAAAAAAATTTGATGTGCATAATTGCACTTCTTCGTGCTCCTAAAGAAGTGAGAAGAACGTTGTTGTTGCTCGGCTAAGATTTGGATTCGGTCAAATGATTGATATTAAATTTTTGAACCAAATTTGTTTGTTAATGTTAAGATTAACAAATACAAACACAGTTCTTGGGGAGGAAATAATCCTAAATTTCAGATACTAGAAGTCAGGATGGGCTTAAGTTTCTTAAGGAAATACTGTGAATTCAATGGTTTCAGATTAATTTTTTGTTTCTTCTGCACATTTCTTGTTTTACTTTGCTACTGGTTTTTAATACATATTTTCGAATACATATTACTAGCAAAAACATGATAGAGTAATGATTATCAATATCCTATCTGGACTTATTCAATATTTCAAGTGGTTACACCAATTAACCAATTATGTTTCAGCAAGTAGTTAAATACTCAAGGTGTATGAATATTAATGAATTTATGGGCATATGAGGAATACCCACCCATCGTTCTTGGGGTTTGATGTTACAGCCTTGCTTGATTAATTTTCTACCTTATAAAATATCACTCCTTTGTAATAGATGGGAACCATTCCTACTTCCCACCGTCACATTCCAAGCCTAAATTCTAAAACAATTGGTTCCAATTCTTTTGGTCCATAATTGTAACTGTACAAGAGGGGACAACACATTAACAAAGAAAGTCATATTTCGAACTACAGTATCAATAATGGAAGCATAAAAAACTTCTTCACTACTCTCTAAGTGGTCTTCCTTGCTCCCCCGTTTATAGTATCTGAAAAATTGTAGGGAAAACTGCACAGTATAGCCGTTCTAAGAAAATAGCTAGAAAAATAAATATTTTTTATATAAATATATAATATATATAAAATATATATCTTCGATACATAATCAGTGCATCTTTTTTGTGCATTGGGAGATTTTTGGCTTCTTCTGTCTCTCTCTCCCCTCTCCCTCACGCCCCCCGCAGTAATTTTCACCCAGCATCCTCCCAAACCCCCTCCCCCTCCGGTGACCCCCTCCTCCGGCTACCCTTCTCCGGCCACCCCTCCCCCCAAAGTAAGTCTCTCTCCTTTCTCTTCACTACCCCAGCCCTCACCTCCTATTCCCTGCCACCCCTAACCCCGACGACCCCCCTCCAGCGTCCTTCCTTCTCCGATGATCCCCCCAGTAAGTTACCTCTCTCTCTCCTCTCTTTCTCTCCTCTCTTTCTCTCATCTCTCCTCTCTCCACACTATCTCCTCCCTATTCCCCCTTCTCTCCGCCCCCCTGCCCTTATCCCACCCCATTCTTTTTTGGAATTTTCAGGCAACCCCTCCTCTTTCCCGAGCTAGGCAGTCGCCCCCCCTCACTTTTTTTTTTTGGATTTGTTGTGTGTGTGATTTTCAGGTACTGGCCACGACGGACAAGTCAGGCTTGCGGCGTTTGGACGCAAAGAGCAAAGCAACATCGGACGAAACGTCCAAGAGCTAGCGGTAGTTGATACCAGGCGAATCAAAGCATACTTCCAGGTTTTTCCATCGGGGGTTGGTACCTCCCGACCTTTTGTTTACTTTGTACAATCTTTTATGTTTTCTAGCTAAACATCATGTGTGTGGTTTACTCTATCAATCCTAGCTTGCATCCTTTTGCTTATTTTGCTATAGTACGTGTGTGAGCCACTGTTCTCCGTAATCGGTTGGAGGAATAGTGACCGCGGCGGGGGATGGTAGTGTAAGGTCATGTCCTTGGGGGCGGAGGTGGTGGCAGAGGTGAGCAGGGGGGCTGGGAGAGATTCTGCGGGTAGGGTGGGAGGCAAGGGTGGGAAGAGGGTCACGGACACTCATAGATTAAGAAACGGGTCGTGTAACATAGGCACTCTGACAGGTAAGTCCATTGAGTTGGCGAAGGTTCTTCAGAAGATGAAGTTCAACATAGCCTTTGTCCAAGATACTAGGTGGAAAGGGTCGAAGACGAGGAATGCAGACGAGTTTAAGCTCTGGTATTCTGGGGTCATGAGAGGTAAGAATGGAGTGGGCATCTTGGTGGATAGGGATCTAAGGGAGTCTGTGGTTGAGGTTAGGATAGTGAATGATAGGTTAATATCTATAAGTTGGTTATTGGGGGTTGCATCATCAACGTCATCAACGCTTATGCGCCGCAAGTGGGCTTAGATGAGGAGGTTAAGAGGCGCTTTGAGGAGGGCTTGGATGATTTGGTGAGTAATATTCCCCAATATGAGAAGTTAGTTATTGGAGGGAACTTTAATGGTCATATTGGGGCTGATGCTGGTGGTTATGGTGAGATGCAGGGTGGCTTTGGCCTTGGGGTTAGGAACGGAAGGCACGTCACTGCTTGATTTCGCCAGGGTTTCTGAGCTTCTAATTGCGAACTTGACATTTCAGAAGAGGGAGGAACATTTGGTCACCTTCAAAAGTTCGGCAGCGAGGACTCAGATTGATTACCTTCTTCTCAGAAGGAGCGATAGAGGTTTATGCAAGGACTGTAAGGTTATTCCGGGGGGTCCTTTTCGAATCTACATAGACTCCTCATGATGGATGTCGGTCTCTGGGTGAAGAGGAAGCGAAGGGGTGCTCAGGGACGACCTTAAGGAGAAAGCCCAGGAATTGGATAGGAGGTTAGTTGATGGTAGAGCTTGGAGAAATTCAGGGGAAGCAGACACAATATGGTCCGAGACGGCGAACTTGGTTAGGAAGGTAGCACGGGATGTGCTCAGGGTAGCCAAAGGCTATTCATGCCGACACAGGGTGACTGGTGGTGGAACGATATAGTCTAAGAAAAAGTGGAGGTGAAGAAGGCGGTGTTTGCTAAGTTGGCAGGGAGCACAAGTGAGGAAGAAAGGAGAGTGAACAGGAAGATCTACAAGGTGGCGAGGAAGGAAGCAAAGGTGGCAGTTACGGAAGCTAAAAACGCGGCTTTTGGTCAATGTACGAGGAATTAGGGTAGAAAGGCGGGGATATGAAGTTATCCCGGTTAGCTAAAGTGAGGGAAATGAAGGGGCAGGATCTAGACCAATTGGTGCATCAAGGCAAGGATGGTAGAGTTCTGATGGGGAAGTCTCAAGTCAAGCACTGGTGGCAGGCGCACTTTCGAGACCTACTTAACAAGGAGAGGGATCGATCATAGAGCTAGGGGAGCTGGGGCATTCAGAGCATCATAGAGACCTTGGGTACTGTAGGCGCATTAGGGTGGAGGAGGTCATGAGGGCTTTGCGTAGGATAAGTATGGGTCGAGCGACCGGGCTTGACGAGACCCCGGTGGAGTTTTGGAAATGCATGAGTAGGTCAGGAGTGGAGCGGCTCTCCAAGTTCTTCAATGTGATCTTCATGACCAAAAGGATGCCGGAGGAGTGGAGGTGGAGTACGGTGGTGCCCTTGTACAAGAACAAAGGGGATATCCAGTGTTGCAATAACTATAGGGGTATCAAATTAATAAGTCACACCATGAAGGTCTGGGAGCGGGTGATCGGGGCGAGGGTGAGGGAGATGACATCTATACAGGTGAACCAGTTCGATTTCATGCCGGGTCGCTCCACTATAGAAGCTATCCACCTTGTCAGGAGATTGGTGGAACAGTTCATGGATAAGAAAAAGGACCTGCACATGGTGTTTATTGACTTGGAGAAGGCGTATGACAAGTTCCCAAAGGAGGTGCTATGGAGGTGCCTGGAGGCGAAGAGCATGCCGGAAGCCTACATCAGAGTAATCAATGACATGTACGATGGATCTAAGATAAGGGTTAGGACGGTGGGTGGTCACTCAGACCATTTCTCGGTGGTTATGGGGCTCCATCAAGGATAGGCGCTTAGCCCTCTCTTGTTTGCGTTGGTAATGGATGCTCTAACTCGACATATTCAAGGGGATGTGCCTTGATGTATGCTATTTGCTGATGACATAGTATTGATAGACGGGACGAGGGTCGGTGTGAATGAGAGGCTAGAGGTATGGAGACAGACTCTCGAGTCTAAGGGTTTCAAAATAAGCAGATCTAAGACTGAATACCTGAAATGCGAGTTTAGCGCTGAGCCGAGCGAAGTAGGCATAGACGTGAAGATTGGATCTCAGGTCATCGCCAAGAGGGACACTTTTAGATATCTTGGGTCGGTGATTCAGGGGGACGAACAGATTGATGGGGATGTCACTTCATCGTATAGGAGCGGGGTGATCGAAGTGGACGCTTGCACCAGGAGTCCTGTGTTACAAGAAAGTGCCGCAGAAAATCAAGGGAAAATTTTATAAAGTTGTGGTTAGACCTGCCATGTTGTATGGGGCGGAGTGCTGGCTGGTGAAGAACTCTCATGTTCAGAAAATGAAGGTTGTGGAGATGAGGATGCTCAGGTGGATGTGCGGTCTCACCAGGTTAGATAATATTAAGAATGAAGTTATTCGAGAGAAGGTGGGGGTGGCCCCTGTTGATGAGAAGATGTATGAAGCGAGGCTCGGGTGGTTCGGACATGTGCGGAGAAGAAATCCTGATGCCCCAGTGAGGAGTTGTGAACGACTGACGGTAGTCGGCGTGAGGCGAAGCAGAGGTTGTTGTTTTTTTTTACATTAGCTAGCAAATATAATATTTTGACTTACCGGACAAATGTGTAACTTGTCCATAATTGTACTAATAGCAATGTGATTGTGGACCGGTCGGTCAATTGTTAGGTGGGCCACAAGTTAGGAAATAGAACAAATTATGGATTATCACAGGCCCAATACAAATGAAGAAGTGGCCGAATCTTCTCCGTGCAGATTCTTTGTTGTTGATGAAATGACGTGGCAATCCATTTTAAGGGTCAGAGCCAGTGCTTTACCGGAAGAAATTTAAAATAGCCACATTTACAATTGAACATTTAAAAATAATCTAATTTTAAAACTAATCGAATTTAATTATTTTTTATGTAAGAATAAATTTAAGTGAAAATGCTATTCAAAATCCAAATATATGTCAGTATATTATACGGGACTTCCAGTATAAATATGCTAGAACTGCAGCATAATATATTGGAGTTCCATCATAAGTACACTAGAACTCAAGCATAATATACTGGAGTTCCACCAAGTATAAATGTCCAGTATAATATACTAGAGTTTGGAGCACCGGTGCTCTAGTCTTCCATATATTATATAGAAATCAACAAAGTATATCGGTCTATCATATTATACTAGAGTCGTACGCAAATGCACCCAACTCCCATATATTATGCGGAATCGATCTTTATCACAATAAAATATTAACTATTATTCATTGATTTTATAAATAATGACTATTTTTAAATGATCAGCCTGAAAATTGGCTATTCTCATTTTTTACTGCTTTACCTCACCGACACGTTCACCGCCGTAAAGCCCGTTTAGCGTTTAAGACTTTTGTCACGTGACGCACGTGATCCGCCATAAAGAAGAATGAGCCCGTGGGCCTGCCATGTACAACTGTAGGCCCACTGTTATTCTGCACTGACGCCCACGTGAATTTCGCTGACAATTTTATTATCTCACGCACTTTTAGACTTCATTATCCACGCGCGTCGAACTATCTGATTCGGGTTAGAATAACGTTTGCTCCGTGCGCGTGGTCAACTTTTGAGAATTTAGAGCTATTAAAACTCAGTTTCAAATATTCGAAATTCAATCAGCGACGCGTCATCCAATATTCAAACACAAGTGTCCACTCCTGGTTTCGTTTCAAAGGCACAAACTACACTTGTATTGTCTATGTATTTCATTTGATTTGGACACCATTAATAATAAATATTTTTCGATCCGTAATAAATGATCATTTTACCTATGACACACCAATTAATAAAATACAAACTTATAAAGAAAAAAAATATATTCAATAAATTAATGTTATTTAATTATTACCTTAAAATATTGAAATATGTAAATAGAGTAAATTTGAAAAAATTAATTCGTTCTTTAATTATATAAATAAATCTTATTTTAAATTAAAATAAAAAACTAAAATGATCGCTTACTGTAGAGAGACTAAAATTTATTGAATATTGGAGAACAATCCCAAACTCCTTTTCAGGATTAAGAATAAAAAACCTAAACAACTGACAGTACGATGCGTAATCCAAACATCAAACATATAAGACTTGGTAAAAAAATCCTAAAATAAAAGGTAAAACAAGAAAATAATTTTGAGTTGTGTCACTCAGTAGAGAAATTGGAATTATTACTAATAGCAAAATTTTCCAAACTAATTTCGTTCAACAAGAAAATAGCTAGTGTCATTTACAGCAAAATTCCACAAAGTTCGTTAAATTCATAGTATAACAAATCTAAAGAAGAAGAGAGCTAAAATTTGCAAAGCAATACTTGGGTTCACCAATGCTTTAGGTTCTAAAATATTTCACACTTGGAACCTATGAAATATTACACATTACTCATATCTATAAACGTGATATAATAAAAAAATATATATATCTTGCTTGAGATTTTTGTTCTCTCAAACACTTGAAGAAGATGATGATTTTGAAGGAGATGCAGAAGGATCAAACTTTGAACAAAATTCAAACCTACTAGCCTCCATTTTATCCACAACAAAATGCCCCAACAATTCCTTCGTTTCAACCAAATTCTCACCGCATAAAAACTCTTCACTGCAAATTTTCTCAACTTCTCTATCAATTTCGTGAACAAACACGTGCGTTTTTGTTGCACTGCCTTTTTTGCTCCGAGCAAATACACCGGCGGTGTATATCGCCGTCATCCTTCCCGGCGCCGACGAGGAAAACCCACGTGGTCCATCTATTAAAATCACGTCCCACGCTACATCGTATATGTGATTTGGCAAGTCATTTATGCCCAATTTGCAATCAGAAAATAAAAGATTCTGTACGGGCCTACACTCACCTTTGAGCTGCTCTTTTGTATAATCCAATAAATCGTGCAATTCACTCACTTTTGTCGTGAACTGAACATCGTAAGCTTCGATCCCCGGGTGTTTTTCTTCTAATTTAGAGACCAAATAAGCACTTTCGTCGACAAAAACAGTGCGCCCGTTGTGGTTGAGTGAATGCCAGAGAAGAGTTTCGTGTGTGAGCCCAAAAACAAGGAAATTACAAGGTTTTTTGCAGCCGCGGAGGACGGTGGCGATTGCGTTCAGCTCCACCGCCGACATGCGGGAAGAGACTGTTGAAGAGTTGACAGAAGCATAGTGAAGGAGCGCGTCGAATACAGTTGCCGGTAACGGAGAGTTAACGGCGGATTCAACGGAGCTGGTTTTGGAAGTGGGTAATGTTTCCTTAGCGGTGAAGAAAGTAAGTGCAAAAGCGAAAGTGAAAAAGGAAAGGAAAACGAGAAACCAAATGCAAGGAGAAGCAGTGATTACTGTTCCGGATCCTTGTTTGTGAAGAGAAGGGTGAAAAACTATAAGCTTAGCACTATTTGCCTTCATTATCGAGTCTCTGTATTTTTCAGATTTCTGTTTCGGTGATTTCTTCACATGGAAAGAGAGAAGGAGACAGAGAAATTGCGGAGGGATTTGAGAAAAATACCACGATGACACGAGTAACTAGGTTTCTGTACTATGACTTTTTTATATGACTGATATTTCTCTACCTTTTTTTTGAGCTTTTCCTTTCTCTCTTTTTCTTTTTAAAAAGAAATTGAATTGAATAATAAGAGAATAATGTGAGATAGAGTAAGCAACTTCACTTCCGATCGAGAGGTTGTGAGTTCGAATCTCTCTAAGAATAAAGTGGAAAAAAAGATACCAAAGGTCTATTTAAAAACAGTCTTTCTATTTTAAGGTAGGGATAAGGTGTACGTACGTCTTACGTTTTTCAAACACCACTAAATTAGATTGCATACGATTGTTGTTGTTGATGTGAGATAGAGTATTGGAATATGGAAAGCCATATAAAATTGAAATGGAGTTAATGGGAAGTAAGTAGGGGGGATAGGGCGAGGGGGAGGGTAAGCTGATAAGCAATTTGAGAGGGATTTCGTTGTTGTTTGGCGAGCAGGCAAGATATCCCAGCAATATTATGGCGCTTAAATAAGGAGGGACTTGGAAGGTTAGCTTTTCTTTCCTTTTAATCATATAATAATAATGGTTACATACTCCCTTCGTCTCAAATTATTTATCATGATTTTTTCTTAAATTATAATATATTTTTTGTTTTGCGACAATAGTTTCGATCAATATTTTAATAAATTTTATAATATATTAATTTTTTTTATTCTATTATGTACAATTAAAATTAGACTTTTCGAAACCATCCCAATCATATCGGTTTCTCTTCGATATCAGTATGATTAGGTAACTTTTCGATATTTTTTCAAATTTCATATAAAGTCAGTAGTAGACGTTAAATGTGATAACATACTTACTTTTATAGGACGTATCAAAAGTTTCTAGACATTTTTATTGTTTAAAGAGTGATGAATAAAGAAAACATGGAAGATGTTTTATTTTTATATAAATATGTATTTAACATATTAATTTATTTAGCGCAATTTGATAGTTTTTCGGCTTATTTTTTTAATTATCATGTAATTATAGATTTATACGAAAACCTACTGTTTTATAAAAAAAAACCTAAAAATCTGTTCGGTCCGATACAATTCTGTCGATTTAGTCATTAACACCCCTATAATTAGTAGGAGTAGTAATTGTTCTTGAAACCTATAAACACACAGAAGGATGCTATGATTGTTCAAATACCAATAAAACATAATGATGAAACAGTTAAAAATCTCATCTAATTACTGATATTTTATTAAGAGCGTGTAAAATAAAAACACAACAAATAATTTAATACCGAGGAAGTATTGGAGAAATGAGGGGGAAAAGATAACAAAAATCGATTCACATTTTTGCTGGAAATGACTAAGAGTAGTACAACAACAACAACTAGTAGTACATTGATGCTAATTCTAGGTCTAATTTGGAAATTCATTATATAAATTCTTTTTTCGAGGATTAACAGAGTAGGAGAAGAATTAAATTTGTTACTAAATGTGTTTGGACATCCATAATAACCTTGTTGTTGGGCGCCTAAATAATGATTACCGTTGGGTTTAAATAAGGTATTAAATACGTAACATGTATTGGGTCATCCATTAATTAAAACTTGTTGCAATAGTAATTAAATAGGCAAAACCTGAACCATAATTTATTTAGCCCCACATATGTTGCAAGAGAGGTATTTTCTGTTACACTATATATCAAACAATAACAATAATAAATTCAGTATAATCCCACATAATTTAATAGGCTATATAATAGTTTTAGAAAAGTTCTGTAAAAATTTCTCTCTAAAAAAAATTTACAATTGCCATGATAACTTGTAATTTTCTCATTTCACAATTGTAATTACATCCAAAGTACGATAACTTGTAATTTTCTCATTTCACAATTGTATCAGTAAAAGTTTTAGTCAAATCTCGCATTTTCTTCTAACTTTGGGGAAGAGAAAAAGACAACAATTTTAGAATTGAAAGAGCATAAAGTAAACAAGGGAACTATTTTAAATTAAGGTACGCTAATCACTACAACCACTAATGTCATTAATCTAAAAACCACGTTCGTGCAATGATAGATTAAGTTATTTCACAAAAAAAAAAATGATAGATTAAGTTAATTTTATCAATCCATCATAATATAAGATGTGTTTTGTTAGTTTGGTAATTAATAATTGCTATAATTTACATCCTTTTGATGCCCGTATAAAATTCACTGTATATAAAATATAACCTTATAACAGTTCATCTCCTCTATCTATTGTGACAATAATGCATGATGGTTTTACATTTTTGCACTTAGGAATACCAACAAAGTTTGGCATAGGGGTGTTCATTCGATTTATCGATTTGATTTTGACCCTTATTGATAATTACTTATCGATATTCGATTTGTACATACGCTTATCGTTATCGTTTCAATAAGGTTTTGATTTTTTCGATTTCGGTTTATCGATTTTGGGGGCTTATCGATTCGGTTATCGTTTACACCAATAAGAAAATTAGCGGGATTTCACGGAAAGTATATCGCTGTAAATGCGCCTAACTTATATGGACAAAAAGAAGTTAAAATAAGACGAACACCATTTATAACATAAAATTGTATCAACAAGCACATGCAACAGAACTAAAGTAAGGGATCAAACGTATGTCACCAACACTCCAACGGTATAAAAAAATAAAACAAGACAAAATACATCATCACGACTAATTTTATTTTCCATTAATTTGAACTTCATTCCCTTGATCTTTAAATATGATCATTCCTTAAATGTGGTAGAGGAAATAATAGGGTAAGAGACTTAGGATAAAGGAAAGGGTATAGATTAGGAAAAATGATATTGTATAGCCGCTTTCAAAATAGTAGTGAAATATATATATATATATATATATATATATATATATATATATATATATATATATATATATATATTCTGTATGTTATATTAATCTACACAAATAGGTAATTATTCATTTTACAAGTGTCTACAGTCTAGGGGTGTGCATTCGATTTATCGATTCGATTTTGACCCTTATCGATAATCAATTATCGATTATCGATTTGTATATATGTTTATAGTTATCGTTTCAATAAGGTTTTGATTTTTTCGATTTTGATTTTTTCGATTTCGATAACAAATAATCGATTCGATTTATTGATAAACCGATTTGAATGCACACCCCTAATTTGACATCGACAAATAGTTTACAAAATTCACTTTCATGATATTATCACATAGTTATTGTCCATGTTCTTTTACTACTTTAAATCTTCTAACATAAATTCATAGCCAAAATGAACTAAGCACCTCAGCTGAACCATAAAATTTTCTCTGCCGGTGAAAAGTCAATAGTAATTACCACAATAATAATTCAATGTGGGGCTAGATAATGTACTTGTTTGAAATTGAACATGATTTCTGCTCTTTTGGTTACAGTTACATCATTTTCCTTATTCATATATATAGTGAATAGTGAATCTTCAGGACAAAATTCAGAAATTCGACTACTACTCTCCTAACCAGTGAGGTGTAAATTTATGATTGTGGGAAGTGTGTCTCCACATATTTAGAGATAGAGGTGGGTGTAGTTGAGTAACTTCAGAGTTTTTTTAGATTATCAAGGTTACACTATTGTTTTTTTTTCCCACCTGATATCCGATATTTGTATTGGAGTTTGAATGCCCGATTATATTCGAATTCGTGGCGAGTAAGACCTCAGTCGTGGTAGTGTTCCCTATTAAAGATTTTTTCAAACCCAGAACTCGAACTTGAGTTGAGACGTCTGATTAATAGAGGAACAGTCATATCTACTGCACCATATCATTTGATGGTACACCACTGCTATTATAATAGGGGTAGCAACAATGCAGATATATTCTGCAATCATTGATTTATATTGTAGATCTACCTTTGTTTGAAGATCTCTTCATATTACAGTTTAAGGCAACAATAAAAAAATAAAGTGAAGTTAATATATTTTTTCTTGTACATTTAAGCTAGTAATTTTGTTTTTTCTTATGCAATAAAATAGATATTGAGATTGTATGTGGTACTTATGGAAGAATCCGATCGAATAATTTGTTTAGTACTCTTTTCGGTTTATAATAAGTGATTTTTAACACATTAAAATATGTAAATATGGACAATTTTTGAAGAAAAAAAATAATTTCTTCGTGATTACGTAAAAGAATACTTATTTGAGTACTATTCTTCAGTCCATGCTTATTATAATTTCATAGTGAAAAAGGAAAAGAGGAAGAAAGTGAGAAATGACAACATATACCGCTCCGCACTTAACGCCTATTTGCAGTTTTGGTTAATTAGCAATGTTTACTTATCAGTTAACTTCAAATTGCAGCTTTTGCCTAATATTCTCAATCCATTAGCATGTGGTTTTGTGACGAGTGGATAAGCTTTACCTATTTCCAATTTTCATCCCTTGTTGCTATAATTATGTGCTTCACTTCAACAAACAAATATCATGCCTCTTTTTATGGAAAAAGACTGCTTAATTGGTCTATGAAAATTCTCCTCAAATGACGGGAAAGAAATGGAGGCAAATTTGATTTAAAACTATTAGGGGTCGTTTGGTAATTGAGTTATTTATGTATTAAAACTAACATAGTTAATAGTATATCATGTTTGATAGCTTTTTAGTTACTTTATTTAAAATTCAGCACACCAAGTAGTCAAGTATAGTAAGAAGCGGAGTCGGGATAATTTGGGATTCTATTCCTTTTATGTTAGAGAATTCCAAATTAAATTATTTGTGTTATGAAATAATATAAGAACAAGAATAATAATACAAGAACAAGAACAATAGAGAGAGAAGTAGAGAGAGGAGTATTCTTATTGATACTTAGGGATGGTTTACAATGGAATAGAACCCGTATATTTATAGGGAGGTGGTGACTTAGCCACCAAGTAGTAAACCCTAGAATCTCTCTAAATATGGACATTCACCTTAAATAGAGTTCTATTTATAACACTCCCCCTTGAATGTCTATTCAATAATGTGCCTCGTTAAAACCTTAACTAAAACAAAACCCAATGGGAAAAAATTAGAGAAAAGGAAAAAGAGTACACATGTTTAGATATGCGCCTATTGGTTGCCTCGTTAAAAACCTTGCAAGGAAAACCCAGTTGGGACAAAACCTTGTAAGGGAAAAAGAGTGCAACGCGCATTAACTCCCCCTGAATAGAGCATCAATTCACATCCTTGAGCATTTGCATTCCAATCTTGTGCACCATCTTCAAAATGATCTTTTGTAGAGATTTGATAAATAAATCAGCCATATTGATTTGAACAAATATTCCGCACCTTGAAATTATCATTCTTGATAGATATGAACATCTTCATATAATGCCGTGGAATGACTCTTCAATATCTCCATAGGGGTATTCTCGATGCCATCCATTGACTTTATACTTTCAAGTATTCGAACTACATGTCCAAAACTACATGTCTTTCATATGTAATCAATTCTACTTGAATTGTATCTCTTCCATTTGGCCAATATTTTTGTTTGTATTCGACAAACATAAGATCCTCATCGATATTTATCATAGATGTCGTCGACGAACATTTTATATCGGTTCCAATAAAATTTTCATAAGGACATAACATGGAGATCTCTTCATTCATATATCAGGTACCTGAATCTCTCATGAGATTTTATGAAGTGTTATGTCATGTGATCTTCTGGATCACTTGCCTCCTTATTATGATCACTTTGATCATTTGCTCATCTTCTTTATTAAGAAGTTCCTTTTGAAACCGATTTGTCTATACGCTACAAGCGTATCAAAGACTTTGTCCTCCTAGGACTTAATATGAGCATTTGCAGTGAGAATATAGTTACATTCTTTGGGTCAGCAAATGCGTATAGCATGCTTTGCAATATGTTGCAATTGAATTATCCTTTTATGAACTTCAGGTTCTTATTCGAGGATCTACACAAATGATAATTCATCTCATGTAACCTTTTCTCAAGTGTTTATCATGTCTCCCCCTCATGTTAGAAAAGCTAACTTGTTTCCTCAACTTTGAGAAATCATCTTTGTGCATTATCATGTCAATATACACAGCACATTAATAATAAGATAAAATTATTTGGTTCCTGACCCTGAACCACTTGTGAGGGGAGAATATACTCTCGTATACACTGTATATCAAACTGATATATATAACTTTGTTCTCATAAGAAACAGTTTAGCTATTAAGTGTAGGCACTCAATAATTATCTTACTAAACCAACTATGATATAAACCAACTTATCAAGATGAACTATCTTGAATAGAAAATCTGGAAATTATGCTCGAAGTTATATTACTGAGCAATTTACCTTGCAAGCACCGGCCAGGCTGCGGGTCAATAACAATCGCACATGTAACCATATCATAGATGCATCATATGTGGTATACATGGCAGGTGAATGGGCCCATATTCACCTTTGATATTTCCAGAATTTATGGGCTTCAACCCGAATTCTTTAGTTGGTCAGTTCATTAATGAGAACAAGTGATACAAGAGAATTCGTAAAGAACTTTCTAGTTCTTTATATTCACCCATGTGAATTCTCTATTATTGCACATCATACTTAAAATGAGATGGCTAACCCGAATGCCAACTGAATAAATTATCAATATTGGTAAACTTCAAATTTACACCATGACATGTGCACTTATCAATAAACTTCAGGTTTATTATGACATGGGTTTTTATACCAATATATATCCACTTTATTGTGGCATTCTTTTGTTTATGTAGTACAAACTGGAGAATAAAGCGGGTAGCTTTTCATATACAAATTATCCTGCTACAAGTTGTAGTAATAGAAGATATCAAATCTTTCCTTTATTTATAGTCTCAATATAATCAGCGTTTTCGCGTGTACTTTGGAAACTTAATAAGTTTCTTTGAGACTTACTACAGCACAATACCTTATTGGTAATCAATTGTGTTTCTCCAACATAGTAATCATTGGATCCTAATGGCCTGCCACGCTTCAGGCGTGCATTCGACCCATTGGATATGACACTAGATGATTGTCCAACAGGGACATCAAGTCCGTAAATGCGTCAGGCATTTGATTTGCTATTCTTTGCAAATGGATAATCTTTTGCACCTCATTTTCACAAATGGAGGTATGTGGATCAAGATAAGATAATGATGCATTTTTTCACAAAATTTCCAGTTTGGTTTCACCAACTTCTCCCCCTAATTTTGGGAAAAGTGTCTCATCAAATTGACAGTCTGCAAATCGTGCCGTGTACAAATTCCCTGTCAATGTTTCGAGGTAGCGAATAATGGAGGACGATTCAAACTCAACATATATTCCTAACCTTCTTTGCGGACCCATTTTGATGCGGGATGGCGGTGCTATAGGCACATATACTGCGCATCCAAAGATTCTTAAATGGGATATATTGGGTTCATGACCCAGAACTCATTGCAACGGGGAATATTTGTGATAATTCGTCGGTCTGAGACGGATTAGCATTGCTGCATGCAAAATGGCGTGACCCCAAATCGAAGTGGGCAGCCTCGTTTTCATGAGTAAATGAGGTATTCAAGATTATACTCATGTATTGTCTCAATCTGATATCCATTTTGAATGATATCTCTAAAACTCAACAAGTTCCTTTTAGACTTGGAGGAGAACATTTTGACTGATATCATTAAAACTCAACAAGTTCCTCTTAGACTTGGAGGAGAACATTTTGACTGATATCATTAAAACTCAACAAGTTCCTCTTAGACTTGGAGGAGAACATTTTGACTGATATCATTAAAACTCAACAAGTTCCTCTTAGACTTGGAGGAGAACATTTTGACTGATATCATTAAAACTCAACAAGTTCCTCTTAGACTTGGTGGAGAACATTGCATTCTCTAAAATATCGTTCCTTTAGGCAGAGTTATAGTTGCTCTTCAGGAGCCTTCAATCAATTTAATTCCCATGGTTTGACATACAAAAGAAAATATATGAACATGACAATATACAAACTGTTTGCTTCATATTTAAACAATATTTTCAAAATCTGCTGAGGTCAGTTGACTAACTAAATCAGATAGTCGATTATATGTTTTCCATAATCGATTACTTTGCAGTTTGAAAATTTCAGTTTAAGCATTTTCTTAAAACAATCGATTGTTAAACATACAGAATCGATTGTGTCTTAATATAATCGATTGTTAAACATACATAATCGATTATTTGCTATTTTAAAAAACTTCAGACCACACTGTCTTAAGACAATCGATTGTTAAACATACACAATCGATTGTTGAACATTCACAATCGATTGTTAAACATACACAATCGATTATTTGCTATTTTGAAAAACTTCAGATCACACTGTCTTAAGACAATCGTTTGTTAAACATACACAATCGATTGTTGAACATTCACAATCGATTGTTAAACATACACAATCGATTATTTGCTATTTTGAAAAACTTCAGATCACACTGTCTTAAGACAATCGATTGTTAAACATACACAATCGATTGTTGAACATACACAATCGATTGTTAACAAATATATAATCGATTGTTTTGCAGTTTTAATGCGAAATATTAGATAATCGACTAACTGTTAGGTTAGTCGATTACCTCTACTGGAAAATAAAAATATTATTGAAATCTGAGCGTATTGAAACATTCTAAAGGACTAATACTAACATTATATCATTAACTAACTAATACGAGCTGATACTAATGACTATTAGTTTATTCACTAACTATTACAAATAAGTGAAATAAAATCAAACAATTCCATCTTCTTTCATCACAGATCCATCACCGATTAGGTGGTCTATTTTTCCCTCAGGGTGCTCAAAGAAGTCTGCCACATCCAAGTGGGTGATGTCAAAATTGTCGTCAGAGACAAAATTTGTTTCAGGGCATTTACTCTTTAGAGATGCTTGACAAGGCTCAACCAAATGTCTTGGTACACGGCAAATTTTCGCCTAGTGCCCTTTTCCACCGCAACGACAACATATAGTTTATGAACTATTTGCTTTTGGATTCTCATCGTATCGTGCTTGTGGCAGAGTGACCAACTTCAAGTTGTCATATCTCTCCTTTAAGCCATTCCACAAGATAGGTGGATCTTTGACTGTGATATATTCAATTTTCAAACCTTCATCAAGGTGATGGCGCAAGTAAATCAAGGCCTTAGCACAGTTTCAAACCTTCATCAAGGCGATGGCGCAAGAAAATCAAGGCCTTTGCATAGTCTTGGGTGGATGCATTATTTCTGTCTTTAATGGAGTCTCCAAGACCCATAGCATCTAAGTGGATTTCAGCATCCAACACCCATGCCATATAGTTCTTGCCCGAAATTTCAAGGGCAACGAATTTTCTTTTCATAATGTCAGACATAAGACACAATTACATCAAAAGCGTGTTCATACTTACATGCTTTATTACAATTATCACATTCACTTCAGGGAATGGATCATAATGACAATTATAATTTCGTCTATTGCCACGTCCACATTCATTGATACCATCATGGTAATAATTTTGTCTTCTTTCAGACTTATCACATACTACTACCACATTCTCTAAAGGGAATGGAGCAAATTCAATGGGACGGATTTTCAATTCTTTGCCCACAATCATACATGAATTTGATCATGGCAAGGCATAGAAATTTTACCACGTCATGTGAGTATAATTTCTTACGAACTCCATTAGAGTTATAATCAAACTTTGTTTTCTTTGTTTGTATATAAAATCAAATCTTAGAATTTCAAGAATTTGAAAGGGAAAAGTAAATTACTTACCTTTAAGGTATACCAATAAATGTTGTGATATCAAATATACCTCTTGTGTAAATTCCTTTCTTTCTCTAACGTTTTTCTCTTTCTGTTTCTGTTTCTTTCTTCTTTGTTTTTCCTTTTTGTCCGTATAGGAATTTTTGGGATTTGGTTACGGCAGAACCTCATGTGAAACCCTACACAAACAAAAGTTATGACAATCAAAAATTTCAATTGGTTAGAGACTCGTGCTGATAACGTGTTATGAAATAATATAAGAACAAGAACAATAGAGAGAAAAGTAGAGAGAAGAGTATTCTTATTGATACTTTGGGATGGTTTACAATGGTATAGAACCCCTATATTTATAGGGAGGTGGTGACTTAGCCACCAAGAAGTAAACCCTAGAATCTCTCTAATTATGGACATTCACCTTAAATAGAGTTCTATTTATAAAAATTTGTATGTATTCACATTTTTTTAAAGATAAATACATGAATAGGACCAAAATGACTGAATTCGATCGAGCTCGTACTCGATGGTTTAGCACTGCCCATAAGTATATGGTGCTTGGTTATCATTTTATAATCCCACGTAAAAAAAATAGGCATAATTTTAATTAAGCTAAGCTGTCAATTTATGTATTTTTTTGTTTGGTAGAAGATGGAATAACTATATTCTTTTTTTTGATTGTAAATAAAGAAAACATTATTATAAACTAAGTAACATTACATAGGACTCTTCCAGCCATCCTATTGGGATCGAAATTGATAGAGTATACAAAAGTACTAAAATTTTGCATAGCATTAATATTTCCCATACTAGCCAAACTATTACAAACTTCTTCCCATATTGACCTAATGTACTGTCTTTCTATAACATCATTCTTCAAAGCTACCTCCATGCTTGGGTAGGTGCATGAAGAATGATTGTTTTATTCATGGACTTTAGTTTCTGATTATTTTTTGCCAAAAGATGAGCTACTGAGTTTGCTTTTCGGAAGTTATGTCTGAGTAATGTTATTCCCAGTTGTGCCGTTAATCACCTGCATGCGGAGATAAGGGGATCATAAACTTGGTGATCTTTGTCAAAAAGAGATATCACCTCTATGGAATATGTTTCTATTTTCATAGGATGAAGCATGAAATGGACCACAACTATGAGACCTATTTCTAGTGCAAGGAGTTCAGCGGGAGTCTTGCTTATGATATTAGTTAATTTTTGGTATCCTACTATCTATTTGCCATGAGTGTTACGAATAACTCCTGTCAAACCACCTATGTTGGTGTTATTTGTGTTAGCACTGTCGCATTTAAGCTTAAAAAAAATTCTTAGGGGGGTTTTGCCATTTGATAGGGATAGTAATGGCATTTAACGGAGTATGATTGTATCCATGGATGTATTTGAATTCAGTAGCTTTGTTGAGAGTCAGTAAGATTGAGACTCTATTAAAAATATTGTTAATGTTGTTGTTATTGCGATGGAACCAAATATTCCAAAGACATAAATGGTAGATATCTTACCGCTTTAGGATTTAATAGTCTAATGGATTCCAACCAGCGGTCATCTGTTAAGGATACGGAGAGGCGCCTAAATCATCCTAAAATTTTTTGGCTATGGGAAAATTTAGAAAGATATGATGAATATCTTCCTTACTTCTTCTACAGGCTGGGCACTCACTTACTAGCATGTGATCCTCATTGGCATTAAAGGGTCCATTTATTAGGGTTCTAAGAGGGGGAAGTTGGGAATCCAACTATTATCCCATACTATAACCCTATCTCCCTTCCTAATATTTCAAGCCAAACCTTTGTTACAAAGATTCCAACCGTTCCATATAAAAGAGGTGTTCTTAGGTGAGACTTATTAGAGTATTGGCTAATGAGAGTCTTTGCCCAATGGACCGTGGTATTATTGAAAAGACGCCATGTGAGATTTGCAAGAAGGTATTGATTTTTTATATTAGATTTAACTAAGCCAACTCCCCCTAATTCATTAGTGTTCCGGAAGACAAATGTATATAGTGTGAATGAGTCACAACTACTATACCAAAAATTATGACAGCCACTAAATAATAAATAAGACAATAAAGCAACAATAAAAGGAACACCAGAATTTAACGAGGTTTGGCCGACATTGCCTACTCCTCGAACACAACCAATATTTTATTCCACTCCAAAAATACAAGTGAAAAAATACTAAAGAGAGAAGATACAAATGTCTTAAACAGATGAGAAGGCAATTGAAAGGTGTGTTTAAATTCTAAATATTATGCCTCCTTTTATAGGGAGAAACTCTCCCAATTTAAGTCCTTTATCGATGCGGGACTAAGTTTTGCCAAACTTCAACATAATCTCCACCTTGGAAAAATTTTACATCTTCAATTTTCTCTCTATAACAAATTTTGATTGTGTCTTCATCTTCAATCTTCAGTGTTCAACAATGTCGATCAAATCCAAACAATGTTGAAACTTGATCGCAGTCACCACTTTTGTCAGCACATCAGAAGAATTCTCCATAGTATGAATTTTCTTCACCGTGACTCCACCTTCTTCTATGATTTCTCGTACGAAATTATACCGAACATCAATATCCTTCGTCCTTGCATAATAAACTTGGTTCTTCGCTAATTTAGAAGCACTTTGACTATCACAAAAAAATGTGATACCTTTTTGTTCAACACCAAGCTCCTTTAGCAATCTTTGAAGCCAAATTGCCTCCTTCACAGCCTCTGTAATAGCCATGTACTCTGCCTCTGTTGTAGACAAAGAAACTGTTGACTGCAAAGTAGACTTCCAACTAACTGGTGCCTTTGCAAAAGTAAATACATGACCAGTATTTGATCTTCATTTTTCCAGATCACCGGCAAAATCTGAGTCACAATATTCAACTACAGACTGATTGCTTTCCTACTCAAAAACTAACTCAAGATCTACAGTATTATGAATATGTCGTAGAATCCACTTCATAGGTTGCCAATGCTCCTTTCTTGGATTATCCATATATATGCTAATAACTCCAACAGCTTGTGAAATGTCAGGTCTCGTACAGACCATTACATACATCAAGCTACCAACAACATTTACGTATGGTACCTTTGACATATACTCTCGTTCAGCTTCATCCATTGGCGACATAGTAGTACTTAGCTTAAAATTGGGAGCAAGTGGAGTACGAACTTGCTTAATCTTGTCATCTATGCCAAAATATTGTAGTACTCTCTTCAAACATTCTTTCTGAGATAAACAAAGTTTCTTTGAACGTCTATCTCTTATTATATCCATGTTAAATATTTTCTTTGCCACACCCAGATCCTTCATCTCGAACTCCTTCTTCAGTTGAATCTTCAACTTATCAATTTCTTCCGAATTATTGGAAGCTATCAACATATCATCAACATATAGGAGAAGATATATAAAAGAACCATCTTTAAGCCTGCGCAAATATACACAATGATCGTATTTGCTTCTCTTGTACCCTTGCTGCAGCATAAACTTGTCAGATCGCTTGTACCATTGTCTAGAAGATTGTTTCAAACCGTCAACGATTTTTTAAGTTTGCATACCATATTTTCTTTTCCAGCAACTTTGAATCCTTCTGGCTGAGTCATGTAGATTTCCTCCTCCAAGTTTCCATGTAAAAATATAGTTTTACATCCATATGAACTAGTTCCAAATCCAACTGTGCTACCAAATTCAACATAATTCGAATGGAGGAATGATTTACAATTGGAGAAAATACTTCATTATAATCAATTCTCTCCTTTTGATAATATCCTTTAGCCACCAATCTTGCTTTGTAGCGAACATCTACTTGGTTAAGAAATCCTTCTTTCTTTGCAAATACCCATTTGCACCCAACTGCTTTCTTTCCCTTCAGGAGATTGACCAATCTCCATGTATAATTGTGATTAAGGGACTGCATTTCATCATTCATGGCAATCCTCCAATTATCTTCTTCTGAACTTTGGACTGCATTATAATAAGTGGTAGGAACATCATCAGTTACAATTGCGGTTGCACAAGCAAGTGTCTCTATGAGACGAACAGGTTTCGTTATTGTCCTTTTCGGCCTGGTGGTTGCTATTGATTCAAGTTGTTGTTGAGGTTCCTGAGTTGGAATCTCCTCTACTGGATCTCTATCCTGAGGGTAATCTTCATTTGTTTCCTCATCTGCTTCTTGTGTAGGAAAAATACATTTTTCCTTAAACACCACCTGCTTAGAATCACCATCAACTTGTTTGGTATATTCACTTGTTACCTTATTTACCATAGCAGATTCATCGAAGGTAACATCCATGCTAAATATTACTTTCTTTGTCATAGGACACCATAAGTGATACCCTTTGACTCCAGAAGTAATCCCCATAAAAATAGCCTTCTTTACCCTTGGATCCAATTTTAACTCTGTTACATGATAATATGCATCTGAGCCAAATACGTGCAAAGATTCATAATTTACAGCAAGCTTTCCATACCACTTTTCAAACGGTGTCTTGCCATCAATAGCCGCAGATGGTAGACGATTAATGAGGTAGCATGCATATGTAATTGCCTCAGCCCAAAATTCTTTGCCCAAGCCAGCATTGGACAACATACACCGTACCTTCTCCAGCAAGGTCTGGTTCATGCGTTCTGCCACTCCAATCTGTTGTGGTGTATGTCTAACAGTGAAGTGTCGGAGGATGCCATCATTTTCACAGATCTTGTTGAAATGATCATTTTTGTATTCACCTTCATTATGTGCGAATACACTTGATCCTCCTGCTTGTTTGATTCTCCATCATCATCTTCAATTTGAGAAAAATTCCCAGCGCTTCATCTTTGCTCTTCATTGTATACACCCATACTCTTCAGGAAAAATCATCAACAAAAGTTACAAAATAGTGCTTCCCACCCACTGAAGGTGTTTTGGAAGGACCCCAAACATCAGAGTGTACATAATCCAAAATACCTTTCGTATTATGGATCGCTGTACCAAATTTAACCCTTGTCTGTTTCCCTTTGACATAATGCTCGCAAAACTACAAGTTGTAAGTTTTTACTCCTTTCAACAATCCTTGATCTGATAGAGTCTTCAAGGATTTTTCCCCAGCATGTCCCAAGCGCATGTGCCATAGCATGGATGCTTTTGCCTCTTTGTCGTCTTTGGACGTCACTGTCGAGGTCCCAATTACTGTACTACCACGATAGTGTCACATGTTATTGTTCTTCCGATTCGCCTTCATTACCACTAGTGCACCAAAGCATACTCTCATCACTCCATTTTCTGCAACGATTTTGAACCCTTTCGATTCTAGGGCTCCCACAGAGATGAGATTCTCTTTCAAATTTGGTACATATCAAACATCTGTTAATGTTCGAATCATTCCATCATGGTTCCTTAATCGTATTGAGCCAATTCCATATGAAGTAAGAGGTCTATTATCCGCTGTGTGTATGACTCCATATTCTCCTTCTTGAAATTTCACGAACAGTCCCTGTTGGGACACATATGATAGCTACAAGCTGAGTCCATCAACCATATGTCTGATGATGTCGATGGCTCTGTTGTAACTAATGAGAAGTCTGAATCATCACAATCAGCTACATTTGAATCTATTACGGCCTTTCCATTATTATGTTTGGCCTTATTCTTCAGCCTCAAACAGTCTTTCTTCTAGTGCCTCTTTTCTCGACAAAAGGAACATTCATCTTTCCTAGGTTTAGATCTTGACTTAGATCTTCCTTTCTTTGCCCTCATTTGATTTTGAGGACGACCCCTCACAAACAGTGCTTCTCCTTCTCCGCCCTTCTATTTTTCTCGCTTCCTTTGTTCATAGCTATACAAAGCAGAACAAACTTCTATAAGAGAAACTTCGTCATTTCCATGGAGTAGAGTAGTTTCAAGGTGCTCGTACTCATCAGGAAGTGACACCAACAACATCAAGGCCAAGTCACCATCATCATAAGTTGTATCCATATTTTGCAAATTCGTGACCAACTTATTGAAACTGGTGATATGTTCACATCATGGTAACAGGAACATATGTGAAGTGAAACAGTCTCTTCTTCATGTACAACTTATTTTGACTGTTTATCTTCAAAAATTTATCCTCCAGTGCTTTCCATAATCTACTTGCAGAATTTTCCTTTGTGTATGGATATTTCTGCTCTCTAGCAAGGTAGGATTGGATGGTAATGCAAGCAACACGGTTGAGAATCTTCCAATCTTCTTCTCCAATAACATCTGGTTTCTTTTCTTCAATGGACATATCTAGCCCTTGTTGAAAAAGGACATCTAGAACCTCGCCTTGCCACATCCCAAAATGTTCGGACCCGTCAAAAATTTCTACCGCAAATTTTGCATTTGACACAAATCTTGTCATAAATGAAGATGCCAATGATGACGTATTGCTGACATTTGATGTGGATTTTTCTTGTTTATTGTCTCCCATTTTAACACAAATATTATTTAATAGCTGACGATATAAATCAAGATTATTTCCTTTTTGATGTAGAAGATCAGACCAGGCTGCAACCACAGAGCATACTCAGACAGAACCTTGACTCAGTTACCAAGATAAATCTTTTCTGATGTGGAAGATCAGACTAGGCTGCAATCCACAGAGCATACTTAGACAGTACCTTGGCTCTGATACCAATTGTTGCGGAAGCCAAATGTATATAGTGTAAATGAGTCACAACTACTATACCAAAAATTATGGCAACCACTAAATAATAAATAAGACAATAAAGCAACAATAAAAGGAAATCTGAATTTAATGAGGTTCGTCCAACTTTGCCTACTCCTCGGACTGGAAAACAAGCCTTCAACACCCTCAGCTCTTCTTCTTCAGGAGATCATCTTCTGAAACCAAGAGAACAAAACCATGGCTGCATCTTCTTCTTATCTATGAAGGTTACATCAAGAACCCTAGTCTCCATTATACCCGCTGCCGACCAAACACACAGCTCACCGGAGACAGCTGAAACGACCACCTTCTACCACTGGGAATTAGCCCACATAACCCACTATTTGAACTACCAAAAATTTATCATGTACATACGAAAATTCCATATCCAAAACGCCCGAAACAACAACTAAAAATCTGCGTGATTCCATCCTCAAAATAGTCCCTAATCTCGCTCGAAATCACAGCAGCAACCAAACGATAACCGGCGACCCCTACTTGCACGCAACAGTTCTTTTTTTTAGTCAACCTCACTCACAAGAAAAACTGCTTTGTTCTTCTTCTCGAAATTGCTGACCTTGATTGAAATCAACTGTTGGAGTTTTGTTCATTCCATTTCCAGTTCCAATCGCATATTAGGTCGCCGGAGGTCGTTGTGCAAGGAGGTCCGTTCGAGGTTCGGGTTGAGTTCATGTTTGCCGATTTCATTTTCCGGTCGAAGGTTCTGTTTCTGTCCTGTAGCACAGCCATATTCTCTAAGATAACAGAGGTCTACTTTTCTCTCCACACTCTGTTTTGATTATGTCAAATGGGTGTTATTTTGTTAAATTACCATAATTTGTCATATATTAACTAGATTATATTAATAGGAAAATAATTAATTAAACTGTTGATTGAATTTCTTTGGGTGAAGAAAGGCTGGAATTATTAGTTAATGGGCTACAGGTGATACTTAAATGAACTAAAATGAATTTGGTGCTAACTAGTATGAAATTAAAACGGAAGGGCTAACCACCCAAGTTTAAACAATTGAGCCATGAATTATTTTATTTAGCTTTCTTTTATCTACTTTGTTGATTTAATCATTAGGAGCATGCTTTAGGCCGACAACATTTGGACAGGTAAGCTTTAGGAATTTTGGGCTAGTTTGAGGCAAGATGTTGTTCCTTTAGTTATATTTATCCGGGGTATGCCTCGAGAGGTTTGTATATATATTTTATCCGGAGTATGCCCCAAAGTATTTGTATTTGAAGGCCAGCAATGGAACACTTTGAGGAAGCATAAAATAGTATTTTATTTTTACTTTTATTTTTAGTTTTATTAGGTGGGGATGACCTCGAGCCTCGGGTGTGTTTATTTGCTTTTCCGTGTTTATTTTTATCTCAATTTGACTGTTTTAATAAAATGAAATGAAAATCCCAAAAAAATTTTACACTTTCCCATTATTTTTCGAAAGTGAAAAAGGAAAAATTCATAAAATATTATTACACTTTTCCATTATTTTTCAAAAGTAAAAAAAAAAAAGAGAAAAAGAAAATCCAAAAAGATTTTACATTTTCTATCATTTTCTATCATTTTCCAAAAATTCAAAAAAAAGAAGAGAAGGTAATCCAAAAAGAGCTTACATTTTTCATCATTTTTCAAAAAAGACAAAAATATAATTTTTTCAAATTAGTTGCATCTTCTCGAACTACGCGAACTTGATTCTCGTCCTTTTGGGGCGAGATACGTAGGCAACCCACATAGGGTCCGATATTCCTATTATCTTAGGCTCTTGGCTTTGCGGAGTCTTAGCCAAATCTTGCATGTTTAGTCACTTGTGGTCATATCGGTCATTGTTGCAAAATGGGATCATTTTTGCAAAAGTGGTTCAATAACCCGTGTCTTAGGATATTGAGTCCATAACTACGTGTCATATTATTTTAAGGTCTTTCCTTTTGAGTTTGCATCTGTAGCCACTTCTGGCCATATCGACTATTTTTGTAAAATGGGTCACTTTTTCAAAGTAATTCCTAGGGTCATAATTATTGGGAGTTTGAAACCACATAAGTCTTAGGGGGTTGTCCATGTCTTTGGGTTCATCTTCGTTGAGTTTGCGCTAATAGCCACATTTTGGTTATGTAGGTCAGTTTGCAAAAAAATATCTCAATCATGTCTTGCATGTGTCCAATAGAAGGTGTCGTGGCGTCGCGTAGTGTCTTTAGTCGCTAACACTTTCGGGTCTTATTTTTCTCATTCAAGTATGGACCACTGTACCACAACTCGAGCATGACAACCCCACTGCATTTAGGAGTTGCTTATAGATACCTTTCATGTTTTGAGTCTGTCATTCATGTTATCTTTTAATTGTTAGTCTTGTGAAGTAACATCGAGTCTGTCAGTCTAATTAATATTTTCGAGTCTTTTGTTATATTACTTCCCATTTTGTATTTGAAAAAAAATGTTATAAATGAATAATCCAAAGATTTTTATTTCTTAGTTTATTTTGTCCATTACTTTTTAAGAAATATGCTTGATCTGATTCATGAGGGGCATGATACGTAGGCAACCTACATAGGTTCGATCATCAATTAAAAAAAAGAGAAAAAAATAAAAAAAAGAAATAAAATTGTGGATATGAGAAATAAAAGGAAAGAAAAGAGTGACAATTAAAAAGAAAAGGGAGGAAAGAAATTGAAAAACCAAGGAGTGTTAAAAAGAAAATGAAGAGGAAAAGGGGCAAGAAGAGCGAAATTGGCATGATCCAAATGGCCTTGTGACCCTCGAAATCATTCTACAACCATTAATTGTTTCTAGGTTTATTACACACAATGTGATATTTCTATATTATAAATGCCCTAACGCTAACATATTGGTTTTGTTTTGGTCCTTTTTGTTACTTTCATAGTTTCATTGTTATCATAACAGAGGGTGGTTGGTTTGTGGCCTTTTGGCGAGTCATCCATACAACACGAGGTCAAAGAGTAAGGTACACATGGCTAGCAAAGACTTGGATGCAAGGGTTGTTGACCCGTCGGGGGAGATTGTTGAATCGGAGTCTGAGTTAAAAGAGGAGGTCCGAATGTTGAAACATCAGATGGCGAAAATGTATCATGCCTGGATTAAAGGGCACCCTCCGCACTCATTCTCTACTAACTATACAGAAAACAATGCCTCTATTCCACCATTGTCCCAAGTCCATATGCCCAATACCGTTGGTCTTTCCCCTCAACATGCACCAAACTTTACCCCTCTTCACAATTACCCTGGCACTTCCTCCCAAACTTCTCATGCTCAACCAGCCAAACCAACCTCATTCCCTACTCCGACCTCGACTCCTATTTTTGTAACTCCTCCACCAGCTACTCTTACTCGATCCTCTAGCGAGGCTGTGTTCAAAGTCGCCGATGCCCAAGGAAAGAGACCCAAGGAAGGCTTTAGGGAGTTTTGGTTCAAATGGAACGAACATGTTGCTGGGATTAGTCCTCCAATTGATAGAAAAGATGTTGTCGAGCCCGGCCAACGACAAAATCCAGCAGACGTTCCTGTTAAATGATTTCAACCTCAATACTGACCCCATGAATGTCCTCGTGCTCCAAATAAGACTCCCCAATTCTACTTTCCTCCACAAAATCCCCGAAGTCACAACCCACCTACCCAGTACTCTTTCCACAATGCACCGCCACATGATCCACACCCACAAAGCCCAAAACGGCTTGCACCGCCTCCATAAATATCTTACCCACCTCTACAAGCATATCACCCCCAGTCCGGAAGAGGTTCCAACCAAGGCTGGAGTACAAAATGAGAAGGCAGCAGCAAAGAGTAAGGTCTTTCACTCCTATTGGAGAATCATATGCCAGTCTGTTCCAAAGGCTAAGGCAATTGGACATGTTGAATCCAATTCAGATAAAAGCGCCAAAACACTTTCCAAAGAATTTGATTTTTCTCAAAGGTGCGCATATTGTTCTAATTCCCCGGGGCATGACATAGAAAAATGTTGGCATCTGAAAAGAGCAGTCCAAAGGCTTATTGATGCAGGTGACATTACCGTGCAAAATCCAAATGCAACAGATACTAGCCAAATTCCATTGCCCATTCATAATGAGACGCATATGGTGGGCATGATTTGTGTGGAAAAAGAATATGAGAACTTTTCTGAATCCCTTAGGGGGCCACCCACCGCAAAGTTATCAACGCAATCAGTATCAGTTCTAGAGGTTGATCTTAAGAACGAGTGGGAAAAAGGGACACAAAAGTTATTTACTGAGGTCAACGTGATGGATATTTGTTGAGGTTCTGGTAATATTGATGCAGTGGCTAAGATGTCGAGCTTGGTAATTGGAAAGACACTCCTTTCTTGGCTAGCTAGGGAGGAGTTCTCGTGGTTTATTTTGTTGTCATTTCTGCTTGTCCGGGTTATTTCAGGGTTGTAATCCGGACATTCTCTTGTGGTTCAAACTCTTCTTCCTTTTGCTTAGTTCGTTTTATTGTAGTAACTCGTCTAGTATTATCTAGGATTGTTCCTAGACTCAAAAAATTGGGACAGAAGTTTTAATTTTGTCAAAAGACCTGATTCCAAAAGTTGTAATTTTGAACCCTTTTTATCTTAAATTATTTTGAGCCTTTGTGCCACTCTTTCTTTCTAACCCTATCCAAAATCCTACAATACGGTCTAAAGAAATACCTTCCGACCAATCTTTGAGGATGCCAAATCAAGTGTGTGGTGAAATTATCATCTTCCTATATCATGGATAATACCTTTGTTCTCAGCACAATGAGAGAAAATAATAAAATGAGAGTCTTATCGGTGAAAACCCTCAGGCACGCTAAGGCGATGGTGAGTTGAGAAAAGAGCAAAATGAGAGAGGCTTGATGGTGAAAACCCTTCAGGGCACTACAAGGCAATTGAGAATTGTGGATCAGATGGGACAATTGAAGCGCTGAAGCTCAGTTTCACAGCGAAGAGGTACAACAAGAGTTAAATATTAGACTTGACAAGCCGCTTAATAAATGCATGTCATGGTCAATGGAGATGTACTTCAAATTAGATTAGTTTCTTCTTTGTTCTTTTTCCTAGGTAATAATATTTTCTTGTTAGATACCATCTTTTCTTGTTTTCCCCTTATTGTGTTCCTCTTATTTTGCTTGAGTCCCTTCTTGAGTCTGTTTGGTCAGAACAAGCGAGAAATAACTTCAAAATTTGCTACCAGCTTTCCAATTGCACAAAGCCAAGTCTGGTTAGAACATCAAAATGGCAAGATACATGAGAATAGTGTGTGCACTGAGTTGGTGATAATAGATGTTCTTTGGGATTGGTGTAAAATGCAAAGATTAGATGAATGTCATAATACTAGTGCAACACATCGGGCATAAGGTATTGGACTTGAACAAATCAGGAATATTTGTTTGTGATAAGGGTTGAGAGAAAATGGGTAGCCGATAACATTCAAGGTCGTCCAAGTTGAAATAAAGGTTATCTTGGCAAGTGCAGAAGCAACCGCCTTGGTCAATGCCACAAACTAACCACCATGTTTTAAACTCACATGTTTTCTTTGTTTGAAACAGTAACAAATCAATGCAAGCAAGTTGGTTCAAAAACAAGATAGACAAAAAAAAAAAGAAAGAAAAATGAAAAAGAAGAAAGGAGAAGATAAGAGTCGACAAAAGGACGTTTTTCAAATCTTTTCCCTTACCTGTCTTGCCAGTTTGCATGAAATGTTGCCATTGCTCTTCTCATTTTTCCTCCTAGGATAAAAGTCCTAGTCTGAAGGATTTTCCTCTCAATCAAAATCTTCGTCTGATGAATTTTTCTCCTAAGGTAGAAGACCTAGTCTGATGAACTTTCTCCTAGAATCAAAATCTTAGTCTAATGAATCTTTTTCCTAAGATAAGAGACCTAGTTTGATGAACTTTCTCCTAGGATCAACGTCTTAGTCTGATGAATTTTTCTCGTAAGATAACAAAAATACATAGTCTGATGAATTTTCTCCTAGGATCAAAATCTTAGTCTGATGAATCTTTCTCCTAAGATAACAGACCCAGTCTGATGAACTTTCTCCTAGGATCAAAATCTTAGTCTGATAAATTTTTCTCCTAAGATAGAAGACCTAGTCTGATTCTCCTAGTATCAACGTCTTAGTCTGATGAATCTTTCTCCAAAGATAACAAAAGACCTAGTCTGATGAATTTTCACCTAGGATCAAAATCTTAGTCTGATGAATTTTTTCTCCTAAGATAGAAAGACCCAGTCTGATGAACTTTCTCCTAGGATCAATATCTTAGTCTGACGAATCTTACTCCTAAGATAACAAAAAAGGGCCTAGTCTGATGAATTTTCTCCTAGGATAAAAATCTTAGTCTGATGAATTTTTCTCCTATGATAGAAGACCTAGTCTGACGAGTTTTCTCCTAGGATCAAAATCTTAGTCTAATAAATATTCTCCTAGGATCGATATCTTAGTCTGATGAATCTTTCTCCTAAGATGGAAGATCTAGTCTGATGAACTTGCCAGTCAAATATTCTTGGTTTTATTCATAGGAGACGCACATCCTAGTCAAGTCTTTAGTTTTACTCTCATTACTGCATCAGTAGCATAAGCATGTTTACAGTTTTGATAACAACTCACTGATCTTCCTATTGCAAACTGGGACAGAAAATTTTGTTTGTTTTGTTTTTGATTGCAGGCGCCTACCTGGAAAAAGAGGGAAGACATTTCAGAGTTCATTTCAGAATCAGTTCAAGTTACAAGTCAGTAGCAGGCACCCACCCGAAGAACACGGGAAGTAATTTCAAAATTCAATTCAAGCAGAACTAGCAGAAGCTCGCTGCCCGAATACGAGTCAACAATCGTAGGTGACCAACAGAAGTGGTCTCAATCCAAAAAAAAAAAGAAAAAAAAAGAAAAATAAAAAAATGAAAAAAGAGGAAGGAACTGAATCCAAAATGCAGAAGCCGAGACAAGAGGTGGGTTGCTCATGGTATGTCCAGTCTCGATCCGAAAAAAAAAGATGAAGAAGAACAAACTGGCACCTGCAGCTAACGAGCGTCAAAATTCAAATCTAAAGTCTGCATGAAGAACCATTCAAGAATCAAGATCAAGTTTCAGAAAACTTATAGATATGAATTTTTGTAACTCATAGTTGACGGGCTTAGTTAGTCTTTTTTATTTTTTTTGATTTTGATGTAATAACAGGACCGCGGATCGGAACCTCGATGGAATAACACCTCGATCGGCTCTCCACCCGGTACACTCCATCATCTCATTACTACACGTGACCTGATTCCTGCAGGCAGCTCAGATAGCAGGGCTCGGTCACATTCCATTTTCTCTTAAGTTTATTCTCTCCAAATAAGGGCCGGGACAAACTCATGTCTAGTCGTTATTTGTCTGAAAATACTTCGTATTTTCAGTCAAAGAGGGGCAGCTGTAGACACGTCATTTTTTACCCTCTCCAAAATTTCATCCATTTTAGCGTAAAATATTTAGTTTATATCTAATATAGTTATTTTAATTAATTTTACTCTTTTACATTCATTTTTAGTTTTTATTTTTAATATTAATAGTTTATCAATTTTGATTAGGAGTTTTTGTATTTTGTAGGCATTTAAATTAATTTTCAGCTCTTGTTTTTAGTCCAATATTTGTAAGAGACTAAGACCCAATTTTTGCACTTTCTTGAAGCCCAATTTTGACAAGCCCATCAAGACCAAAAAAACCCGTAGACTATATCTTTTTCTTCTTTAACCTTAAAAAATCCTAATACTCCACATAGCAAACCCTAGCCTTCATCTTCATTACACAAGCACACTACAAGAACAACAATGGAGGGAACAACAAAAACTAACACTAATAACCCTAGAGACCAAAGAGCTAGAGCCGTTTTCTGAACTGTTGATTGCATTTCTTTGGGGGAAGAAAGGCTGGTATTATTAGTTAATGGGCTACATGTGATACTTAAATGAACTAGAATGAATTTGGTGCTAACCAGTACGAAATTGAAATGGAAGGGCTAACCAACCAAGTTTAAACAATTGAGTCATGAATTATTTTATTTAGCTTTCTTTTATCTACTTTGTTGATTTAATCGTTAGGAGCATGCTTAGGCTGACAATATTTGGGTAGGCAAGCTTTAGGATTTTTGGGCTAGTTTGAGGCAAGAGGTCGTTCCTTTAGATATATTTATCCGGGGTATGCCTTGAGAGGTTTATATATATATATTTTATCCGGGGTATGCCCCAATGTATTTGTATTTGAAGGCCAGCAATGGAACACTTTGAGGAAACATAAATAGTATTTTTATTTTTACTTTTATTTTTATTTTATCAGGTGGGGACGGCCTCGAGCCTCTGGTGTGTTTATTTACTTTTTCGTGTTTATTTTTATCTCAATTTGAATGTTTTAAAACCAACTTGATCATGTACGCACCCGTGACCTTCACGAGACTTGGGGAGTGCCGAACACCTTCTTCCCGAGTCAAATGAACCCCCTTACCCTTATCTCTGGTACGGACTTGGTCTTGATTCCAAATGTTTTAAAAGGAAAAGTGTTTAAAAAACGGTGACCTGGCACACCAAATCAAATGTCAGGTGGCGACTTTGAGTTTATTTCCTTTTGAATCAAATTTTTGTCACTTTTCTAATTGAAAACCCTTTTCAAGCTTTATTTAAATCTTTTTATTTATTTAAGAAAGTTAAGTAGAGTTTGTAAAAAAAGGGATGTGACATAAGCAATGATAGAATTACCAACAATTGGCCAAAATTTTTAATAAAAAAAGGATGAATATCGTCGGGCCAGGAGCTTTCATCGGTTTAAAGGAGGAAATAGCATTATAGACTTCTTGGCTAGTGATCGGGGCATCTAGAAAGTTTAACTATATCCAAAATAACTAAACTCTATATAACTAATCTATGCTATAGCATAATTAAACTCAGAGAATAACACTAAGTTACTAGCTAGAAATATGATATACAGCTGAAGGATGTTTAATGCCACAACCTTATCAATGGTAGTAGTTTGGTACTATTCACGGCTTCTTTTGGTATTACTTATTATATTAATAAAATGAGAATAAAATATTATATCGGAATGCATGCCAAAGTTGCTATTATTGATAACTTTTTCCTAGAGCTTGCCTGAGCGTATTTATATCATTATAAACATGGCTAGCTTACGTGGCTTTAGGGTGTAGATTTCAAACCCTACTTTCTAACAAATAATGATGATGAGTCTTGCTTTTATATGGCCAAGCACCAAACCTAAAGTCAAATAGTGGGAAACAATAAGAAGTGTCTTCTCGTACGCAAACATCTTTTAGAAAATTAATTAAAGTTTTCCAACCATTCAATTCATCTTTTGTAATTGCTTAAAATTTGCTTATCTTAATTGATCTCTCTTTTTTTTTAATTACTAAAAACTTGCTTTTCCCAAGCACCAGGGGCGGAGCTACCCTTGTTCGAGGGGTGTCAACTGACGTCCCTTCGCTGGAAAATAACACTGTATAAATATATATTATTTTTAAAAATTGAATATATACAATGGGTTGACAACCCTTGATATAAGAAAAACGCTCAATCTAATGGTCAAGGAATGTCAAAAGCCACATAAAGTTGCAAGTTTCATTCCCTATCACAACATAATTTCTATTTTTCTTGGCTTCTTATTTAGATTTTATCCTAACTTGTGAAGAGTAAATATATTTTTCATAAAATATTTCGGGAATTTCCTGATTCTTTAGGCAATGACGAATTCAGAAATTTTAAGTCATGTGTGCTGAACTATTAGTTATCTCAAAAGTACTACTAAGATTGGGTACTCAAGTAATATATTTATAGGAATTACTAATTTTTTTATATAAATAATTGTTCATAACTCCAAAAGTAATGGGTGCGAGCACCCATAACCATCAATATACATCCGCCACCGTCTTTAGGTATGTTAAATATAACATTAATCGCAGTCCTTTCTCAAAATGATGTATAAAGTATTATGAAGGAAGCCTTAAATTTGATCATATTCAAGTATTTGAAACGATTTTAGAATTTGGTAAGGTTATACACGCAATTAAGCGCTAACAATAACATTGGTGATAATTCAGATTCATAAATAAAATAGAAAATTGGCGAAATGATAATAAAGATTATTAATTCATCTTTTTGGGAATATTTGAACAAAATTTTCCGTCAAAAAGTTACAACACTCCAAATCATATAGCGTTTTGTACCACCACATATTAAACACACTGTCACCGTATGGCCTTATCAACTATCCATTATCGAAGGAACACATTTTATATCCTACTAAAGTACTAAATAATTGAGATATTCATTAGCTTTTTAGTATTACTCACCTGTCTCATTTTATGTGATGTAATTACTATAATATTGTGATTTACAATAATTTTATATAATTTTTAAATATGTATATTTTATCCAAAAATTTAAAAATTTTATGTCCAAATTCACATAAAAATATTAGATATAGTTTGAATCTCGTATATCAAATCGATTCACATTTTTAGACGGAAGGAAGATTATACTTGATGTATGACCTCCACACTGCCTTTCCAATTTTAATCCTTTTCCTTGAGAAACTCAAGTGATTGGATGTTTATTCTTTGTACTCCATACTTAAAAGTTTTATTTTGTGTTTCATACAACTTATAATAATTATATGAGGCTCATTTTTATATCACAAATTTATGGATCCTAATCTTATATTTTTGGGTCCACAGAAATATGGGTTCACAAAACTGTGAGACAAAAAATTACTTCATACAACTACTATCAGACACAAATTAAAATTTTCCCTTTATTTATTACAGAACACGTATGGTCGCCCAATTAAGGCATCAAAAGTTGATTTACAACTACATTGGTTCATAGAGGTGACTCAAGGAGGACACAACTAAAGTCTTTGCTTTAGGTTTCGTAAATTTTAGAACCTAAAATATTTTTAGTTTTGCATTTTCCATCTTATTTTTGCTTAGAAAAAGTTTATAAGAAAAAGAAGCACAAACTCCATATAAAAATAGAAAGATGACGGTCTATTTTTTTTAAATAAAAATATTTTATAATTTTAAATTAAACTACTCAAATATTTATATTAATAAATAATATTTTTTACAATAAGATCTAAGATAACCATTATAAAACATGGCCAATATCTTATTAACTTCAATTTTCTAACCAATGCAATTATTAAAGACCCATTATTAAAATTTATCTTTAGGCCGAGAGTGTTATTAAGACGTGTTTGCTTGTTCAACTTCAGATTTAAGTCAAACTAAATAAGAGATTATGTCGGCGTTTCACCATAAATTTTAGAAGTTTTAAAAAAACAAAACAAAATTATAATATATGCTAGTTTATAGAATTAATTTAATTTTTGAGAGATTTTAAAAATCAAAACTTCAAATTCTAAATATTAGCCCACCATCATCATATCTTGAAAATTGACGAAATTATTAAACACTTTCATCATTCATACATTGAACAAAAATGGACATTCAAGCGTTGTATAAGGTAGGAGCTTGCCCGTAGTTTTCTTTTTAACAGAATCATGTGTTAGAACATATGACAAGTTTTCAATAAGCTCATCAAACATAGATAAGAAACACAAAGCGCTTCGTTGTCAATGATTTTCATAGAGAAATTGCTCATATTCCGACCTTCAAAATTATCCAATAGAACATCTTCCAATAGATAAATCTGAGTTAGCTTCACCGCATTTTAATCACAGACCTCAACATCAACAGAAAATTCAATAGTTGTACCATCACGCAATCGAGACTGCTTTTGCATAAAATGAAAAAAATTCTCTACCTTCAAACTCCTTTTCAGTTTAAGGAAATACCGTTCCTTCAAACGATTCTCTCTTACATCAATAAAGCTATAATCGGTCACTTCAACCTTAAGTCCAGTAATAGCATAGTAATCTTAATTTGTAAATACTATCTCATGGCAAAAAACTTTAAAAATCATTTTACTTTATCCTTATAGAACAATTGAAAAAATAACATATAATGAGTCAACTAAGCAATTGGAGATGATAAAGCCCCAGAAATAAATGGTTATAATGCTGTTTTTTTTAAGAAGTCTTGGAACACTATTAGCAGGCAAGCTATATGTGCCATCAAAGAGTTTTTCTTAACAACCAAGATGTACAAGCCTATAGACTGTGCCACCATCACTCTAATCCCTAAAGTATCCAAGCCTAGTACAGTTAAAGAGTATAGGCCAATTGCTTGCTGCTGAGTCCTCTACAAAATGATTTCAAAAATCTTGGCCAACAGACTGCAAAAGGTCATGCCTAGCATCATCAGTGAAGCCCAAGCAGGCTTTATCCCAGGCAGAAAGATAGCTGATAATGTCATCTTGGCACACGGGTCAGTCAAAAGTTATACCAGAGCACATGTGTCACCTAGATGCTTGATTAAGATTGATCTTTAAAAAGCCTATGATTCAGTTGAGTGGATTTTTCTATAACAGATTGTGGACGAGATTGGCTTCCCAAGTAGATTTACTAGCTGGATTATGGAATGCATCAAAAGAGTGAGGTTTTCAGTACTGGTCAACGGAGATGCAACATAACCCTTTGAAGCTGCTAGAGGACTTAGGCAAGGGGACCCAATTTCCCCCTTCCTAGTTGCACTTGTCATGGAGTAACTGAGCAGATCATGCAATGAACTAAAGAAAGAACCAACCTTCCAGTTCCATCCTAGATGCAAAAAGCTAGGAATTACTCACATGTGCTTTGCTGATGACTTGTTACTGTTTGCTAAAGGAGAAATTGCCTCGATCATAACTATATAAAAATATTTCTCACAATTCTCAGAAGCCTCTGGTCTGCAGGAACCTGAGCAAGAGCTCAGTATATTTTGGTGGTGTAACACTGGAAATGCATAAACAGATTATAGGCCACCTGGGTTTTGTTCATGGTGAGCTACCATTCAAATATCTAGGTGTTCCTCTTTCCACCAAGAAGATTGCCTTGATCTAATGGCAGCCTCTAGTGGAGAGGATTACTGCTAAGATCACTTCATAGACTGCCGAGAAACTATCTTACTGGGAGGATCCAACTAGTCCAATATGTTCTATTTGGCATTCAAGCATACTGGGCACATATATTCATTTTCTTGCCAAAGTCCTTAAGATGATTGAAGCAATTTGTAGAAGCTTTGTTTGGTCTGGTCAAAACTCCATCAGTAAGAAAGCATGTGTCTCTTGGGACAGAATGTGCACTCCCAAATAAGCAGGGGGATGAACATTATTGATGTTATGCTCTGGAATAAAGCTGCAATTGCAAAGACCTGATGGGATCTTGCTCACAAAAAGGATAAACTGTGGATATGGTGGATCACTGCTTATTACATAAAACACAAGCTGATAGAAGATATGCCAATCCCTACACACAGAAGCTGGATGGTCAGGAAAATTATAGCCTCTAGAGCTATTCTGCAGAATTTTCAACACTGGAGGAGCCAGGATTGTTCCATTAGACAACTATATCATTTGCAGTTAGGAGACCTGCCGAAAGTACCATGGAAGAATCTGATCATCAAGAATTATGCTAGACCAAAAGCTGTCTTCAATTTGTGGCTGGCTCTAAAAGGCAGACTACCAACTAAAGACAGATTGGCAAGTTGAGGACTGAGTGTAGATCAGCAATGCATACTATGCCAGAACTATATAGAGACCAGCGATCACCTTATGCAATCATGCCCTTACTCATCTGATCTATGGGAGCAAGTAATGCAGTGGATACATGAAAGTCATCCTCAAACATGTACTTAGGATCAAAAACTCCAATGGTTCATAAGTAAAGCAAAAGGGAAATCTTGTCGAGCCAATATCTTCAAAATGGTAATTGCCAAAGTTACATATGCTGTCTGGATGGAGAGGAACTCGAGAATTTTTAACAACACTTTTCGTAACTGTGCTGTTTTACTAAGGGAGATAGCATACATTTGTAATGTTAGAGGTACCCCTAGAATTAGAAAAAAGTTACAGCGATTTAACATTTAGTATCATTAGGAGATAGGTTAGATTCTATGTAGTCAGTTTGACGAATTAGAGATAGTGAGCTGAGTTCAAGCTATACTATGGTTTATTAATGCATATATATTGGTGATTAATAAAGTTTTAATTACCAAAAAAAATGAGTCAACTTCCTAGAATAACTTCATACAACTTAAAATTTTTTTTTATGTCTTTCTTCAACATATCCATTTGAGTTCTAGGCAAAAAGGATGAAATCATTTCCTTAATGTTTTTATCATCTTTTCCGGTAACAATCCGCGGGAAACCAACTGTTAAACTCATATAACTATCTCCTTCCTAAATAAAAATACTCAAAATACAACCAACATTATCTAATTTAAAGATGAATACTTGAACGTTTGGGAACGCGCACCTCCAATATCCTACTTGAAATTTTATTTATGCAAAATCATGAAAACAAGCATATTATAAATTAGATTAATAAACATGATGAAAATTCAGTATATAAAAAGAACCCCCATATATTATAAGTATAAAACACTAGACAATAAGCCTTCAGTGACAGAATTTCTAGTATAATATACTTGAACTAAATTTATTAGAAATAATAAAACTATATCAAACAATACTAGAGTAGAATTAAAAATAATAATAAAATACATCATATAAAAAATATAGATGCAAATTGTCATTAAAAATAAGTTATCAGAAATAAAAAGAACGCCAGTATATTATAATACTCATTCAATATAAAATACAGGACAAACAAGCCTTTAGAGGTCAGACTTCAAGTATAATATAGGGGAACCAAATTTAATAGAAATAACAAAACTCAAGAAAAAAATTACTGGAGTAGAATGACAAAATATAATCAAATACAATATATAAAAAAAGAGACACAAATTATTATTAAAACAGTTATCATATATAAGAACTCCAATAAAATATACTCATCCAGTATAAAATAAGGGACAACAAGTACGAGAACCACATTTATTAGAAACAACAAAACTCCAAAAAAATACTGGAGTAGAATGAAAAAACATAATCAAATACAATATATAAAAAAAGAGATGCAAATTATTATTAAAACAGTTATCAGAAATAAACATAACTTCAGTATATTATAATACTCATCCAGTATAACATATTGGACAACAAGCATTCAAAGATCAGACTTCCAGTATAATATACGGGATCCAAATTTATTAGAAACAATAAAACTCCAAAGAAAAAATACTGGAGTAGAATAAAAAAATATTATATATATATACACACATGTAAATTATTATTAAAACAATTATCATAAATAAGAACTCTAGTAAAATATACTCATCCAGTATAAAATACTGGACAACAATCCTTCAAAGATTAGACTTCTAGTAAAACTAAGAAAAGAGTGACAAAATTAGCAGGAATGAGTGGAACAACTTAACAGAAAAAAGGAAAAAATCATCGATGATAAAACGCCACAAAAATTTAAACGATCTTAATAACCAAATAAAAAATTAAACACAAACGAAGCAACAATTAGAATGAAATTCAATAACAGTATTGTAAATATGACACTTACCGAGATGAAGTTGGGCAAAAATTTGACTACAGAAGTTGCAAAACTTCGTACAATGTTCTCAATAGAAAAATCAGGAAAATAAGCAAAAAAGCAATGTAAAAAATAACTAAAAAGGACGTTTAAAAGAAGAAGGGAAATCTTTTTTTATCAATTATCTATATATTTTAAGTTAAAATGGCAAGAAATCAATATCAGCGATTGTGGCTATTTTTAAATAGTCATCCGTTAAAATGGCTACACCCTGCCATTTTGATGCTAAACTCTGATATTTGTGGATTACAGATGTATGAAATTAGGCCTAAATAGAGGTAAAAACTAACATCTTTTGGGCTCAAGGGGGGAGAATGATACGGGCTTTTATTAGCTTGTAAATGGATTGGTTAGGTATGGAAGGGGTCAATATTTGGGCAAAACCACAATAAGTGGAATATCATGCGAGAAATTTAAGAATGGCCAGATTTACAATTGGTCATTCAAAAATAGCATATTTTTAAAAGTAGCCGAAATTTAGTCATTTTTTATGTAAAGATAAATTTGAGTCAAAACTCTGTTCAAAATCCATAAAAATATGCCTGCATATTATACGGGAGTTCCAGCATAAGTATGCTTGAACTACCGGATATTATACATGAGTTCCAAGATAACTATGCTGGAACTCCCGTATAGTATGCGAGAGTTCAAGTATAAATATGCTGGAACTCCCACATAATATACTGGAGTTCTAGCAAGTATAAATGTCCAGTATAAGATACTGGAGTTTTGAGTATCGGTGCTCCAGTCCCCCGTATATTATACAGGAGTCAGCAAAGTATATCGTTTTAGCATAACATGTAGAAGTTCGTACACAAATGCACCAAACTCCTGTATATTATATGGGACCGATCTCTGTTGCAACAAAATAGTGGCTATTTTTTATTAACTTGGTAAACCCTGGCTATTTTTGATTGACCAATGCGAAAACAGATTATACCGTGCTATTTGACAAATATCATAGAAGCTTAGAAATGCCATTTCATAATTCTTCTCGGGCCCTTCCTTTTTTGGGGGTGTGTTGGGGGGGGGGGGTACATTATTAGACAATAGTTGAGAACTTTTTGCAGAATCCCGGTAAAAAGTAATTACTCCCTTTGGTCCATAATAAGTATCCAATTTACTTTTTAATTTTGATCCAAAATAAGTGTCTAGTTAGGTAATCAAGAAAAAATTCAATTTGTTTTTATTCTTTTGCCCTTATGTGCATATCCTTAAAAAAATTTCTCTCACATCAGATTAACTTACTAAATAAGGGTAATTTAGTCATATTAGGTAATTTTGTATAGAATTTAGTATTTTCTTAATGGGCGTGCTAAAAGTAAATTGTACACTTATTGTGGACCAGAGGGAGTAACAAATATGACAACTAATTAACTATATTTCTAACACAGTCCTATTAAACTAGGATTACTAATTAACAACACTTCACAAATCGTCCGAATACATTCTCACAACTTTCTTTCCCTCTTTAATGCATTATCTCAAGACGCTCTCATTTCTCACTCACTGCTTTTAACTATATTTATTATACTTGTAATATATTAATATAATAATTCATTGTGTTGTATAATTATTGAATACATGATGAATAATATATATTCATAGTATCTTAGTGGTATGACGTATTTATGGTATACACAATATAATATAGTTATATATTATAACCATTCATAAATTCTATAGCCATTGTGTATATAGATTGTATATTAATGTTAATGTTAGTGAATAATCATATACATACATGGAAGACATATATACACGGTATTATACTAGTATATAATTATGTATAAATATATATACACGATATAATGAGGGCATTTAATAGTGTAAAAATTAAAACGATATTCTAGTATATTATGTACACCGTATAATAATGATATTTAATAATATATAAATTACATATTCTAGTATGTTAATTTTATACTTTATCATATTAGTTTTTCTTTAACGTGCTTCAAGCCTTTTTAGCCGCGGTGGAAAGGTGATTGTGGAGCAAGGCTGGCTGCTAAGGTTTTGAATGGGAAAGAGATGTGATATAGTTCATGATAAATGAGAGAGAAAGAGAAATAAAATATAATACATGTAATCTCTAATCTTGTGGAAGAGTTACATAATATTAAAGAAAAATGGTATTTTGTTTGAATAGGCTACATTTGTTATAAAATCTGCTGTTATTGAAATAAACCAAAAATACTAATATCACTACTAATATTTTTTTATTAGTGACTAACAATGTAAAAATGTAAAAATCTCTTTTTAATTTATCATTTTAATTCATTAACAAAACTCAAAGTACTATTAGCCCATATAGATGATCGATCCATATATCTACCATGAAAGTAAATATAGATTATGTGCAGATATATTTTTTCACGGTCGAAAGCAAAGAACTAAGACTAAAATCCTTCATTTTCACGTATTGACATAAATATTTAAAATATTCTCTACGTATAAATTTGTCTTCTATGTGACATTATGGTCAGGTCGTCCGCCAATAGTTTAGTCATATAACAATACATTTAACATTTAGGACTGTCTAAATCCAAATTCTATTAAATTTTCATAAGAAACTTGCATTATTCGTTCATAGAAATGTGTATAAATAACATTCCTACATAGTTTAAAAAGACGAGCTTAAAAGCTGATCGGTAAAACATTCTCAAAATATGGAGAGTTTTATTTTGTGTCTCATACAACTGATATTAGTTGTAAGAGGCTTTTTTTTGTCTCATAAAATTGTGGACCCCATTCTTACACTTTTGGATCCACAAAACTGTGAGATAAAAAGTTACCTCATTCGATTAATATAAGTTGTATGAGACACAAAATAATTTTTTTCCAAAATATGAGACAAGCACACTTCTACATGTATTTTAGAATTGTAAAAAGGGAGAAGGGTCATATATGCCCCTTACTATGCAAAAATGGTTTATATACCCTCCATTATGCTATTAGTACAAAAATACCCTAGCCGTTACATAAGTGGCACAAATATATCCTTCCGTATAGACGGTTCAAGGTGAAGACCCAATCTGATGTGGCTCTAATATTTGATGGAGTGGTTGCTATTGGCATGCCACTTCACCGCCACAATCCCTTCCCTATGTTTCTTCTCCTCCCACTAGCATCATCAATACCACCATGAGCACCACCATTTCACACCTCCATCTTCACCATGGTGGCAATGTAGATTTTATCAGTTCGTTGATGTGAGCTAGGGAGAATGTAATAAAGTTGGGTGGCCAACTGGCCATGATAGAAGAAAGGATAAAATGTCAAAAAAGTACCCCTACTATTAAAATTTATCTACGTTAGAACCCCGTTCTATTATCGGTCCAAATAAGTTTCTACCGTTAAGAAAGTAGGAGAAAATGTATCCAGATCTAACGGAGCTCCTACGTGGCAACCAGGTCCCTTTAACAAAAAATGCCACGTAATTAAATAATTTACCACGTAATTAAATAATGAGAAAAAGGCCAAAAAAAATACCCCTACTATTAAAATTTATCCACGTTAGTACCCCGTTCTACTATCGGTCCAAATAAGTCCATACAGTTAAATAATTCTAAATTTTTATTCTTTTTCCCTTACTTCTATTTCTCCCCCCACCCACACGCACACACACCCTAACACCTGAATCCTTTGCCTCCAGCATTAGCAACCTTAACATTTGAAATTGTTTGCTCTTTCCATTAATTTGGTAATAATTATGTAGTATTATTCAAATCAACTTAACTTGCTCTTCCCTTTCTTTTATTTCTTCCCCTATAGGAATTCCGGCGGGTTGTGGTTACCAAGCGCTGCTGGAATTTCGAAGAGGAAGGAGTCCGTTTTTTGCGGTGAGGGAGATGGGTGTTCGGCTAGTTCCAATTTGGGTCTCAAATTCGAAAAGCAAAAACAAGCAAGGTCTTTTCAGTTGTTGAAATAGTAATTTACAATTTCTTTTTCATTTATTAGAATTCACAGATGATTCAGGTGTTCGGGTGTGTGTGGGGAGGGAAGAAATAGAAGAAAGGAAAAAGAATAAAAATTTAGAATTATTTAACGGTAGGGACTTATTTGGACCGATAATAGAACGGGGCACTAATGTGGATAAATTTTAATAGTAAGGGTACTTTTTTTGTCTTTTTTTCATTATTTAATTACGTGACAAATTATTTAATTACGTGGCATTTTTTGTTAAAGGAACCCGATTACCACATAGGAGCTCCATTAAATCTGGATATTTTTTCTCCTACTTTCTTAACGGTAGAAATTTATTTGAACCGATAATAAAACGAGATACTAATATAAATAAATTTTAATAGTAGGAATACTTTTTTTACCTTTTTCTCTAGAAGAAAAGCGCAATAGTACTCATGAGAATAATTATGGTATTTCTGTCCATTGATAAAGTTTAAAGTTCGGTGAAAACAATGTCAAATAGCCTAGTTTATAGGACTCCCACCTTGCTTATTTGTTTGTCATCATCATAATAATAGGACAATATGAATTGAATTTGAAGTTCATCACTCTTTTTTAAAATTCACGTAATGCTGCTGTCACTATCTACTTCAGGTTCAACACTATTTGGAAGTAATAATTTGGGATAGGAATTATAATTTTAGAACCCCAACCTCAATTTTAAATCCACGTGCAAATTGAGTTATAACATTAATTAAGGGATTTAAGGTATAGAAACAACAACAACAATAACTCAATATAATCTAACTTAATGGGGTATGGGGAGGGTAATATATACGCAGACCTTACCCCTATCCTTGGGTAGAGAAGCTTTTTCCAAATAGACCCCCCACATTCTTCCCTCCAAGAACTTCCCACCTTGCTCTTGAGGAGACTCAAACTCACAACCTCATTTAAGTTACAAAAAATCACTGAGAAATGGGTGGCTTATCAAAATATGAAATAGTTATCATTTCAATCCTTTGTCATGCTAGTTGTAAATTCTTGTTTCTCAATATATAACTGCAAATTACTTCCAATACTTTCTTCGAGACCAAAAATATAAGAGCGAAAACAAATCAGCCGGTCAAATATATAAGCAGCAACAGTTTAAAGAGAAGATGGAGCGGATTTGGAGGTGGCAGTGGAAACAAATTAAATGACTGGCATTTTACCGCATCCTCCTCCCCCTCCCCCACCTTTTTTTCTTCTTTTACTTTCGTCTTTCTGAACCGATGATCTATCGGAAACAAATTTTTTATTCCTATCGACGCAGAGATAAGGTCTGCGTATATATTATTTTCCCAGATCTCACTATGTGAAATTATACTAAATAGTTATTGTTGTTGTTGTTGTTACATTTTACCACATTGACCGTCGCCATGGTGGTAGTGATGGTTAAGTGGAGGAAAATGCTGTGGAGAAGAAGAAGTGGATGGGAGGGGGAAAATTGGTTGGAAGGTGAGGTGCCATGTCATGTGGTGTCCACCTCATCAAATATCATTGCCACGTCAAATTAGGTCTCCATGAACAATTCTAACAAATGAGAGCTATATCTGAACCACTTGTATAATGACAGGGTTATTTTTATACCAATAGTATACTTAATGACATATTTAATCCTTTTTGCATAGCAGAGGGATAACAATGACTCTTTTCCTTTGTAAAAAGTCATAAATGCCAATTACCTCTGTATTTTAAGTACTCTATCCGTTTTAATTTGGGGATAATTTCACATAAGTACACTTGGGAGAAGCACTTTTCAGTCGCCTAACCCACAATTACAGTTTTCATCCGGTAGCCCACAAATTATTTTAGCGGCTAACCAAAAACTTCATCAACTACACCCAAAATCACGCCTAAATCAGATTTCGCTTTTTTCTTTCATTGTTATCTTTACCTTTTTTCCATTTTCATTCTTATTTATTGTTTACTTTCCTCTGTATAGTAAACAATCAGGAAGTTGGAGTAAAAATAAAAATATATTCATCCTTAGAGTCTATAATTTTATTTTTATATTTTTTTCGCAAAATTTAAAGTTTTGCAAGGGAAATTCTTATTTCACTGGAAAAAATAAAAATTCATTATTAAACACCTTATATACATTGTTATACACACAAATATAATCATGTATAATCGTGTATACTTGTGTATAATCATGTATAATTCTGTATAACTATGAGAATACCTACAAATATACATGATTATACAAAGGGTATATATATATATATACAACATATACATCATTCTTCCTCCCTCCCTTCAGAAGTTATTTAAAGTGAGAAGAAGAAGAAGAAAGGCCCTCGCTCATAGTCACTGTTCTGAAAATGACTTCTCAACGTCTATTGAGCACTAGAATTCCCCAAATAAGAAAAGTCATTGTTAACATATGTTGGTGATGTTGTCTTTACTGCCCTTGTCACCATCTCCAATTGGCCCGTCTATAATCGCAATCCTCTCAGTTGGTTGGACTCAAGTAAAGCTGAAAAATATCCCAAACTATTGGCTGCTAACTCCAGTTCAAAGAAGAAGAAGAAGAAGAAAATTGTCAAAAAAAGAGGACTACAAAAGATAGATCTGGTGTGGATTGTTCAACAAAATTACTTTGTGGAAGAGGAAGATAATGAACGGAGCAAGAAAATCTGAAGAAGAATTCTACTAGTTTAATAGAGAGAGAGAAAGAGACATAGAAAGAGATTGAAAATGAAAGAGAAAATGGGGAAGGGAGAGTCTGAAAAAGAATGGGGCTGCTAGGGCTAATAAGTGAAAAAAAATTTCAACTGGATAGAACTTGGCCATACCAGGTAAGAAGGGAAAATATGTGTCATATTTTGTTAGGATAGTGAGCCAAGTAATATAGAGTGTAATTTCTTCTTTAATTTATGTGAACTTGTTTGACTGAGCACGTGGTTTAAGAAAAAATAAAGACTTTTGAAATTTGTGGACCTAAACAAGTCAAAAAAGGTTCCAGAATATTTGTGTGGTTATAAGAGTTTTTCGTTAAGGGTGAAATTGTAAGTTTAAACTAAATTGTTACTCCCTCCGGTTTACAATAAGTGTCTAATTTACTTTTTCATTTGGGTTCAAAAGAAGTATCATGTTATGTAATCAAGAAAGAATTCAATTTGCTTTTACAAAATAACCCCTATGTACATATCCCTAAAAAGTTTTCTTATTCCTCACATTAAATATTTAATTAGAGGTAGTTTAGTCATACTAGGTATTTTTGTATATGATTTAATATTTTCTTAATAAGCATGCTAAAAGTAAATTGAACAGTTATTGTGAATCGAACGGAATACCAAATTTAACAAAAAAATCATTTAAAACGAAACAAAAAGAAATAAGTTCTACACATATGAAGTCCTATATAAGTTTATTTGCTATTCATTTTGACGATTCTGTACCACGTTCACTCATCAGACAATTGCTTTAACGTTCATCCACTTACGACGTCATGATTAATTGAAAAGACATAAAGTAATGTTTAAATAAGCATATGGGGAGAAAAACTACAAACTTGGATTACTTAGGAATAGATTAAACATCTAATCACGTGTAGAACTATACGTACTTATATCATGCAGTAAATTACTCAAACCACAATAAGACGATCCTCCTCCTTCAACTGTTTGTCTTGCCATTTCCTTATATTCTTTAGCTCTGTTTCTGAATTCTTCTGCTTCTTCACCCACCATTACTTTCTTTATTGCTTTAGCTATTGCTTCTCTTTTCACTCCTTCACAAGGAGTTGTTTGCCATGTTAGGATTATGATTCCTACTAAAGACAATAATCTTCATATTGAACAATTCGGAATTAAAACTACATGAGCGGAAGCTAACCTGAATCCATGTGTGGAAATTGTTGAACCTCCTTTGATGATTGTCCAAATGTCCTTGTGAACTCCTTGATCCTTTTCTTCAAGATTTCTTGAAGTTTGTATCACCACAATAATCCATCACAGGGCTTAAACAATATGTGTATAGTTTCACAATAATAATATGACAATTACCAAAGGTTGGTATATGGTTTTCCACAATTATTTGCAAGACAAAATGGTGTTTTTGCTCTTGATTCAATGGGAGGAAGAAGAGTCTTGTCTTGCAATAATGTGGGAACCATAACCCCCACTTTATAACAAAAGAGTTACATAACCCAAGAGTCACAAGAGTTACATAACTCAAGAGTCACAAGCTTGTAACCATGGTTACATATATGTAACCTTAGTTAGCCCATCATTAACTAAGGTTACCCTTTTGGGTATCTACACATTAGTCCTACACTTTATATGACAACACATTGGCCCCCTTAACATAATGTCCATAAGACCACAAAATTAGGCCAAACCAAAAGATAGCACATAACATATAATTTATCCATATATTGTTCATATGTAGATATAAGTCCATATATCTTACAATCTCCCACTTGGACGAGATACACAAACATATGTACAAACCTTAGCATTATATGTTACAAAATAACCTTAGGTGCGCAAAATTGCTATCACAATAAAATTGTCATGAACAATCCGGTCCATCAATCATACCAACATAGGAACTAAGTGCTCTTTGTTACTCATTCGTAACTAGAACCGGCATAGATCACGTATATCAATATAACCAACGACATGGATCAAGTGTAGGTATGTAGCATGGAAATAACATAAAGTGTGGTCAATATAATGTCTATTTCCAACTGGTTCTCTTTATTGAGATCAATCATAAACTGTAAGAGTACAAAAACTTTAAAACTGAATATATGCAGATATAACTGAATTACTGAATTTCTGAATATAATGAACAATACATAAATGTACAATACAAAACTCCCACTAAAATACATAATCCTTATCTGATTTGACACCCATACAAGCAATATGCTCATGAAATACTTTTGGTGTCAATCCCTTAGTGAGCGGATCCGCAAGCATGGAGTTTGTACTAATGTACTCAATGCACAATTGTCCATTTTGTACTCTTTCTTTAACAACCCGAAATTTGACGTCCATATGTTTTGCTTTCGTCAAACTACTGTTGTTATTATCATAAAGGACTGCCGATCTGTTATCACAAAATAGCCTAAGTGGCTTTTTGATGCTATCAACAATTCGCAGTCCACCAACAAAATTCCGCAGCCATAATGCCTCATTAGATGCTTCATAACATGCCATAAACTCCGCTTCCATGGTGGAAGTGGCTGTAAGAGTTTGCTTGATGCTTCTCTAAGAGATAGCACCGCCCGCAAGCATGTAAATATAGGCTGAAGTGGACTTCAAACTATCCTGACATCCAGCAAAATCGGAATCGGTATACCCAATGATCTCAAGCTGGTCCGATTTCCGGTATGTAAGCATGTAATCCTTTGTTCTCTGTAAGTACCTCATAACCCGTTTGGCTGCTTTCCAATGGTCCATTCCCGGATTGCGTAGATATCTGCCTAACATCCCAACAATGTATGCTATATCAGGTCGTGTACATACCTGAGCATACATCAGACTACCTATCGCCGAAGCATAAGGCGTCTTCTGCATTTCCGAAATTTCATAATTATTATTTGGGCACTGTTTGAGACTAAATTTGTCTCCCTTAGCAACAGGGGTGTTGCCTGGTTTACAATCCTGCTTGCCAAATCTTTTCAGAACCTTATCGATATAGCCCTTTTGTGACAGACCGAGAACACCTTTAGAGCGATCTCGTTGTATCTGAATTCCTAATACAAAAGAAGCTTCACCAAGATCTTTCATTTCAAATTTCTTTGAAAGAAATTTCTTAGTTTCAAGTAATAATGCTATATCGTTACAGGCAAGCAGTATGTCATCGACATATAAAACCAGAAAAATATACTTACTCCCACTGAACTTATGGTATATACAGTCATCAGCAATATTTAGTTCAAAACCAAAAGATGTAATGACTGCATGAAACTTATAATACCATTGACGAGAAGCTTGCTTGAGCCCATAGATGGATTTCTTCAATTTGTAAACCTTCTTCTCTGATTCATCCGAAACAAAGTTTTCAGGTTGCATCATATAAATTGTTTCCTCAATGTCACCATTGAGAAATGCTGTCTTAACATCCATTTGATGAAGCTCAAGATCAAAATGTGCTACTAATGCCATTATAGTCCTGAAAGAGTCTTTCGATGAAACTGAAGAGAAAGTCTCTTTATAATCAATGCCTTCCTTCTGAGTGTAGCCTTTTGCGACAAGATGAGCTTTATACTTAATAACATTGCCCTTTGAATCCCTTTTGGTTTTAAAAATCCATTTACAACCAATAGGTTTAATACCTTCGGGAAATGTAACAAGCTCCCAAACGTCATTATCGCTCATAGACTTCATCTCATCATTCATGGCATCAATCCACTTTTGAGAGTTAGAACACTTAATGACTTGACGGAAGTTGATTGGATCATCTTCCTCAAGTCCAATATCACTTTCTTGTTCTTGGAGAAATACTACATAATCATCCGAAATTGCATTTCTCCTCTCTCTAGTGGATCTCCTTAATGGCATTTCAGTTTCTTGAGGTTGTTGAGTTTGATTTTCATTAGTTATATCAGGGTCCTGATGGGGGAGATTTCCGAGATTGTCTTGAACCGGAGTTGTGTGATCCGTGTCATGAAGACCAAGATCAACAACTTGAGGGAAAGACACATGTTCTTCCTCAAAAACAAAATCTCTAACAACTTTATCTCCCCACCCCCCAAACTCAATATCCTCAAAGAACCTAGCATTACCCGTCTCAAAAATAGTTCTAGAAGTGGGATCATAAAACTTAAAACCCCTGGATTTTTCAGAGTATCCAACAAAATAGCTACTAACCGTCTTAGCATCCAGTTTCTTTTCATTCGGCCTATAAGGCCTTGCCTCATCTGGACAACCCCAAATGTGTAAATGCCGAATACTGGGTTTACGCCCAGTCCATAGTTCATATGGGGTTTTGATTGTAGCTTTAGTTGGAACTCTATTAAGGATCTGCGGTTTTTAATGCTTCACCCCAGAGTGAGTCTGGCAAAGTAGTATGAGAAATCATACTTCTTACCATATCCTTAAGGGTCCGATTTCGTCTCTCAGCTACACCATTCATCGTAGGACTGCCTGGCATAGTATACTGAGGGACGATCCCACACTCATCTAGGAATTTAGCAAAAGGCCCTGGACGTTGTTCACCGGAACCATCATATTGACCATAGTATTCACCACCACGGTCAGATCTAACGGATTTAATTCTTTTGCTTAGTTGATTTTCAACTTCAGCCTTAAATGATTTGAACACGTCTATGGATTGGGACTTTTCATGAATAAGATATAGGTACTCATAACGAGAGTAATCGTCTATGAATGTGATAAAGTATTGTTGACCATTCCGACAAGGAGTAGGAAATGGCCCACAAATATCCGTATGTATCAATTCTAAGACGTCCGAAGCTCTCTTAGCACCTAATCTAGTCTTGTTTGTTTGTTTTCCCTTGATACACTCAATACAAATTTCCGAATTTGAGGTATCAAGAGAATCAAGAATTCCATCTGACACGAGTTTCTGAATTCTTTGAATGGATATGTGACCCAAACGTTTATGCCAGAGTGATATAGAATTCTCATTAGTTAATTTTCTTTTAGTACCACTTAAACTTGTATGCAAAGTTTCTTTATTTAAAGTTATTGTATCAACCAAATATAAGCTATCAAATGTTGATAAATTACCAGTACCAATAAGATTTGAATTCTGAAAGAGACTAACTTTATTGTCACCAAAAGAACATGTATAACCGGATATGTCCAATTGGGGAACAGAAATTAAATTCCGTCTAAAAGACGGTACAATAAAAGTCTCATCCAAATCTAAATGAAAACCGGTCTGAAACAACAGCCTAAATTTGCCAATAGCTTCAACTGGCACCTTCTTGCCGTCACCCACATAGATGTATCTTTCACCATCATTTGGTTTTCGGCAGTTCAGGCAACCCTGCATTGATATACTTATGTGAGTAGTAGCAGCAGAATCTACCCACCAAGTATCCTTAGGTAACGAAATTAAATTAACTTCAGAACAAACAAGAGAAAGAAATGTACCTTTTTTCGCACGCCAGGCATGGTACTTGGTACAATCTTTGTTTACATGATTAGTCCCCTTACAGAAGAAGCAACCTAATGCAGTAATTTCAACCTTAGGTTCCTTATGTTGCTTAATCTTGGGCTTTGCAACCGCAACTTCCTTACCTTTCCTCTTCTTAGTTTCCTTAGAAGAGGATGCCAAATGAGCACTTTCTGTCTTATCTAGCTTTATCCTTTCCTCTTCTTGCACACAATGTGAAATGAGCTCATTAAGAGTCCATTTCTCCTTCAGGCAGTTGTAACTGACCTTAAACTGATTAAAGTGTGCAGGAAGAGATATAAAACAAAGTACACAAGCAGTTCCCCAGGTAAATCCAGCTTGAGTGACTTTAGTTTCGAAGCAAGATGAGACATTTCCATAATGTACTCCCTAATGTTTCCCTTGCCCTTATACCTCATGGAAACAAGTTTACTCAATAGTGTACTTATTTCCGCCTTTTCGTTTTGCAAAAAACGCTGTTCAAGGTTTCCAAGGAAAACTTTGGAATTAGGTTCATCATTCATAGTGCCCCTGAATGATTCTGGAATTGCACGTTTCATTATCATTAGACTCATGCGATTCGAGCGTTCCCACTTCTCCATCACCCTCCTTTCATCAGGAGAGGATGTATCCTCAAGAGGAGTAGGTTGCTCGGTCCGAAGAGCAAGGTCAAGATCCATGCAACCGAGAACGATCATGACGTTCTCTTTCCATTCCTTAAAGTTTGTGCCGTTAAGCACAGGGATGCTATTGATGTTGGCAGAAATCGTAGAAGCAGAAGAATTAACTGAAAATAGAACAAAAGGATTACTGAATACATGCTTACAATTACTTGAACTTTAACTTTACTTTATAGATTCAAAATAGGCATATCCCATTACAAGATACCTAGCACAACATTGATTTTAGTCTTTGGACAGAAAAATAATTTGTAAATGGTACTCTTGGTGCAGTGATCAAACATAGACAATAAACTCCTGTCAAATATCAAACCTTCCTTTGGGCCAATTTAATATTCACATGGAAAACCAAATAATTGTCTCATATTTATCACCACAAGCATGTTTGAATTCCTGCCAAATAACAACCTTCCTTTGGGCCGGTGTTAAACGCATGGAAGACTAACATCCACAGTCATCTTATATTTCAAGATTAATCAATCTACACAATAGAGGTTACTTTGGCAACATAATGCTTCAATTGACTAATTTAAAATAATAGATGCTAAAAATTTTAGTTCCTTAAGCCATATTATGAATCTTAACTTAATATGTTACATGTTTTGACATGCAACAACTGAATATTAATTGTTATTTTACTTGAGAGGACAATTCCATAAATATGAAAATTGATGGACTTTAAAACAATTAATATTCAAAACTTAAATATTAATGTATAATACATTAATAATAAAACTTAAATATTTCAATTGAATAATAATATGTCAATTAAAATTTAAAACTTAAAATATTTGAAACGTTTTTATCCTTACTGGTCCAGGATAATCGATTATCTTAAACAGATAATTGATTATTCTGGCATAAAAAAAAACTTCATAAGTTACAGGACCAGAATAATCGATTATCTAAACCAGATAATCGATTATTCTGGTATTAAGAAAAATTTTCTGAGCTACTGGACCAGGATAATCGATTATCTGGTATACGAAAAAAAAAATTTAAGTTACTGGACCAGAATAATCGATTATCTAAACCAGATAATCGATTATTCTGGTATTTATAAAAACGTTTCAAACTCACTGGACTAAGATAATCGATTATCTGTCCAAAATAATTGATTATCTTGGAGCAGCGAACCTTACTGTTCTAACATGATTTTCAACAAGAATCTTAAACAAGAAAACATGTTGTCTACCAACTAAAATCATGCATAATACAATGTTTTAATTCATGTAAAGATTAACATGATATTAAAACAGCAAATTTAATCAAAACACAACATTCATAAGAAACACGCTATTTCATGGTACTTGAATTTCATAAATAAAATTCTAACAAAACTTGAACATGAATCCTAACATACATGAATCTTATGAACATCCAAATTATCCAAATATGAAGGTGGCTCTGATACCAATTGTTAGGATTATGATTCTTACTAAAGACAATAACCTTCATATTGAACAATTCGAAATTAAAACTACATGAGCGGAAGCTAACCTGAATCCATGTGTGGAAATTGTTGAACCTCCTTTGATGATTGTCCAAATGTCCTTGTGAACTCCTTGATCCTTTTCTTCAAGATTTCTGAAGTTTGTATCACCACAATAATCCATCACAAAGCTTAAACAATATGTGTATAGTTTCACAATAATAATATGACAATTATCAAAGGTTGGTATATGGTTTTCCACAATTATTTGCAAGACAACAATGGTGTTTTTGCTCTTGATTCAATGGGAGGAAGAAGAGTCTTGTCTTGCAATAATGTGGGAACCATAACCCCCACTTTATAATAAAAGAGTTACATAACCCAAGAGTCACAAGAGTTACATAACTCAAGAGTCACAAGCTTGTAACCATGGTTACATATATGTAACCTTAGTTAGCCCATCATTAACTAAGGTTACCCTTTTGGGTATCTACACATTAGTCCTACATTTTATATGACAACACATTGGCCCCCTTAACATAATGTCCATAAGACCACAAAATTAGGCCAAACCAAAAGATAGCACATAACATATAATTTATCCATATATTGTTCATATGTATGTAGATATAAGTCCATATATCTTACATGCCATTGCATTGAACCAACGTCAACCCCAGTTTTCAAAACATCAGTTACCAACTTTTCATTGAAGAATTGTTCAGCAAACAGAGGCCATGTCACCATTGGCACTCCTGCTGATATTCCTTCCAGCGTCGAATTCCATCCACAATGTGTAACAAAAGCTCCCACGGATTTGTGATCAAGAATTTGTTTTTGGGGTGCCCATCCGTTTATTATTAAACCTTTTTCTTTCGTTCTTTCTTCAAATCCTTTAGGAAACCAATCTTTGTTGTCTTGTTGATCTGTTCTAACAACCCAAATGAATTCTTGTCCCGAAGCTTCAATTCCCATAGTTAGTTCGTGCAGTTGTGACGCGGTGAAATTCGCTATGCTACCGAAACAAACATAGATAACGGAACTGGATTTCTTTGAATCAAGCCATTTCATGCAATCATGTTTATCGATAGAAGATTGCTTTCGTCTTTCAGCTTTATCTTCAACGTTCCTATTGCACAACGATAGCGGACCTATAGCCCAAGATCTTCTACCTAGTACCTTAGAATAATGTTCAATATAATCTGTTTCAAGCTCATAGAAACTGTTGAATATAACTCCATAACTCTTTGAGTCCGATTCCCCTACTAATTTCATCATCCGGGACATGACTGACTCTTCATCCGATAGGTCAAACGGAGACAATTGTGTTCTTGTCATCTTGATTTCGTGAGGCAAATTAGGTACACCAAAAGTTTCAGAATCAGAGGAGACATTCTTAAAAGGCTTATTTAGTCTGATGCTCTCCCCAACACAAAGTGCAAAGTAACTTGTACCATGAAAAACTATTCTTGGAATGTTAAATTTGGCTGCAGAATCAGTAGTCCAAGGGAATAACATATCAGAAACAAGACAGTTGGGCTGTAATTCTTCAATAAGCTGCTCGAGTGTTTCTTGCATCATAGCTGTAGCTTTAAAAAAGTTGAAAAGCAAGTCTGGGGAAGCGACGAGATCAAGACGCTCGCATCCTTCGGGCAAGCCATTTTCAACAGTTTGGAATTTTATCAAACGGATATCAATTTCGAGCCTCAAATGCTTGTTTCTTTGAATAGATTTGGCGAAAACAGATTCATTGAGAGGGGTAGTGATTATAGTGGCCTTAACACCACGTGAAGCTACGAGTTTGGCCATGTCTAACGTAGGAATCATGTGGCCATGAGCCATAAAAGGAAAGAAGAAAAAATGGAGTTGACCCATGCGTGATAAAAGTTCTAGTAGAAAGAGAAAGCAAAAAGAGAGCTACTGCTAGATGTAGTTTCAGTTCTTATTTAAGGATAGCATTCTTATTTAAGGATTGCAAAATGTTTAATAGTACATAGTATATGGATATGGAGTACCCAAGGAAAGCATGATATATAGGTGAAAAGTGAATTTCGATATATCAAAATTTTAAAGGATCAACCTAAATTCTAAATTTAAGATATTACAAGACTTTCAAGATCTTAGTAGTCTATCACGGTTTCTTAGAGATTGCTCTACCCTAAATTCTAACGCACACATAAATAATCCCTTGGAGAAAGGTCTCAAAGACCCCATAAATTCTCGTGATACTCACAAAGGGATTAAGGCATAAAATAATATCGTGATTAGTAGATGTTCTTCTTGATAATCAAATACTTCAAAAAGAATATCCACACAATGATCGACTTTCATGTAGATTAAATAATCCAGAGGTCTGTATCCTATGTTCTAGAATACAATGATTCAACCCTCGAATATCGGAGAACAATTCAAAAGAAGAATCAAGGAATAAAAAGTTATAACCCGAAATATTTATCAATAAAATGATTTTATTCTTTTTGTGCTCGCAGTTTATTTTTTCGAGAATTTATTGCAAAAACAAGTAAAAACAAACAATGGAGAAGGCAAGTTGTGGTGGGGGGTTGGAAAAGTATGTCCACTGACTGAATCTTCGAACGCCATGACAAGACTCGTTGCTTTTGACAATATCTTTCACATTTCAAAATGTCGGCCACTCTTCAACTCCTATTATCAGCACTCACCTTCACCAATTTCTCATTGAAGAATTGCTTCGTGAACAATATGGTCCAACTCATCTTTGAATCTCATCCACAGACCACAATGTATCTTATGAATACTCCCAACTGTTTCATAATCAAGAATCACTGGTTCAGCACTTGGACTGTTGACTAAGCACAATTGACTCAGTTTTTTGTCACCAGCGGAAAAGTTTAAGGGATCTATACCCTGATTGTAGGTAATTTTGTTATATAACTTTGATTGATAACATAGAATAAAAGGTAAATTTTCTTTTTTTAACATGTTAAATTATATTGGTGTTGTACCAAATTTAGGGTATGAACTTAAATTCTTTGGAGAATGACATATACTTTGCTACAATGGTGATGGTGAGTTAGAGAGAGATTAGATTTTAAGAACTTTATATTACAATGTGGTGATAAATCGGGTAATAAAACTTTTTATTACCACGTAAAATATTTACAATTATAAACAGATTCCTATGTTTGGACAAACGGCCCCAAACTCAGTAAACTCTCATCCTATTTATCATCATTTCTTCTATGGGTAAAAATTCAAATTTTGCATTTCTTTCCTCAAACTACTCTGCCTATTGCCAAAACAATGTATTTTTTGAATTATCTGTAGTAACATCTTCACTGCATCTCTTTTTCTGTTGAAAAATTCTTCGATTCCTTTCCATCCACAAATGATAGACAGCACCCGTGATGCTCATTCTATAGATCACAACTTTTGGTCCTTTGCCTTTGACATGTTCTGTTGCCCACTTAATCTCCTCAGCGCAGTCATGTCATTCTTGCAATCCCCTGCCATAATAACAGCTTCCCCCATGTGTCTGCTGAAAATGTACATGCGAAGAAGAGATGTTGATGTCTTTCCATCTCTTGATCACTCCCCCACTTACTTAGTCTATTTTTAGTATGCAGCTTTTCCTGCACTGCTAGATATAGTATGAACCTCCATCCTGGGCAGCCTTTGTTGTTTCATATCAACCTACTCCAGCTCTCTTTTGGAAAGTCCCCTCGCAGTTGATTGTACATTGTTCTGATGGAGAATGTCTCTATCATTAGGTTCTTCCCGATATCTAACACATCTTCATTTATGTATTTTCCAACATGTAAGATATTCTTAACTATCCATGAAGCTTGCTTCACATCCACTAGCCAAGGAACCTTGCCTTTTATGTAGTACATAGGCACCCATCTTATCCACAACTTATCCTTCTTCTTACAGATATTTCATAAATGCTTCAGTAGTGCTGCTCTGTTCCTCATACTAAGATCAGTAATATTCAATCCACCTTTTGATAGGTCTGCACAGTTTATCCCATGCCACCAAAGCTTTCTTACTCATAGTAGTATCACCTGTCCAAAGAAACTTCATGCATATATGATCACGCTCAACTATGCCTTATAAAAAGGACAATGTGGACGTTGCAAATATAACCTGAGTATTATGGTGAATTTGAAAATGCTAAGTTTGCTGAATTTTGTGATGACCATGGTATAGATCATAAATTCTCTGCCCCTAGGACTCCTCATCAAAATGGAGTAGTTGAAAGAAAGAACATGACTCTTGAAGACATGGCTAAGACTATGCTTTTTTCTAGTAAACTGCTCCATAGCTTCTGGGCAGAGGCTGTAAACATTGCATGTTACAATTTCAATAGATGCATGACTAAACCTCTTGTAGAGAAGACTCTCTATGAGTTACTTAAAAGGAGAAAACCAAATATATCTCATCTTAGGGCATTTGGATGCAAGTGCTTTGTGCACAATAATGGAAAGATTCCCTAGGTAAGTTTAATCACAGAAGTGATGAGGGAGTATTTCTGGGATATTCTTCACATAGCAAAACATATAAAGTGTTCAATAAAAGACCTTTATGTGTAGAAGAAATTGTTCATGTAGTATTTGATGAAACTAACATTCTTTCTGAGAGATAGGAACATGAAGATGAAGCCATCAAATTGGCAAGGGATTTGACTGAAGCCTCAGCACAAGTTATAGTGGTACCAAAAGAAGGAATATGTGATGGAACAGGTTCTTCCATTCAGGGAAACCTAACTGGGGGAACTGATCAAAGAGGAATTGATGCAAATCCCCTAAAAGAACTTGTTCATGACCCTAATCTTCAGTAACAGAACATCGGAGAAACATCTAGCAGAAATTAGTTGGTTGTGAAACCTCACAAGTATCAAAGTTCTCATCCCATTGAGAACATAATTGATGATCCAACATCTGGAGTCAAAACTAGATCATAATCAAAGAACCTGTGCGCTTTTGATGCCTTCTTATCTCTTATTGAACCTAAAAATGTTATTGAGGCTTTGTAGGATGCAGATATGGTGAATGCAATGCAAGATGAACTCAATCAGTTTGAGAGAATTCAAGTTTGGCATCTAGTTCCAAGACCCAAGGACAAATCAGTTATTGGTACAAAATGGGTCTTCAGAAACAAACTTGATGAAGATGGAATAGTTACAAGAAACAAGGCAAGACTGGTGGTGCAAGGTTACATCCAATAGGAGGGTATAGATTATGATGAGATTTTTACTCCAGTTGCAAGACTAGAGGCAATAAGACTCCTCATAGCCTATCATGTACACATGGAATTCACTCTCCATCAAATGGATGTCAAAAGTGACTTCCTGAATGGAAACCTTAAAGAAGAAGTGTTTATGAAACATCCTCCAGGGGTTGAGATCAAGGAATGTCCTGAGCAAGTGTACAAATTAGACAAGGCTATATAGGGACTGAAGCAGGCTCCTAAAACATAGTGTGAACGACTGTCCAAATTTCTGCTTGAACATGGCTACAAAAGAGGTAAGATTGATAGTACCTTATTCTTAAGGGAGAAAGATAAGGATCTCCTTGTGGTACAAATATATGCTGATGACATAATCTTTGGGGCCACCACTAATAAACTAAGTAAGGATTTTGCCAAATTAATGGGAAGTGAGTTTGAAATGAGTATGATGAGTAATTTTAACTTTTTCTTAGGTATACAGATCAAACAAAGCCAAAATAGAACCATGATCCATCGGCAGAAGTATGCAAAAGAGGTGAGCAAAAAGTTTTAAATGGATGAATCAAAGGAAATAGGACACCTCAATTGCAACTGCTACTAAATTAGACATAGATACACCTGGTTCATTACTTGACCAGAAGTTGTATAGAGGTATGATTGGTTAACTCGTGTATCTTACTTCTAGCAAGCCTGGCATAGTCTTTAGTGTAGGGCTTTGTGCTTGCTTTCTGGCCAATCCAAAATAGTCTCACTTGACTTTTGTCAAGAAGATACTAAGATATTTGAAAGGCACCACTGATCTCTGTCTTTTGTATCCTAAAGGTAGTAATTTCAATCTAGTAGGATATTCTGATATTGATTCTGCATGTTTCCTTGTGGATAGAAAAAAACACCCCAGGTATAACTCACTTTCTTGGTTCATGTCTTGAATCCTGGTCCACGAAAAAGAAAAATTCAGTGGCTTTATCCACTGTTGAGGCTGAATATGTTGCTGCTGCATGTTGTTTTGCTCAATTGTTTTGGATCAAACAGTAGTTGGTAGATTTTGGCATTGAAGTTGGTTGCATTCCTATATTTTGTGATAACACTAGTGCTATAAGTATGGTAAAGAACCATATTCATCATAAGAGGACTAAGCACATAGATGTTAGACACCTTTTCTTAAGAGATAACTATGAGAAAGAATTGATCTCCATAGAATTTTGTGCTACTGATAAACATATTGCTGACATCTTCACTAAAGAACCGAGTAGAGAAAACATTGAGAGGAACAGGTTGGAATTAGGGATGATTAAGATCACTTAATAGGTCCAACTCATAATGCACAATGAAAAAAAAGTGAGAAAAAATTTGAAAAATGAATAAAATGATTTTTTGGATAGGAATTCTAAACTTGTGTAAATATCTAGATTATTTTTTACTCAGCTTCATACTTTAATTAGTATACTTCTGCGACATGTGTTTATATGACTCACTGATCTCTTACAAAAATTTCTCTATTATGGCATTAGAGGCATGTTCAAGAGACTTCTAAATGAAGAACCTGGTTCATCAGTATGGGTTCATATGAATGATAAGGTATGTTTTCTATACTCTGCACAATAAAAAAGATTTAACATTTCAATCATGATTAGAAGTACTATACTTGTCAAATAGCTAGAAAATATTATCTGTTAGCATTGAACCAATTCAGTCTGCCGAGAACTCTATATCGAAAATTTTACCTAAAATCTAGGGAAGATAAATTGATTATTCAAAATCTGGAATTTTAGGCTGATTAGACCTCTATTTGACCACTGCAAAAGGATGTCGTTACCTATTAAATATGTATATCTCTTTCAATACACATCATTTCTCCTTCCATCTTCATAATTCCAAACCATCAAAAAAAAATTCCTTCACTTTCACTTGCCCTCTTCTCCAAAACTCTAAATTTCCAAATTCTCTCAAGAAATCAACGATCATGACTAACCCACAAGACAATCCTGGAACTCCTCCACCACCATCTCCCTCAAATTCATCCACACCTCATCCACCTAGTAAATCTCCAAAACCTAAACTGAGTAAGGTGAAAATTCTTGCTCGAAAAATTGTAGCGTCTGGGCTCTAAGAAAGAAATTAATTTAAAAGTTGAAGGCAAGCCAGCCCCAAAACTCCAGCTCTAGCTATGACTCTGAATCATATTAATCCGCTACTGAGGGGGAAAGACATGATTCTTCTGATTCTGAAAAGACTCAAGAATCTCCATCTAAGGTAATTTCTTCTGTGTCTGAGAATCTAGAGACTAGGTTTATTCTGGTTGGGTCTATTAAGGATGTAGAAGTACTAGGGTCACAAAAGAGTGGAGGTAAAAAGAATTCAGAAAAAGAAAAAGTGAGAGAGGGTGCATGTAGCGATGAGAGGGAAAATGGAAAGGGAGCAGTTCTTTCCATCTGTAGGGTTGCACAAGAAAGGGTAGAGGAGAGTGGCATGAAGTTAGGGGGAAGTATTTCTGGGGAAGCTGCTGAGGGGTTGCTTCATATTTGCACATAGAGATATGAACATGTTTCATCTACTGAAGAGACCCTAGCAGACCTATTGAAAAAGGTTAGGGCAAGCTATAACCCCAAAAAAAACACAGAACTCCCACAACAAAAGCCCCAAATGTTCTTAAGACTTCCAAGAAAAAAAAGGCGTCATCCCAACATCTACTGCCTCTTTATTACCAAGGGGTAGAGCCACAAGAAGCAATATGAAATAGAGTGAAGCTGATCTACAAAGGGCTTTAGATGAAAGTAAGAAAAAGAAAATGGATAAAGGAAAGGGAAAGATTGCAGAATCCTTAGAGGCTGTTGAGGAAGAGGATATGGAGGTGGTCCATCAAGAAAGGGGTACACCAGTGGAGGTTCCTACCCCCAAGCCTAAAAAGCCCAAGACCTCCTCCAAGAAGTCTTCCTCTTTGTCTAAGGCTATTGAACCCACACTAGCAAAGAGGACAAGATCTGTAGTTAAAAACAAACAATAAAAATTATTAAAGATAATGACTGGAGTGGAGAAGAAGAAGAAGAAGAAAATGATTCTGAGAAGGAACATGATAAGCTTTCCATGTTTGGCAAAAGAAAGATTTTAAAGGGTAAATTGCTGAAAGACCTAGTGGAACCAGGAATGATGAGATTGGTAGATGTTTTAGATGCTCGGGTATTGAAAGACATGGTCCTTCAAATGGATGATATGCTAGCCAGAAATTAGCTAATTGAATTTATGGCCAAATGTTGCGGTTAATGATGACATTGTTAGTAGCCTTGTGAAAGGAGTCCAAGTGTAGTTTGATGCAAAGAAACTGGGATAGATCTTGGACATTACCTTCTAAAGGGTTGATGAATATACAAGGAAGAGGTGGCCCTGCTTGGACTCCCTCCGTACAGCTCCTGCAATCACCAGGAGGTTTTGTGATTCAGAAGAGGTGAATGAAGCTAGGGCTGTGCAGAAAAGTGAAATGAGGCCTGAGAACAAGGTCTTATTTGAATATGTCAACAAGTGTTTATTGCCCAGACAGGAGAGAAGGCACATTGCTAATTACATGGATCTAGTTCTTATGGAGTGCATGGAGAGAGGAAATCCAATCAACGGGTCTGCCTTCATAATCAAGTTGCTAGACAGGGTCATAAATGGCTATAAGGCCCATGCTACTCCTTATGGCTTTATTCTAACCACAGTTCTGGACAGACTCAATTTGCCTCTAAAGAAATGGGAAATGACCTCGAGCAAGATCACTTTGGCATCAATACTCTTCTTGCTTGTGACTATGCAGTCACTGCCATTCCAAATGAACCTGGTTTATCTCAGAAGGTAGCCATCAACAGCAAAGTTAGGACTCTGGTTCAGGAATGCCTAGGATGCTGAAATAGCTAGGCTCAAGGATCGTCCGATTGAAGTAGAACCTAAGAGGGATGGTCTCAGAATTGAGCTTGCCAAGAAAAGAAGAAGACCGATGGAATTCTTCATAACATTCTGAATATTCTCCAAACACAAACCCAACCCTCTAGTTCCTCCAAGCCTTGGGACTCCTGAACTTGTTTAGTACCTCAATTACACAGATTAGGGATATTTCTTTCTTTTGTTTTATGTTCATGGTTTGAATATTTTTTTCTCTTTTTGTGGATTGTTGGTGGCAACATATCTCTGTAAATAATAACTAGTGTTTCGCTCTTGTTCAATGATTAATCTGTCCTTGATAGTTTAAATATGTTTGCTTGATTACTGATGATTGCACTATTATTGCACTTGTAGTTGCCCAGTGGCCATGAGTACTTATTAGAATCTGGGTATCACATTTCATATGCAACTTTTCAACGATGCCAAAAGGTGGAAGAGATATTTTTCTTTACACATTCTGAAAATAAGTGATATTTATAACCTAATTAATCCGGTCATTGATGATAAGTGAATTTTCTAAGTTTAGTGTTGATGGTTAAGTTGAGTTCTTACAGGTTCCAAATCAGTAAAAAGCACAGAGTTTGTCATCATCAAAAAGGGAAAATTTGTTGGCCCAAGAATAGGTGAAGTTTTGAAGAATGACTAAAGAACTCAGTCATGGACCAGGTCCATCTTGTGTAACGCAGTCATGATCAACCTATACATGTGAGATGCACGCGAAGGAGATAATTCCTACTGATCAAACAATAATATCTCCTGATCTGATCGAAAAGGTTGCATATTGGATAAGAGAAGAACGTCTCCTTATATGAAGAGAACACAATCTAGTATAAAGATAGTGTTAGAGTTTGAGATCATCATGAACCCTTCTACGATAGGAGAGCAGCAATTGAGTCCCAATCAAACTCTGATTACTAACCTATTAAAATGTCAGTGTTGTTATCTTTTTCCGGTAATGCACATACGCAGAAGCTAAACTAAATTGAGACCAAAAGAGCAAGGCAATTTTGCAAGAAATTTACGTGTGATTTGAGTGTGCACTGCTGAAGATACTTGAACGAGATAGAAAAACCAGTTCCATTATGTCTATCTTTTATTCTAGTTCAATTGTAGTAGGTGGTTTAAAGTTGTAACTTTCAGCTTTCATAGAAGCAATTGTATTAGGTACCTAGTATGTTAAAGTTATAGCTAAGTTGAAGTTGTCGCAACAGTTGAGGTTATGTGCCACAACGGGATTAGAGTTAATTCTTAGGTTTACAAAGAGTTTTTGTAAATATTATTTTGGCTCAGTGATTTTAGTAAAAGTTTGAAAAAATTCTACTGAGTAGTAGGTCGTATTTTTTTATCTTTTGAGCCAGGTATTTTTTACATAAACATCTAGGTGCTCTTTATTTTCTGTATTTATTATTTTGCAAACAGTAGTAATTCGAACACCAAAATGAACCAGGTTCTTATATAGTTCAATTAAGCAAAAATTGGGTACTACACAAAGCACCCTCCCTCTTGTGTAGTATTAATGTTAAAATATCATGTATAAATTATTTATATTTGGTAGCCGAAAAAGTATATAAAATATATAGTTTTTCTATATAATATTCAGAATGTAAACATACACAAAAATATAAATTTTCCGACTATTATTTTTTTTGGTAACTAAATTATTTTATTAATCACCAAGTATCAATTACAAAACTGTAAAGTAGCTAATACCAACTTGCTATTCTTCTCTATACTCATCTTACACCCCTACCTAGAAAAATAGGTTATACACAAAGGATTTGTTTCTAGGAGTGACTCTAACACTAACCATATAGGCTATTTCTTTTGCAATTTGTTTCCATGTTCTGCTTTTCTTCTTAAAGATACATCTATTTCTCTCTATCCATATGTGGTAAGCTACTTCTGCATATATCATTCCAAGCACCTGTGCATGTTGAGTTTTCCCTTTGTCTTCAGAAATTGACCATTGCAGGAACTGCTGCCAATTGCTAACTCCCAGAAATTGCCTACCAATCAAGTTACACATTTTGCTCAATATTTGAGTAATATATTCACACTGCCCAAGCAGATGATCTTTTGTTTTCACTTCTTTCCTGCATAGTACACATTCTGTATCAACAAATATCTTCTAGTTTTCTAGCCTGTCAATTGTCAAAAATCTTCCTTGTACCATGAGCCACATTATAAACTTTGATTTTGGCCTTGCTACATTATGAAACATCAATGTTTTCCATTCCATTCTTATGTAGTCTCCTAGAAAATGTAAGTAGATTTGTCTGATAATGCTTTTCCTCTGATTAGGAAAAATCTGTCCAGCTTTCAATACACTATGAGCCTCAATTACTTTCCTTATCATCCAACATGTTTGTTGAGGTATTTCCATTGTACTCATTTGTTGATTCTTGATACAGTAAGTATGAATCCGTCGAATCTACAATTTGTCTTGTTTGTGAGCTAATCCCAGTAGGTTTTGGCTATAGCTGTTTTGTTCCACAATTTCAGATTAACTATATTGAGTCCCCTCCTACATTAGGTAAACAAACTTTATCCCAAGTTATCAGGGCCTTCTTTGTGATCTCATTTGCTCTAAACATAGGATATGCATATCCCCTCTGCCGATTTGATCACCTTTGTTGGCGAGATAAACAGTTGTGCCCAAAAAGCAAGAATCTCAAACAACGCACTTTGGACTAACTGGACCCTCCCTGCATATGATATAGTCTTAGCAGTCCAAGAAGTAATCCTCTTAGTCATTTTATCAATAAGAGGTTGCCATTGCATTAAGCTCAGTTTCTTTGTGGATAAGGGAACTCCTAGATACTTGAAGGGGAATTCACCACTTGCAAGTCCCAACATATGTAGAATTTGATGCCTTTCTGTCACAGGAACCCCTCCAAAATAAGCTTCATTTTTACTAAGATTTGCTTGTAAACTTGAGACTTGAGTGAACTGATTGAACTTCTGTTGAATTGGTTTCACTATCTTCAAATCATCCCTAGCAAATAGAAGCAGATCATCTGCAAAACTTAGGTGAGTGATCCCTAGCTTTGCACCTAGGGTGATATTTGAACTCTTTCTCCTTCTTCAAACTAAGTTTTTGCTTTTGAAAGGGAAGACTATTATTTTAAAAGCAGTTATACCGTGATATTTTCCCAAATTTTAATTTTTCAAAATATTATCGGGTGACTTAACCACTTAAATTGAACGATACAACTAAACTAAAGATCTGGCGGGTCGGTCTTTTGGAAGAATCCAAGCATTGCGCTATTTGAGAGACATCTTCTATCAATCAAGTGCTGTTATTCGCCTTCAATCACACGAAATTTAAAAAATAAATAATTTAAAAATTTATGATTTTAAGCAAGTCATATTATTTTTTTAGCTATAAAATCATGTCATTATAAGAAATGTTAATTTCTTAAACAGAAACTGTTATTTTTTTGCTTCAATCTTAGTTATCAATTTCTTACACAACTTTAAATTAAGTATTGAACCTACGGTCTCAGCTATCAATTTATAATCTTAAAATGAAAAGACAAGATTAAAGTTAAAAAGTTTTAAAATATAAAAGGTCTTTTTTTCTGGAACAAACTAAAAAGGAGAGTACATACTATATGTATTTGTGTGTGTATGTAGAATATTTTTTCAAAATAGTGTAAAATAGACATCAATTTGAAATAGGAAGATAAGCTATAACACCCCACTGCTCCAAACCAATGTTTTAATAGTTGGGGGCGTAAGGCGTTTTACCTCTGATAATGCGTGACATAAGCCCTAAGACATGCGGCGTAAGTCCCACGGGTCTTATTAATTTCAAGAATTTTAAGATAGTATATAATAAAAAAAAATTATAAAAATTATATTAAAATTATATTAAAATTATAACGAATAATCTATTTAAAATATTTATAAATTATAATTCAACTATAAATAATACAAAAAGTATGACATATATCGTAATATGTAAATTAGCTGCAACGTCGTTACAACTCAAACATAATAAAATAACGTATCTCTTAAAGAGTAATGAATCTTGAAAAATATTTGATATTGTAATTTGATATTTCTTTAAATACTCCTTTTATGTAATATACTTTCTATAATATATATAAACAACAACAACAACTACCCAGTACATTCCCACCAGGTGGAGTCTGGGGAGGGTACTATGTACACGAGCCTTACCCCTACCCGGAAGGGCAGGGAGGCTGTTTCCAATCGAGCCTCGGCTCATATGGTTAGGTGAAAAACTGCAGTAAAACAAAACAGAGACAAACAAATCAGAAACAGTATAGCATTAGTGCATTAGAAATTCCAGTACAAATAGCGTTAATAATAAACCGAACAAAGGAAACAAAATACCAACATGCAATAGCAAGTAATAGTAACGTACAATAGCCACAACTCATCTATGAGTAACCCTGCTGATCCATCCCCATCCCCGGGATGGGCGAACGGAAAACTCTAGGAGCCCCTATCCTACAACCCTGATTCTAGACCTCCATACTTTCCTATCAAGGGTCATGTCCTCGGAAACCTGCATCCTAGCCATGTCCTGCCTAATCACCTCTCCCCAATACTTCTTGGGCCTCCCTCTGCCGCGCCGACCACCAACGATCTCCAGCCGCTCGCATCTCCTCATCGGAGCATCTGGACTTCTTCTCCGCACATGCCCGAACCACCTCAGTCGCGCTTCACGCATCTTCTCGTCCACCGGGGCCACCCCCACCTTCTCTCGAATAGTTTCATTCTTAATCTTATCTAGCCTGGTGTGCCCGCACATCCACCTAAGCATTCTCATCTCCGCGACCCTTATCCTCTGAACATGCGAATTCTTCACGGGCCAGCACTCCGCCCCATACAGCATCGCAGGTCTAACCACGGCTCTATAGAATTTCCCCTTGAGTTTGTGTGGGACTTTCCTGTCACACAGGACTCCTGATGCAAGCCTCCACTTAGCCCACCCTGCTCCTATACGGTGTGTGACATCCCCGTCAATCTCACCGTCCGCCTGAATCACTGACCCAAGATAACGGACGCTGTCCTTCTTGGCGATGGCCCGAGAGCCAATCATCACGTCCCTGCCTACTTCGCTCGGATCAGCGCTAAACTTGCACTCCAGGTATTCTGTCTTAGATTTGCTTATTTTGAAACCTTTAGACTCGAGAGTCTACCTCCATACCTCTAACCTTTCAATAACTCCTGCCCTCGACTCATCAACTTTCTATAATATATATAAAAACGTAATTTACAATTCAAACATGATTCTCTAGCATCATTTATTTTTAAGTTTCAACAAGTTAATAAAGTGACACGTAATTCACCATATTATATCATGATAACTAAATAATTGTAAATAGTTACTAGCTAATACTGTGCTATTAAATTAATAAATATTGTATCTCACAAACATGGAAAAAAATATTTAGTGAAATAATTATAAAAAAATTATGGACTATTATATAATAACGATATAACAAAAATTAATAAATAAATACTTTTAAATGAAAGATCTATTTAAAATTTACTATCATAGCAGTATTAGTGGATCACATGCAATAACTTTTATTTTAATTATGACATAAAATACTCTCAACTTAATGATTTAATGTTTAAGGAAAAAGTAATTTTGAATAGTCAACGATTTATTAAGAAAATTTAAGAATTTACAAGGTTAGTTCCACACAATTGCATAAGGTTTTATTAGGCAAGCTTAGTACACTGGGCGTTGGGCATGTCCAGGGCGTAAGCCCCGATGGCCGAGGCGTAACTCCCGGAACGAAACACCACGCATACGTCCAGGAACGTTTTACGAATGCTCCACTCCAAATGCGAGTCCCAATTTTATCTTTTAAAACATAGCTCCAAATAATTCGTGTACAAATTGAATTGTGATAATAAATAAAAAATGCTCACAAAATTTATTTATGCGACTGTGTCAAAGAAACCCAATGTTGTACGTATAGCTAGACATTAATTGCTTACGGATAGAGAATACATAGACCAGCAGTACCAGTACTCTACTCGAGCAATTAGTCAAGGGTCTCTTTAATGTCTTAAAGATTCATGGAGAAATTAACAATAAAAGCACTGCTTCTTTTCTTTTAAACTTGGACTATTTATTACTCCCTTCGTTTCATATTGTGTGAGATACTTTTTTTTAGTTTATTCCAACATAAATTACATATTTCTAAATTTGGAAATAATTCAGCTTTAAACTCTTCATTTTATCATTTTTGGCCCTTAATGAAAAGCTTTTATAGGCACATAAATGATATGACCCCACAAACCTTTTACTCCTTAATCTATTAAGATCACAAGTTTAAAAGTTTTTTTTTAAACTCCGTATCAAGACAAACTGCTTCAAACAAAATGGAATGGAGGAGTTCGTGTTCTTTAATATATGATCACAAATTATAATAATATGCAAATGTGACGATCGATAGTTTAATAAAGTTGTTCAAAGTTAGCAAAGCCTTTGTAGTCAAGGGTTTTTCAACATATTTTCATTATAAAAATTGATAAAAAGAAATGTTAAAATTAGCACATAAAGAAAAAGCACAACAACAGTATAGAAATCATACTAAATAGTACTACATTTTTTAATGATCAGTAGAACTATATGTACTTATATCTTCCAACAAAGTAGTCAATCCAGTGTAAGAAGATCCTCCTTTTTCAATAGCTTTTGTTGCCATTTCCTTGTACGCTTTAGCTCTGTTTCTGAATCCATCTGCTTCTTCACTCACCATTACTCTCTTTACTGCCTTAGCTATTGCTTCTCTTTTCACTCCTTCACTAGCTGATCTCTTCCACTGAATCGAACCAACACCAGCCCCAGTTTTCAAAACCACAGTCACCAACTTTTCATTGAAAAATTGCTCAGCAAATACAGGCCATGTTACCATTGGAACACCTCCTGAGACTCCTTCTAGTGTTGAATTCCAACCACAATGTGTAACAAAAGCTCCCACAGATTCGTGATCAAGAATTAGTACTTGGGGTGCCCATCCTCTTATGATTAAACCTTTCTCTTTTGTTCTTTCCTCGAATCCTTCAGGCAACCAATCTTCGTTGTCTAGTTCTGTTCTAACAACCCAAATGAATTCTTGTCCCGAAGCTTCAATTCCCATAGCGAGTTCGTGTAGTTGTGATGCAGTGAAATTCGCTACGCTTCCGAAACAAATGTACACGACGGAACTCGGTTTCTTTGAATCAAGCCATTTCAAGCACTCGTGTTTATCAATAGAGGATTTCTTTCCTCTTTCAGCTTTATCTACAATGTCCCTGTTGCACATCGATAGCGGGCCAATAGCCCAAGCTCTTCTACCCAGCACCTTAGTATAATGTTCAACATAATCTGTTTCAAGCTCATAGAAACTGTTGAAAACAACTCCATAGCTCTTTGAATCTGATTCCCTGACTGTTTTTATCATCCGGGTCATAGCTGTCTCTTCCCCAGATCGCTCGAACGGAGACACCTGGGTTCTGGTCAGTTTAATTTCGTGAGGCAAATTCGGTACAACAAAAGTTTCAGAATCAGAGGACACATTCTTGAAAGGCTTATTTAGCCTGACGCTATTCTCAACGCAAAGAGCAAAGAAGCTTGTGCCATGGAAAACTATTCTCGGGATGTTAAATTTGGCTGCAGAATCAGTAGTCCAAGGAAGGAACATATCAGAAACAAGACAATTAGGGCGGCATTCTTGAATAAGCTTCTCTAGTGGTTCTTGCATCATAGCTACAGCTTTGAAGAAATTTGGGAGCTTCTCATCTGAAGGGATTTGATCGAGGCGTTCGCATTCTTCAGGTAAGTCGTTTTCAACAGCTGGGAATTTGATCAAACGAATTTCGATTTCGATACCCAAATGCTTGTTTCTTTGAATAGCTTTGGAGAAAACGGATTCATTGAGTGGCGTTGTGATTATAGTGGCTTTAACACCACGTGAAGCAAAGAGCTTCGCCATGTCTAGTGTAGGAATCATGTGGCCATGAGCCATCATAGGGAAGAAGAAAATATGGAGCTGACCCATTTGTGAAAATGCTTGAAAGAAAGAAAGAAAGAAAGATGTCCTCCTGCTTTAGTGGCAGAAAATAGAAAGAAATATAAAGCTGTGTGGTTGTTTTCAGTTCTTGTATGATTGCATGAGTGTTTAATGATGCAGTTACGAGACTCTCACGTTATTTATACGTGGAATTATTTGTGACTTTCGTTGAAGCTGCACATTACTATAAGTAATTAAGCCCGACTTCTCCTTCAAGAAAAAACGTTATTAAATTACTTTGGTTGAAGCAGAGTACGTACGTAAGCACTCGCGTGATTGATTTAACAGGCAAAGCCATTGAGCCAATCAAAAAATGAAGATAAAAGTGGTGGGGGCCTAGGGGTGGTGACACCCTATTTCTTAGAGAAGAGGGCACTGTCAAAGACCAAATACAGATGATGAATGTGACATATGCTCTTCCGTCATAACTCACAAGTTTAAAGTTTAAAGTTTTAACTTTAAAATTGACCGTGACATTGGATCCTCGATGTGCAATTTTCAAAGTCTTCTAGATGAAGCATTTTGTTCATTAGCTATTAACTTATTGTAGCAGGAATAGTTACCATGCAGTGCAGCATCTGATAGTATATTCTCTGGCCGACTCGGACTGCACTTTCACTATTAAGTAAGGCTGTACCATGTAACGGTTTCGAATCGGAACCGTAATCGGAACCGCGAATCTGGCGGTTCTGCGGTTCTAAACTGTTCCGGTTATACGGTTCCGGTTCCGCGGTTCCAGGCCGGTTCCACCCTTTAGAACCGTGGAACCGGAACCGCCAGAACCGGAACCGGACCGGTTCAGGCGGTTCTAAACGGTTCCGATATTAAAAAAAAAAAAAAAAAAAATTTTTAAAGTCGGAACCGTTTGGAACCGTTTAGAACCGCCTAAACCGGTCCGGTTCCGGTTCCGGTTCTATCCGGTTCCCAACGGCCATATTTTTAAAAAAAAATTTTTTTTTTTAAATTCTGAAAATCAGAACGTTGGTATTGCAGAAATAGCCGTTTGGCATTTTTAAAATTTAGCCATTTAACCCTTCAAATTTAATTTAACCCCAAACTTTATATAATTACACAATTTCCCATTTCTCAACTATAAATACCCCCTCATTCTTTCATTTTAATTCACCAATTCATCAATCTCACTCAATCTCTCTCAATCTCTCTCAAGCTCTCTTTCAATCTTTCTGTGCAAGTGCTTAATTTTTGTTGCAAATTCGTTAAACATTGTGAAGTTGTTGAATTGAAGTTTTCAAGTGTTCAATTACAACGATTGTCAATTTTCAAGAAGTTGTTCGTCAATCCGGTAAACTCGTTTCAACTCTTACGTGCTAAGAATATTTGTTGTGTGTTGATATTTTCCTTAATTATATGAAAAAAATGTTCGAAAAAGGTACATCTAAATCCGGTGAAAGTAGTCGCCAAAATCCTACCCCTCCCCCGGCTCCCGGACCTAGAAAAGATAAACAAGTTCAAACTAGTAGCCAACCTAGATATACTAATGAAAACTTAGGAATACTTGATAGTGATCACCCGTGTTTTCAATTTAGCGATGTTAATTTTCTACATAATATAGCAGTCGGTGATAGAATAGATGATGATATTATGAATTTGCTTTATTCTAATGCACCAATATCAGAGGGAAATGAGGGTGATGATGATGACGAAACCCAACCTCCGGTAGATTTAGATGATACACCTACTAGTCCTGCTCCTAATGACCCAGAACACCTACCCGTACAAACTCCCACTTTTAGTAGACAACCTCGGAAACGTACAGAAACTTCATTAGTTTGGCATTTTTTTATTCAACTAAGAGATAAAGATAGGGCTAAATGCAAAACTTGTGGTAAAGAACTTGTTCATAGGTATACGGGTGATCGTAGCGGAACAGGTAGTTTAGTTAAACATATATATATACATCCTAGCGATAAGGCTAAATATTTTCAAATGAAAGCGGAACAAGAGGGGAAGTCAAGTCCTGATACTACAATTAACCAAAGTACTGGTTCTAACATGGTTCAACCAGGAATAAACACTGTCACCGGAGGTATATTGTACTACGATCCTAATAAGGATCGTGAAGAATTAGCTAAAATGATTACTGTTATGTGTTTACCTTATACTTTTGCTTCTAATCCTGCTTGGATTCAATATATTAGACGAGTATTTAATCCTACATATAAAGGTTGGCCTCGCGCCACAGTTAAGGCCGACATTTATAAATATAAGCATGAATATGAACAGTACTTGCGCTATTTATTTACTCATATAAGTAATCGTATGTCTATTACAACTGATATTGGTAGAAGTGGAAATGATTGTGATTATCTAACCGTGACCAGTCATTGGATAGACGAAGACTGGACCATGCAAAAACGCATTATAGCATATAGAATAATTAATTCACGGCACACAGGTAAGTTTATTGCTAGCACTGTTTTTGATGTTTGTAGATATTTTTGTTTTAGTGATAGAATAATGTCAATTTCCATGGATAACGCTAGTAGCAACACAACTGCAATAGGTATTTTAACTAGAAAACTTAATCCTGCTTTTACAAATATTTTCCATGTTAGATGTATATGCCATATTTATCATTTAATTGTTGGAGATGATATGAGAATTTTAAACATAGAAATTGAAAAAGTTAAATTCGCTCTTAATTGGCTTTTTTATTCAAACCGTAGAAGTAGACTTAGAGAATATTATAAAAAATGTGACGAAAGTGGCCTTAGAGAAAGAAAGGTTCCTAAACCTTGTCCGACTAGGTGGAACTACATGTATGAAAGCTTAGTAGTGGCGTACGAATATAGAAACCCAATAACCGCTACTTATAATTCTAGGGATTGTGAGGATGAAGATAATGATATGCTAACTAATCAAGATTGGAATAACGTTAAGATTCTTTTAGATTTTTTAGAACATTTTAGTGTGGCTACAACTGCTTTATCTGGCCAATATTATCCTACAATTTCAAACTGTTTAGTATATATTGCCGCACTTGCTAATTTATTTGCTGATTTTAACGAGGGAGGGGAAATTTATGAAAATGCAATATTTGAAATGAAAAAGAAATTTAAAAAATATTTTTTTCCAATCCCTCCTATTTTTGGTGTGGCTTCTTTGTTAAACCCTACTATGAAAGCAGGAGGTCCTAACTTTTGGTATACTAGTATTTATCAATGTTTAGATCTTTCACCAGAAGAAATGGCTACACTATCTGATGCGAAAGCATCAATTACAGTGAATGCTCAAACTGTTTATAATGCTTATAAACAGGTCTTAGAGCATGCTAGGCCTAATATTCCAACTCCTACTTCGTCCACGTCACAATCGTCTAAAAGAGTTGCTGGCTTAACAGTTCTTTAAATCGTGGACGGAGTTCAGGGGTACTCAAGGTGAGAATTTAGATGATATTTCCCATCTAAACGAACTTCAAGTTTATTTGTCGCAGGGGCTAGAGAATGATAATCCAGACGGATCTTTCGACCTTTTGGATTGGTGGAAGACAAGGGAAAAGCATTTTCCCGTTCTTGCAAGGATGGCTCGGGATGTTCTGTCCATTCAAGCGTCAACTGTTGCATCGGAGAGCGTATTTAGTCAAGCCAGACTACAAATAGGAGATCATAGAGCGTCGATGCGGGACAGCTTGGAAAAATCAGTGCTCTTCCGAGATTGGATCCGCTCTGAAAGAAGAAACTTTGGGCTAGCTGAATCTCAACCCGAAATAGATGAGTGCTATGAAGAAATGCTAGCAGAACTTGCTCAAGAATCATCTTCACCCGGAAGTGGTGATGAACAAGCTTCATTTCCACCACCGCCAACACAACCACCTCCAAACCTTGAAGGTTTTATGAGATTTGTTAGAAATAATACATAAATTATGATGTAACTTGTACATTGGCATGTCTTCTTTTAGTTTTTTTTCCTTTTAATGGTGGTATTAGTACCATGTTGTGCTCATTCCATTGGGGGAAGGAAGACTAAGAAAGATATGCCATTTTGGTCAATAAATATGCTTTTTATCATATACTTGAATATATTTGTCTCAATATTTCTTTGTCTTTACTTCTATATCAATCCTTGAATATAAAATATTTATATAACATATAATATATAACATACAACACATAATACTATTAATACTAACTACTACACAATATACATTATTTATATACAATATATACTACTTTACTACAACATATACTACTTATATACAAAATATTCACTACTTATTTTGAATATATACTAATTTCCAAACACAATATATGCTATAGTAAGAACATAGTACACCATATAAAAATATATTCTACAATATACTAATCACAACTATACAAGATATTTAATTAAAAAAAAAAGGTCGGAACCGCCGGGAACCGCCTGGAACCGCCAGACCCGCGGTTCCGGAACCGCCAAAACCGGAACCGGGTGGTTCCGGTACCGTATGGTTCCGGTTCCGGCTCCGGAACCGCCAGAACCGGAACCGCCAGGACCGGGAACCGCCAGAACCGGAACCGCCAGAACCGAGAACTGCCAGAACCGGAACCGTTTACCCAAATAGACCCAGAACCGGAACCGGATACAGCCTTACTATTAAGTCGGTTACGTTCTGAAAAATTATTAGAATAACCCTGCGTAAAAGAGATATGTTACTCATAATTTTTTATATGGGATCTCATATCAAAACTTGACCTCTCCAGTTGTAAGACTACAATGACCTGACAAAGATATAGACATTGGTCTACCTCAACTTTAAAATATAGTTCATGATATGAAAATTAGAATGGATAATATAATATGGGGCAATATCGGTGAAACAAAGAGTTGTGATGAGTCCAGAGTACCATGATAAAAATATGAATATTGAACCTAACTCAACCTCAAAAGTTAGTTCATAAGGCGAGAATTGCTAAAGCTATATAAAAAGACCAATTTAGATAGCTAAGTAATAAGGGGCGACCCATTCGTAAAGCAAGTAAAAAAATTGTTTTAGACCCCACATATGTGGAAGCCTATTTTTTGTTATACCTAATAGGTTATGTATACTTTTTAAAAAAAGTTTTGTGAAGTGAAAAGAGTTCGATTTCTTTCTTTTACAAATATAGAGAGAGAAGAAGGATTTGCAACTGCTAAGACTTTTGCCAAGGAAATTTGCACTTGAAATGAATATCGAACTCAAATTTCATAAAAAAATGTGTGGTATATATGAAGTAATAATTTGATGAGAATGTTGATAATAAAATCTCAAAATCTTTCGAAGAGTCCTTTAGAGGACAGGTTATACACATTTTATTTGATGGAGCTAAGTAAAAGCTAAGCAATGAAAATTCAAAAGATTCCCCAGGTAAAAAATAGAGATCTCTCCTACATTACCCATTGATTACTTTTATACATAGTAGACAAGGTTATTTTCTCATTCAAAATAAATTTGAGCAATTCGAAGCATATAAAAATATTTTGAATCTCTATTTAACCAGTAAAAACTAAGATCACTAGATGATAAAAATTTGAAAAAATATTGACTTAATCTTAAATGTTCCTTAAAGCATAATAATCAATTCGATATTGATAATTTAGATTTATTTTCTAAATTAAAAGTATTAAGTAAAATAATAGACACAGTTTAATTGATACATTTAATAAAATAAAAAGATGTGATTCATTTCCAAATGCCTATATTGCTTATGGAATAATGTTAATAACTCCTTTTTACTAGTGCTTCAGTGGAATGAAGTTTTCAAAATTAAAATTGATAAAATCTTACCAAAGATCAGCAATGTCTCAAGAAAAGTTAATTGGATTAGTTATATTGTCAATTAAGAAATACTTATTAGGAGTTATAGATTATAAAAAAATTATTAATAATGTTGTATCTTGGAAAAACTAGAAAAATAGATTTTAAATAATTAAATAAATTAAAAATTAAAAAAAGCTAAGGCCCCTCAAAAAATTTGACGTTATGCCACAAAATTAGTCGAGTCGTCCCTATCAGTAATACGCCTTTAGGTGATGCATGTAAGTTTTCATTCACTGTACTGTTAATCACAGCTATACCGATATTCTCGAAGGAGATACCTTCTACTTAGGGGCGGGCTAGAAATTTTACCATATAGCGTCAAAAAATATAAAAAAAGTAAATTATTTTTTAAACCAAGCTAAATATGAGTATAATTTTCCAGCGAAACGGATTCCCCTCAACACAAGGGGGCTCTGCTACTGCTTCTACGAAGTGTGGTCACCAATTACCACCGATTGTTAAAATTTTATATAAATATAACTACATATACAACAATAAGTTGACATCCAGGGGCGGATCAACAGTTATAGGTATGGGTTCTCGGGAACCGAGTAGCTTTTGTGTTGAACATGTATTTATATTAAGAAATCTATTAAATATATAACAATTTTTATGTAGGAACCTAGTAGCAAAATGTCTTGCTGGTTCAATGGTAAGGTGAGGAACCCATACTAATTTTTCCAATCCCACGATGCAAGTTCGATTCCTAGTAGCTTATTTTAGTTTTTCCCACATATTTTGGCACAAAGTTTTATGTATTTTCTTACAAGCTTTTTTGACTTTATGACCAGCTTTTCAGACTTTGCTATGTTTGTTTAACTAAAAAAATAATAAAAAGTAAAGACACTTGCTATGTTTGTTTAACTAAAATAATGTGTTCTTCTTATTTTCACTTCTTCACTTATTATCACTCAATTGCAACATGTATTTTGATTTCCTTCCTCCTTTTTCTTTTTTCTTTTTATTTTTTTCCTCTCATGAATAAAGAGAGTTTTGAGAAAATAAATAGCTAAAGCAATGAATGGTGAAATTGTATAGGTTGTGATTTGATAGTTCTTACTTACTTTTTAGTTAGTTAGTTATCTTGATATCTAAGAGAAAAAATAAAAAAAATACAGTGGAATAATTTGTTAAATTTTTTTCTTATGATTTATAGGATATTTTAGTAAGAGTCAAGATGATCAAGAGATTTTTCAAGCCGCAAACCTCTTCAGGTTCTATTTCTAGTTCTCTTTCATGTCCCGTGGTTAATAATAATGTCAATTCTTCTCAATCATCACACCTACAGGGGTAGATCTACATTTATATGTATGGGTTTCTGGGTTAATATATTTACTTAAAATTGTGATAAGAACTAAAAACCCAAATATTTCAATTCCTAGATTCGCCTCTATTAATATTCCTTGAATAATTATGAGAGTACATTAATTAGGGATAGGAAGTAAAGCCTTCGAAGTCTGAGGACATTGGTACTAATGCATGCAAATGACCGTTAACATCCCAAATGGGCATAATAACGTTTAACTATGATAGGAATTAATGGCTAAACATTTAATTTGGGGAAACACTTGTGAAGGAGGTGGCACTGCAAGCATTTCTCCTTATTGAGGATAGATACTGTCACGATCCTAGTTCACCATTCGTGAACATGTTATGACGGCACCCAATTATCATAACTAGGCAAATTTGATAGTGCGAAAATATCATAAATTGCGGAAGTAATTAATTAAACTAAATAACTTAAGGAAAATTGTTTATAAGTGCCGCCTGAAAAATACAATCCAACATTTCACAAAACTAAGCAAAATCTCAAAATCCGGAAGCTCACGGGCAACACAGGCTATAGAAATGCATAACGGCTTTGAACTCCCGAATGTCTAACAACAGAAAGAAAAAAAACTAAGAACTAAAGATAGAGTAGAGAGAGGGACTCTTCGGTCTGCGGACGCAGCAGATCTATCTCGAAGTCTCTGTAGTCCTCCTGCCTCACTGGTAGTATGCCTGGGTAGAGGTACCTGGATCTGCACATGAAAAACATGCAGAAGAGGTGTGAGTACACTACATCGATACTCAGCAAGTGCCAAGCCTAACCTCGACTGGGTAGTGACGAGGAAGGTCAGAGCCCTACTGAGATAAACAAAATAAATAATAAGATAACGGAAACAGTTTAAATAAAGTCTACAGCGAGAATCTAAACCAAATAAATACGAAAAATGTAATAGAAAATAAAAGGGAATATTGTTCTAAACATGAAATAGTAGCCGGGGATCTCTCGGTATCCCGAGGATCTCTTGGTATCCTCATCATACATACCACAGATCTTTTGATATCCTAAGGATTTCTTGGTATCCTCATCATATACGCTGCGGATTTCTTAGTATCCCGAGGATCTCTTGGTATCCCAATATATAGAAATACATGTACCAAAAAACTTTTGATATCCCGCACTCTCAATCCAGAACATACCAAGTACATGGGGATCTCCCGGAAAACCGTCCCGTAGTCCCAAATTAAACACACAACAACAACTCATATTCTAATAGTAATTGCTAAATTGGGAAAAATGGTAAATTCTAGCCTAACATGCTCCATAAAGTGCAGATAATACTATTAATCAATTAAACAAGCAGGTCAGCTAAACATGCTTCTCTAAGTTAGCACATGTTGAACAAGTAATCAGAAATCTCAATTTAAGTAATTCAAGTAGAAACGAGTTTACAACAATTAGCTCAAGTACGCGCTCGTCACCTCACGTACGAGGCATTCAAATACCAAGAATCATATCCTAAGGGGAAAGGTCCCCACACAAGGTTAGAAAAGTCACTTACCTCAAACCGGTGCAAAATCAATTAAGAAACCACGCCTTTGCCACGAGTATCCGATTCCGAATGGCCCAAAACTATTCAATCCAATTGCATAACGTAAATAACATAGCAAACAACTGAATCCACTATTAAAATTAAAGCTAAGGCGCGAAATAGGTACAATAACCGAAACGCCCCTCAGGCCAACGTCTCAGAATCAAATAATTTTACATTTTCATAACCCTCGTACTCTCACGAGTCTATCCATATAAAATCTCTCAAATCGGAGGTCAAACGCCCACTCAAAACCCAATAGCTAGGTCTAAGAAGTTTTTCCTAATTTTCATTCAAAATCCGAAATTAAAGGATGAATTCGTGATTAGATTAGTGGATTTTAGTCATAGGAGAGTAGAGAATCGTTACTCAGTGATTGCCTTTGAAAAATCCTTGAAATTGCTCCCAAATTCGATCTCCAAACCTTGTGTTTTGATAAAAATGGCAATACTGTTCAGACCATTTGTGCATTGCGAATGCGGAGAGGGGTACGTGTTCGCGAAGAAGAAAAATTTAAGTAGCTGAAAATGCCCTTCGCAATCGTGAAGGTATGAATGCGAACGCGAAGGCCTGGGAAAGAAAGCTACGCGAACGCGATGAGGTTCCCGCGAACGCATTGAAGGAATCACATGAGGTCCAGAAGTTGACCTATGCGAACGCATTGACTGGGACGCGAACGCGAAAGAGGGGAATGCTGAGCTTCGCAAACGCGGGGTAGAGGACACGAACGCAATGAAGGGGTAAACTAAAGCTACGCGATCGCGATGGGTCCTTCGCGAATGCGAAGAAGAAACATAGACCTGCAATAGCTGAGATTTTCTGCAACACTCTCAACCTCCAAATTGCTCCGTTGAGCATCGGAAACACACTCGAGGCCCCCGGAACTTCAACCAAACCTACGGACATATCACACATCATCAGTCGAACTACCAATCCTTAAACCACCTAAAATAACGTCGAAAACTCAAATTTATCAGTGATTTGGACTTAAGAACTTCGAATTTTAACTAAACTCGCTTTCGATAAAAAACTAACCAAAACATGTCCGATTGACCTGAAATTTTGCACGCACGTCCCAAATGACATGATGGTGCTACAAAAACCTTCTGGAATTCCATTACGACCCTCGGATCAAAAATTCACTACCGGATCGAAACCTTCAAAAATTCAAATTTCGGCATTTCAAGCCTAAATGAGCTACATGCTTCCGAAATACACTCCGAACATACTCCCAACCCCGAAATCACCTAACAGAGCTAATGGGACCATCGGTTTTCCATTCTGAGGCCGTCTTCACATTGTTCCGACTAAGAACCACTTTCCAATACTTAATCTCTCATCTAGGGACTAAGTGTCCCAAAAACACTCCGAATCCTAACACCGAATGTCCCGGAAAATCAAGATAGCAGAAATGAACTTAAGGGAAACAGTAAATGGGGGATCGGGACGTAAATTTAAAAATCAACTGGCCGAAACATTACAGATACATGGATTTATCTTTTTCTCATTATGATTAATTCCAACTAGTACGATTTTTCTTTCACTGGACTCCCTTACGGTATGTGAATCATTAATTGTGCTTTCGTTTTTCATGCATTTATGAGATATTAATATATCTTAGGTGGGACGACAATATTAACAAGTATTCAAGTTGTCATTCATTCAAGAATTTGTAAAAATAACTGTTGTTTGGAGGCTTATTGTGGGCGTAGCTATAATTTAGCTAATTACATTCTATAGTTATCAATTATTTGTATGGGATATATGTCGTTGTATTTATGTATTCGTTCTTATATATTTTAGTGGATTAGTTACTTCCTATAGCAAAGATTTATATCTTATTTATTTTAAATAAATATCATTTAAAAAAATTATATTCCATAATTTATTTTTTGATTTTTTATGACTAAATATTTATTTATAGTCACCTTCTATTTTTAAACCATAAAATTAACATTGTATTATTTTTCTCTCTCCCATCAAATTCTAATAATCACTAAACACCGGGGAAGATGAAAGGGAAGAGGAATATGTTGTGTCTAAAGTATTTTATCACCAGGAGCATAGCATCAGATCAAGCAAGGTGAAAAAATTAAACAAGAATTGACCGAGGAATTTGAATGTCTGGTTGCTAAAGTAGATCCACGTACCCCCAAGTCTGTGACTCCTGACCCTCCTCGTGACGAGAGGCTATTTTCAACTATGATTTCTATGTCTATATCGTGCGCCGCCTCTCATTTCTAGTTGTGTGCTAGGGTTTTTCCATTCTTTTCATTTGTTCTAATGAGTTACATGGATATTCGATGGAGAGAAAGAGAGAGACATGAAAAGAATTGAGGGTTTTTGCTCGAAGGAAGATTCGTCGGAAATTAGGGTTTATTTTTGAATAAAGACAACGAAGTTTGGGGTTGAACAACTTATTTTTTTTGTTAATATATTTCAATATATTTTCAACGTCTCACGATATATTTTCATGTATTTTATTGTATTTATTGTCTTTTTTCATTGTAGTTTAATGTATCTCGATGTATTATATGTATTCATTGTATTCACTATTTTTTTCATTGTATTTCAATATTGCCCACTGTATTATATATATTTCATTGTATTCACTGTCTCGTTATATGCCATAAATATATTCATATATTTTTTTAATTAATATAATATATGTATTCAAATGTATTATATAATTTTTCTGAAGATTGCTATATTTTGGGGTATTTTTCGATGAAGAATCTTTTTTATAACTGGAAATACAAAATTTGTGTGTTATAATTGAGTTTGATGAGTTATATTAGGAGTCTATTATGTTTTCATTTTCCATTTAAAACAGTGTAATCCCTTGTTTCATGCCGTGAATATAGTGTAATCTCATGTTTCACTCCAAAAATACAGTCGAATACAATAACTAATTAGCTGACTTCCCTGATTCACGCCTATTTTTGCTACTGTATTCATGAATACAGTAGCTTAAATACATCTTATAACAACAGAAAACATATCTACAATCCGCAATACAACAAATGATATCTATTGATAGCTAATTACCACTAAAAGATAGTGCTTTATGAAAATTTCTCTATTTTAAATTATATTCAATTTCACTATATTGAATTCAGTTGTGTTCAAACAATAAAAAATTAAGAAATAGGTGTTTACCGCTCTATTCAATTCGGCAATATACACTGTATTCAATTTTGCTACATTCATTCTTAACTATACAGTGTATTCAATTCACTGTATTCAATTCGACTGTATTCAACCTAAAATCACAAAATAGTGATATTCGGTTGTATTAAATTCACTAAATTCATTTGTAACTGTTTTTACACTGTATTCAATTTACTGTATTTAATTTGGTTGTATTCAAACAACAAAAATTCAAAAAATACAGGGATCTGCCACAAAAAATAACATTCGAAAAACATAAATACATGAGAAATAAAAAAGAGGTTGGTTTAGCATTAAAAAATACAAATTACACTCAAATTTGAGTGTATTGTACAGAATACAATATATTTGTGTTATTGTGTGTGACTTAATAGCAAAGAAGAGAAGAAAGTTCGCCGGACATGGCATCTTCTGGCCAAGTAAAATACTGTATACATTGTATTAAAACTAAAAATGGAGACGAACAAAAATTCGGCCATGTCTAAGAATACACTATCACATTGCATCTACCAAATTCGGTCAGATAATCACTCAAATGTGAAATACAAAGAAGGAGAAGAAGCTACGGATCCATATCGAAAAGTTTCAGATCTATTCTCTTCACCAAGCTACTAGAGCTAGATGAAAGTTCATCCGTGCCAGAAAGTTTCAGATCTTTATCTCCATCGAGGTAAAGAGTCGGAGGCACGATGGAGATGGTGGAAGCGAAGAGGGAGTAGGAGAACGAAAATCTAGCCATGACTATGGATTGTGCTTTTGAAAATTTGAAGACAATGGATTTGAGCTTTTGGATGCATGAATACAATATATGTCACGCCCCAAACCTGAGGAGTCGTTGTTGGCCCGAGCGAACCACTCTGTAACTCATGATCGTTCAACAAAACTAGAACATACATAGGTCGAATTAGCTGGAATCATTTCTTTTGTAACTATTATGGGCCCACATGGCCACAACTCATAAGTATACAACTGTAAGTAGGAAAACACTGTATCACTGAACCATTTTTCTTATAACATGAATACACATGGGCCATTAGGGCCTCTGACATACTATACAAAATGAATCTCTGTCTACAAAGCGTACAAGATTATTTGATATCAAATGGGACAGGGTACCGGCCTACCCATAAGTCTATAGAAAAATTATGACACGATAACTGATAGATTCGGCTACACTTCGAATGAGGCAGAGTCTTACCGGTCCTTCGCTAAATGTCAATCTCGTCTATTATGAGGGCTCGTCAAATTGATTATCTATACCTGCAGGCATAAATGCAACATCCCAACAAAAAAGATATCAGTACGAATAATGTACTGAGTATGTAAGACAAAACTGAAACATAACAGTAAGTCAACATTAATTAAATACATACAAGAATCAACATGAATCTCTTTGAGACTATTTGTAATGCTTCTCTTTGAGACTATTTCTATTATTCGTATCATAAGATGCATGACTGCCCAACTGATCAGTGGTAACTGCCCAATCGGCTGTCACACGATGGTAAATTTATGATTGCCCAACCAGTGGTAAATAATGATACATAATTGTCCAAACGGCGGTAACTGCCCGACCGACCGTAGCCCGGTGGTAAATGCATATCTACCCAACCGATCGTAGTACGGTGGTAAATAAATATGCATGATAACCCAATCGGCCGTAGCTCGGTGGTAGATGCATGGATGCCCGACCGGTCGTAGCTCGGTGGTAAATGCATATGCATGAAGATGCATGTATTACTATAGTATAAACATTAACATCTTTATCAAATACCTCAATAGAGACATAGAACGTATTTACACATGCTTGAATATCACTTTACCGGAATAAATAATATAGATATCCTTAACTGCTAAAAGTATAGTCACTTATGAAATGACATTACGTTTACGTATCTTAGATCATGCCAAAAGAAAGAAGGGACATCCTTAACTTACCTGAGCCGATTCTCTTGACAATTCATCTAACACGTGTCCTTCGCGAAAAATACGTAACAACGGATCAAAAATAAAAAAAAATTCATATGATATTCTTGAGAAAGATTGCACCGTACATCCTTAAAATTGCAAAATTTCAATTGCTTTGAATTTGTCGAAGATCTTCGCTGCTTATGTGATATATGCAGATGCATATTAAAATGACTCACGTTACTTTATTCGTGACGCTTAAATTTGAGAATTCTTATATATGGATGTGGCCCACTTAATAAGGAACCACTTGATGACGCTTATTTTAGCCACCAAATATTTCTTAAAATGCCACCTAATAATGCAAGTAAAGAGTCACTAAATTGGCTTTGAGCTGCTGCCACGTTTTTGGCTTATTAAGCTTATTCAATAATTTAATTAAGTTTATTCACAAATTTCTTAGTTAACTTGTTAATCTCTTAATAACAAATAATTAACCAATTATCCACATAACTAAGGGTTATCTCAAATTACTTAAAATACTATTTGTTTTATCACACTTTATACATTTTTACTATCATAGTCATATGGTACTTTGTATGACATTAGTCTATAAATACAGGATATTATAGCTTAGACCGCATTTTATCCCAAGCCAAACTTCGACGAAATTCATTTTCTTCGATTTGCTTACCCTCGCTCCTTCATGAATTTACTCATCACCTGCTTGAAATAGCATAATGATTATAATCTCAAAATAATTTTGTCCTTGAACTGAGGTCAATTACGACAAATTCATCGTATAATACTACAGGGTATAACATCATCGTAATATAATATTTCAAAGAGTAATATTATCATAATATAATATTACAAAATGTAATGTCATTATAATATAATAATGCGAAGCATAACATATGATAACACTGCGGAACGTAACAATATAGCTACGAGGGATAAATGAAATACACATTAAAATCCTGAAAGTCATTATAATCCAAATCAACAACCTCAACCAAGGGCTTTGAGTAGTAACTAGAAAGATTCTTTTTTTTCTTGCTGTGCAGATCGGAGTAGCCCCATAACAAGTTGGCGGTGAGTCATTGGAGAAGACATGATGCCTTGCCGAGGGCGAAGGGAGAAAAAAGAAGAGAGAATTGAGGGAGAAGAGAGAGGGTTGAGGGAAAAATTGACAGATGAGTTGTATATATCTGTATTTTGTTATAAAATATAAAAAGTAACTATAAATAATAATATTTTAAAAGTGTTTTGATCCATTATAAATAAAGTGCATTATTTCGCTATAGCATATAAAATTTCCTTTCATTTAGTATAGAATACTTTCTTTTTAAGTTTACTCAGGGGAAAAAATGATATTTTATATATCTGATAAATAATTTAGTTTGAGTGACGTTTGTCAACACTTGAGAATAATGTTTCCTTTATCGGAATTGTTACTCAATCTTTCTGTCGCAGTGCACAATGGTCTAATGACCAACGTGCCATGCTCTGCTTTTAGCTAAAACCTTCCTTATTATAACCATAAGGAGGCGTTAGATTGTTTTATATGCTATCTTACGAGCATCTTCAATGATGCACTATTATTTATACTAAATTTAAATTTGATTATAATGTGATACTTATTTAATTATTTTTTATCAATAATCTCACTTTTAGTTGATTTATCCTTTAAAATAATTTTAAAATAAATAATTATATAAGTGGTGAATGTGAATTATATATGATGAATATGGAAAAAAGAAAAAAGAAAACTTTTTTTTGAAGGAAATAAGAAAATAAAATTTAAATAGAAGATAATAATATAATGTAGAAGAGAGAGAAGAAATATTCTTTTTGGCGTAAAAAATAGTATAATGATTGGAGTAAATTTGGTGTTAACACCATTTTGGTGTGAAATTTGGTATTGGAATTGGAGATAGTCTAAAGGTGATGTCACCCATTAGAGTATTGACTTATTTTTACTCCCTCCGGTCTAAAATAAGTGAATTTTTGGTTGTTTTAATACATATTAAAAAATTTACTTTTTAACATTAATTAGCAATGAAATTTAACATATTAACCCTTATTATTTCTTCACATAAATACTTCTAACACATACTCTAATATTAATTACTCCAAAAATAATGTAGGAAAAAATAATAAATTCATTCTTAAAATCCGAAATTTTATTTTGAACAACAAGAAAAAAACCAAAAAATAACTTATTTTGGACCGGAATGAATACTTACATACGCAATTGGTAGCGCACAATTTTATTGATTGATTGTGACAAGGTAGTTTACTTTTTTCATATTATCAGCCGACTATTACTATGTCAAAAAATTATGCATACTCTTATTACATAATTAGTTATATATGGGTCAAAACTTGACCACATGACAATGAAGAAGATCGACACATTTATTAAAGCCTATTTATGACTAATAGATGGTATGACCATTTATTCACAAGATTATCAGGTAGTTATCCAATTTGATATCTAACGCCACGACTTGACCGTCCTCACGAGGGCGTCCCCTCTATGTGGTCCCAACCCTTTGGCGCCAGTTGGCAGATCTCCTAGCTATAAATACTAAGAGAAAGAACCCTAAAATGGGGGGCTGCTTCTTCTTCTTCAGATCTACTTCTAAAAGAAGAGAGAAGACATCATTGTAAGGCTTTGAACCTCTCTATGAAGAGGCAGACCAAACCAATATCATTAATCAAAGATCTTCATCTTCCTCCCTTTAACATATAACCGTTGTCTCTTAGGCTTTATCCCTTTGATCTTTGGATTTATTACGATCTGCTGTGATTGGCCCTCTATTTATTTCGATTGTTTTATGCTTGTAAAGTGAATGAAAACTTTGAGCTAAACAATTTGGCGCTGTCGATGGGATTTCATATCAAAATCACGTAGTCCATCCTTAGAACGAAAGGAAAATGACCAGCCCAACTCGAGCGAGCCCAAGTGGCTTATCAGATAATAGGAAGTCAAAAACCTCGAGACGAGCTTGCTTCCACATCCCCGCGTCTCCGAGCAAAGGGAAGAAGGAGAATAAGCAGATACCATATCCCTATGGGAAAAACAGGCCTAAGGTATTTTGCACCCTTTCCACACGGAGGTCAAAAGGGGGAAAAGCACAAAAGTTTCTCTCGAACCGAGATCTGTAACGAGGTAACCCGCGCGAGCCAGTTGAAAAGACCACAAGCGCAAGTTAGGCAAGATCTGAAACCAGAAACAAATCCCAACCCCCAATATGAAGCGGGCTATTTGGGAAAATAAAAGGTTCAACTACGGTTGAACTGGGACTCGGGCTATGCGCCTTCGACTCAGGCTATGTGCCTTCAATTCAGGCTACGCGCCTTCAAATATTACAATGGTTCAACTACGGTTGAACGCCAGTTCAGGCTATGTGCCTTCAATTCAGGCTATGCGCCTTCGACTCATGCTATGTGCTTTCAATTCAGGCTACGCGCCTTCAAATATTACAATGGTTCAATTACGGTTGGACGGCAGTTCAGGCTATGTGCCTTCAATTCAGGCTATGTGCTTTCGACTTAGGCTACACGCCTTCAAATATTACAATGGTTCAACTACGGTTGAACGACAGTTCAGGCTATGTGCCTTCAATTCAGGATATGCGCCTTTGACTCACGCTACGCGCCTTCAAATATTATAATGGTTCAACTACTGTTGAACAGCAGTTCAGGCTATCTGCCTTCAATTCAAGCTACATGCCATCAAATATTACAATGGTTCAACTATGGTTGGACGACAGTTCAGACTATGTGCCTTCAATTCATGCTATGTGCCTTCAACTCAAGCTACGCGCCTTCAAATATTACAATGGTTCAATGGTTGAACGGCGGTTCAGGCTATATGCCTTCAGTTCAAGCTATGTACCTCCGAATCAGGCTATGCGCCTTCAAAAATTACATAAGTTCAACTACGGTTGAATGTCAGCTCAGGCTACATGCCTTCACCCATATGTTCAACTACGGTTGAACTGGGACTCACGCTATGCGCCTTCAAAAATTACATAAGTTCAACTACGGTTGAACGTCATCTCAGGCTACGTGCCTTCACCCAAAAGTTCAAATACGGTTGAACTGGGACTCAGAATATCCGCCTTCAAAAATTACATAAGTTCAACTACGGTTGAACGTCAGTTCAGGCTAAGTGCCCTCACCCAAAAGTTCAACCACGGTTGAACTGGGACTCAGGCTATGCGCCTTCAAAAATTACATAAGTTCAACTACGGTTGAACGTCAGCTCAGGCTACGTGCACTCACCCAAAAGTTCAACTACGGTTGAGCTGGGACTCAGGCTATGCGTCTTCAAAAATTACATAAGTTCAACTACGGTTGAATGTCAGCTCAGGCTACGTGCCCTCACCCAAAAGTTCAACTACGGTTGAACTGGGACTCAGGCTATGCTCCTTCAAAAATTACATAAGTTCAACTACGGTTGAACGTCAGCTCAAGCTATACGCCCTCACCCAAAAGTTCGACTACGGTTGAACTGGGACTCAGGCTATGTGCCTTCAAAAATTACATAAGTTCAACTAAGATTGAACGTCAGCTCAGGCTACGATCTTCACCCAAAAGTTTACTACGGTCGAACTAGGACTCAGGCTACGCGCCTTCAAAAACTACAAAAGTTCAACTACGGTTGAATGACAGCTCGGGCTACGTGCCTTCACCTAAAAGTTCGACTACGAATTAGACTAGGATTCGGGCTAAGTGCTTCCATCATTATGAATTACAAAAGAATTCAACTATGAGGCGAACCAGAACTCAGGCTACACGCCTCTATCACAAAAGCCGCAAGCTAAACCACGGATGAATCAAAGCCAAGGACACACGTCCCCAAGGCTATAAGCCGGGCAGCAATTAGACGAGAACAAGCGCCCTGAAATGTCCAACAACAGACGAACCCCAGGTTGGGAAAAGCACCCCGCCGTTCAAGTAAGTACGACTAACTCAAACTAAAGTGTTGACCCGCGCAAAGTTCGGCCCAAGTCGTACTAAAAGGCCGTGCTTTTCATTATCACGGCCAGTAGTTCGACTAAGACCGAACTGGGACTAAGGCCATGTGCCGCCACTGCCCAAATGCGGCCACAATCCACCCTCAACAAGTGGAGAAAAGTGATGACCAAAAGCGTCTATCTGTGGCCAAGGCCATCTACACCAACTTTCCTTAAGGCAAGGAATCAGTTCGACAATGGTCAAAATCACCTAACCGGTTGAGACTATCAACATACCTACGGGGGAAACTCAAAAGTAAAGCCCTTGCAAACATGCATAAAAAAAAAAAATAAAAAAAAAAATATATATATATATATATATATATAATGTATTCGACATAAAACAAAGAGAAAAGAAGAAAATCACATATATTTCCAATATTTACATGGGGTTGACCCCAATTAAATTGTCCCAAGGCCGGCAAAGAAAACAAAAAAGAGAGAAAATGAAAACAAAACAAGCATTACAAATTTTTCCATTTGTTCACTCGGCCCCCCAGCGCCCCCTTCAGCATTATCAGCGCCCTCGGCGCCATCATCGCCACCGAGCGTAGACAGGTCAAAACTGCAGTCGTGGCGGGCTTCACGAGTCTTTTGCCGTGCCTCCGCGTAAGTGGCCTCAGACACGACACCGGCTTCCCAAAACCGCCAATACACATCGAGCTAGGCCTCAGCATTCGTCCAAAGCTCACGAGCAGGACCAAACGAAGCGGCCTGGTTCCCCAGGCGCTGATTCTCGGCTTACAAGGCCGCGATCCGGTCCGCTGCAGCATAGGCCTCCCTCTCACAGACGGTAATGCGCCCCTCCAACGATCGCTCTCGAAAGGCAGCGGCAGCCCTTTCTAATCCACGCTCCCTTTCTTGGGCACGGTTGGTCGCCTGCAATGTTTCAGCCCTCGCCAGGGCGTCCTCTGCCCGCTTTCTTGAAGTGGCAGCCACGGACTCCAGCAGCCGCTGCAGCTAGATTTTGGCGCTCCCTCTCAGCAGCCGCCCTTCTCTCAACATCCACCTCTTCTTTCGCTTGGCGGAGCTGCTCCTCACAAGTGGTTACCCTGCTGACGGTCTGTTGCATATGAAGCTCCCTCCGTGCTAGCTCTTCTAACAGCTCCCGGTTCCGCGGGTCGTTCCTTATGCGTTCACGCAAGCCCCGGAATCGATCACGGTAGCGGCGGTACTTCCCCAAAAGCCGCCCAAAAATCGCCTAACGGACGTTAGCCCGCCTAATGATCTCTACCTCCAGCAAAAATGTTTACAACGAACAAGAGTGATAGTTAACACGAGAAGACATGCTAAGGAAGGAAACAAACCAAAGTTTTGCATGTACCTTTATACTCAGGGCGGCCACCTCGCCCATCAATCCAACGTCCGAAATACCCCTCACTGACGTGCTCTCCGCTCTCGAGCACAGGACCCCAAACAACATCACCAGGTTCCCCTCCTTGAGCAGCAGGTTCAGGCTGTTAGGAATCTCGAAGTAACGATAATCTCCCTCGGCCTGCACGGCCAAGCGGGTATAACCCTCCTGAGCAAGACGGATGTCCTCGGGACCCATATCGGACTCCGAATCATCCCCCGTCTAATGATCTCCACTTCCAGCAAAAATGTTTACAACGAACAAGAGTGATAGTTAACACGAGAAGACATGCTTAGGAAGGAAACAAACCAAAGTTTTGCATGTACATTTATACTCAGGGTGGCCACCTCTCCCATCAATCCAACGTCCGAAATACCCCTCACGGACGTGCTCTCTGCTCTCGAGCACAGGACCCCGAACTTCATCACCAGGTTCCCCTCCTTGAGCAGCAGGTTCAGGCCATTAGGAATCTGGAAGTAACGATAATCCCCCTCGGCCTGCACAGCCGAGCGGGTATAACCCTCCTGAGCAAGACGGATGTCCTCGGGACCCATATCGGACTCCGAATCATCCCCCTCTCCTCAAATGCTGCTTCCTTCTGTCGCCCTGGAAGTTGAGGCTTCCACCGCCCGAGACGTCGAGGCGCCCGCATGCGCCATAACGCCGGCGCCTGCAATCTCCACCAAAACAGCTTCCGAGGAACTGCCTTCCCTCGCAACAACAGGAACAGAAACTTGAATCCCCGAAGCGACTGTGTCACCTTGGCCTAAGCCAACCGGGGCAACCCCACTGAGCGGCTCACCCTCTGGGGAAAGGTCCGCTACGCCCCCTCCTCCGCCGATGGCGAAGAATATAAACTAATTACAACTGGGAGAGCCGTGGTGAACGCCACCCTACACTGAGCCAGCGGCCTCCCGTCTTCTTCTTTATCTCCATTAGGCGATCGCTCCGCCCTGGAATGCACGACCCCTGGAGACTCTTCAACTCGGGGCACGGGCCATACCAGAGACTGTACAGCTGAAGACTCTACCGAAGTCGCCCTCGGAACCGGATGAGGCACCGGCATTGTGACCATTCAGGTAGTCGCCCCCGGCCTGCGAAAAGCAAGCTGAGGAGCCCTCCTGTGCCGTGGTCGTTCTGGCCAGCCAAAGAAGAAGGGTTAGGCCAGAGGAACTAAGGACTATGAAGAAAGAACAATAAACAACAAATTAGATTCTTACCAGCAGCCGGCCTATGGCCATGGACCTCCCAGAAAGACGCCCACGTACGAATCCCCGTTGTAACAGGGAGCACAGCCTCAACCTACTCGCGGATGCCCGAAATTGGCAGCGGTGGCGCACCTCCCGCTACATCACAAAAGAAGATCATTACGCACAAACATAAAGCAAAACATTTAGCCCAAAAGAAATCAAAGCCAGCGTAAAAGAAACCTACGTGCATGATTCCACTCCTCTGGGAAGCCAGTGGCGCAAGCCACGAGGTGCTCGGTCCTGATGTAGAAATAATACTCAGAAGAATGGGTAGCGACCTCCATCAAGCTCCGCAGTCAGGCCATCGATCCCACGAGGGACCAACCAAATCATAGTACCACATACCCTCTAAGGAGCGTACAGAGTCAACATGTGCCCAAGTGTAACTTCCCTCCGGGCCAACTCCACATATTTAACTAGCATCGCCAATAATTTGTAGCAGGAGGGGACAAGCGGAGCAGGGCACACCCTGTAGTAGCGGCAAAGGTCCACCACCAACATGGGGAGAGGAAGCCCAAATCCCAGCCTGAAAAGGTAGGTGTAGAAGACGCAGTAACCTCGGTGGTCGACATGAACCATGTCGCCGCTCTTGGCCAGGACGATGTCGGCAGAGTGAGGAATCTCACATTGCTCCTTCAGTTGAGCAATGCCAATTTCCCCCCATCAATGGAGCCTCGTCCACTTGATCTTCTCCCTCGGGTTCGGTAAAATCGGTCGTCGGACCAATGGGCAGGGAAAGAATGTCGGTCATCGACGGGAACTGATCAACAGTCGGCGAATCAGTGGCTCCCGCCACCGTAGATGGACCCCTGCCACTGCAACGGCCACCGGAGCCACATCAGAACGGGAACTGCTCGCCATTATCAATATAACGAAAAGAAGATGGTAAGATTCACCGGAGAAACAAGAGAATACGAAGATCCGACAAAAATGATGGAGGATGAATCAACAAAGGATGAAAAACCAGACAATCTAAAAGCAAGAAAGGTTGTCTCTCTCAGAATTCCACATAGACAGATATCGGAAAAGTGAGAGCTGAGCAACACAACCTCTTATTTATAGGCATAACATGAATGACCCCCAAGAATCCCAAAGGTCACCATTAACTACCCGACCACCGCAAAACGGGCCAGACCTACAGTAACGGGCACCATTATGAGAGATACCATTGAACGGTCATTCAACCGTCAATCGGTGCGTCCCCCATAAAACGGTTATAACGACCTCAAGACACCACGGGCACGCCCCATGCGCTGTCCCCATGTGTCACCGTGCACATGATGTCTCCCTTACATGTAACAAGCGTAATCGTACTCTTCGAGCACGCGTAAAAATGGCTCCGGCCATCTCCAAAGTAAAAATGGCTACGACCATCTCCAATGTAAAAATGGTCACGACCATCTCTAAATGTAAAAATGGCTACGGCCATCTCCAAAGTAAAAATGGCCACGACCATCTCTAAATGCAAAAATGGCCACGACCGTCTCTACATGTAAAAATGTCTACGACCATCTCCAAATTAAAAAATGGCTACGAAAAGTAAAAATGACTACGGCCATCTCTAAATGTAAAAATGGCTACGGCCATCTCCAAAGAAAAAATGGCTACGGCCATTTCTAAAGTGAACATGATTACGGTCATCTCCCAAGAACAAAAGGCTACGGTCATTTCTAAAAATATGAACGGCTATGGCCGCCTCCGAAGAATAAAAGGATACGATCATCCCCAACCCAGAAACGGCTATGGTTATTGGCGGAATCCCCTCATCGAGCTCGACCCGAGCTCGACCTCAATAAGCGGAGGGACTATCTGTATGGGTCAAAACTTGACCTCATGACAATGAAGAAGATCGACACATTTATTAAAGCCTATTTATGACTAATAGATGGTATGACCATTTATTCACAAGATTATCGGGTAGTTATCCAATTTGATACTGACGCCACGGCCTGACCGTCCTCACGAGGGGGTCCCCTCTATGTAGTCCCAACCTCTTTGCGCCAGCTGGCAGATCTCCTGGCTATAAATAATAAGAGAAAAACCCCTAAAAGGGGGGCTTCTTCTTCTTCTGTACATCTCCTTCTGAAAGAAGAGAGAGTGCATCATTGTAAGGCTCTGAACCTCTCCATGGAGAGGCAGACCAAACCATCATCATTAATAAAAGATCTTCATCCTCCTCCCTTTAATTTATAACTGTTGTCTCTTTTTTTTTTTCCTTTGGTTTTTGAATTTATTACGATCTGCTATGATTGGCCCTCCATTAATTTTGATTGTTTTATGCTTCTAAAGTAAATGAAAACTTTGAGCTAAATCGTTACCAAGATCTTACATTGTTCACGGACAAAACAGGATCCGTTATATGAATTCCACCAATCACATTACTCCATCTGAACTCATCCCACGCCAGTATGTAAAATAAAATAAGAATAAAAATAAAAAGTATTCACTAGAAGTTTCTTATGTTTTCCACTATTGATGTTTAAAATTAAACTTAATCATATTTTTATGACGTGCCGTTAAAATTTCCCATTACAAATTGCTAGCAGCTTAAAATTTTGTAATTAGTATTGATTGTCTTTTTCACCCAATCACCGTTGAAGTCACAATGTTAGTTCTTTTGCATGCCCAAATTGCGTATAATAAACATTTTTCCCGATAAAAAAACAACCATGGCATTTCCATGTTCTCAACAGACTAACCAACTGGAGAGCAAAGAATGGCGGAGTGATGCATTTAACTCTGATTTTTGCTGTACAATTTCAAGTAGATGTCAATTGAAAACTGTGGCAACTAACTGAAGTAAACTTACTTAAGCTTCTTCTGCTTTTTGTTTTTTGCTGCAACTTCGTTTTTCCAGATTTTTCACGTATGAGTCAGCTCCATTTCTTCTTCTCGATGGGGTCCAGTCCACTTGAATTAAGGAAGAGATTTCTTCCTTCCTCATATTGTTTGTCAAAAATGATTGCTAATGCAGTCCAAATTTTTTTTCTCTGTCAACTTTGGTGTGCTGTAGAAATGAAATCTCAAAGAAGGCGGGCTTGTTGATGCCTATATAATGAGAGCTTCGGCTCTCATTTTTAGAAGCACCAACAAAGCTAGAAAAAGAGTGAGATTTCACAAACAGGGTATAAGAAAATAGTCTGTGAGGAAAATAGAGAGTGAGCGATATTGTAGTGAGCTGGAATATCAAAAGAAGATTATTTCTTTTGAGTGTTGTAGTGGTCTTTGGAGTATTTTACTCGGACCTACAAAGTGTAAAATTCCTTACAATAGTGATATCAGTTGCTCCTCTCAGGGCCGTGGTTTTTTTCCTTATTCAGAAGAGTTTTTCACGTAAAAATCTTGGTGTCATTGTTACTCTTTTATTCTTGTTAATTACCGTATCTCGGTGCTACATTATTATTCCGCTTTTATTACCGTAAATATTGTTTTGGTAGGGGGTTTATTCACAACAACTGGTATCAGAGCACAGGTTCTGCTCGTTCACTGAAATACTATTCACTATAGGTAGTACTATACTCGGTGAAAATAAAAATGTCCGGAGTAAAGTACGAGGTAGTAAAATTCAACGGAGATAACGGTTTCTCAATATGGCAAAGAAGGATGAGAGATCTGCTCATCCAACAAGGATTACACAAGGTACTAGATGTTGATGCCAAAAAGCCTGATACCATGAAAGCTGAGGATTGGGCTAACTTGGATGAAAGAGCTGCTAGTGCAATCAGGTTGCACTTATCGGATGATGTGGTAAATAACATCATTGATGAAGACACTGCACGTGGAATTTGGACAAGGTTGGATAGCTTATACATGTCCAAAACGCTGACAAATAAATTATACCTGAAGAAGTAGTTATACGCCCTACACATGTGTGAATGTATGAATTTTTTGTCACATTTAAATGTGTTTAACGGACTAATCACACAGTTTGCCAACCTCGGAGTGAAAATCAAGGAGGAAGATAAATCCATCTTGCTATTGAACTCGTTGCCATCTTCGTACGATAATTTGGCAACAACCATCATGCACGGTAAGACTACTATTGAGTTGAAAGATGTCGCATCGGCTCTTTTACTCAATGAGAAGATGAGAAAGAAGCCTGAAAATCAAGGACAAGCTCTTATGACCGAATGTAGAGGCATGAGTTATCAAAGGAGTTCGAGCAACTATGGTAGATCCGGAGCTCGTGGAAAGTCAAAGAATTGATCCAAATCAAAAGCCAGAAATTGCTACAACTGTGATCAACCAGGTCACTTCAAAAGAGATTGCCCAAATCCAAGGAAGGGCAAAGGTGAAACTAGTGGCCAGAAGAATGACGACAACACAGCCGCCATGGTGCAAAACAATGATAATGTTGTCCTCTTTATAAATGAGGAAGAGGAATGCATGCACCTGTCAGGTCCAGAGTCGTAATGGGTGGTTGACACAGCGGCATCTCACCATGCCACACCGGTAAGAGATCTTTTTTGCAGATATGTAGCAGGTGATTTCGGCACAGTGAGACTGGGTAACACGAGTTACTCAAAGATTGCGGGGATTGGTGACATTTTTATCAAGACAAATATCGGATGCACATTGGTTCCAAATGATGTGTGGCATGTACTTGATTTACGAATGAACTTTATCTCGGGGATTGCTTTGGACCGAGATGGATACGAGAACTATTTTGCAAATCAAAAGTGGAGATTCACCAAGGGATCATTGGTGATTTCAAAGGTAGTTGCTCATGGCACGTTGTACATGACAAATGCACAAATATGCCAAGGTGAATTGAATGCGGCACAAGATGATATTTCTGCAGATTTGTGGCATAAAAGAATGGGTCATATGAGCGAGTAGGGATTGCAGATTCTTGCCAAGAAATCACTTATTTCGTGTGCCAAAGGTACAACAATAAAACCCTGTGACTACTGTTTATTTGGTAAGCAACAAGAGTCTCATTTCAGACATCGTCTGAAAGAAAATTGAATATACTTGATTTAGTATATTCTGATGTTTGTGGCCCAATGGAAAGGGCGGCAACAAATATTTTGTTACTTTTATTGATTATGCTTCACGAAAATTGTGGGTTTATATTTTGAAAATCAAATATCAGGTGTTTCAAGTTTTACAGAAGTTTCACGCTCTAGTAGAAAAGGAGAAAGGTCAAAAGCTAAAGCGTCTCCGAAGTGACAATGGAGGTGAGTACACTTCAAAGGAATTTGCAGAGTACTATTCAAGTCATGAGATCAGACATGAAAAGACAGTTCCTGGAGTCTCACAACACAATGGTGTAGCAGAGAGGATGAACCGCACTATTGTGAAGAAGGTGAGAAGCATGCTCAGAATGACTAAACTACCTAAGTCATTCTGGGTGAATCAGTTCAAACAACTTGTTACCTGATCAATAGGAGTCCATCAGTTCCATTGGTGTTTGACATCCCAGAGAGAGTTTGGACCAATAAAGAGGTGTCCTACTCGCATCTAAAGGTGTTCGGTTGCAAAGCTTTTGCACATGTACCGAAAGAGCAGAGAACAAAGCTGGATGATAAATCTGTTCCCTGCATATTTATCGGCTACGAAGATGAATAGTTCGGGCATAGATTGTAGGATCCTGTAAAGAAAAAGGTCATCAGAAGCAGAGATGTAGTCTTCAGAGAAAGTGAAGTTGGAACTGCTTCTGATATGTTAGAAAAGGAGAATAATGGTATAATTCCTAACCTTATTACTATTCCTTCTATTTCTAACAATCCCACAAGTGCAGAAAGTACGACCAACGAGGTTACCGAGCAGGGGGAGAAACCATGTGAGGTTATTGAGCAGGTAAAGCAACTTGATGAAGGTGTCAAGGAAGTGGAGCACCCTACTCAGGAAGAATAACAACCTCAACCTCTGAGGAGATCGGAGAGGCCAAGGGTAGAGTCATGCAGGTACCCTTCCACAGAGTATGTCCTCATCAGCGATGAGGGGGAGCCAGGAAATCTTAAGGAGGTGCTATCACATACAGAAAAGAACCAGTGGATGAAAGCTATACAAAAAGAGATGGAATCTCTACAGAAAAATGGCACGTACAAGTTGGTTGAACTTCCAAAGGGTAAAAGACCACTCAAATGCAAGGTCTTTAATCTCAAGAAAGATGAAAATGACAAGTTGGTCAAATACAAAGCTCGATTGGTGGTCAAAGGCTTCGAACAGAAGAAAGGTATTGATTTTGACGAAATTTTCTCACCTGTTGTCAAAATGACTTCTATTTGAACAATTTTGAGCTTAGCAGCTAGCCTAGATCTTGAAGTGGAGCAGTTGGATGTGAAAACCGCATTTCTTCATGGAGATTTGAAAGAAGAGATTTATATGGAGCAGCCAGAAGGATTTGAAGTAGCTGGAAAGAAACACATGGTGTGAAAATTGAATAAGAGTCTTTATAGATTAAAGCAGGCACCAAGGCAGTGGTAGATGAAGTTTGACTCATTCATGAAAAATCAAACATACATAAAGACTTATTCTGATCCATGTGTATATTTAAAATATTTTATGAGAATAATTTTATTATATTATTGTTGTATGTGGATGACATGTTAATTGTAGGAAAAGACAAGGGGTTGATAGCAAAGTTGAAGGGAGATCTGTCCAAGTCATTTGATATGAAGTACTTGGGCCCAGCACAACAAATTCTAGGGATGAAGATAGTTCGAGAGAGAACACGTAGAAAGTTGTGGCTATCTCAAGAGAAGTACATTGAACGTGTACTAGAACGCTTCAACATGAAGAATGCTAAGTAAGTCAGCACCTCTCTAGCTAGTCATCTAAAATTGAGCAAAAATATGTGTCTTACAATAGAGGAGGAGAAATGGAACATGGTTAGAGTTCCTTATTCTTCAGCAGTCGGAAGCTTGATGAATGCAATGGTATGTACTCGACCTGATATTGCTCACGCAGTTGGTGTTGTCAGCAGGTTTCTTGAAAATCCTGGAAAGGAACATTGGGAAGCAGTCAAGTGGATACTCAGGTACATGAGAGGCACCACGGGAGATTGTTTGTGCTTTGGAGGATCTGATCCAATCGTGAAGGGCTATACAGATGCTGATATGGCAGGTGACATTGACAACAGAAAATCCACTACTGATATTTGTTTACATTTCAGGGGGAGCTATATCCTGGCAGTCGAGGTTGCAGAAGTGTGTCGCACTCTCTACAACTGAAGCGGAATATATTGCCACTACTGAAGTTGGCAAAGAGTTGGTATGGCTCAAACGGTTCCTTCAAGAACTTGGATTGCATCAAAAGGAGTATGTTGTCTATTGTGACAGTCAAAGTGAAATAGACCTGAGCAAAAGCATCATGTATCATGCAAGGACGAAGCATATCGACGTGAGATATCATTGGATTCGTTTGCAGGTGGAGAACGAATATTTACAGGTCAAAAGATTCACACAAGCGAAAATCCCGCAGATATGCTGACCAAGGTGGTACCAAGGAACAAGTTCGAGCTATGCAAAGACTTGTCGGCATGCATTCAAACTAGAAGACAGTGCTACTTGCTCTAGATAAATGGGACTGGAGGGGGAGATTGATGGGGTCCAGCCCCCTTGAATCAAGGAAGAGATTTCTTCCTTCCTTATTTTGTTTGTCAAAAGTGGCTGCTAATGCAGCCCATGTTTTCTTTTGTTTTATTTTCTCTATCAACTTTGGTGTGCTGTAGAAATGAAATCTCAAAGAAGGCGGGCTTGTTGATGCCTATATAATGAGAGCTTCGGCTCTCATTTTTGGAACAACCAACAAAGCTAGAAAAAGAGTGAGATTTCACAAACAGGGTATAAGAAAATAGTCTGTGAGGAAAATAGAGAGTGAGCGATATTGTAGTGAGCTGGAATATCAAAAGAGGATTATTTCTTTTGAGTGTTGTAGTGGTCTTTGGAGTATTTTACTCGGACCTACAAAGTGTAAAATTCCTTACTATAGTGATATCAGTTGCTCCTCTTAGGGCCGTGGTTTTTTCCCTTATTCAGAAGGGTTTTCCACGTAAAAATCTTGGTATCATTATTACTCTTTTATTCTTGTTAATTATCGTATCTCGGTGCTACATTATTATTCCGCTTTTATTACTGTGAATATTATTTTGGTAGGGGGTTTATTCCCAATACTTCTTTCCCATGATGGCTCATGGCCACATGATTCCTACGCTTGACGTGGCAAAGCTCGTCGCTTCGCGTGGTGTTAAGGCCACCATAATCACCACTCCTCTCAATGAATTGGTTTTCTCCAAATCTATTCAAAGAAACAAGCATTTAGGAATCGAAATTTACATCCGTTTGATCAAATTCCAAGCTGTAGAACACGGCTTGCCTGAAGAATGCGAGCGCCTCGATCTCATCCCTTTCGATGACTTGCTCCTAAACTTCTTTAAGGCTACAGTTATGATGCAAGAACCACTAGAGCAGCTTATTCAAGAATGTCGCCCCAGTTGTCTTGTTTCTGATATATTCTTTCCTTGGACAACTGATACTGCAGCCAAATTTAACATTCCAAGATTGGCTATTCATGACACAAGCTTCTTTGCCCTTCGTGTTGGGGAGAGCATCAGGCTTCATAAGCCTTTTGAGTATGTCTCCTCTGATTCTGAATCTTTTGTTCCACTGGATTTACCTCACCAGATCAAGCTGAGGAGAATACAATTATCACCGTTTGATCGAACTGAGGAAGAGAAAAATCTGCCCCTGATGGTAAAAGCAGTCAGAGAATCGGGCTTGAAGGGCTATGGAATTATCTTCAACAGCTTCTATGAGCTTGAACAAGATTATGTTGAACACTATACTAAGGTTTAGGAAAGCTTGTGCTATTGGCCCGCTTTCATTGTTCAATAGGGACATTAAAGATAAAGCTGAAAGAGGGAAGCGATCCTCTACAGATAAACACGACTGCATGAAATGGCTTGATTCAAAAAAATCAGGCTCCATTATTTATAATTGCTTCGGGAGCATAGCAAATTTCACCACATTACAAATGCGTGAACTAGCTATGGGAATTGAAGCTTCTGGACAAGAATTCATTTGGGTTGCTAGAAGTACAGAACAAGACAACGAAGAATGGCTGCCTGAAGGTTTCGAGGAAAGAACAAAAGGAAAAGGATTAATAATAAGAGGATGGGCACCCCAAGTACTAATTCTTGATCACGAATCTATGGGAGCTTTGGTTACGCATTGTGGATGGAATTCGACGTTGGAAGGAATATCAGCAGGAGTGCCAATGGTGACATGGCCTGTATTTGCAGAGCAATTCTTTAATGAGAAGTTGGTAACTGAAGTCTTGAGAATTGGGGTTGGCGTTGGCTCTATGAAATGGCAAAAAACATATAGCGAGGGAGTGAAAAAAGAAGCAATAGCAAAGGCAATAAGGAGGGTAACGGTGGGTGAAGAAGCAGAAGGATTCAGAAGCAAAGCTAAAGCGTACAAAGAAATGGCAAGAAAAGCTGTTGAAATAGGAGGATCATCTTACTCTACTCTGACTACTTTGCTGGAAGATATTAGTACATACAGTTCCACAAGTGATTAACGATTTATCCCCTGTGGCGAAACTAGTAATTTCCCCGGGGTTCAAATTTAAAAGAAGCAAAAAATAATTCCGACAAAGGATGATCAATAAGTGTTATATACATCTAAAATATACTCCCTCCGTTTCAGTTTATGTGAACCTATTTCTTTTTTAGTACGTGCAAAAAAGAATGACTTCTTTCCCTATTTGGAAACAATTTACCTTTATGCAATGATTTATAGCCACGCAAAATATATATACTTTATTTTACACCACAATTTCAAAAGTCTTTTCTCTTATCTTAAATTTCGTGCCCAGTCAAATGGGTTCCCATAAACTGAAACGGAAATATTTTACCTATATATAAAATGTAATTTTTTAACAAAAGGTGGTCAATTGACCACCCTTATGACTGTGTGGCTTCGCCCCTGTTTATCCCTACTAGAAGAAGGATGTTAGTGGTTAGTAGGGGTGGCAAACGGGCAAGCGGATCGGGGCGGGTTGAAAACGGATAATGTAAAAACAAATAAATTATCCGACCCGACTATAGATATCTATATTATCCATGACTTCTTGAATATGATCACTTTAGGGAGAATTCTTAGTCTCCCAAACTTGAGAACCCCAATTTAAGGCTTCACAAATATTAAAGTTAAACTCGTTAGTTATTCATTTTCTAAATGAATGATATATATATATTTGATCCGTTTTAAAAAGTTTATTATTCAACCCATTTTTTATGGATAATATGAGTGGTGATTGCTTTTTTTTAAGTATTTTGCCACCACTACTGATTAGTGGTTACTTATTTAGCTTGAACACATTATCTGCTTTTTTATGAATGTCAAGTTAAGATTATCAATCCCCAAAGTCTAGATAGTTTAGCAAACAGTGTTCGATGTTAAAGTTAATACTAGTTCCTTCCTTTGCCCAATTTATAAATATAAGCTTTGCATAAAATGCAGGAAAATATAGAATACCAATTATACAGGTCAGTGCATGTTCTCAACTGACTAACCAACTGAAGAGCCAAGCACAGATTGCGGGAAGGGGGTTGATGAAGGATTGCGTATGTGTGTTCATAGCACGCAGCGTAAGATAATAATAATTCTAGGTAGATTTTCTTATGTTTAAAATTTATTTACGTGTCAAAGATCGGATCAAAGACGTACCTGGTGAAGAGAGTCTCGTTTTCAAACTTCTTCGATAGTGCGAAGACTCTATGCGTATCCACACCGAGACCGATCCTTGCTATCAACTCTTTGATCAATGAAACCCGTGAACAAATTTAACGAAAAATATTGTGTTGAAATTTTTCTCAAAAATCTCAACTCAAATTAGAAGAACAAGAAACACTTTTCTTGCAATTGTATTTTCTCTCTTGGCTTTGTATTGCACCCTCACTTTCACAAAGTAGGCTTTCTTCTCAAGAAAAATTGAAAAACAAAAAAACCAAACTCTTGCAAATTTTCTCCATCACCCTTTATATAGCATCACCTATAAACTCTTTTCCTATTTGGTTGAGGTAATAATTTTCCTAGGGTAAAAGTTTATTCCAAAAATAAACTTATGGAAAAATTTTGTAAAAAAAATGAATTTTCCATCTTTGTGATGGCCGAAAATTTTATAAATTTTATTCCAAGAATTGGATTCAAACTTTTGCAAATTTTCCTTCCTTTTTGACGTGAGAAGGTCCAAACATTTATGGATTTTTTTTTCTTTTATGTCCAATTCTAAATTGGACTCTATTAATATAAACTTTTATATTAATATAATATTTTTCTATTGAAAATATTAATCCCATTCCAAATAAAATAAAACTTTAATTAATAATTCAATTCAAAATTGGATTTATTAACAAGCCTTTATTAATATTATATTTTATATACATCTATTATATAAAATAAGATTAATTATATATATCACATATATTTCAACCAAGAGATATTATTTAATTTCTATTCTAAACAGAAACTTCAATTTATTCACAATATTAATTATAATCTTTGTGCTAACAAAGAATATAATAATATTTTATTTGGACTAATAACTAAATTTATTTGACTAATTAAATTCTTTAATTTAATTATTGAATAATAAGTTAATTAATCCTCTAGCAAAGATCAGAACACTCGTTAGTGTGCGACCCCATAGGTTCAATACTAAACCGGTAGTAAATTGATCATATCAATATACTAATCAAGGGTGGCGTCTACCAACACTCCTTAACGACCGGATAGCATGAAGTATACAATTTACTTTCAAGAACCAGTAGAAGAATAATGTAGTAATTCCTTCTGTCCTTATAGCTCTGGATCACCCTAGGATATGGTTCAACTGTCAAATCCTAATAGGCAATCAACTATGTGTTCACGTCAAATATAATCGACCATTGAATGACCTAAGAAACTCATTTCTTCTTTCATTCAATTGCCCTGGCCAAGGTCTTAGTTTGGTCGTTTATAATTCATGACAACATGGAGCTTAAACTCATTTTCAAGAGTTGACAGATTCCGTCTTGATCAATCACTAATTCTACAAGTATTTAATCATACCCAATATCCTTTCAACTATCGCCCAAGGGCCATATGTGTCTAGTATCAAAGCACAATAAATAACTTGTCAATTACTATGACGATCTCAAGTCAAAGAAAACTGTTACATCACATTCTTCAAGAAAATATCCTATTGACAGTTTATGGTAATTCTAACCATTAGGAGTTATCCAATGAGTCGGTTCAATGATCATATCTCTATGTGCATCATCTATCTATGAGATTTAGTTAATGAGATCAACTAATCTTTATCCGATAAAGATGATCACATAAATATTGATCTAACCGGATTACTAATGTCCAAATTAATAATCCTACGATCAAGAACAAATTTAGATTAAATTGTAAAAGACTTTGCTCTCATTATCATGATCTCTATCACGATGAGAAATCTCAAAATTTAATCAAGGACCTTATCAAATTAATTAATTAATTATTAATAATGATAAAATAATATCGAATGCCATATATTTTATTTCAAATGACCTTCACAAAACTATGTTCAAGTTATTAAATATGATATTGGATCCAAGTGCATAAGCCACATCAGGACGTGTACATGTCATGGTATACATGATAGCTCCCACTGCACTAGCGTACGGGATCCTACTCATGCGTTCTCTCTCTTCAGGTGTTTTAGAACAATCCTCCCTACTGAGAGAAATTCCAGTGCCTATCGGCAGATAGCCTCTTTTGGAATTATCCATGTTATACCTCTTTAAGATAATATCAATGTACAAAAACTGGGAAAGTTCAAGCAGTTTCCTAGATCTCTCTCTATAGATCTTTATTCATAATATATAAGCTGCTTCTCCCAAGTCTTTCATGGAAAACTGTTCAGATAGCCAAATCTTGGTATTTTTCAATGCCGGTACGTCATTTCCTATGAGCAATATATCATCAACATACAACACTAAAAATATAATTGTGCTCCCACTAACCTTTTTGTACACACAAGGTTCTTCTTCGCATCTAACAAAACTGAACTTTTCAATTGTTTTGTTAAATCGAATATTCCAACTTCGAGAAGCTTGCTTTTATCCATAAATAGATCTTTGTAGCTTACAAATTTTATTATGATCAGACGAAGATGTGGAACCTTCAGGTTTTGTCATGTACACATCCTCTTCTAGCTCACCATTAAGGAAAGCTGTTTTCACATCCATTTGCCATATTTCATAATCATAGTATGCTGTTATAGCAAGCAAAATCCGAATAGATTTGAGCATTGCCACGGAAGAGAAAGTCTCGTCATAGTCTACTCCTTCTTTCTGACGATATCCCTTGGCAACAAGACGTGCTTTGTAGGTCTCCTCCTTTCCGTCTGCTCCAATCTTTTTCTTAAAACCCCATTTACAACCTATAGGATTTATATCCTTTGAAGGTTCAACTAAAGTCCATACTTTGTTTTCCTTCATGGATTCCATTTCGGATTCCATGGCCTTTTGCCACTTCTCATAATCAGAACTTTGTATAGCCTCTTCATAGGTCTTAGGGTCATCATCATTATGATCAACCTCATTTGATAAATCATCTTGTACCAATAAATTTAATCTAGTTGGTACATGACGTTCTCGTGCAGACATTCGAAGAGGTACTTGTACAACCTGTTCACCTTGTATTGGATTTCGTTGTTGCTCAATTTGGTTTGGAACTGGTTCATTAACCAGTTCTTGAACTTCAACCGTTGAAGATGGCAATTTCCTAGGCAACTTCAAAACATCCAATAAAGGTTCTTCAACTTGGGTCTCATGATCTTTATATTGTGTTGATTCATTAGTTTCTTGATCTTCATCAAGTTCTATTTCTCCATTATAATTTCCTTCCAAAAGAAATTTCCTTTCCAAAATGGTTGCTCCTCTGGCCACAAACACTTTATGGTCAGAAGGGTGATAGAAATAGTATCCTCTTGTTTCCTTGGGATACCCAATGAACCTACACTTATCAGATCTTGAGTCAAGTTTATCAGACTGTAGTCTCTTAACATAAGCTGGACATCCCCAAACTTTAATATGTTTAAGGTTGGGCTTACATCCTTTCCATATCTCATATGGTGTTGTAGAGACTGACTTAGTGGAAACTTTATTAAGTAAGTATGTTGCTGCTTCCAAAGCATATCCCCATATATTTATTGGAAGATCACTGAACCCCATCATAGATCTCACCATATCTAATAAGGTTCTATTTCTCCTTTCAGACACACCATTGTGTTGTGGTGTTCCTGGAGGTGTCCACTGTGAGAGAATCCCATTCTCTTAGAGATATCTCGTAAAATCTTCACCAAGATATTCTCCACCTCTATCAGACCTTAGTACTTTGATACTTTTACCAGTCTGCTTTTAAACTTCACTACGGAACCTTTTGAACATTTCAAAAGATTCAGACTTATGTTTCATAAGATACACAAATTCATATCTTGACATATCATCAGTGAAGGTGATGAAGTAAGAATATCCACCTCTAGCTTGAATTTTCATGGGCCCACAAACATCTGTATGAATTAGTCCCAATAATTCAGAAGCTCTTTCTCCACTTCCAGTAAATGGAGATTTGGTCAATTTTCCTTTGAGACAAGATTCACAAGTTGGATATTATTCAAAATCATACTTTTTAAGGTACCCTTCCTTGTACAACTTGTTAATTCTTTTCTCTCCAATATGACCAAGCCTAGAATGCCAAATGTATGTCTGATTTACATGATCATCTCTTTTCCTCTTAAGACTTGAAACATGCATAATCGAATTAGCATTCACACTAGGTAAGACATAAACATCATGTTGGAGATAGCTATTCACATATAAATTATCACTATAATAAATAGAGCAAGTACCATTGCCTATATTAATGCGAAAACCATGTTTGTCTAACATAGAAGCTGAAATTATATTCGAAACAAATTTAGGAACATAATAACAATCATCCAACATGAGTACTTTTCCCGTAGCATTATTAAAGAAGTTGATCCTATAGCTACGGCCGCAACTTTTGCACCATTTCCAACTTGTAGATTAATTTCTCCTTTCTTTAGCCTCCTACTTATCTTGAACCTTTGCAACATATTGCAGATGTTATAACCACTGCCGGTATCTAATACCCACAGTGAAGAATTAGTGGTAGCTGAAGAAACCTTGAAAACATTTTTCATTAATGTCTCACCTTGTTTCTTGTCCTTTGAGTTGCAAGATACTCCTTGCAATTTTTCTTCCAATTATTTATGATAAACCTTGTTGCCTTGAACATCATTCTTTGGAGGGATTATCTTTGCAGGCTTATCGATCACATCCATAAGCTTTTCATGCATGAGAACAATTCTCAAATTTCTATACCAGTCATCAAAGTTTGGTCCTACCAATTTGTTGGTCTCAAGTATTTCACACAGTGATATAACAGACATATTGAGAAATCTAAAATATAGAAAAGAAAAAGCAGTAATATAAGAATATATTTGCATATATCATAAAGACATGGACTTTTATCTAAATGATATTTCCACTAATTATTTTAAACTATTTACCCTCATTATAGTTCACGAAATCTTTATTTTTTTTTAGTGGAGTAAAGGAATCCTTTAACAATATGTATGAGCCCCTTGGTAATCAAGTCGTTTCTCAGTTATATTTTAAAGGTAGGTACTCTTACCAATTGTATCCACATACAATTTCCTTAAATGGCTCTATGTCAAATAGTCCCCTGGTAGTCAGGTCGATCATATTGGCATAGTTGAGTTCAACCATCATGATAACAAAGAACTTATTAAATTTTATACTCCCCCGGGTAGTCCAGGCGTTTAGTGTAAAATTGAATAATTTTTTCAATCCATACATCGAATGCAATAAATAATTTTAATATATTCTCGAACTATAAGTCTCCCGGTAGTCAGGCCGCTCCTTATAAACAAGAAGTAAGTAAAATTAATTACCTTGATGGATAGCTCTATAATAAAATATCTTATATTTTATTATTTAAGAACTCAAATTTTAATAAGAGGGAATTGTTACAAAAATAATTTTTAATAACACGAAGATCAAATCTTTTATAGCATGTGAATTTAGTTCAAGTTGTCTACATGCTTAGTCCTAAATTAACTTACATCACATGTAATAAATAATTCAAAATTATGTAATGACCAAGCACATGACATAAAACAAAATTCAACATACTCTAACATATTTATCTTATATATCACATAAAAAGAATTCATGCTAGAATAATATTATTAATTAACATCTGATGAACTAATAACAATTAAAAATAACAATAGAATCATGTAACCTATTATAGATTCTCATTGTATCTAATACAAAATTTTAAATTCAAGTTATGAACTATTTCAATAGTTATATGAATGCCTATTTTATCCACAATGAAATAATATCAACATTCAAACGATTTAACTATTGCACAAGGCACATCTATTATGGTTTGAACTCTTCAAATATAATATTAAAATATTTCGTAAATAAATTTTAGACACAATAAACCACGGCTCTGATACCACTGAAGGATTGCGTATGTGTGTTCATAACACGCAGCGTAAGATAATAATAATTCTAGGTAGATTTTCTTATGTTTAAAATTTATTTACGAGTCAAAGATCGGATCAAAGACGTACCTGGTGAAGAGAGTCTCGTTTTCAAACTTCTTCGATAGTGCGAAGACTCTATGCGTATCCACACCGAGACCGATCCTTGCTATCAACTCTTTGATCAATGAAACCCGTGAACAAATTTAACGAAAAATATTGTGTTGAAATTTTTCTCAAAAATCTCAACTCAAATTAGAAGAACAAGAAACACTTTTCTTGCAATTGTATTTTCTCTCTTGGCTTTGTATTGCACCCTCACTTTCACAAAGTAGGCTTTCTTCTCAAGAAAAATTGAAAAACAAAAAAACCAAACTCTTGCAAATTTTCTCCATCACCCTTTATATAGCATCACCTATAAACTCTTTTCCTATTTGGTTGAGGTAATAATTTTCCTAGGGTAAAAGTTTATTCCAAAAATAAACTTATGGAAAAATTTTGTAAAAAAAATGAATTTTCCATCTTTGTGATGGCCGAAAATTTTATAAATTTTATTCCAAGAATTGGATTCAAACTTTTGCAAATTTTCCTTCCTTTTTGACGTGAGAAGGTCCAAACATTTATGGATTTTTTTTCTTTTATGTCCAATTCTAAATTGGACTCTATTAATATAAACTTTTATATTAATATAATATTTTCCTACTGAAAATATTAATCCCATTCCAAATAGGATAAAACTTCAATTAATAATTCAATTCAAAATTAGATTTATTAACAAGCCTTTATTAATATTATATTTTATATACATCTATCATATAAAATAATATTAATTATATATATCACATATATTTCAACCAAGAGATATTATTTAATTTCTATTCTAAATAGAAACTTCAATTTATTTACAATATTAATTATAATCTTTGTGCTAGCAAAAAATAAAATAATATCTCATTTGGACTAATAACTAAATTTATTTGACTAATTAAATTCTTTAATTTAATTATCAAATAATAAGTTAATTAATCCTCTAGCAAAGATCAGAACACTCGTTAGTGTGCGACCCCATAGGTTCAATACTAAACCGGTAGTAAATTGATCATATCAATATACTTATGAAGGGTGGCGTCTACCAACACTCCTTAACAACCGGATAGCATGAAGTATACAATTTACTTTCAAGAACCAGTAGAAGAATAATGTAGTAATTCCTTCTGTCCTTATAGCTCTGGATCACCCTAGGATATGGTTCAACTGTCAAATCCTAATAGGCGATCAACTATGTGTTCACGTCAAATATAATCGACCATTGAATGACCTAAGAAACTCATTTCTTCTTTCATTCAATTGCCCTGGCCAAGGTCTTAGTTTGGTCGTTTATAATTCATGACAACATGGAGCTTAAACTCATTACCAAGAGTTGACAGATTCCGTCTTGATCAATCACTAATTCTACAAGTATTTAATCGTATCCAATATCCTTTCAACTATCGCCCTAGGGCCATAGGTGTCTAGTCTCAAAGAACAATAAATAACTTGTCAATTACTATGACGATCTCAAGTCAAAGGAAACTGTTACATCACATTCTTCAAGAAAATATCCTATTGACAGTTTATGGTAATTCTAACCATTAGGAATTATCCAATGAGTCGGTTCAATGATCATATCTCTATATGCATCATCTATCTATGTGATTTAGTTAATGAGATCAACTAATTTTTATCCGATAAAGACAATCACATAAATATTGATCTAACCGGATTACTAATGTCCAAATTAATAATCCTACGATCAAGAACAAATTTAGATTAAATTGTAAAAGACTTTGCTCTCATTATCATGATTTCTATCACGATGACAAATCTCAAAATTTAATCAAAGACCTTATCAAATTAATCAAATAATTATTAATAATGATAAAAGAATATCGAATGCCATATATTTTATATCAAATGACATTCACAAAACTATGTTCAAATTATCAAATATGATATTGGATCTAGGACATATCTACTATTTCAGGAGAAACACAATACGCGCGACTGAGAAATCTCTTTTTGGTGATTATTCTTTAATTGTGCGACGTTCTCTTCATTCTTGTTTATGTAATTAGTTTAGGAATGTGTTTAATGAATCTGATTATGTGCTATTCATGTATTCAAGTAACTTGACTTTGCATAAACGATATGCAAGGACTCTTTTTATTGAGCAAAGGATTGTGCCAATTGCCAAACTACGAGAAAAGTATGGCATACAAAAGGAAGACCACCATCCAAGCGTAGGGAAGTAGGCACTAACATATGTTGCTGCTAATGACAAAATGTATACCGGAATTTTTCAATTGCATGGCATAGGATACCAAGGCACGGTTGAATTGCAAATTCAAACCTTTATCTGACTTGTCATTTTTACAATGCATTGAAAGTTGCATCTCAAGAACTCTCCACCGCTATCTTCAAAGGATGTGGTGTGGTGGATGGAGTTGTTTCTTCCTTAACCAAAGTAACCAGATATTTCGGGTTCGAGCCATAAGTAAGGAAAAATCCTTGGTAGGAAGTGTTATCCTCGAATGGGGCCGTACCCAACACGAATCCGGATATAATCGGACTCTAATACGGGTACCGAATACCGAGTAGGAAACCAAAAAAAACTCTCCACCATTAGCCCTCCTTAGCGCATTTAAGTTGAGTTGCATGCCGGGGCAGAGCAAGCCTTCAGGTGCGGGTTCGGTTGAACCTAGTAACTTTGATCCAAATCTTATGTTTGTCTTAAAAAATATATGGAATATGTACAAATTATTAAGTTAGAACCCAATAACTTTAAAGGACTAGAATTCTGAAGCCATAAAATTCAAATCTTGGCTCCGCCTTTGATTGCATAGCATATACGACCACCCTACATGTGGTCTGCTTTCCTGAAATGATTGGTTAGTTCTTTTCCTGAAGAGAAGTCTTGTCTCGTAATGTTTCAAAAGGAAAGCAGAAAAGTAGTGTCCAAATCAAACTTCTCCAGTCTCCACAAATCCCACATGCATATAATATACAGTGAAAAGCCCCTAGGTGCATCAGTAACTCTTGCAATCTTCAGGTATAGGATTGAAGAGAACCAGATAGGTTTACTGTGTTATGCTGCAACAACTTTCTTTCGTCCAGAAATTTCAACATGAGACATCTCCCTTTTTTCTTCTTTCCTCTGAGGGCTCATGGCCACATGATTCCTACGCTTGATATGGCCAAGCTCGTCATTTCTCGTGGTGTTAAGGGCACCATAATCACCACACCTCTCAATGAATCAGTTTTCTCCAACTCTATTCAAAGAAGCAAGCAAGTGGGAACGGAAATGACATACGTTTGATCAAATTTCAAGCTGTTGAGAACGGCTTGCCTGAAGGATGTGAGCGCCTTGATCTCATCCCTTCCGATGACTTGCTAAGCAACTTCGCCACGGCTACAACTATGATGCAAGAACCATTTGAGCAGCTTCTTCAAGAATGCCGTCCCGATTGTCTTGTTTCTGATATGTTCCTTCCTTGGACTTCTGATAGTGCAGATAAATTTAACATTCCAAGATTGGTTTTTCATGGCACAAGCTACTTTGCACTTTGTGCCGCTGATAGCATCAGGACCTATATGCCTTTCAAGAATGTCTCCTCTGATTCTGAAACTTTTGCTCTACCGAATTTGCCTGACCAGATAAAGCTGACCAGAACACAGTTATCCCCGTTTGATCTAATCGAGGAAGAGGAAAGTATGTCCCCGAAGATAAAAGCACTCAGAATCAGGCACGAAAGGATACGGAATTGTTTCAACAGTTTCTATGAGCTTGAACCAGATTATGCTGAACATTACACCAAGGTTCTGGGTAGAAAAACATGGGCCATTGGCCCACTTTCTCTGTGCAACAGGGACAGTGATGATAAAGCTGAAAGAGGAAAGAAAAACTCTATTTACAAACGCTAGTGCATGAAATGGCTTCATTCGAAGAAACCAAATTCTGTCGTTTATGTTAGTTTCGGAAGCGTAGCGAATTTTACTGCATTACAACTGCACGAACTCGCTATGGAAATTAAAGCTTCTGGACAAGAATTCATTTGGGTTGTTAGAACAGAACTAGGCAACGAAGATTGGCTGCCTGAAGGATTCGAGGAAAGTGTCGGGGTATGTGGATCGATTGGGCGTTGATAAACACAAATTTGAGAGAAAAACAACCTCTATTACTCACAAGAATAGATTACACGAGTATTTACAAAACTCATAAAAAACTCTCAAAACTCACAAACGAGGATCATTCTCTAGGATCACTCTTGTTCTCACTCTTCTTGGTGATGAACACTCTAATTTTTGTGATGATATACAATGAAGGCAAGCACCTCTATTTATAGCAAAAATGGTGAGAGTTTTTTGTGGAAATAGCCGTGTGAATAAGGAAGCTTCCCATGGAGGCTATGGTTGGATTGTTCAACCATTGTGGGATGCCCGTGTGAATAAGGAAGCTTCCCATGGAGGCTATGGTTGGCTTGTTCAACCATTGTGGGCTGCCCGTGTGAATAAGGAAGCTTCCCATGAAGGCTATGGTTGGCTTGTTCAACGTTTGCTAGTTTGAACATCTAGAAGTATGGTTGGAAGTCATCAATTCTCCCCCTCCAGCCGTATCTGAAATAAACATCCCGGCTATGTCTCTGCATAACTCTAGCTTTTCTCGAGTCACTACCTTTGTTAACATATCAGCTGAATTCTCCTTCGTATGGATCTTCACTAGTCTCAACAGTTGTCGATCCATCACCTCGCGTATCCAATGATAGCGAATATCAATATGTTTTGTACAGGAATGGTACATGGAGTTCTTGCTCAAATCCAAAGCACTCTGACTGTCACAATGTACCTTGTACTCCTTTTGTTTGATTCCAAACTCTTGGAGATAACGCTTTAGCCACAATATCTCTTTTCCAGCTTCAGCGGCAGCAATGTATTCTGCTTCGGTTGTGGATAAAGTAACACACTTGTGTAGCCTAGACTGCCATGAAACAGCTCCCCCTGCAAAAGTGTAAATGAATCCTGAAGTAGATTTTCTACTATCAAGATCTCCGGCATAAAGACAGCTCCCCCGTAATAAAGACATAATTTCATTGGATCAGCTCCCCCGTAATAAAGACATAATTTCATTGTACCCTTAAGATACCTATGAATCCACTTTACTGCCTCCCAATGCTCTTTTCCAGGGTTGGAGAGAAAACGACTCACCGTTCCCACTGCGTGAGTAATATCGGGCCTCGTACACACCATAGCATACATCAAACTTCCAACTGCTGAAGAATATGGTACTGACGAGGGATGAGGGACAGGAACTCTTGCTCAGCTTGAAATGGTTGGCTAATGGAATGCTAAATGGTTTGGCATTGTTCATATTGAACCGTGCAAGCACTCGTACAATATACTTCTCCTGAGATAGCCATAACCTCTGGTTCTTCCTGTCTCGGGTGATCTGCATTCCCAATATTTGTTGAGTCGGTCCTAAGTCTTTCATGTCAAAAGACTTAGAGAGTTCCCTCTTCAGCTGGTTGATCTTCGTTGTGTCTTTCCCCACGATCAGAATATCGTCTACATATAGAAGAAGAGCAACGAAATTCCCGTCAGAAAATTTCTGAACGTAAAAACATTCATCTGCGGCAGTTTTCTTGTACCCTTGACTCACCATGCACGAGTCAAACTTCTTGTACCACTGTCTTGGTTCCTGCTTCAAACCGTACAAACTCTTCTTCAGCGCACACGAGGTTATCTCCTGAAACCTCAAAACCTTCGGGCTGCTGCATATAGATTTCTTCTTTTAAATCTCCATGAAGAAACGCTATCTTCACATCCATCTGTTCAAGCTCCAAGTTCATACTTGCGACCAATCCAAGTATGGTTCTGATTGAAGTCATCTCTACTACGGGTGAAAAAATCTCATCAAAGTTGATTCCCTTCTTCTGCTGGAATCCTTTGACTACCAACCGTGCTTTGTATTTCACCACTTTTCCACTGCCATCTTTCTTCATCTTGAACACCCATTTATTTTTCAGTGCCTTCTTCCCTTTTGGAAGTTCTACGATCTCATAAGTCTGATTTTTCTGCAGAAATTCCATCTCGTCCTGCATTGCGAGCAACCATTGTTCTTTGTCCTTATGAGATACTGCTTCGTGGAAACTCTCTGGTTCTCCATCTTCAGTAAGTAGAAGATATTTGGATTCTGGATATCTTCTCAATGGAATCCAACCTCGTTCAGACCTACGAACTTCAGGAATATGAGGAGATCTACCATCACCTGAGTCTTGTGATGGTTCTGGAACATCTGGAAGAGCGAGTTGTGGCTCCCCCTGCTCAACACCGTCTTCTTCCTCATTGTCTTCTACTTCTGGAATATCTTCTGGCACTATATCTTCATTTCTCATGAATGATTCTGCTTGGCTTTTGAGATATTGTGGCCTTTTCAATATCTTATATTGTCTGGTTTTCATGGAACACCACGTCCCTACTTCTTATCACCTTTTTCTCCTTTGGATCCCATAATCTGTATCCAAATTCTTCATCTCCATATCCTATGAATATGCATTGAGAGGTTCTTGCATCTAGCTTCTGCCTGAGCTCATTGGATACGTGTGCGTACGCCAAACATCCAAATATTCTCAATAGAGAATATGATGGATCCTTTCCAAACCAAAGTCTCTCCGGAACTTCAAAATTCAATGGTACTGATGGAGATCGGTTGATCAAGTAACATGCGGCTCTGACTGCTTCTCCCCAGAATGGCTTTGGCAGCTTAGCCATACTGAGCATGCTTCCGAACACGTTCCATGATTGTTCGGTTCATTCTTTCAGCTACACCGTTGTGTTGAGGGGTGCGTGGGACCATCTTCTCATGTCGAATGCCATATGATCTGCAATAGGCATTGAACTGCCTGAAAGAGTATTCACCTCCATTGTCGGATCGAAGACACTTCAACTTCTTTCCTGTCTCACGTTCTACCATGACATGGAATAGTTTGAAGTAATCAAACACCTGGTCCTTCGTCCATAAGAAATACACCCACACCTTTCGAGAAGCATCATCAATGAACGTTGGAAAGTATCGATTTCCGCCGAGTGATTCAACCTCTAAGGGACCGCAAACATTAGAGTGTACCAGACTGAGTAACTCTGATCTTTTCGTTGAAGAGGAATTAAACGAGACTCTATGTTGCTTACTAAACAGACAATAATTGCAAGAATTTAGTACAACATCCTTGTCCACATTGATGAACTCCTTTTTTATTAGGGTAGAGAACCCTTTCTCACTCATGTGGCCGAGTCTATGGTGCCATAAATTTTGAGAAGACTCCTTTTCTGTAACATTGAGGCTGTCTGTGCATATCTTCACATGAGTTTTGTATAGCGTGCCACAAATATGTCCTCGGGCAACTGTCATAGCGCCTCTTGTTAACTTCCATGTGCCTTTACTGAAGTGACTATCATAGCCCTGTTTGTCAAGAGCTATTCCTGACAATAGATTTAGCTGAAGATCTGGCACATGGCGGACATCCTTCAAAGTGATTTTGCTCCCGGAACTTGTCTTTATCTGGACATCACCAATTCTGACAATCTCAGCGGAACTGGAATTTCCCATTTTCACAGCTCCAAAGTCACCGGCTTTGTATGTTGTGAAGTATTCCTTGTATGGAGTCACGTGGCAGGATGCTGCAGTATCTACCACCCATTCCGTGTCTTCTCGTGAGACGTGAAGGCATGTCTCATCTTGGGTTGAACAATAAGCTACATCACCAGAGATAGTAACTAACGTTTCCCCACCCTTGTTCTTCGGCTGCGAACTGCTCTGGCCTTGCTCCTCTTTCCATTTGTAGCAGTTCTTCTTCATATGTCCCTCTATTCCACAATGATGGCACTTATATGTTGGTTTTCTGCCATCAGTGGACCTGCCCCTACTCTTGCTTCTGCCTCTCCATTTGCTTTTGCTACTCTTTTGTTGCCTCCCCCGGTTCTCTGTGACAAAGGCATGGGTCTGATCTGTGCCCATCTCCTTTCTCCTTGCCTCTTCACTGAATAGGGCATCCTTGACCATTGACATGGTAAGTTTGCCATTATCAGCTGAGTTTCTGAGTGATACGACCAGCGTTTCCCAACTATGGGGAAGGGAACTAAGTAGTAACAGCGCCTGAACTTCATCGCTAAGTGGCATCTCTACAGACGACAACTGGTTGACCAGGTTTTGGAACTCACTGGTATGCTCGGCAACTGAAGTTTCATTTTTTAGCTTCCTGTTGACTAAGCGCCTCATCAATAGAGCCTTATTCCGAGCGGTCTTGGCATGGTACATGTCTTCCACTTCGTCCAGAGGGTATATTCGTCTGTTTCTTGTGCAACATGGTGGAAGACACTATGATCAATCCATTGACGGATTTGACCAATAGTTTTTCGATTTGATTTCATCCACTCTAACTCCTTGGCGGGATCAGGATTTTTACCCATCAATTCTATGGGGTCAAACAAATCTTTACAGCTTAGGAGATCTTCCATCCGAGGTTTCCATGGCGTGTAGTTTGTGGCAGTAAGCGTAATCATGGCTCCGAAATATGATGTTGACTCTTCTGTAATTTTTGAAAGTTGAGGGACCAATCTGCAATTTCAGAGAATTGACTGGTTCGTTTTAGTTGACCGGTCGTCTTCTCCGGCGAAATTTCCGTCGACAGTTGTCTTCTCCGGTGAGTTCCCGGCGAACCTACGGCAAAGTTGACCAAACTTTGATCGTGATTTCTGGGCTCGTTTGAACTCCGATTAGGTCGTTGTTTGGTGCGTTGGACTCGGTTCGACGAGGCGAATCCAATGGTGCCGTCAGAATTGGATTTCTAGCAAATCTCCTAAAATCCAAATTTGGCCTGTCACCTAAAAGACTCGACCAATGTCTCTAACCTGGCTCTGATACCACTTTTTGGGGTATGTGGATCGATTGGGCGTTGGTAAACACAAATTTGAGAGAAAAACAACCTCTATTACTCACAAGAATAGATTACACGAGTATTTAGAAAACTCATAAAAAACTCTCAAAACTCACAAACTAGGATCACTCTCTAGGATCCCTCTCTAGGATCACTCTTGTTCTCACTCTTCTTGGTGATGAACACTCTAATTTTTGTGATGATATACAATGAAGGAAAGCACCTCTATTTATAGCAAAAATGCTGAGGGTTTTTTGTGGAAATTCTCGTGTGAATAAGGAAGCTTCCCATGTAGGCTATGGTTAGCTTGTTCAACCATTGTGGGCTACCCGTGTGAATAAGGAAGCTTCCCATAGAGGCTATGGTTGGCTTGTTCAACCATTGTGGGCTGCCTGTGTGAATAAGGAAGCTTCCTATTGAGGCTATGGTTGACTTGTTCAAAGTTTGCTAGTTTGAACATCTAGAAGTACGGCTGGAAGTCATTCGAAAGAATGAAAGAAAAGGTTTAATCATAAGAGGATGGGCACCCCAAGTACTAATTCTTGATCATGAAGTTGTGGGATCTTTTGTCACTCATTATGGATTTAATTCAACGCTGGAAGGAATATCAGCAGGGGTGCCGATGGTGACATGGCCGTGTTTGGGGAGCAATTCTTTAAGGAAAAGTTAGTGACTCAGGTTTTGAGAATTGGGGTTGGCGTTAGTTCGGTTCAATGGAAGAGAATAGCTAGCGAGGGAATGAAAAGAGAAGCAATATCTAAGGCAATAAAACAGGTCATGGAGAGTGAAGAAGCAGAAGGATTCAGAAACAGAGCCGAAGAGTACAAGGAGATGGCAAGGCAGGCAGTTGAAGAAGGAGGATCATCTTATTCTGGATTAACTACTTTTCTACAATACATAAGTACATATAATTCGATAAGTACTATCAAGTAACGAACTTACTCCTGTCATTCAACTAGTAGAAGTCCAAATAGATAAGACCACCAATCAAGTTCCAAAAAAGAAAACATTTATCATCTTCGTATTTTTTGGTGCACTTTTTTTATATGCCTATTTAATAGTTATCGTTTCCTTCATTTAACCGTTTGTTTAGCTCAAAAGTTATCGATATTCCTTGCAAGCTTAGAAAACAATCAAAAGATAACAAGGGTAAATTGTAATCAAATAATTTGACCTAGAGGTTAAATGGACGATATTGTAGCTATAGATCTCAAAGATAAGAAATATAATCTTAGCTTAAGATAGAAGCGATTGTAGGGGAGAGAGAGAGAGAGAGAGAGGTAGAGTTAGAGAGAGAAATTGTATTATTCGAGAATAATGATGATGCCTGTTACAATGTGAATGTCTCCTTTATATAGTAGGAGACCTTCCTCGAAATAATCAAAGAAAAAGTACAAAGCTTTTCTTAGTGAAGAAATTAGGTTCTAAACGATGTCGCATTTACTCTCACGTCTGGGCCTTGCCCTCACTTGGGTCGACATCTACTCATTGGGCGTATCCGTTAATCGTGAGGATGTTGAGGACCAAATTTGATCCCATACAGTTAGAACCTCCATTCATCGGAGACGTGCCCGATGGGCGTCTTCAATGGACGAACTTACAAGCCTTGTCTTAAGAGAATTTGGCCACATCCTCGGTCTTTAGCACGAATGAGACAAAAATGCATGACACAATTGAACCGTTGATGTTTGGTCTCTTTTCGGAATGATGTCATTAGTCACATGCGTCATTATTACTTTTGTTCCAGAGGTGGTTCAGTTGCAGATATGACGTTCTGGGTTCCCGCGTCCGTTCTAATCATACCTTTTCGATTTCCGCATAACTTCATCCTATAAAGAGGAGAAAGGTTCAAACTGATTCATCTTTTGAACCTTTGAGAGTACTTTCTTATTCCCTTCTCTGTCTTGCTTTTTCGTAATCGATATTTCGTGTGAGATCTTCCCTGTTTCTGTGTGGTCATATTTACTATCACCAGTATTTCAAAACCAGTTCATATGGCGAAACGCCGTTAGAGCAGCCAAAAGACTAAGGACACTGCTCCATCTCGGGTTCCACCTTCTTTCGATGATAAAGAGGAAGAGGTGGAGAAGTCCCTTGTTCCTCTTTCGGTGGATAATGTGCTCCTGAAAGAGATGCACGTTCGAAGTGATTTTAAAACGAAGAGTTCATTTATTCCTTGGGAGCACTGGGAACTGGTGCAATCCTATTTAGATACCCTTCGATCGACGTACAACATTCCGGGCCATGTAGAGATTGTTCCGACTGGGATGGTTTATGTCAATGTGCATAGGCCTGGGTTTTGCACTTTTATGAGTATCCGTTTATGATTTGATACAGCCTACCGTTTAACCCTTTGGCGGAGGAGCTCTGCCGCTTTTACAGGGTGTGCCGGGTGCATCTCACGCCTTATACGTGGAAATTACGTACGTGGCCAAGGCGGGGAGCGAGGTCTCGGTTCATCACCTTCTGCAGATTTTCAGCCCAAGTTACTTGAGGGGTACCATGCTTCATTTGAAGAGCCGTGGTACAAAGAGTTTTATAGTGAAATTCGATGACAAGACCAATCGCGGCTTCTGGAAAAGATACTTCTACATCAAGATGGACCACCTGGTGCCTAATCCTAAAGGGTTCCAAGAGAGGTGGAACGTAGAATGTAAGTATCCTTGTGTGTATTTCGTGATTATTTGGGGTCCTGAATCTTTAGCCGTTGTGATATCTTTGTCTCTCTTTTTGTAGTGGCGGCTTCTCTACCCCAGCTCGTCGAAAATATTAGATCATGGGTGGAGGGGTTGATACCTTACACGGAGGAGTGCCGCACTTGGCCCTCTTTCCACAACCAGTACGGCCCGCCAGGTAGTTTTTTTAGCTTCGATTTCGAAGGCCCCCTTAAAATTTTGTTACCTGACTTGCTTGTGTTGGCAGGTTGGGTCGTTTCCATAAAGAAAAAGACTGTAGTTTCCCCGTCTAGGGAGAAGGTCAACTCAAATGATGAAGTCGTATCACGCGGCTTTCCCAGTGACAGTGCTCCTGCAGGTTCTCAGCAGAGGGCTGCGCCGCTGGCGGCATCTGAGTCGGCACCTGAAGCTCTGCCAGTGCCGACACCTGAGGCCGTGCTTGTGATGGTGCCTGAGGTTGCGCCCACTAATGAAGTGGCTCCCTCAGAGCCGTCCCCGAAGCTTGTGGACGAGGCTTCCGAAGGGGAAGAGCCATTGGAGAGAAAGAGATGGCGACTGATTACCGGTAAGGGGATTGCGACTGAGGACATGAGGACTAGCGAGTCTTGTCGAGAGCCAAAGCCAGTTTTTATGGCCAAGGCCATCCATTCAGGAAGATTGGCTTCCCTAAGGAGAACTTCCAATGCTGCCAACTCAACCCACATTCCACAGGACGGGTCATCGTCTGCAGTTAGGGAAGCGGGCGTTGAGATGGAGAGGACGGGCCCGAGGCTGCTCTTGGAGAATTAACGGGGGATCCCGCCTGTGTGGAGATAAGGGCGGGTAGGTCTACCCGTCGAATCCTGATCCCGAGAGGGTATAATTTACTGGAGAGCAATGAGCAGGCCACAACGGAGATCACCCTGCTATATGAGGACGCAGATCGTAAGACACTGAATGGCGTTAGTAACAGGGATCTGTCTCAAAGGGTTGCTGGCGCAGCCTTGCAGGTAGCTTTTAGTTTTTTCTTTTGTGGGTCATAAAGATGACTTTGGTACATACTGACTCGTATTCCCTCTTTTCCTTTCCTTTTCACACTCTCATTTTTGAGGTGGAGAGGAGGCGACGTGAGCAAAGGAGGCCGGCCAACTTCAACAAAATGACGAAGAAGTGTAAAGAATGTCGTGCCATGCATCAGACGCTGGCAGATGTGCTCAAGCAGGACCCTCAATTTCGGGTGTTCCGTGAGGGTCTTGAACAATCGGAAGCTCAGTTAAAGTGAAGGGTGGCCGAGTTGCAGGAGGTCGACGACCAACTGATGGTTGCTTTGGCTCGAAACATCGCGTTAGATACTCTCCTTCAGTCAAAAGAAGAGGAGCTGGAGATCAGCCGTGGGGTAGCGGCAAAGGAGGCTCAGTTGCAGACCAGAGTCGCCGCCTTGACCGCTAAGCTCGATGCCAAGGCGGCCGAGGTTGAGGCCCTTGAGCGGGTCGCTTTGTCAAAGCCCAAAGATGATGCGTATCGTGAGGTGCACAAAATGTAGGTATATGGAGAAGCTAGATTGGTCGTACTCCGGGAGTACTCGTCTGCAAGTCGGGCCACTAAGGCGGAGGTTGAGGAGCAACGACGCTTAGCCTGCATCGCCCGTGCGACTTGCAGTTATAGCTTTGATTCCTTTGATAGAGCGGGCTATAAATCTGAAGACGTCAACCATCTAGAGTCTGGCTCATGGATCTCTAAGACTTACCAGCCCAGGGGGCGGTGATGGACCCAATAACGACCAAACATGGCATGATGGAAGAAGCGGCGAAGGCTCTTAGGGATTGTGTGTATATATATTTTTTGTATGTAGCCGGGGCCTTTTTTCAGGGTCGGATGTACATGTATTTTTTGGAGATAATGAAATGTAGCTTTCTACTAATTTATTCTTTCCTTTTCTCTCTTGTTTTTTGGTGTCCCGTCTTTGTAGAGTGGGCGCTCGTTTACATGTTGGACTTTTATTTCGTTTTTGCTTGATGATTACGTGCTTTATGCCGTAGTCGAACTAGGTCGGTGATTAGTGGAGAACGATCAAACTAGGTCGTTGTTTAAACATCGATTGCCTTAGCCATACGTTTGTCTTCGGCCTATGTCGGGTCGTTAATTTGTCGTAGCCAATCTCAATGGCCTTGACCAGTGATAGCGTGGATGGCCTTAGCCATATAATTTCGGCGGCCTTAGCCGTGAGTGTGACTTTGACTATCGTCGAGTCATTCCCTTATTTTTCGTGGTCGATCTGGGTCGATGTCTGACAGTGATGGCCTTAGCCATGCTGAAGTCGATGGCCTTAGCCATGTTGAAGTCGATGGACTTAGCCAGAATAGATGACCTTGGTCATAACTTGTTGATGGCCTTGGTCATATGGGTGACTTCGACTGTCTGGAATCACTTGCTTGCCGTAGTCAAACTGGGTCGACTGTTGGCGGTGATGGCCTTAGCCATGATGAATTTGATGTCCTTGGCCAGAAGTAGTTTATGACCTTGGTCATAAATTTTTTATGTCCTTGCCCATATGGGTGACTTTGACTATCGTCGAATCACTGGTTTACGGTAGTCGAACTGGGTCGACGGTTGGCGGCGATGGCCTTAGCCATGATAAATTTGACGGCCTTGGCCAGAATTAAGTTGATGACCTTGATCATAACTTGTTGATGGCCTTGGCCATATGGGTGACTTTGACTGTCATCGAATCACTGCTTGTCGTAGTCGAACTGGGTCGAATGTTGGCGGCGATGGCCTTAGCCATGATGAATTCGATGGACTTGGCTAGAATTATGTTGATGACCTTGGTCATAACTTGTTGATGGCCTTGTCTATATGGGTGACTTCGACTGCCGTCAAATCACTTGCTTGACGTAGTCGAACTGGGTCAACTTTTGGCGGCGATGGCCTTAGCCATGATGAATTCGACGACCTTGGCCAGAATTAAGTTGATGACTTTGGTCATAACTTGTTGATGGCCTTGGCCATATGGGTTTGAATCACTTGCTTGTCGTTGTCGAACTAGGTCGACTGTTGGCGGCGATAGCCTTAGCCGTTTGCGCATTGGAGATGGCCGTAACCATTTATTCATTGGAGATGGCTGTAGCCCTTTATATATTGGAGATAGTCATAGCCGTTTATACATTGGAGATGGCCATAGCCAATTATATATTGGAGATAGCCGTAGCCATTTATACATCGGAGATAGGCGTAGCCGTTTACACAATGGAGATCATGCTGGTCCAGTCCCATTATCATGTCAGCCTTGAGAGCGTATGGAGAAGTTGATATGATAAACTTATTCCGCAAATATCTCCGGGTGTCCCCTCCACCGCCTCGTAAAAACCTCCCCGAGAAAACCCAACTGGGACAAAACTCGGTTAAGGGAAAAAAGAGTACGACTCGGGAGACTCCTTTCAGAAATGGAAATACTTGAGGTGGGCGACATTCCAATTGTTTTGTTGCATTTTTCCTTCCATTGTTTCTAACTGGAATGCTCCTTTATTGTCTGCTGCTATGATTTTGTAGGGTCCGTCCTAATTAGTGCCCAATGTTCCTTCGCTTGGGTCTTTGGATGCCAATGTCTTGGCTTTGAGGACGTAGTCTCCCACTTTGAGTGGTCTTATCTTAGCGCTCTTGTTGTAGTATCTTTCGACCTGTTGTTTTTGGGCCACCATTCTGATGTGGGCCATTTCTCTTTTTCCTTAGCTTCGTCAAGGTCTTGGAGCCTGTTCATGTCAATTTCTGTTTCGCTGGTGTGCGAGTACCTCAAGCTTGGCTCACCGACCTCGGGTGGTATCACCGCGCCGGTTTCGTAGTCCAATGAGTACGGTGTTTCCCCTGTGTTGGATTTGGGTGTGGTCTGATGGGCCCACAATACTTCTGGCAGTAGCTCAGGCCATAGCCCTTTGGCTTCCTCAAGTTTCTTTTTTAAGATATTTAGTATTGTCTTTTTGGAGGATTCTGCTTGGCCATTGGCGGCGGGATGGCATAGCGTTGAGAGTATTCGCTTGATATGCCATTTTTCAAAAAACTCTATCATTTTTTGACCGACAAATTGTCATCCATTGTCACAGCTGATTTCTATGGGGATGCCAAAACGGCATATAATATTTTTCCATATGAAGGCGATGACCTCCTGTTCGCGTATTTGCGTACGTACCTGCTTCCACCCACTTGGAGAAATAGTCAGTTAAAACTAGTAAAAATCGTACCTTTCCTCATCGCGCAGGTAGAGGTCCGACTATGTCCATTCCTCATTTGATGAAGGGCCATGGGGAGGTGACCAAGTGGAGGGGTTCTCCTGGTTGGTGTATCATGGGGGCATACTTTTGGCACTATTCGCACCAGCGAACGTATTTTGCAGCTTCTTTCTTCATTGTAGGCCAGTAATAGCCGGCCCGTATGAGGCATCGCACGAGGGCGCGATTCCCTGTGTTGGTGCCGCAATGACCCTCATGCACTTCTTCGAGTACTGGACTTGTTTGGTGCGGCCCTATACATTTGGCCAAGGGTCCGCCGAATGTTCTTTTGTAGAGGACGTTATTTATCAGGCAATACCGGGCAGCTTGTACGCGAAGTTTCATTGTCTCTTTTTTTTCGAGTGGCAGCTTTCCATCATGTAGGTAGGATATGAATTAGTTGCACCAGTCCTAAGTCATACTTAAAGAGAATACCTCAGTATGGTCGATGGATGAATGGAGGAGGGTGACCATGCTTTCTTTGTAAAAAATTTTAGTGGTCGTGGCAAGTTTTGCTAGGCCGTCTGCTTCGACGTTTTGTGCCCTAGGGAATTGCTCGAAGCGGCACTCGTCGAACTTGGCCATTAGTCCATGGATTTCTGTCTGGTATTTCGGCAACCTTTGTTCTTTTATTTGGTAAGTCCCATCGACCTGATTCACCACAAGTTGACTCGCAATGAAGGATGATTTTTCGAGCCCCATACTTGATAGCTAGTTTCATACCTGCAATAACGACCTCGTACTCGGCCTCGTTGTTAGTCATTTTGGGGCATCGTATGGACTGGAAAATTATTTCACCCGTGGGAACTCGAGGACGAGTCCCAGTCCCTATCTCGATGCATTGGCGGCACCATCAGTATAGAGAGTCTGTAGGTCGGTATTGGAGGAGGCACGTTGTGCCTCACGTTCCGCCTTTGGCAGTATTTTCGCGTTGAAATCCGCTATAAATTTGACAAGTACTCGCGACTTGATGGCGGTTCTTAGGTGGTATGAGATGTCTTGCTCGCTGGGCTAAATTGTCTATCTGGCGAGCCGGCCTGATAATTCAGGCTTGTGTAGGATGCTTCTCAAGGGGAAGGTCATCACCACTTTTATGGGGTAGCATTGAAAATAGGGTCGGAGCTTCCGTGAAGCCACGACCAATGCCAGAGCTAATCTCTATAGGTGTGGTACCGTGTTTCGGCGTGCACTAATGTTTTGCTAATGTAATAAATAGGATATTGCGTACCTTCGTTTTCGCAGACCAAGACTGCGCTAACGGCAACCTCGGATACGACCAGATATACCGGCATGGGTTCGCCAGGACTCGCTTTGAATAGCAGGGGCGGTGAGGATAGGTACGCTTTTAGCTTTCTCAAGGCTTCGATGCATTTCTCATTTCACTGTTAACCTTGGTCTTTTTTAAGCATATTGAAAAATTTATGGTACCTGTCGGAGGACCACGGGATGAATCTGGATAGAGCAGCTATCTGCCCTGTTAGCTTTTGTACATGTTTTTTGCTATTCAACACCTCAGATATTGTGTTTATCTCCTTGATCTGGTATGGGTTGACCTATATACCTCGTTGTGATAAGAGAAACCCGAAGAATTTCCCGGCCACGCCGAAGGTGCACTTCTCAGGGTTCAGCTTCATTCCGTATCTCTTCAATATCTCAAAGGCTTCCTTCAGGTGGTTGATGTGGTCTTCTCTCTTTGCTGATTTTACCACCATATCGTCGATGTAGACTTCCATGGTCTTACCAAGTTGTTCTATAAACATCTTGGTGACCAGTCTCTGGTACGTAGCTTCTGCATTTTTGAGCCCGAAGGGCATTACCTTGTAGCAATATGTCCCTTGGTAGGTGATGAAAGTTATTTTTTCCGGGTTCTCTTCGGCCATCATGATCTAATTGTAGCCAGAATAAGCGTCTAGGAAGCTTAGAAGCTCGTGTCCTGCGGTAGCGTCGATCAGTTGGTCGATGTGGGGCAGTAGGAATGAATCCATTAGGCACGCCTTGTTTAGGTGAGTGAAGTCCACACACATTCTCCACTTCCCATTTTTCTTTTGGACCATGACAATATTGGCGACCCATTAGGGGGGGTATTTTTATTCCCTGATGGAGCCGTTGGCCAGTAGTTCGTTTACTTCCTCAGTGACCGCTTCGTTGATAGGACCGGTGAGGTTAGTTGCAACATCTGGTATCTCTTTCATTCTTGCGTTGTTTTCAGCCATTTTTGTTCTTGTGGTATAGAGAATAGTTGTTGGTTGTTCTCTAGGTGCAAACTATGGTTTTGATTCTCGAAATCCCCACAGACTGCGCCAAATTGTTTAGCTCAAAAGTTATCGATATGCCTTGCAAGCTTAGAAAACAATCAAAAGATAACAAGGGCTAATTGTAATCAAATATAATTTGACCTAGAGGTTAAATGGACGATATTGTAGCTATAGATCTCAAAGATAAGGAAAATAATCTTAGCTTAAGATAGAAACGATTGTAGGAGAGAGATAGAGGTAGAGAGAGAAGTTGTGTTATTCGAGAATAATGATGATGTATGTTACAATGTGAAGGTCACCTTTAAATAGTAGGAGACCTTCCTCGAAATAATCAAAGAAAAAGTACAAATGTAGGTGGCTTTTCTTAGTGAAGAAATTAGGTTCTAAACGACGTCGTCTTTACCCTCACGTCCAGGTCTTGTCCTCACTTTGGTCGGCGTCTAATCATTGGGTATACCCGCTAATCATGGGGACGTTAACGGTCAAATTTGACCCCATACACTGTTGGTTCACTTTTTCTATATGCTTATTCAATCGGCTAAACCTTAGAGCATGTTTGGAAAGCCACCTAGGAATTGAATTTGGATATAACTGGATGTAATTGGACAGTCTGACATGTTTGTTTGGCCAAGTAATTACTTGGTCAACATGGAATTGGGTGTAATTGAAGGGGTGTAATTACACTCTCCAATTCTCAAGGGGGAGGTGAGAATTGGTGGTAATTACACTGTGTAATTACAAGGTTGCCTTTTATTTTCTTTCCTTTTAACTTCTAAGTTTTGATAATTACTTAATTTAAAATTTAATCTAATTGTGTAATTACACTTGTGCAACCAAATAGTAAACTGGTAATTACACTGTAATCACACTATGATAAACAAACAAATCGTCGTAATTACATAACTGGGTAATTATTAGGCTATGTAATTACTACCCTAGTAATTACACCAATTGCAATTACATGATGACTTTCCAAACAACTCTTAAAAGTCTCTCAAACTACAGGATTGTTGCTCATATCTTGATGAACATAACAATATGAGAAGAAGAAACGTCATATTTGAGACTTGAGAGGCCTTACGTGTTAAGTATATTTATATAATGTGTACAATAAGTGGAAGTATCTTCACATCAGATCAAACCATAAACTCTAATAAGTAATGAAATGCAGCAGTGGAAGGTCGAGTTTTTCAGCTAACTTTTTCAAAGAAAAAAAAAAGGAATCATTATAGAAGTGCAAGCATAAAACCATATTACAAACCACAACAAGTAAAATTAAGTAATGAAAATTGTTATCTACTATAAGAAAAAAGATTATTACATACCGTCCCAATTGTCTTGTTTCCGATATATTCTTTCCTTGGACAATTGATACTGCAGCCAAATTTAACATTCCAAGATTGGCTATTCATGGCACAAGCTTCTTTGCCCTTTGTGTTGGTGAGAGCATCAGGCTTCATAAGCCTTTTAAGAATGTCTCCTCTGATTCTGAATCTTTTGTTGTGCCTAATTTACCTCACCAGATCAAGCTGACTAGAACACAATCATCACCGTTTGATCGAATTGAGGAAGAAAAATATTCCTCTGATGGTAAAAGCAGTGCGAGAATCGGGCTTGAAGGGATATGGAGTTATCTTCAACAGCTTCTACGAGCTTTAACAAGATTATGTTGAACAATATACTAAGATTCTAGGTATAAAAGCTTGGGCCATTGGCCTGCTTTTGTTGTAGAACAGAGACATTGAAGATAAAGCTGAAAGAGGGACGAAATCCTCTATCGATAAACACGAGTGCATGAAATGGCTTAATTCAGAAAAATCAAGTTCCGTCGTTTACATTTGTTTCGGTACCATAGGAAATTTCACCATATTACAAATGCGTGAACTAGCTATGGGAATTGAAGCTTCTCGACAAGAATTCATTTGGGTTGTTAGAAGTACAGAACAAGACAACAGAAGAATGGCTGCCCGAAGGTTTCGAGGAAAGAATAAAAGAAAAAGGATTAATAATAAGAGGATGGGCACCCCAAGTACTAATTCTTGATCACGAAGCTATAGGAGCTTTTGTTACGCATTGTGGATGGAATTCGATGTTAGAAGGAATATCAGCAGGAGTGCCAATGGTGACATGGCCAGTATTTGCAGAGCAATTCTTTAATGAAAAGTTGGTAACTGAAGTCTTGAGAACTGGTGTTAGCGTTGGTTCGGTGAAATGGCAAAAAACATATAACGAGGGAGTGAAACAAGAAGCAATAGCAAAGGCAATAAGGAGGGTAATGGTGGGTGAAGAAGCAGAAGGATTCAGAAGCAGAGCTAAAGCGTACAAGGAAATGGCAAGGAAAGCTGTTGAAATAGGAGGAACATCTTACTCTAATACGCGGGTTGCTATGATAGTAAGCAACCCCCACTTTCAATCGAGAAGTTGTGAGTTCGAGTCTCCCCAAGAGCTAGGTGGACGGTCTAGGAAACAGCCTCTCTACCCAAGGGTATAGGTAAGGTCTGCGTACATACTATCCTCCACAGACCCCACTAAATAAGATTATACTGGGTTGTTGTTGTTGTAGTATCTTGCTCTAATCTGACTACTTTGCTGGAAGATATAAGTACATTTAGTTCCATAAGTGATTAACGATTTATCCCTACTAGAATAAGAATGTTATTGGTTAGTGGTTACTTATTTTGCTTGCACACATAATCTGATTTTTTATGAGTGTCGGGTTAATATTATTTATCTCCAAAGTCCAGAACCTTAGCGAACAGAGTTCGAGGTTAAAGTTAATACTAGTTCCTTCCTGTCCCTAATTTGTGAAAAATAAGCTTTGTCTAAAAAAAAGGAAAATATGTGTGCAAGCGCGGCGTACGGAACCAAAGTGTTGCTTAGGTATAGCGCATGAGTTGCATACGCTATATCTAAACTTTACAAGCCCACCAATAATTGATTTGAACTTGGTTGACCCACCAATAGTTGAGGGTATATCACATGCATAATACACGCTATATATATAGTGTGTATTATGTAGCTCTATACCCTCTATTATTGTACCCTAGACTGTTTTTTGTTTATTTAAGGAGTTTCAGAATTTTGGTAAAAATCCATTCAGAATCTTGCAGGTCTTCCGAAATATTTGTATGCTTAACTTATTTTGTATTTGTTCATAATGTCCGAAGAGCAAAACATTAGGATTGCATTATATTGGGAGAGGATGAAGCTGTTATGGAGAATAACTCAGTACACTATAGTTGTTCTCCACAGTGTATTCTTAAGTTGCCACTTACAATTGAGTACGATAGATTGGTTTCGGTGTTATGTACCACTTACAATTGAGTATGATAGATTGACTTCATTGTTATGTAAAAAAAATGAGTGTGAGGAATGTTCGGTGAATATTAAAGTGACCAAAAAATATCTGTATTCTGTTACTCCACAAGGAGTTACTTGTTATGCTTAGTTTAATATTGAAGACGATTAAACTCCGATAGATTTTTTGAGGACTCCGGATAAACATCGGGAACTTCTTGTGATAGTTGAAAATGTACCTTAAAGCTGAAGACGTTTGAAATATTAAGGTTGCACAAAATAGGGATTATCCTCAATCATCAAGTGTTTTTTAGGAGCAGTTTTATCCAAACAGGTTGCGTTTGAAACAGTTTTAGCTAGACTAAACATATCTCCACAGGTGATTAAGGAGCAATGACATAATTTTTCCCAAGTTTACATAATCCACAAGCCGAGTGATAAATTTTAATTTTCCTTTGTATTACAATATTTTTTTTATATATTATATTTGTATTAACACTATATATTCCAAAGGGGATGCCAGCCATATATGAATTTTATAAGTTATGGATCAACGGATAGTTGGAATATGCCTAGTATTGGTGTGCTGGATCATGATGGTCCATTCGGGAGTCATCAGCAACAGAATAATGTGCATCATGGGATATCAACATATTATGATTTGTAAGTTAAGTGATAAATTTTATATGTAATGTTTGGATGAATTTGAGAAACTCGTTATTTTATTATTATGCAGTAAAAACGAGCAACTTGAAGGTCATGTACTTACTCAATTCCCCGAAAATGATATATTTAATCGGGATTTAGCAGATGCACAGAGTTAGAAATACTGATGAGTCTAGAGATGACACCCCCTTCCCTAGTGAGAGTGATGATGATGAGGATGGGAATGATGAACTTGATTAGATGAGGGAGCATGATGCCACCAATGAGCATGCTCTATATATGCAGACTCTACCTCCTGTTAGACCTAGAGTGTAGAGTCATGTGTCATTTCATTCAAGAGAAGTTCCTACCTTGATTAGGTGCCAGTATGCCAGATGTGGATTCCCTCACAAGGGAACTTGAAGACATTCGGACAACAATGTTGGATGAATCTAGACCAACGGTGCTGTAAAAAAATATGCCTTTGCTGATAAAGCGCATCTAAGCAGGGCGGAAGCATAAAAGAGTATCGTGAGATCGTAGTTCATGAGTCATCTCTGGAAGTATATAAGATTTTTTGTCTTAGATGGTTTCAAGGTTGTACATGGATGTTGTATGCAAGAAAGATGAAAATAAATATGTGAATTTGTAACGACTCGGCTGATAGTTTTAAGAATAAACGCCCTGATCCCCTATTAACTGCTTTTTCCATTTTTTTTCTGCTATTGTGAGTTGCCAAGAGGATTCGTTTTGGGTTCCGGAGTGATTTGGGACTCTTAGTCCCTAAATGAGAGCTTAAGCTTTAAAATCTGAACCATAGTTGGAATAGTGTGAAGACAGTCTCGGAATGGAATTTCATTGGTTCCATTAGTTCCGTTGGATAATTTCGGACCTAGGGGTGTGTTCGGATTATATTTTGGAGGGCCGTAGCTTAACTTGACTTGAAATGCCAAAAATTAATTTTTTTTAAGTTTCCGGTTCGATAGTGATATTTTGATATCGGGTCGGAATGGAGTTCCAGAAGTTGGAGTAGGTCTGCCGTGTTATTTTATACATGTGTGAAAAATTTCAAGTCATTCGGATGAGGTTTGATAGACTTTTTGATCGAAAGCGGAAGTTGAACATTTTGGTAAATCCGGTGTTAATTTGGTGTTTTGAGCGTTCTGAAGTTTGGAACAAGTTTAAATGATGTTATAAGATATATTGGCATATTTGTTCGAGGTTCTGATGGTCTCGGGTGTGTTTCGACTGATTAAACGGATCAAATGCATGTTTGTGAAATTGCAGATTTCTTTTGATCTGTTGCAGGCATTTGCTCTATACGATCATGTAGGCTTAGCCAAGTGGGGTGAGATTTTGTTCTATGCGATCACATAGTTGAGGACGTGATCGCATAAGGCTACAAGTTTTTTTTTTTTCGAACGCGTGGATTAGGTCACGATTGCGTAACGTTAAGTGGACCAGAGGTTGACCACGCGTTTGTTCTTAGCGAACGCGGTCCCTAGTTCATGATTGCGTAGGTGTGGGGCTGTTGTGCATCAATTTCACGTGGGAAGACGCATTTGCGCAGAGTAAATTTTGAGTTAGCGAAATTTGTACTTCACAATCACGATGGTCTTCCCCCGTTCGCGGTTAAGGATTTTTAAATTGCTGGGCAGAATGTTTATAAGGCCATTTTTGTGATATTTGGCCATAATTCACCATTTTGAGTCAGTTTTGGAGCTTCTTGAGGGAGATTGAAGAGGGAATTCAGGAGAACTTCTTGGAGGTAAGATTTATGGACTTAATACTCGATCCTATTATGATTTCTACCTAGTTAAACATGAAATTTGGGGAATTTGAAGCCAAAAATTATGGAGTTAGGGCTTGGAAATAGGAGACCTTAATCTAGGAATTTGAGGGGTCATTTGTGGTCGAATTTTGAAATTCTTGGTATGTATAAATTCGTGATAGTGTAAGGATGCTAGTTTATTAATTTTTATCCAATTTCGACATGTGGGCCCAGGGAACGTTTTGGAAAATTTTCTTAATTTCACGTGTTAGCTTCGAATTAATTAGTGGAATTAGTTATTTGAAGTTATATTTACGTTATGCAATTACTTGAATATATTTGGGCCATTAGGAGACAAGTACTCATGGCAAGAATGTGATTTCGAGTTGCTTGAGCTGGTTCAAGGTAAGTGGCTTGTCTAACCTTGTGTGGGGGTACTCCCCTTAGGATTTGGTATTGTTGATATATCAAATGGCTTGTACGTGAGGTGACGAGTGCGTAAATGTGCTAATTGTTGAAAATCCTGTTTTCATTAAGTAACCATAAATTGTGTTTTTCTTCCTTATTGTGCATTACTTGCTATTTAAGCCTATAGTTAGTTTAGTAAAGCATGTCTAAGTGACTTAATAGCCTCTCTTGTTCAAACTGCTTTATTTGAATTATATGCAGCATGCTAGGTTACAAATACCTATTTTACTTGGTATAAAATTAGATTGAATTGAATACTCATCGTATTGTTGTAGTGTGTTACTTTGCGACTACGGGATGGTATCCGGGTACATCCCCCTATTTTTTTACTTTGGGACTACGAATCGGTATTCCGGTAGATCTCCCTGCACATTTATATTTGGGACTACGGGACAACACCCAGTAGATCCCCTATCCCAGATATTTACTTTGGGACTACGGACTGGTATTCCAAGAGTTTTCCCTGCATATTTATGATTCGGACTACGGGACGACATCCCGGGAGATCCTACGGATATTTACATTTGGGACAACGGGTCGGTATCCCAAGAGATCTCGTGTTGCTATTTCTGTGTACTCACTTAGATTCTTTTTGTATTTTATTCGTTATAGACTGTTAGCACTTAAATTATATTGTCGTATTCTACACTATTTACCTTTTTTCATCTATAATCACTAAGGGTCTGACTTTCCTCGTTACTATCCGATCGAGGTTAGGCTTGGCACATACTCAGTACCGCTGTGGTGAACTCATGCCCTTTCTGCGCATGTTTTTCATGTGCAGATCCAGGCGTTTCAGCTCAGCCCTACCATCCTTGAGGCATGGCAATTCTTCAGAGACTTCGAGGTATATCTACCACGTAAGCAGGTTGAGGAGTCCCTCTCCATTCCCTTTTGTACATATAGCCCTTCAACATTTACTTTGATTTAGATATTCTGGAGTTAGAGCACTATGTAGTATCCATAGCTTGTGATTTCATGAGATTTTAGGTTTTGGGAGATCTTTTTATTTGAGAGTGTGTAATTGTATATGTCGAGTGGCATCCTAAATATTTTCATTATGTTTATCCGTGATTTCTATTATTTTTTATCTGTTTTTTTTCCTGTAAATTATTAGGCTTACCTTGTCGTAGAGACTAGGTGCCATAACGACATTTCACGGAGGGAGAACTAGGGTCATGACAAGTTGGTATCAGAGCTCTAAATTCATAGGAGTCTTGAATTATAAGTCGGTTTATTAGAGTTTTGCGGATCGGTATAGAGATGTCTGTACTTATCTACGAGAGGCTATGTAACTGTTAGGAAAATTTCACTTCTTTTGATTTCCTTGTCGTGTGAGATTTTTGATATCACAATTCTAAACTTCTATCTTCTATTCTCTTATAAATGGTGAGGGAGCGTGATACCGGAGATGACCGATCACCTGGGCCCACTGATAGAGCCGTTAGAGGTCGTGGCCAGGGTAGAGTCCGAGGACGTGCATGTGGTGCAGATAAGCACATGCGAGCTTCCATAGAGGAGCCACGAGCTCCAGCCGGAGTTCAGGAACCTTATACGCCTACTCCTACTACTATTCCAGCTCTTTAGGAGACTCTTGCACAGTTCGTGAGCATATACACCACTCTAGCTCAGGCATGGATGATTCCCCTTGCTACATTCACATCCCAGGTCGTGGAAGGAGCACAGACTCCTATCGCCCGCACTCCTGAGCAGTGGGACAAGGTTGATCGATCCCAGAGGTTATACCAGTACCATCTGTAGTCCCAGATCATCCCGGAGACAGGGCAGCGGCTTCAAAGGATGATCAACGGAGGCTTGAGAGGTTCAAGAAGTATAAGATTCCTGTATTCATTAGTTTAGCATCAGATGATACCTTGGGATTTCTAGAAGAGTGTCATAGTATCCTATGCATTATGGGTATATCAGTATCGAGTGGGGTTTCTTTCACTGTTTTCCATCTTCGAGGAGTCTCCTACCAGTGGTGGCATACTTTTGAGTTGGACAGTCCAGCTAAGGCACCATCCCTTACTTGGAGTTGGTTTTTAGATATGTTCTTGAGAGAGTTTGTCCTAGAGCCTTAGGGACGTATGGCGTACAGGGTTTGAGCATTTGCGCCAGGGCACTATGACTGTTTCGGAGTATGCTGTCTGTTTTATTGACTTGGCTAGGCATCCACCAGCCTTGGTTGCTACAGTTCGTGAGAGTGTTCGCCAGTTTATTGAGGGGCTCATTCCTAGCATCATGTCTAACATGGCTCGTGAGTTGGAGATGGATATTTCTTAGTAGCAGGTGGTAAAAGCATTGCCAGGAGAGTGGAGGGTATGCATGCTCGGGATAAAGAGGAGATGGAGCCCAAGAGGTCTTAAGAGTCGGGCCATTATTATGGTGCTCGTGCTCCAGCTGCAGTTCATCGTGGTGGGGGTTATATGAATCGCACCGTTCATTCAGCTATTCCAGCAGCCAGTGGTATTCCTGCTCCACCTATAGCTCACGAGCCTTATTATGCACCTCCAGTATCTAGTGCGCCTCCTGCCAGGGGTGCTTTTAGTGGTCAGTACAACAGACTTGGCTCGAGCTAGTCACAGCCACCACGTCCTCCCAGAGATTGTTTTAAGTGTGGTGACACATGCCATATGGTAGGGGATTGCCTTAGACTTAGGAAAGGTGCACCTCCACAGACTCCTCAGCCGCAACGTACCCCGCAGAGTTCCCAGGCTATGGTTCCAGCACCAATCACTACCCTACCTGCTCAGCCAGCTAGAGGTGGAGGTCGGGGAGGTAGAGGTTGCCCTAGAGGGGTAGGCCATGCTAGATATTATGCCCTTTATGCCCATACTAAGGTTGTCGCCTCTGGTTCAGTCATCAAAGGTATTGTCCCGGTTTTTCATAGAGATGCATCGGTTCTATTCGATCTAGAATCCACTTATTCTTATGTGTCTTTTTATTTTACCCAGCATTTGGGCGGACCTCGAGATTCTTTCAGTTTCCCTATTTATGTTTCTACTTCTGTGTAGGATTCTCTTGTTGTGGACCGCATTTATCGGTCATGTTTGGTTACTCTTAGTGGTTTTGAGACCATAGTCGATTTACTATTGACATGGTAGATGTCGATGTTATCTTGGGCATGGACTGGTTGTCGCCCCATTATGCTATTCTTGATTGTCACACCAAAAGCGTGATGCTAGCTATGAAAGGTGTACCGCGAGTAGAGTGGATGGGTACTTTAGAACATACTCCCAGCAAAATTATTTCTTTTCTTAAATCTCAACAAATGGTTGAGAAGGGGTGTGACATGTATCTATCCTACGTGAGAGATTTTGGTGTTGATACCCCTACAGTCGATTCAGTCCTAGTAGTATGGGACTTCCTTATGTATTTAGCTGACCTTCCGGGCATGCCGCCCGATAGAGATATTGATTTTGGCATCGATATGTTGCTGGGCACTCAGCCCATTTCTATTCCTCCATATGGTATGGTCCCTCCTGAGTTGAAAGTGTTGAAGGATTAAGCATAGGAATTGTTTGATAAGGGTTTTATTCGGCCCAGTATATCACCTTGGGGTGCTCCTGTCTTGTTTATTAGGAAAAAGGATAGTTCTATGCGTATGTGTATTGATTATTGCTAGTTGAACAAAGTTACAGTGAAGAACCGGTATACTTTGCCTCGTATTGATGATTGTTTGACCAGCTACAAGGTACACGAGCTTTTTCTAAGATTGACTTGCATTCAGGTTACCATCACTTGAATATTCGAGAGCCAGATATCTTGAAGATTTTTTTCAGGACTCAGTATGGTCATTACGAGTTCCATGCTATGTCAGTTGGGCTGTCCAGTGCCCTAGCAGCCTTCATACACTTGATGCATAGTGTGTTCCGGCTATATATTGAATCGTTCGTCATTGTCTTTATTGATAATATTCCAGTCTCCCGGAGTTGAGAGGATCATGAGCAGCACCTGAGGACAGTGCTTCAAACTTTTAGGGAAAAGAAGTTATATGCAAAGTTCTCGAAATGTGAGTTTTGGTTGGATTCCGTGGCATTCTTGGGTCACGTGGTATCGAGTGAGGGTATACAAGTGGATCCAAAGAAAGTGGAAGCAATGCAGAGTTGGCCTATACCATCCTCAGCTATAGAGATCCGTAATTTTCTTAGCTTGGCGGGTTATTACCATTGATTTGTTGAGGGGTTTTCATCTATTGCAACACATATGACCAGGCTAACCCAAAAGGGTGCTCCGTTCCAGTGGACAGAAGAGTGTAAGGCGAGCTTTTAGAAGCTCAATAAATCTTTGACCACAGCCCTAGTATTGATATGCATATAGGTTCAGGGTCTTATACTGTCTATTCTGATGCCTCGATGATTGTCCTTGGAGCTGATATAGGACGGTAGGCTGATTTCCTACGTGTACAGACAGTTAAAAGTACATGAGAAGAATTATCCTATCTATGATCTCGAGTTAGTTGTTATTGCTCACGCCTTGAAGATCTGGTGTCATTATTTGTATGATTTTCCTTGTGATATATATACTGATCACCTAAGTTTGCAACATCTGTTCAAGCAGAAGGACTTTAATTTGCGCTAGAGGAGATGGTTAGAGTTGTTAAAGGACTATGATATCACTATCTTATATCACCCGGCAAGGCCAATATGGTTGCAGATGCTTTGAGTTGCCGGGAAGAGAGTTTGGGAAGTTTTGCTTATTTACCAGTAGCTTAGAGGCCCATGGGTGATGGATGCTCAGGCCTTAGCCAACCAGTTTGTAAGATTTGAACTTTTAGAGCCCAGATGGGTTCTAGCTTACGTGGTTTCTCGGTCTTTTTTATTCGATTGTATCAGGGAGTGTCGGTATGTTGATCCTTATTTACTCATTCTCAAGGACGGTGTTCTATACAGTGATGCCAGAGATGTGACTATTGGTGATGATGGTGTATTGATGATGCAGGATGGGGTATGTGTACCCAATGTTGATGGACTTCGGGAACTAGATCTTGAGGAGGACCATAGCTCGCGGTATTCCATCCATTCGGGTGTTGCGAAGATGTACTAGGATTTTGAGGCAACATTATTGGTGGAGGCATATGAAGAAAGATATAGTTGAGTTTATAGCTCGGTGCCTCAATTGTCAGCAAGTAAAGTATGAGCACCAAATGCCGGGTGGATTGCTTCAGCAGATAGAGATTTTGGAGTGGAAGTGTGAGCGGATCACTATGGACTTCGTAGTTAGACTCCCACGGACTTATAAGAAGTTCGATTCCATTTGGGTGATTGTGGATCGGCTGACCAAGTTCGCACACTTCATTCCTATGTGAACTACCTATTCTTCGGAGCGATTGGCAGAGATTTATAACCGGGAGATTCTATGTCTGCATGGTATTCCAGTTTCCATCATTCCAAACGGAGGTACTCAGTTCACATCACCGTTTTGGAGGGTTGTACAGTATGAGTTAGGTACTCGGGTGGAGTTGAGCACATAATTTCACCCCTGAATAGACGGACAATCTGAGTGCACTATTCAGATTCTTGAGGATATGCTCTTGCGTGTATGTTGGTGGGTGGAGGTTCTTGGGATCCGTTCCTACCACTAGCGGAGTTTTCCTACAACAACAGCTATCAGTCCAGCATTCAGATGGTATCGTATGAGGCTTTATATTGTAGGCAGTATAGATCCTCGATGAGTTGGTTTGCCCCGGATAAGGCTAGATTATTGGGCACAGACTTGGTTAAGAATGCTTTGGAGAAGGTTAAGGTGATTCAGGATAAACTCCATACGGCCCGGTCCAAACGAAAGAGTTACGCAGGGCGGAGGGTTCGTGATGTTTCATATATGGTTGGCGAGCGGGTCTTGCTTCAGGTTTTGCCTATGAAGGGTGTTATGAGATTTAGGAAGAAAGGGAAGTTGAGTCTGAAGTTTATTGGTCCTTTTGAGATATTAAGATGTGTTGGGGAGGTTGCTTATTACCTTTCCTTACTGTTAGGATTTATGCCCGTCACTAGAGGGGGTGAATAGTGCGGCACGAGAATATTGATAAACTTTGCGGAATTAAAAATGCAGGAATAAAATAAGTGCAGTAATTAAAATAGTAAGGAGAGGACACACCGAATTTATACTGGTTCACCACAACGTGTGGTTAGTCCAGTCCCCGAGAGACTCTCTCGAGTTTCCACTAACTCCGTTAAGCTTACGGGTGCCTAACAAACCGTTACACTTGCTCGTAGATGTACACTCTACAAGACTTCAACTTGCTCGAGGATACCTCACCTCAAGACTTCACAATGCTCGTGGATACTGCACCACAAGACTTCACACACTAAGATTGAAGGTACTTAGCAAACCCGACAATCAATGAGAAGATATGGTCTTCTCAAGAACCTTTCTCTTTTACAACAAGAACTCTCTAAAAAGAGTAGATAAAGAGATACAATATAAGCTCTATGAACAACACAAAATTGTCTCTCAAATGGCTCAACAAAAGCTCTAAATATGATGTAGAAAGGTTATCAATATGTTCAAGAATAATGAGAGATATTTTTCATATCAAATGAGTCAAAAAGACCTCTATTTATAGGTGGTAGAGGTTGTATGTCCGTTGCTTAATTGGCAATCAATAATGCTGATTTTATGCCAAGATAATCGATTATTCACTTTGCATAATCGATTATCTTCTCAACGTTCATAAAACGGAATGTTGGGAAGGCAACGGATACAAGATAATCGATTATGTCCAAGTGTATAATCGATTATCCTACTCTGCAGAAATTTCCAATAAATGGAATTTCCCAGAATAATCGATTATCACTTTTGCATAATCGATTATTCTCTTATGCTGTCCAGAATTGAAAACTTACTTCAAAAACCATTTTGGTTAAAATGAAAACGTTAAAATCATTTTGTTTAAAGTATTTGAAATATGTTTATGATAAATATGATTTGATAAAATGATTTTATGCATATTTATGATGACCTATGTTGAGCCAAAAGACGAGATAACTTAAATGTTGCTCTTACATTGGTTCTACCTAACGACCTACGCCTTGGGTCTTCGGTCTTGAACTTTTGAGCTCGTCTTGGCTTGTCTATGCAATCCCGTCATCAATATGCTTCTCGGCATTAAATCTTGATTGTTTGTCATATAATAACATTGTTTGACACTTGACTTCATTGTTTGTCATTCATCAAAACATATACCTGGAAATCATGTTAATACAACCAAATCACACATATCATGGATAGAATGATTTCCTACACTTACCTCCAAACTTGGCATGAGTTCATCCGGTATTTCATGCTTTGATGCTCCGGAAGTATCACGGCGACCCATCACACGTATTGGATTTCAGTTTAGTCCAGTTGGACAAGGATCTATCTTATATTGAGAAGCACGTGGAAATATTGGATAGGCAGATTCGGAAGCTGAGGTCAAAGAGCATTGCATCAGTGAAGGTTCAATAGCAGGGTCAGCCGATCGAGGAGGCGACTTGGGAGACGAAGCAAGATATGCCCAGCCGTTACCCTTATTTTTTTTACTACTTCAGGAATGTCTCTATGCTCGTTCGAGGATGAAGGAATGTTTTAAGAGGGGGGGATGTAATGACTCTGCCGGTCATTTTAATAATTAACGCCCGATGTTTGTTTTTGCTATTGTGAGTTGCCAGGAGGATTTGTTTTGGGTTCTGAGTGTTTTGGGATACTTAGTCCCTAAATGAGAGGTTAAGCTTTAAGAATCTAGACCGTAGTTGGAGAAGTATCAAGACGGCCTCGAAATGGAATTCTATTGGTTCCGTTTGATTTGTTGGGTGATTTTGGACCTAGGGGTGTATTCGGTTGTCTTTTGGAGGTCTACAACTTAATTAGGCTTGAAATACTGAAAGTCGAATATTTGAAATTTTCGGGTCGATAGTGAGATTTTGAAATCAGGGTCGCAATGGAATTTCGGAAGTTATAGTAAGTCTGTCGTGCTATTTGCAATATGTGTGCAAATTTTCAGGTCATTCGGACGAGGTTTGATTGTCTTTTTGATCAAAAGCGAAATTTGGGAGTTTTTAGCGTTCTTAGGCTTGAATCCATGTTAATTTGGTGTTTTGATGTTGTTTTGAGTGTCCCAAAGATTGGAACATGTTTGAATTATGTTATGGGATAAGTTGGCATGATAAGTAAGTTGAGGTCCTGAGGGCCTCGGTTGAGTCTCGGGTGGTTAAACGGATCAAACATAAATTTGAGAAATTACAGATTATTTTTGATATGTTGCAGGCATTTTGCTCTTTGCGATCGTATAGTTATGGCCGCAATCGCGTAGTCTTAGCCAAGAGGGGGTAAGATTTTGTTCTATGCAATCTCATAGTTGAGGACGCGATCACATAAGGCTTTAAGGATGTTGTTCACAAATGTGTGGACTAGGTCGCAATCGCGTAACGTTAAGTGAACCTGAGGGTGACCACGCATTTGTTCATAGTGAACACAGTTCGTGGTTCACGATCGCATAGGTATGGGGCTACTGTGCATCGCATTTGTGTGGGAAGCAAGCTTTTGCGTAGAGTAAATTTTGAGTCAGCAAAGTTTGTGCTTCACAATCGTGATAGTTTTCTCGCGATCACGATTAAGGATTTTTAAAGCATAGAGCAAAATGTTTAAAAGGCCATTTTCGCGATTTTTAGCCATAGTTCACCATTTTTTTAGTCGGTTTTGGAGCTTCTTGAGGGAAATTGAAGAGGGAATTCAAGAGAACTTCTTGGAGGTAAGATTTATGGACTTATACTCGATCCTATTGTGATTTCTACCTAATTAAACATGAATTTTGTGGAATTTGAAACCTAAAATTGGGGAATAGAGCTTAAAAATTGGAGACCTTAATCTAGGGATGTGAGGGGTTATTGGTGGTCGGATTTTTGTATTCTTAGTGCATATAAACTTGAGTGTAAAGATTCTAGTTTTATAATTTTTATCCGATTTCTAGATATGAGCCCGGGGGACTTTTCTGGTTATTTTCTTAATTTTATGCGTTAGCTTCGAATTAATTAGTGCAATTAGTTACTTGAAGTTATATTTATATTATCCCCTTACTTGAATAGATTTGTGCCATTTGGAGTCAGGTACTCGTGGAAAGAACGTGATTTCGAGTTGATTCAGCTGGTTCGAGGTAAGTAGCTTGTCTAACCTTGTGTGGGGGAACCCTCTTTTAGGATTTGGTATTGTTGATATATGAAATGCCTTGTACGTGTGGTGACAAGTATGTACATGTGCTAATTATCGAAAATCCGATTTTCATTAAGTAACCATAAATTGTGTTTTTCTTCCTTATTGTGCATTACTTGTAATTTAAGCCTATAGTTAGTTTAGTAAAGCATGTCTAAGTGACTTAATAGCCTTTCTTGTTCAAACTGCTTTATTTGAATTATGTGCATTATGCTAGGTTAGAAATACTTGTTTTACTTAGTATGAAATTGGATTGAATTGGATACTCTTCGTAATGTTGTTGTGTGTTACTTTGGGACTACGGGATGATATACCGGGAGATCCCCCTGTTTGTTTACTTTGGACCTACGGATCAATATTCCGGTAGATCCCCCTGCACATTTATATTTGAGACTACATGACAACACTCGGTAGATCCCATGTACTGGATATTTACTTTTGGACTAAGTATGTTTTCTGGGAGTTTCCTCTGCATATTTATGATTCGGACTACGGGACGGCATCCCGGGAGATCCTGTGGACATTTACGTTCGGGACTACGGGATGGTATCCCGGGAGATCCCCAATTGCTATTTCTATGTATCGAGTTAGATTTTTTATGTGTTTTTATTCGTTATAGACTGTTAGCACTTAAACTATATTGTTGTATTCTATACTTTTTTGCCTTGTTTTTCATCTATAATCAGTTGGACCCTCACTTTCCTCGTCACTACCCAACGTAGGTAAGGCTTGGCACTTACTGAGTACTGATGTGGTGTACTCATGCCCTTCTTATGCTTGTTTTTCATGTACAGATCCAAGTTCCTCGGCTTAGCCCTACCATCCTTGAGGCGAGGTGATTCTTCATAGACTTCGAGGTATATCTTCCGTGTCCGAAGACCGAGGAGTCCCTCTCCATTACCTCTTATAGTTATAGCCTTTCTGCATTTACTTTGATTTAGACCTTTTGGAGTTAGCGTACTATGTAGTATTCATAGCTTGTGATTTCATGAGATTCCGGGTTTTAGGAGATCTTCTCAGTTGAGAGTGTATAATTGTATATGCCGAGAGGCATCTTAAATATTTCCATTATGTTTATCCGTGATTTTTATTAGTTTTTATCTATTGTTTCCTTTTTCCGCAAATTGTTAGGCGTACCTAGTTGTAGAGACTAGTTGCCGTCATGATAATTCATGAAGGGTGAACTAGGGTCGTGACAGGATTATAAGCAGCTATATTGGCACTCACACTTATGATATGGACACATTCAGTAGGAATCATTTTAACTTGATTTCTCTTGTCTTGATTCCACACATTGAATCATCTATAAGGTAAAAAATTAAACAGTGTATTGCATATGTCCACCAGGTATATGGATGTACCATTACCAAAAGAAAGGCATTTCTCGTGCGTTTGAGATTGTTTATAGTAACTGGGATGGGTTCTTTGCTGCTCTACCTAGGAACATGGTATAGGTTCTTTGCCGCTCTACCTAGGAACATGGCTGCATTGCAACACTTTAACCTTCGGGACTATTGTTAAACGGAAGCTTGAGTGGAATCCGAGAATACAAGAATTCATATTCATATATATGTTCTAGGAATTTAAACCAGCCATCCATTGTTTTGTGCATTGTTGGCCAGTACTATTTATAGACGATACTCATGTATATGGAAAGTATGATATTAAGTTGTTGATCATCCATGCAGTTCGTTGTCGCAGTAGATGCTAATGGAAGCATATTTCCCCTCGCATATGCTATTTGTGCCAATGAAAGCCAAAAGACTTGGATATTATTTTTGAACCACTTGAAGGAATACATTGTCAAACATTGTTTGTATTTGTCTAATATTTTATCAACATGGCGGTAATTTAAGTTATGTACATAATTTGCGTACATGGTAGGAATCGTATACCTATCACCGCTATTGTGTTAGGCACTTGAAGGACAACTTCCAGAGGGCTCATCCGAACAAAATTTTACATGATTTAATGTGGATGGATGCACCAAATCACCAAGAGTGCAAATTTAGGAGGCGAATGGAATTGATTAGGCAGGAAAACCTAGAAGCTTATCATTGGTTGATGCAACATGAGCCTGATAAGTGGACTTTACATAAGGATGGTGGTAAAAAATGGGGAATTTCGATTACAAATGTGTCAGAGTCTTTCAACGGACTGTTCAAGTCTATACGGTATTGCATGTAACTGTCATGATGTGGATGTCATTCAAACAGATAGTGGAGAGGTTTGTCCAAAGATCCAAAGGTACATCGTCATTGATGAAAGGGGATTTGAATTTATTCCGCAGCTATATTTTTTCGGTATTGCAATGAGTGAAATATTTTTGAAGTTTGCTCTGGTCTGCATCAAAACTGCGGGAATAATACACACACCTTCAAAGAATCCAAAAGATTATGCTTGTGTGGAAAATAATCAATCTATCACTTTTCATTCTCATATGCCATGAAGTGCTTTTAACATATAAGTTTTGGGCAGCGAGGTAAGTTGATAAAGAATATAATGTTGTTGCATACATAAATACCTATAGTGGACAGTTGCATCTAGTGGGTGACACACATTATGGCCGCCGGAACTATTTAAAATTGTGTATAACAAGAATTATGTGCGCCAACGGCAAGTGCAAAAAAGAATGCTGATAAGGAACCAAATGGATATTGGTGATACCATTTATGCCCTTAAATGCGGCATATGTTCCTAAACAGGATATGATCGCTGTAAATGTCCTTCAGCTGGTTTGGGAAGCAGTAATAATTCAGCTCCAGGTGGAAGTTTATCTAATATGCAAAATTATCAAGGATAAACGTAGTTTTTGTAACAGTATTTTTGTTGTACTAAATGTATGTAAAGGTTCAGTTTGCAAAATTTTTGAAATAAAATCAAGTTACAAATAGGGTTAAATATTATTGATATTTAGCACTAAAAATTCAATACAATAATTTAAAATATTTCCCAAAATAAAAATAACAATTTTCATTCGCTAGTGTCATCATTGTCTGGCAATATTTCATTATCATTGTCTTTATCTTCTTCGTCAACATCTTGTACGCATTCTTCCAAACTAGGGGCATCGTAATCTAGGCTCCAGTTGACACACATTTTTTCGTATTTCATTGATATCATCAATAAGACCACTAGCATGATTTTTACAATAATATGGGACTCTTAAGTCTAACTTTTGCGGTAGAAACTTAGGTAGTCCCTCCCACTCGATATTGTTAGAAAAATAGGATAATCAATGTCTCTATCAATTTTTTATTTTCTAATAAATCCCGATATCGGTCTTCCATTCATGCAGTTAGTTAAGATCATCTAGTACATGATGAATGGCTATTACCTTTTCCATCTCTAAAATCTCCTTTATCAAATGCTGAATCAGTTTCAGTTCATCTTTGTGTGTGTGTGTTTGAAAGGTTATAAACAGTGCTTGTGGTACAATAATCCCATGCTAGTGGCATGGTACTTCATAATCATACTGTTTTGAGTAAAAGGAAACTCATTGTAATTTTTCGCCCCAAATTCATATACATTCAAACTTTGTAGAATGCGCATCGCCCTCAATAATGTGCCTTGAAACTTTGAGATCAGTGTGTATATTGATAGGTTTATTTTCCAAGGAACGCAGAACATCGTACCATTTTCCATCAACTAAATCAATATAGTAACCTAGCATTTTTTTCAAGGTAGGTATCGATTGTGTTGTAACATGTTCTATGTGGAGACCTTTTGCCTCTTCTTAAATCGTGTATTAAATGTTAGTGGCATTTCTGAAATGGGTGTTATAATGGTATTTGAATACTGCAATATTGGCTCAACTTAAGAAGAACTAAACTGCACGAATTTGTATATTAAACACAACGTATCACAAATATATGTTATGCCTATTTCCATGTCGACCTGAAAATGTTGTCGATCTGAAAAGCTGCACCCACTTATACCCTAAAGAATCATTAGCACACGAAACATAGCATGTCACCTATATGCGTTATGTGTATTGTTATGTCAACCTTAAAAAATTTGTCTATCTGCAAAAGTTGCACCCACTTGTACGCTAAAAAATCATTAGCTCACGCTATGTAACGCTTTATCAATATACATTATGTAACCTAAAATCAATCTTAACTGCCTATAAAAACCTCATGCATTTAGTTATTATTTGCGTTGTAACGAAATGAAGAAAATAATCTTCCATTATTTTTTTAATTCTCGAGCACTATGACATGTCTAGACATAATGACATACCAAGGTGTTACTGTAGAAAATACGTGATTTTGAAGCCATGTTGATCAAATTGCAATCTAGGGCACACACATTGGATGTGTAAACAAGTTATAAATTATTATTATTGAATGTTATGTTTGTTAATAGTTTTAATATAACATGTTAATTAATAATCTTTTTTTATTATTCCTATTGGTAGGACGAAAATCAATGTAGTTTTAAAGAATGGTATGATGCATCCATCAACTAGGAATACTGCAAATTATATTTGCTAAATATTTGGAATACGTCCGATAAGTATGAACTCCAGATCCTGAAACTACAAGAACAACATGCGACAGTGAAGGAGAAACTAAAAAGGGCATAAGAAGAAAATAATCGCTTGGAAGAAAAATTTAAGTAATTGAACCATAAATAATGGGCGATAGTAACTAAACAAACACAAGGATGCTTTAAGTGTAGACTAAACAAACACATAGATGCTTTAAGTGTATTTTTTTATTTTTATGTTGTAGTCAAGATATATTCAATAATTATTCATATAAAAAATACTACGAACTTGATATTAAATAAACTTGTTTGTTAGCTGTCATATTTTGCTCAAATTTTTCAGCAACGCCTCTTTTTTAAGTAAAATAACATAACACTAAAGGGCACTAAACAACAATAAAATCACATATTAATATACGTACGACCATAAAATCACATATAACAATAAATATTCATAAAATGATAATATATATTTTTACTAATTGTTTAGCACATAAATAAGCTAATCCGAATAAAAAATTAATTATATCAAAAAACGATTACAAATAAATTATACAATACGGTAAAAATAACTAATAATTATTTTATATACACGAGTTTTTACCAAAAAGTAAGTCGGAATACCTCTATTTAAAGTTTTTTGAATTGTAAAAAATTGATAATTTTGGAGCAAAAACAAGGGGACAATTTTGGTTCTGGCTGGTCGGGGAAGAAGGTTGACTCGATATTTTATATAGGTATAGTGCATATATAGGATGCGCTATACCTATAAAGTCACAGATTAATATACGTACAATAATAAAATCACACATAACAATAATTATTCATAAAATAATAATGTATATTTATGCTAGTTTTTAGCACATAAATAAACTAATTCGGATAAAAAATAAAAAAATAATTATATTACAACATAATCACAAAAAACATATAACACAGTAAAAATAAACTAATAGGCATTTTATATATATGAGTTTTATCAAAAAGTAAATCAGAATACCTTGAATTAAAGTTTTTTGAGTTGGGAAAAGTTGATGATTTTGGAGCTGAAATGAGCAATAGACGACACCCACTACTCGACATCGTCTTGGTTTTGATGTTAGCTTGCTAAAATACGGGGAGGACACAATTTTTTGGGGACATGCAGGCTCCAATAGATATTTTTTGTTAAAAATAGGAGGGCTCATTTTGGGTCTGTCTGGTTGGGGAAGAAGGCTAGCCCGACATTTTATATAGGTATAGTGCATATATAGGATTAGAGCTTTCAAAATGGGTCAGTCCAGCCCAAGCCTCACGGACTTTTCAATTTGGTGGGCTGGGCGGGCCAGCCTTCCATCTAAATGGACCTTAAAATAACCAGTCCAACCTAGCCCTAAGAGGGTCGCGGACTAGGGCGGGTCGGCTCTTCAATCTTTTTAGAACTTTTTTCCTTATATCTTTAAATATTTCTTCCTGACATAGTCTCTTAATTATATAAATAACTTTTGTTTGTTTAGAGCGCACGAGAATCTTAATATTTGACAAGGAATCTCATATTGAAATGCAAATTCTATATCTCTAACTCTTCATTTTTAACTTTACATGAATATTTTTTAATCACTTTCTTCATGTCCAGGGATTGTTTCAATAAGTTTATATGTTGAGCCTTTTTAATTTAAGTTTAACATTATTTGCTGATTTTATCATTATAATCCATAAATTTAGAATTCATGAAATTTGTTAGCGTTATCAATTTCTTTGGGTATTAAAACTTGATCTTTTTCTAAATTGAAGAGCAATTTAATTATTAATAATATATTAAATAATCAAATTAATCATTATCCACTTAAAGTAATATTCTCTTTTGAAAAAAATTATTATTGGCCACTTAAAATTTTTCTATTTCTTTATTAATTAAGCAAAAGAAAAATTAATCTTGTCATACGATATGCATATCAAGAATCTAAATTGTAGTTGATATGGACGGGTAAATGGGCAATTTATGATTAAGGAATTGGGATTATAGTTAATAAATTTTTTTTAAATATTAAATAATTAAATTTAAATTTAATTAATTTTGATCCAGGGGACGACTCAGGCCCAACTTCGGTCAAGCCTTAAGGACCAGCACTTGACTTGGGCCGGGCTTATAAGCCTCAGTTTATTATGGGCTAAAAAAATTCCAACCCAGCTCTGCCTAAGTAGCGGGCTGGGTTATATAGGATTCGCTATACCTATAAAGTCACATATTAATATACGTGCAATAATAAAATCTCATATAACAATAGTTATTTATAAAATAATTATATATAACTCTCTCTATATATATATATATATATGTATATACTGTTTCTGCCATTTCTTCCATTAAAATGTGAAAATAGAGTGGTTCATTGGCTATGTCATTAGATCTATCCATCTTCTGCATCTTCCATTACTGTTGTTGGTAATCACTTTTTGTGTTGATCTTTTAGGTTCTTATTCGATCTCTAATTCATGTTGTTATACATATTGAAATAGCATAAAAAGGTGTGTATTTGGAAAATAATAATGATAACTTGTTTCATCTTTTTACTGCGGTGTTAGAATTTTAGGTTTTAAATTAACTTTCATTTTTGGTTCAGCCTTGAATCTGGAATTATTTGGGTTTGACTTTGTTTTTCCAGAAGTGATTGAGCAAGAAATGTCTTATGAAACCTTTGATTGGATTAAATTCGTTATGAATGGTTTATGGTAAGAAAATGGAGAAAAGTAGATGGTAGTTGCAGTTCTTGGTTTTTCAAGTATTTGTTGTTTCTATGGAGTGCCAAATAGCGTAATTCCAACTGTCAATAAAGTATTTATTGTTGTTGTATATTAAGGCTATAGTCATGATACTGGATCAACATTACTCTAAATGTATAAATATGTGTTCCCTTCCAAATTGAGTACACTATTATTAATTTATATGTAATATAATACATTCAATAGTTTAGTTAGGTGGTATAGATACAGTTAGTCATAGTCAATACAAATATATTAGCTTTAGTCATGGTCAAAGTGTATATATACATACATATGCGTGTACTATTCATTTTAATGCAGAAGTGATACATATTGAAAATATATTTGCTTCTCCACTTTCTTCTCCTCTCTGTTCTCTAAGAACATTCTAGAGAACTCCATGGGAGTTTCATCCATTCAAGCTAACATGCAAATCTGATATGGTATCAGAGCAAGGATATTAGCTCAGATTCCGTCAACATTTCTCAAGCATCGATAGAAGTTTCCATTGTTCTGTTCTGTCAAATTTCTGGGGTTTAATAAATGTCACCCAAATATATCGCCAATTTAGGGTTTTGGCAATTGTCACTGGTCTTTGGAGGTATTTCTCTCATAGATAATCTCAAATCTATTCAAGCACCATCAGATTCGTTAGATCGAAGTTTTGAATGTTGCTGTCGATCAACCTGGAGATACAACTTCTGGCTCGAGCAGGAATGATCAATTGATCATCGATACAGGTAATCCTCTCTATATTCATCCTTCAGACAGTCCCGGGTGACTTTGGTGCCAGTTCCATTCGATGGAGCTGGATATCGGTCCTGGAGAAGAAGCGTTTCGCGAGCCCTATCACCGGATAACATAAGAAACCTAGTTCTGATTCACCTCAACTTCGAATATGGGAGAGGTGCGATAACATGGTAACCTCTTGGATTCTCAATTCCTTTGCCAAGGAAATTTCTGATAGCGTCGAGTATGTAAATGACTCAATGGAACTCTAGAGAGAATTAGAGGATCGATATGATCAGATGAATGGGGCAAAATATCAAATTCAGAAAGAGATCAATGATCTTATGCAAGGTTCCCTAGATATCACTACATATTATACAAGGATGAAGAACTGTGGGAAGAATTGAATAACTTAAGTGCCAAATCTCAGTGCACTTGCAATTGCACTTGTGGAGAAAAAGAAACTATGTATAAAGCAGAACAGGATCAACGGCTTATCCAGTTTCTAATGGTATTTAACGAGGTCTACATAATAGTGCGAGGAAGCATTCTCACGATGAAGGCACTGCCCTCTATGGCACCGGCTTTATCACTACTGATTCAAGAGGAGAAACAAAGGGAATTTAAGCCTACTGGTCAGTTAAATCTGGATTCCACCTCTTTACATGCAAATGCAAACTCACAAAGTCCAAATCCATTTGGAGCTAGAAACTTTAAAACACACTATACACCCAATAACAACAACACAGGACGACCATTCTGTGACTACTGCAAAAGACTAGGACATACAAAGGAGAAGTGCTACCAGTTACATGGATATCCTCAAGGGAATTCTTATAATGATCAAAATTCCAATCGCAACAACACTAAATCTCAGTCATATAATCAAGGAAACAGTCAGAGCTACAGGTTCAACAAAGGAAAAGGGGCTGTAGCTAATGTGCATGGGACCCCAACTGACATGATTCATGAGAGTGTGAATGAGCAAGAACCACAGGATGGTAATCAGAATCTCAACCTCACAAATGAACAGTATGGGCAGATAATGAATTTGCTACAGCACTTCCATATAGGATATATAGGAGGATCTCCTAGCAACTTGGATGTCACCAGTGGCAGTGCCAACTTTGCAGGTATTGTTGTCTGTACTTCCTCCGTTGATTTTGACAAACCTTCATGCAAATGTTTTGAATCAAAAGCTGATCTTTGGATTATAGACTCAGTAGCATTCAACCATATGACCTTTAACAAACATGCACTTAGCAATGCCATCAAATTACCATATCTTTTATTAATAAGCCTGCCAAATAGATATAGAGTAAAGGTTCTTGAATTTAGAAATGTGATACTTTCTTCAGAAATTGTTCTACATAGGGTCCTTTATGTCCCATCTTTCAAGTACAATTTGATTTCTGTCCACTCTTTTACGATACACCTTAGATGTATTGTATTCTTCAGTAATACTCCTTGTCTGATGCAGGCCCCATCAGTGAAGAGGCCTCAGGTGATTGGTAGTAGCAAAGAAGGTTTGTATTACCTCTGTTCCAGGTGTTTGAAGGGTAAAGCAAATGTCTTACCTTCTGTTGTTTCATCCTCTTATTGCAAGTGTATTTCTGTTTCTTAGTTTCCTAGTAGTCATGAATCTGTAGGTCATACTCATTCATTTCATACTTCTCAATATGTAAATACTTCCATCCCAATCAATAAGAATGAGACTTCTTTTGTGTCTGATAAATGTGATGTAAATTCTCTATGGTATAATAGGCTTGGACATATGCCTTTTATTAAAATGAAAAGGATATCCTCCATTCCGGTTGAATTTGCACCCAGACAGCCTTTTATATTCCCTATATGCCCCATGGAAAGGCAAAGACTACCTTTTCCCCAAAGAACCAGCACTACCTCCAAAGTGTTTGAATTACTTCACATGGATATATGGGGTCCATACCATGTCACACCCATGATAATTACAAATACTTTCTTACGTTAGTGGATGACTTCAGTAGATCCACTTGGACACAGCTGTTATGTTGCAAAAGCAATGCCCTTCAAGCCATAAAAGCCTTTGTAACCATGATTGAAAATCAATTCAACACCTCTATAAAGGCCAGCAGATCTGATAATGGCCTAGAATTTACCAGTCATGAAGCCCTTTCATTTTACCAGTCTAAAGAGATCATACACCAAAAAACATGTCCCTACACACCACAATAAAATGGTGGAAAGAAACATAAATATCTACTTCAAACTGCCAGGGCTCTAATGTTTCAATCCAAACTCCCAACCAAATATTGGGGAGAATGCATCTTAACAGCAACCTATCTGATAAATAGGCTGCCCACTACCTACCTAAATAACAAGTGCCCTTTTGAGCTATTGTACAAAACGAAACCACTTTACTCCCATTTAAGAAGCTTTGGTTACTTGTGTATCCCACTTTACCCAAAATACATAGAGACACACTTGAACTAAGAACCACTCCTCACATCTTTATATGCTATCCCTTTGGAATAAAACGATACAAGGTACTAAGTCTTGTTACCAAGAGAATTCACATCTCTAGAGATGTAGTTTTTCATGAGAATATCTTTTCATTTTCCCTGAGTTCTGAGAAGGTTTCTTTTCCTATTGTCCTTAGAAGAGTCTCCTTTCCTAATTATATTGAAGATAGTAGCCAAGTTATACCTATGGAGTCAGGACAAAGATTTGTTGTTATTACATCTCCAGAGACAGAACATGATACTCAGGATACACCATTCACTCATGATAAACCATTTCCTACCATCACTAAATCTCTTTCCACCAATGAGAACAACTCTCAGCTTTTACCTTCTAATGGTACTCATACCTACACAGAAATACCGTATCTTAGGAAATCAAACAGAAGCCAACATATCCCAACTTATCTGCAAGACTATGTTTACCAGCTACCTAATAATAACTCTTTTGCTCAGTTTTCCAGTTCATCATACCACTAAAAGCCCTATTTTCCAATCATCACCACATTACTCCTGCTGCCTTATCCACTGAAAGTCAACTCTTGATACAAAATGTATGCCATGATAGTGAGCCATCTTCATATGAGGAGGCAGTCCTCAATCCTGCTTGGCAGGCAGCAATGACACTAGTGTTTGAGGCACTTCATGCTAGCCATACTTGGGATTTAGTCCCTTTGCCTGTTGGCAAGCAAGGTATAGGTTGTAGATGGGTATATAAAATCAAACATAGAGCTGATGGGAGTGTTGAAAGATTCAAAGCTAGATTATTGGTAAAGGGTTATACTCAATAGGCTGGGATTAATTACACAGAAACCTTCTCCCCTGTCGTGAAAATGACAACTGTTAGAGCTATAGTAGCTGTTAAGAAAGGGGTGGGATATATTCCAATTGGATGTGAACAATGCACTTCGCTATGTAGATTTGAATGAGGAAGTCTATATGGAACCCCCTCATGGGCTGGTAGTGGATCATTAGGGTTTAGGAAAAGTTGTGTGTAGATTAAACAAGTCCCTCTATGGACTTAAGCAGGGTAGTAGACCGTGGTATGATAAGTTGACTGAAGCACTGTCCACAAAAGGGTACCAGCATTCTGAAAATGACCACTCCTTGATCCTACCATAAAGTTGAAGGCACAAGAAGGAAACTTATTGCCAGACCCTTAATATTACAGGAAGTTAGTGGGAAAACTTAATTTCCTCACCAACACCAAGCTAGATATAGCCTATAGTGTGCAGGTCCTGAGCCAATTCATGCAATCACCAAGAGATACTCACTTAACAGCTGCATTCCACCTTCTTAGATACTTAAAGAAGGAACCTACTCTAGGTGTATTCTTATCAAATAATCTTGATTATACAATCAAGGCATTGTGATTCAGACTGGGCAGCATGTCCAGACTCCAGGAGGTCTCTCACTGGTTACATAGTTCTGGTGGGAGATAGTCCTATTAGTTGGAAGTCTAAGAAGCAAGAGAATGTTTCCTTGTCCTCAGCTGAGGCTGAGAATAGATCCCTCAGAAAGGTAGTTGGTGAATTGGTTTGGTTGAACAGGTTATTTGCTGAACTCATTGTTGTCCAGTCATGTCCTATGGAGGTGTTTTGTGACAGTCAGTTGGCTATACACATTGCTCACAATCCAATGTTTCATGAAAGGAAAAAGCACGTTGAGGTTGATTTCCATTTTATTAGGAACAAATTGCAAGAAGGCCTAATTTCTCTGCATCATGTACCTACACACCATCAGTTGGTTGACATTCCCACAAAGGCACTCACAAGGGTCAAGCACTCAGTTGTTCTCAGCAAGTTGGCCGTGAAGACCTTACTTCTAACTTGAAGGGGGGTATTGAATACACTATTATTAATTTATATGTAATGTAATACATTCAATAGCTTAGTTTAGTTAGGTGGTGTAGATACAATTAGTCATAGTCAATACAAATGTATTAGCTTTAGTCATGGTCAAAGTGTATATATAAATATGTGTGTATTGTTCATTTTAATGCAGAAGTGATACATATTAAAAGTATATCTGCTTCTTCTCTCTATTCTCTAAGAACATTCTAGAGAACTCCATGGGAGATTCATACATTCAAGCTAAAGTGCAAATCTGATAGATGTATCCATCATTGACACTAATTAGTGGAAAGTGTCTAGCAAAAATAGGTGCATTCTCTTTTCTTATCTAATTTGTCTCATTGTTTATGAATTTATTAATTATAAAGTTAGAGTCAAACTATTATGTTGTGTAACTTAGCCATATTTCTCAATTTACAATAAAATATTTCATGTAATACAAAAGGTTATAGAGTTAGTATACAACAACAAACCCGGTTTAGTCCTGCAAGTGAGGTTTATGAAGGGTTGAGTGTATGCAGACCTTATCCCTGTCTTTAAAAAAGCGGATTGCATCGTAGAAACAAATAATCATGAAAATGTATAGTTGCTTTAGGCGCATATTTTAACTTACCTTCCTAAATTCGGGTACGCATCTATGTGACTCAAATCCAATTCCTAATAATATTATATAAATGTGTTGCGTATTACGGGTGCAGTTATGTGACGCGATTCAAAACTTGTTTTATGTGACATTGAGTTTTTCTTAAAGTGAATTGAGCAATTTAAAGTTAAAATTGCAAATACGTTTAAAATATTTTAAATCATATAATAGGCCCATTATGACAATTGAGCGACCGTGCTAGAACCACGGTATCCGGAAATACCTAACACCTTCTCTGGGGTTAACAGGATTCCTTACCCGAATTTCTGGTTCGTGGAGTGTTAAACATAGTTAATATTTTCCTCAATTCGGGATTCAACCGGTGACTTGGGACATCATAAATCTCCCAAGTGGCGACTCTGGATCTTTTAATAATAAATCTCGTTACGATTGTCATTTAATTGGAAAAACTTCCTTGCACTACCTTCTGGTGGTAAAAGGAGGTGTGAAATCCACTACTCGACAACGTCTTGGATCTGGTGTTAGCTTGCTAAAATATGGAGATGACATAATTTTTAGGGGACAGACGGGCTCCAACGGATAATTTTTGTTAAAAATGTGGGGGCGTTTTGGTTCTGTCTGATCGGGGAAGAAGGTTAGCCCTATATTTTATATAGGTATAGCGCATATATAGGATTAGAGCTTTCAAAACGGGTCAGCCCAGCCCAAGCCTCTAGGCCTTTTCAATTTGGTGGGCTAGGGCGGGCCGGCCCTCCAACTAAATGGTCCTTAAAATGACCAGCTCAACCCATCCCTGAGAGGGTCGCGGGCTAGGGCTGACCGACCCTTCAATTTATTTAGAATTTTTTTTCTTGATATCTTTAAATATTTCTTCGTGACATAGTCTCTTAATCATATGAACGACTTTCGTTTGTTTAGAGCGCCCAAGAATCTTGATATTTAACAAGGAATCTCGTATTAAAATGCAAATTCTTTATCTCTAACTCTTCCTTTTAACGTTACATGAATATTTTTTAATCACCTTTTTCATGTTCAGGGATTGTTTCAATAAGTTTATATGTTGAGGCTTTTTAATTTAAGTTTAACATCATTTATTGCTATTATCATTATAAAACCATAAATTTAGAATTCATGAAATTTGTTAGTGTTGTCAATTTTCTTTGGGTATTAAAACTGATCATTTTCTAAATTGAAGAGTACTTTAATTATTAATAATATATTAAAATAACCAAATTAATCATTGTCCACTTAAAGTAATATTTTCTTTTGAAGAAAATTATTATTGGTCACTTCAAATTTTCCTATTTTATTGTTAATTAAGCAACAGAAAAACTAATCTTGTCATACTATATGCATATCAAAAATCTGAATTGTAGCTATGGATGGGTAAATGAGTAATTTAATATTAAGGAATAAGGATTATAGTTAATAATTTTTTATTTTTTTAAAATATTAGATAATTAAATTTGAATTTAATTACTTTTGGTCCAAGGCCGGCCCAGGCCCAACCGCGAACAAGCCTCAAGGTCCAGTGGTTGACTTGGGTGGGGCTTATAAACCTCAGTTTTAAATGGGCTAAAAAATTTCCACCCAACCTGTTGGGTTGGCCTCATGGGCCAAGCCCATTTTGACGGCTCTATATAGGATGCGCTATACCTATAAAGTCACATATTAATATCTGTAAAATTATGAAATTACATATAACAATAATTATTTATAAAATTATATATACACACACACACAAAAACTTTTTAGCACATAAATTATTAATTCGGATAAAAATAAAATAAAATAATTATATCACAAACGATCACAAAAAAAACATACAACACACTAAAAACAACTAATAAGCCTTTTATATACATGAGTTTTACCAAAAAGTAAGTAGGAATACCTCGAGTTAAAATATTTTTAATTGTGAAAAATTGATGATTTTGGAGCCGAAACGAGCAATAGACAAGATCCACGACACGACAACGCCTTGGATCCGATGTTAGCTTGCTAAAATACAGAGAGGGCACAATTTTTGGGGGACGGATGGGCTACAACGGAACATTTTTTGTTAAAAAAATTGGGGGTGGGGTGGGGGTGGGAGTGGAGGAACCGTTTTGGTTCTATATTGTCGGGGAAGAAGGTTGTCCCTTTATTTTATATATGTATAGCGCATATATAGGATGCGCTATATATACACATATTAATTTTTTAGCACATAAATAAATTAATCCGGATAAAAAGTAAAACAATTAATTATATCACAAAACAATCACAAAAAACATACAACAACAACAACTACCCAGTATACTCCCACCAGGTGGGGTCTGGGGAAGGTAATATATAGACAGCCTTACCCCTACCCAAAAGGGCAGAGAGGCTGCTTCCAAGCGACCCTCGGCGCATAGGACAGAATGAAAAGCTGCATTGAAAAACAAAGATAAAGTTAGGAACCAAGGCAAGACAAAACACAATAACAAAACAAAGCATAAGTAATCCTGCAGAAATAACGTAAATGATTATGTAAACATAAGAAACATAAATACCGTCGCATGCGACAATAACAAGCGACAACTACCATATTACCAACCAAGAGGGGACCTACGCTAAAACACTAGTCATCTACGGGTAACCCTACTATCCCACACCCAACCTCGGGTGGGGCGAACGAAGGACTCTAAGAGCCCCTAGCCTGCAACCCTGATTCTAGACCTCCAGACTCCCCTATCAAGGGTCAAGTCCTCGGTAACCTGCATTCTAGTCATGTCCTGCCTAATCACCTCTCCCCAATGCTTCCTAGGCCTCCCTCTACCCCGCCGACCACCAACAATCTCCAGCCGTTCGCAGCTCCTCACCGGGGCATCGGGATCCCTCCTCCGTACATGCCCGAACCAACACAGTAAAAACAACTAATAAGCATTATATATATTGAATACTCCAACTTAATGCATCAGTTTGTAAAGCCGATACATGAACATGCGCTTTTTCCATTTGAACACTCCACCTTGATGTAATGAATACTAATAAATATATTTGACCGTTGATTGTGCCTATGTGAAAGCATAGCTCCTGACATGGTTGAATTATGTGCAAATCACGCTACAAAAGCGCGTGAATAGTATTATTTTTATTAAAAAAAAAAAATTCCCTTTCCCTGTTCTCTTTTAGTGTCCCCTCATCTTCCCTACCAAACTTGCAAGAACACCAAACTCCAAAAACTAGAAGAAAACTAGGAAGAAATAATATTTGAATCTCTATTTCAACCATTCAATCCTACCCCCTTCTCTGTATTGCCGGATTTTAAGAACAGCCAAAACGAAAGCTTAATTGTACAGAAATAAATACATAGATAGAGATAAAGAAACAAAAGAGAAAAGGAAATCTTTTGGGAGAGAAGGATGGATGCAGAAACAGAGGAACTTTAAAAAAGAGGACTGAAAATCAACTTTGTGAAGAAGCCGTTTGAAAGTCGCCAGATCTATCACTGTTGCAATCACTGAAAACGAAGGAACTTGCGTTAATACTGAGATCGGTGAAGGTTCTTCCCAGATATGTAAAATTCCATTGAACTTCAGTCTCCATTATAGGAGCTTATGTTTAAAATCTTCATTATCGAAGCTTTTGTTTACAATTAGCGCATAGGAGGTGAAGAGTAAAAGTAGAAAAATAGAAATTTAATAAATTAATTTTGGAAAAAAGTTAGGGCCCACAAATTGGGACCTTAAACATGCAGGTGCAACAAAATATGAACGAATGGATAATGTGGTTATATAAAATATCGAATTAAATCCATGTCAGCAGCAATTGAACAACACGCACCAGTACAATTATTTATTAGTAGCCATTTTTTAAAGTAAAGGTGTTCAAATGGGAAACTCAAGAGTTTATGTATCAGCTTTATATATATATGTTTTACCAAAAAGTAAGACAGAATATCTTGATTTAAAGTTTTTGAATTGTGAAAAATTTATGATTTTAGAGCTGAAACGAGCAATAAACGAGATCCACTACACAACAACACCGGATCCACCTTGGATGCGATGTTAGTTTTCTAAAATATAGATAGGACATGATTTATGGGGGACGGGTAAGGTGCAATGGGATTTTTTGTTAAAAAATGTGTGGGTGGGTGGGGGGGAACTATTTTGGTTTTGCCGGGTCGGGGAAGAAGGTTGGCCCGATATTTTATATAGGTATATATATATATATATATATATATTAGCATGCGCTATACCTTGACGGATAAACGTGTCGTCAAGGTATAGCGATTTAACACATAAGTTACGTATAAATTGGTCATAAGTTATTTTCTTCGGTTATTTTTGTGTTTTGAGTCCAAAAAAAATAATATTTTGGCTCCGGAGTCCAAGCGAAGGGAGTTAGGCACTAGCATGTGTAGCTGCTAATGACAAAATGTTTACCGGAATTCTTAATTGCATGGCCTAGGACTGACACGAAGGCACAGTTGGATTGCAAGTTCAAACCTTTTTACAGATATTTTCGTGTTTGAATAAAACATGTGTCCCAATAGACTATATATGAAAGACCATCTGCATGATTTATTAGCATCTTTATCTGACTTGTCTTTTTACAATGCATTGAAAGTTGCATCTCAAGAAACTCCACTCTCCACCACTGGCCCTCCTATAGGAAAGTTGTAAGTAGTGTGTCCAACTTTAACTTCTCCAGTCTCCACAAATCCCGCATGCATATTATAAACAGTGAAAATCCCCTAAGTGCATCAGTATGTCACGGACCGGATAACTCCCTAGCTATCTTCCGTGCGGCCTTAGTCACAATCCGCCCCCTGCGATGTGCTAAGTCAGCCTTTCCCCGAAATATTGTCACAACAAAGCTAAAAGAAGCTAAGAAGAGAAGCTTGCAAGAATGCTTTGTATTAAACAAGAGAATGCTTTGTACAAGTGTTGGATTGCTTGAATGTTTCTTGGATGCCAATGCCAAATGCCTCTAGCCTATTTATAGTTGCTAGAGTTCCAAATCAACGGCTAAGATCTATTCTAATCAATGGCTATGATCAAAGCTCTAGAGAGTTCTACAAATCTCTACACTTAGTAGAATATACAAGAGAAGTCTAGGTGGGTCTAGAATCTTCCATTGGAGGGATCTAGACTTAGCTAGAGAAATGCTGCCATACGTGCGCCAAATCGTTGCCTGCATGTCGCCCAGTCATCGTCCGCATGGCATAACCTCTTAGAAAATGGAGGGGCGTGACAACCTCCCCCACCTATTGCGTCGACGCCCTCGTCGACTCTTCGTGGAAGGCCCGTATCTGATCTTCAAATTGCCAAAGTGCCTCTTTTGGCTCCCAGCTTGCCTCGCTTTCCGGTAGTCTCTTCCATTTGATAAGATATTCATGCAATGGTTCCCTGAACCGTCGCCGAATCACCCGGTCAGCCATGATGCTTTCAATTTCCTTGTCGAATGATGTGGTAATGGCTGGAGGTGCCCGATGTGATTCGTTCCGTGAAGGGTCTTCCATGTCTGCATGGTACGGCTTCAGACAACTCACATGGAAGACCGGATGTAGCTTAAGTTTGGGTGGCAGCTCCACCCGATAAGAAGCCTTGCCCACCTTGGCAAGGACGGGGAGTGGTCCTTCGTAGCGCCGAATTAGTCCCTTATGCAACTTCCGTAGCCTCTTTTGTTGTTCGGCGTTGAGTTTTAGCATGACCAAGTCCCCTACGTTGAACTCCAAGTGCCTCCTCTTCTTGTCGGCCCATTTCTTCATCTTCTTGGAGGCCTTGTCAAGGTATGCACGAGCTAGGTCTGTTTGCTCATGCCAGGTCTTCGCCGTCTTGAACGCCGCTGGACTCTTCCCCGTATATTTGTTAACAAGTCCATGCGGTGTCAAGGGTTGTTGTCCAGTTGCAAGCTCGAATGGGCTCTTGCCAGTAGCCTCACTCCGTTGCAAATTATAAGAGAATTGGGCAACGTCAAGCAGCTTGGCCCAATCTCGCTGGTTGGCACTTACATAGTGCCTTAAGTATAGCTCCAAGAGTGCATTTGCCCGCTCCGTCTGTCCGTCGGTTTGTGGATGGAAGCTGGTTGAAAAGTGCAAATCAGACCCCATCAAGCGGAATAACTCCGTCCAAAACTTGCCCGTGAAGCGGGGGTCTCGATCGCTTATGATAACTTGAGGTAAGCCCCAATACTTTACCACGCCTTGGAAAAATAGTTGAGCTGCCTCCTGGGCTGTGCAATCCTTCGTAGCAGCCATGAAGGATGCATACTTTGAGAACCGATCCACCACAACCATGATGCTACCTTTGCCATCGGATGTGGGCAAAGGAGAGATAAAGTCCATGCTGACGCTCTCCCATGGACGCTGCAGAATGGGTAAAGGCTCCAGAAGTCCTGCGGGTGCCCGTTGTTCCACCTTGTCTTGCTGGCATACAAGACAAGTCTTGACGTATAACTCTATGTCGTCCCGCATGCGAGGCCAATAGTAGTTAGCCTCTATCAAAGCTTGAGTGCGTTTTTGACCTGGATGACCTGCCCAGCGGGTGTCATGGCACTCCTTAATGATGCTTTTGCGCAACCTCTCCCATTTGGGTACATAAATCCGCTGCCCCTTGGTGCGCAATAGGTCGCCTTCTGCCCAGAATTGCTTGGTTTTACCCTCTTTCGCCATCTGCACCAACTGCTTGGCTAAAGGATCATGCGCCATGCCTTCCTTGATAAGGTCCAAGAGCTCCACCTGGATTCTTGACATTGCCGCCAGTTCTGCTTTTCGGCTAAGCGCATCCGCCACAAAGTTGGCCTTGCCCGGTTTGTGTTCCAACACGTAGTCGAACTCGGCCAAGAAATCTTGCCATCTTGCTTGCTTGGGGCTCAGTTTCTTCTGTGTTTGAAAATAACTTGTCGCCACATTGTCCGTGCGTACCACGAACTTGGCCCCGAGCAAGTAATGTCGCCAAACTCGCAAGCAATGCACCACTGCCGTCATCTCCTTCTCTTGCACTGTATAACGCCTCTCAGTGTCATTAAGCTTGCGACTTTCATACGCAATTGGATGCCCCTCTTGCATAAGCACGCCTCCTATGGCAAAGTCAGAGGCATCAGTATGCACCTCATACGCCTTGGTGCAATCCGGTAGTGCCAACACTGGTTCCTTCGTTACGGCCTTCTTCAGTAAGTCGAAAGCATGTTGGCACCTGTCGTCCCACTCCCAAGCCTTCTTCTTCTTGAGTAGGTCAGTGAGTGGTGCCGCCTTGGCTGAATAGCCAGTAATAAAGCGCCGATAGTAATTCACAAGACCAAGGAAAGATCTAAGCTCCGGTACCTTGGTCGGTGGCTCCCATTCCTCGATCGCCCGAATCTTCTTGGTATCCATCATGAGCTTGCCGCCTTTGATCACATGGCCTAGGAAGTGTACCTCTTCTTTGGCAAATGAGCACTTCTCCTTCTTGACATAAAGCTCATTTTCCCGCAAGGTCTTGAGAACGGCCCGTACGTGTTCTACATGCTCCTCCATAGTGTTGCTATATATGACTATTTCGTCCAAGTAGACCACCACGAACCGGTCCAAGTAGGGATGAAGAATTTCATTCATGAGAGTGCAAAATGTGGCTGGCGCATTTGCCAGGCCAAAGGGCATCACCAAGAATTCAAATGCCCCATAACGAGTGACACAAGTTGTCTTGCCCTCGTCCCCTTCGGCTATGCGCACTTGATAGTATCCCGATCTTAGGTCAAGCTTTGTGTAAAACTTGGCCTTCCCCAATTGATCAAAAAGGTCGGCAATGAGAGGAATTGGATACTTGTTTTTGATGGTTACCTTGTCGAGAGCCCGATAGTCTATGCAAAGACGCTGGGATCCGTCCGCCTTGCGTTGGAATAACACCGGTGAACCATACGGTGCCTTGGAAGGTTGGATGAAGCCCATCTCCAACAATTCCGCCAACTGTCTCCGCAGCTCCTCTAATTCTGGTGGCGCCATCCGGTAGGGTGCTTTGGCTGGTGGCTTTGCCCCTGGCTCCAACTCGATCTTGTGATCCACCCCACGCCTGGGTGGCAGCTTGCGGGGCAACTCGGGTGGCATTACGTCCTTGAATTCTTCCAGCACATTCTGGATGCAAGCGGGGATATCACCATCAACTCCCCCTTCTTCTTCTTGATGAAGGACGGCTAACCATGTCTCCTCCCTACGTTTGATTCCCTTGGCCAGTTGCATGGCACTAAGTTGAGGGGATTTGGGTGTATTGGAAGGGGCAACAGCTGGAACCATGCATGGTTTCCCTTCCAAGATCATCAACATGTTGAATCTAGGGAACGGAACTGCATTGTACTGTCGAAGGAATTCCATACCTAGAACAATGGTGAAATCGTCTATTGTTGCCACCGAGAAGTCCACTTTGCCTGACCAGTCGCCAAGCCTCAACTCGGTCCCTGTTGTTACGCCATCCACGGGTTTGGCCTGGGTATTTACGGTCTTGAGCCAACCCTTGGAGTATGTCACCTTGAGACCCAGCCGTTCCGCCTCGGTTGGAGTCATGAAATTGTGAGTGGCGCCCTTATCAATCATTATGTGGACGACCTTGTTGTTGATGTGCCCCTGCACGTACATGAGACTCCTATCACCCGCCTGGTGAGGAGTGGGCTTAACGTTTAGTGCGCTAAGCAGCTTCAGACATCCCGTGGAAGCTTCATTGCCATGCTCCTGTTGCTCCAACATGGCGCTCATGGCTTTCCGCTGTGGGCAGTCCCTTGCCCAGTGAGGTCCCTGACATAGGAAGCAACCCTCCCTCGGTTTGGCCTCCTTTTTGTTGTCCCTGACCTGTTTTCCTTTGTCACCATGGGTTGTTGGCTTGTGGGTTCCGTACTTGGCTCCCCCACCTGTAACCGGCCAAGTCCTTTGAGTCTTGGACTTGGATGACTCGCCTTGGTGCTTGACATGCCCTTTGTCAGCACTAGAGTATTCCTCCAATGTGGCAGCAACCTTGAGTGCCATCGAGATGTCGTCCGCCTTGGACCGTCTCAATTCTTGAACCGCCCATGGTTTAAGCCCGGATAAGAAGTTGAACAAGAGATCCTCGTCGCTCATGTTGTCAATTTGTAGCATCAAGTTGGAGAATGCCTTGACATACTCCTTGATCGAATGGCCCTGCTTGAGGTCCCTCATTTTCGCCCTTGCTTCGCGGCTTACGTGCACCGGATAGAACTCCGCCTTGAGTTCTTTCTTTAGAGCATCCCAACTGTCAATGACGACCAGCCCTTTGTCCATGTCGGCTCGTTTTCTTCGCCACCAAAGTGCAGCCATGTCGGTGAAATGTAGAGTGGCAGTATGTACCTGGGCCAACCCTGTTAAGTTGAGCGCCTCGAAGTAGCACTCCATGTGCCAAAGGTAGTTGTCTATGGTTACAGCATCTCGAGCTCCGTTGTATTCCTTTGGCTTTGGCAAGTCCATGGCACGGGCAGTGTCTCGGACTTGCACGGTTGATGTTGAGGCAGCTTCTTTCGCCATGAAAGCACTCCTGCACATTGCCCAGTCGGCCTTGGTTTCTTCGACGGCAGCCTTGGACGCCTCTAGGCTTGACTTGGCTTCATCAACGTCCTGCCTCAGATCTGACAAGGCTTGATACACCTTGGCTTGAAACACGCTGTTCTCGTTGGCTATTTCTGCCCCTGCAGCATAGATCCTCTCTTGGAAAGCGTCCAACGAGGTATCAACCTTCTCGACGTACTCTTCTACTGTTTGCTCCGTGCGATCCAACCTCTCTTTTGTATCCGCCATAGCTATCTCAAGTTTAGCTAACCGAGCTTCAAAACTAGCAAGACAGTCACGAGATTTACCTCCCTTATGTGGTGGTGGTACGGTGCGCTCCTCCTCGCGACCCTTGCGAACTTGCTCCTCACCGCCGCTAGCCATGTCGTGAATGTGCCCAGCTAACCCACGAACCCTTTCGTAGCGTTGCTCTGATACCAACTGACACGGACCGGATAACTCCCTAGCTATCTTCCGTGCGGCCTTAGTCACAATCCGCCCCCTGCAATGTGCTAAGTCAGCCTTTCCCCGAAATATTGCCACAACAAAGCTAAGAGAAGCTAAGAAGAGAAGCTTGCAAGAATGCTTTGTATTAAACAAGAGAATGCTTTGTACAAGTGTTGGATTGCTTGAATGTTTCTTGGATGCCAATGCCAAATGCCTCTAGCCTATTTATAGTTGCTAGAGTTCCAAATCAACGGCTAAGATCTATTCTAATCAATGGCTATGATCAAAGCTCTAGAGAGTTCTACAAATCTCTACACTTAGTAGAATATACAAGAGAAGTCTAGGTGGGTCTAGAATCTTCCATTGGAGGGATCTAGACTTAGCTAGAGAAATGCTGCCATACGTGCGCCAAATCGTTGCCTGCATGTCGCCCAGTCATCGTCCGCATGGCATAACCTCTTAGAAAATGGAGGGGCGTGACAAGTAGCTCTTGCACTTATCAGATAAAAGATTGAAAAGAACCAGATAGGTGTACTCTGCTCTCTGTATTTTGCTGCAACAACTTTCTTTCGTCCAAAAACTTCAAGATGAGTCATCTCCATTTTTTCTTCTTTCCTCTAATGGCTCATGGCCACATGATTCCTACGCTTGATATGGCCAAGCTCGTCGCCTCTCATGGTGTTAAGGCCACCATAATCACCACACCTCTCAATGAATCTGTTTTCTCCAAAGCTATCCAAAGAAGCAAGCAAGTGGGAATTGAAATTGACATCCGTTTGATTAAATTTCAAGCTGTTGAGAATGGCTTGCCTGAAGGATGTGAGCTCATTGATCTCATCCCTTCCGATGACTTGCTAAGCAACTTCGCCACGGCTACAACTATGATGCAAGAACCATTCGAGCAGCTACTTCAAGAATGCCGCCCCAATTGTCTTGTTTCTGATATGTTCCTTCCTTGGACTTCTGATAGTGCAGATAAATTTAACATTCCAAGATTGGTTTTTCATGGCACAAGCTACTTTGCACTTTGTGTCGCTGACAGCATCAGGAATTATACGCCTTTCAAGAATGTGTCCTCTGATTCTGAAACTTTTGCTATACCGAATTTGCCTAACCAGATCAAGCTGACCAGAACACAGTTATCCCCATTTGACCGAATCGAGGAAGAGGAAAGTATGTCCCCAATGATAAAAGCAGTCAGAGAATCGGGATTGAAGGGCTACGGAATTGTCTTCAACAGCTTCTATGAACTTGAATCAGATTATGCTGAACATTACACCAAGGTTCTGGGTAGAAAAACATGGGCTATTGGCCCACTTTCTCTGTGCAACAGAGACAGTGATGATAAAGCTGAAAGAGGGAAGAAAAACTCTATTGACAAACACGAGTGCATGAAATGGCTTGATTCGAAGAAACCAAGTTCCGTTGTTTACGTTTGTTTCGGAAGCGTAGCGAATTTCACTGGATTACAACTGCGCGAACTCGCTATGGGAATTGAAGCTTCTGGACAAGAATTCATTTGGGTTGTTAGAACAGAACTAGACAACGAAGATTGGCTACCTGAAGGATTCGAGGAAAGAATGAAAGAAAAAAGTTTAATCATAAGAGGATGGGCACCCCAAGTACTAATTCTTGATCATGAAGCTGTGGGAGCTTTTGTCACTCATTGTGGATGGAATTCAACGCTTGAAGGAATATCGGCAGGGGCGCCAATGGTGACATGGCCTGTGTTTGGGGAGCAATTCTTCAACGAAAAGTTAGTGACTGAGGTTTTGAGAACTGGGGTTGGCGTTGGTTCAGTTCAATGGAAGAGAATAGCTAGCGAGGGAGTGAAAAAAGAAGCAATATCTAAGGCAATAAAACAGGTCATGGAGAGTGAAGAAGCAGAGGGATTCAGAAACAGAGCCGAGGAGTACAAGGAGACGGCAAGGCAGGCAGTTGAAGAAGGAGGATCATCCTACTCTGGATTAACTACTTTGCTACAAGACATAAGTACATATAGTTCGACAAGTAATTAACGATTTTTTCCTATCACTCCACTAGTAGAAGTAAATAGATAAGACCACCAATCAAGAGCCAAAAAAGAAAACATGTATAGGATGTATATCATCCTGTATTTTTGGTGCACTCTTCCTATTGCTTATTTAATCGTTATTGTTTCCTTTCATTTAATAGATATATTCAATCGGATAAACCTTCAGGTTCTCTCAAATTACAGGATTTGTGATCATATCTTGATGAACATAAGCATTATGAGAAGAAGAAACATCAGATTTGAGGAGCCTTACGTGTTACATATATTTATATCATGTGTACAATAAGTGGAAGTATCTTCACATCAAAATCAAACCATAAACTCTAACTCTACCACTGCGCAATAAATGCGGCAATGGGAGGTCGAGTTGTCAAACTCTTGTGTTTCCTTACAAAGGGTATTACATCACGCAGAATAATGTTTAAATTCTCATACTAGTACAAGTTTGAAAACTAACAAATGGTACATGGAGCATCAGGTCACCATCCATATGGGAGGAGCCCCACCTTATAGCAAACATTCGCTACACAGGGAATTCAGACTCTGTAAGGGAAGCTCGATTTGGTGAAACCCACAGAAATAACCAGATATGAACAAGAATCCCAGACAGATGTCTTACTTGGATTTCGATCTCACGAGCATCATGTTGTTACTTACCAGTAAGTACTCGGGCAAAGTAATCCCTTGCTTCCCCCTTCTCCCAATGATGCCACGCTTGGCACAGTAGGAAGCCAAGGATGACAAATGGAAGAGAACACATATTATAATATGGTAGCATCATGACTTGACATGAACAAACAACTTTCGCGCTGGAACCCAGGCGTCATTGTGTATCAATAGTACGTTTTATTTTTAGAGCAGCTCTAACAACATTGCCCCTTGTGATAATCCCAACCTTCACATTTCAGTAAAAACAGGACTTCCATCAGAAATTAAATGCTGCTGGCAGCTATACTAAAAATCCAAATAAAGAGAACAAGAAGGCATATTACCAGTTTGCCATCAACATCAACAACAGGCAGCCGACGGTACTTCGTTTGGAGCAACAACCTAAAATCAGCAGGAATTTATCTCTATATGTCAACTTTACAGTTAAATCGCTAAATGAATAATCCAGATTCTCATTTAGTGATTAACAAGAATACTATAGTCCAACGGAAGGAGAAAAGATTAGCAAGGATTCTCTGCCTTAAATAACATGTCTCTTGCAGCCTTCCCAAATGGAATAGGTATAAATAAAGAAAAAAGGCATTAAAAGGAATTTGAATAACCAGTTGCACTAGCTAATTGGAACCTTATTACAGCTTAATGAAAATACGAAAGCTTGTTCAATTACCTCGCAGCATCTTCAAGGTTAGTGTTTTCACGGACGGACAATGGAGTTGGTGTCATGACATCGCCAACAACTTTTCCATTAGTTTTGCTCAGTAGCTTCTGAACCTCATTAAACATCTACAGAATCACAGAATCAAAGCATGAAACTTAACAAGATAAAGAGTGAGCTTAAACATAATTCATAGAGTCAGAATTTCCTTGTACACTACACTACATATTGACACCTATTTATAGTAATCTCTAGAAAACTTTTTTTTCCCTGTGAGAGAATAATATCTAGAAAACTCTTGGACATAATCCTAACTCCACCCACAGAATGAAAGCAACCTCTCAAGGAAACCCTGGCCCGAATACTTGTAATACCTTGCACTTGCCAAAAACCATTTCCTATCATGATGACTTAATTCTTCAGGTCCTATAATAATCCATGAACGTGTTGGCATGCAGAGTCAGATTAAACTAGGAATGTGCTTAACAAAGAAAATGTTTCAGCTAACTTTTCCAAGGAAAAAAAGGAATCACTATATATGATCATAGAGCATTCTTCACATCAAAACTATGTCCTAAACTATTATCTCAGCTCACAGCCAAAACAGCAATATAGAATAGAAGTGCCAACATAAAACCATATTAAAAACCACAAGAAGTATAATTATTCAGTGATGAAAAATGTTATCTACTATTAGAACGGAAGATTATTACATACCGTCCAAGTACTGTCAACATCAGGAAACAGATTTGTGTCAGCTTGGCTAGTTCCTAATAAAAACATTTAAAAAATCAAAAAAGAAAAAAAGGGACAGTAAGAGAAATTGCAGGAAAACGCTGTAACTTCTATTAATGGATGGGAACTGATATTTTTAACAATGGTTCAACTTAAGGAAACACAAAAACAACAGTAACCACACATTCATCAAAAGTCAAATTGGTTACTATATCTCATTCATCACAGGAAAAAATTTAAGTGCACGATCTCAACGTTCTTAAGTAGTCAAAGCAGAATAAATCATGAAACAGGGACCGTAAGCCTGATCTTTTATCCTTCTCTTAAGCCGCCCTCACCTCTCCCTCTCTACTTCTCTCTTCTTCTTCTTTTTTTTTTTTTTCCTTCTAAAGGGAGAAACCTCGCTCTCCTCTAGCTGGTAAAGAATTATTGGATACCTCATTGCCAGCTCAACCACTATAGACTTGATACCCTAATCATAGGTATTCCAGTATGCACTTTTCACCGCATAACTGAGGAGCGTGTTATGTCCTTCAAATTGTTTTCTTTAATATATAGTAAGCTGTATTTTAAAGGTGTAGCTGAGTAAGATTACGAACAATGTTGAATCTTACGAACAATGTTGAATCTGAACTTGAATCATCATTAAAGAAGTCTCAACTGATTAAGGTAAACGTCTGCTGATGTATCCAATGAAGAACTAATGCTAAATAAAGGACATTTTAAAATTCAGATTACAAAAGCTTCCTGCTGTACGGAGCTTTTACTGAGCTATCTCTCGAATACTTAGTCAATAAAAGGTTTGTATTGTGTTTAAATAATGCTTCTATTAGTAGAAATTGTCTAGACAAAAAAGAAGTTTCACGTTAGCTATACGGAGGAGGGAATTCCAATCGTACAGTAGAATTGCCCAGCATACAAGAGAGATCCTACAGTTTTGCTTCTTTACCAAACAACCTTTGATTTTGTTTACACCTTGATTATTGTAGTTTCGAAGCACTATATAAATGTTACTTATGTCAACCCCCTCCCCCAGGAACTCCGATCATATTTTCACCAACAATCCCTGAAAAACTAAAGCGCCAAAAGACCTGTCTGGATCTGTCCAGGTTTAGATTCCCCATTAAATGAGAGGAAGAACCCTCACTTGTTTAACATTACAAGCCTCGTTAAAAATTCAAGTCATATACCATCCATGCAGTCTCAGCAGTATGTTATGCAACCCAACCAGAATAGGAATATCATCCTTGACAAGCTTATGGATTTCTAGCTCCCTTTAAGACTCAAAATTTTTATTCATAAATAGTGCACAACTCATTGAGAACTTTGGGCAGCTTGCTTTTTGAATATGATGACATACAAGTATATTCCACTGTCAGTAAGACTACCAATCATAGCTACTCTATTATTGCTCATGAGCGTCACCTAAACACGCTCAGCACCAGAATACATTCCCAGAAGAGTAATACGGTTGCAAAAGCATAAATTTGTTCACAGACGCTCAATGATACCTGATATAGAGTCAAGTGCCAGTAGGTCATAATCAGAAACAACTCCAACCTGCAGCAGTGGTCATCTTCTGTCAGTGCATTTTATAACTTGATCTAAAAGAGAGCATTATTAATTTAAAAAAAGGAGAGAGAAAAAGAGGGAAGGGTTCATTTTAAAATAAAAGATTCAGGATAGCTGTCACAAGCAAGAGAAGTTGTCCTATATATAGGATCAGATAAATCATACTACAACAACATCTACTACGACTCAATCCCGAATTAGCTGAAATCTACTATATGAGTCCTTATCGTCCATTTTATTCCATTTAAAACATGTCTCAATTCAATATTCAAAATTCAGATTCCCTAAATTAGAAGTTTGCTATATTTGCTGCTGGCAAGTAAATCTCTAACAAAATTGAAAGACTCCAAGCCCATATCAGACCTAGTAAGCACTCCACATGACTAACCTTAAATCCAACAACTCCCTCCGTTTCAATTTATGTGAATTTATTTCTTTTTTAATCCGTGCTAAAAAGAAATAGGTTCACATAAATTAAAACGGAGGGAGTAGTTATTATCGTCCATATGGATCTTCCTCTTCTACTGCGCTACTCTTCGTAAGTCTGCATGAATTCCAAGATAAATATTTTTTTCCTTTGCAATATTATACTATGATTACTAACTTCTTGTGCATTAAAGCGACAAGGACCTGAATCTCAACGGGACATAGTCGCAACAACACTCGGTCACTTACAAATGCCTTGTCATGTATTTAAGTTGTCTGCAATTTAAATTTCACCTGCAGCTCAACGAAAATTGTATTTCAAGGCGGCCAACGTGACACTTTCCACTTCAATGACTTAGGCCTCATTTGTTTTTATTAAGATTAAAACGTCTGAATCTGAATACACATCTGAATATCAAGATGCGTATTAAGATTAAAACATCTGAATATATTAAGATGTGTATTAAGATCTGAATAAAAATAATTAAGATTGTTTGATTTTTAACATCTGAATATATAAAATTTATTTTTACTTGAAAGTTAATAACATAAAATTCAAATAAATAACTAACTAATAAAATATTCTATCAATAAAATATATAATTTTTTAAAATATGATAGTTTGTAGTGGTCATGGCTAATGGGAGAATGCCGACTAGAGGCGGTGGTTTGTGGTAGTTTTGGTTGACGATGGTGGTTCGTGCTAGTAGCTAGTAGTGACTGGTAGTGGTGACAATTATGATTGAGAATGGTGGTGGTAGGTGGTGATAGTTAATAATGGCGGGTGGTGGTAGTAGTTGTGACCGAGGAAGGTGGTGGTGGTAGGTGGTGATAGTTAATAATGGCGGGTGGTGGTAGTAGTTGTGACCAAGGAGGGTGGTGGTAGATTATAATGATGGGCAGTTCCGGCTGTGGTTGTTGATGGTGATGGAGTGAGGTGGAGAGTGTTGATTGTGGGTGAGAATGCTATATGGTAGTCGGGGTGATGGGAATAGACGGTGGTGATGGTCGATAATGCTGGCGGCTATGATTGAGGATTATGGTGGCGTGGTGGTGGTGGCGGCGGCAGCGACATGGTGGTAGTTGATAACGGTAGGTGGTGGCGGCAGTTAATAATGAATATGTGATAACATATTAATGAAATTAAGTCTCCTTTATAGATCTTAATCATACATACCTATTCAGACTCATTAAGTGATTGTGAAGTAAAAACACAAACACACTTAATGATTAAGATCTGAATAATTAAGATTCAAACTTTAAAAACAAACACAGTTAATGTCTGAGATCTGGATGATTAAGATTCAGACCTCCATTAAGTGCAAAGAAATGAGGCCTTAGACTGTAACATGTACTCTTGAGGCGAGAGGTCCATACAGTCAGCAAGTGGACGGCAAGCGCCTTACAACACATCTAGCCCGAACGCAGCCTTAGAGGAATTCAGTCATAATCCAACATGCAATAGTTGCAGCGGTAGCTTGCCAACCAAGCACGATTACCATTTGTGTGAATCAACGGTGTCTCTCGTGCTAGCTTAAATTACTATTGAGACACAGTCCTCGGTAGGTAAAACTAAAATGTCTCACCAAAAAATATTTTTGTTATAACGCAGATTTCTCCAAGCCCACAAAGAAGAAAAAAATGCATACTATAACTGTAACCTTTCAACCAATCTACCAAGACAACTTCTCTACCCCCAATCCCACCTCTGTCATGTTACGGTTATTGCAACAAGATATCCGCGAGCCAAATTGAAAAGTAAGCTAGTCTAACATCTTTGAATTGCTTTGATGATCATAATTTTGTCCTGCTAGTCTCAATTAGCAATAGGGTTGCACAGACCATGAAAGCTCCCCTTTCAAAGGGAACAAGGGAGAAGTGGAGAGCCCAGGTCACAATAATATGGTGATAAACGAAGCGTCTTTCATATGGGAGCCTTCGGGAACAATACCAAGTCAGATTAGAGAAGTCAACAAAACTCCTATTGGAGTAGCCAGTAACTCTCCTTCCTAGTACTAAGAAAATGCATGTGTATTAATTCATTAGCCACATAACTTTTTTCAAGATAAAAAGATGATAGAAGATATGACATCTTTGGATTCATTGATCAGGAAAGTTGCCCACAACCTCTCAGCTCAGTGTTTCTATACCAATGCGGCTAACATGAAACTGCATGTTGCAAATTGTTAACATTCAGCTTACACTTAGCCCAGTGAAGAGGCACCCTGGCACAAGGTATCATCTAGATTACAGGAATAAACTTCCCTCTCATCTATTCATGGAAGAAACCAACTATGTGGGGATGATTGCCGCCACCTATGCCCCCACAATAAGGAATAAAAATGAAGGAGAAACCTTTCAAATATTAGTGATAGCTTGCTTATACTTTTTCACCCACAGAAGATCAAACTGGCTTTGTTTGCATTGTAATGAGAATATCTAACGCAATCAAAAGGAAAATTGACATCTTCCCAGCATTTATGGAACCTCTTTACGATCATTGCAACAATATTTTTCTTATAACATAGATGATTATATTAACAATGGGGAAACCCCGACATTGCAAGAATATAATCTCTTTATCAGAGCACAACTTAGAACAGAAGGACAAGAGAAGAAATATACAGTGAAATAAAATGGAGATACTGATTATTCAAAAGTTACTGGAGTATGTAGGCCATTAACATAAATCTTTCCAAAAAATGATGGAAGTTAACTAAAAGGAATTACCAAATTCCAGTCATCGTCAATTACAGGAAGCCCAGTAACTCTCTTTTCCACAAGCATCTCAAGGGCTGCAGGATCAAAATGAAGAAATAAAGGAAAACAGAATTATTAGCATGTTTACGCTTTAACTTATCAAAATATACATTTGTGTACACATGTTTAGACATCAAACTGGGGAAGCAAATCCAGAAGTACCTTCACCAACTTTAGTTGTAGGTTTTACTATATGTAAATCTTCTTTCCCGGTCATAAAGTCACCAACAGTGTAATGTCCGTCTCTTGGCTGAGAAGTGAAAAGTAAATCATTAGTTTGAGCAAGTCACAACATTGAGGAAATTTCTCCTTTCAACCAAACTAGCAAAACAAGGAAACTCAGCCATGAATTTTTTCTAATATAATTTCCTTAAGAAGAAAAACTATGTTCTATCAAAACCAGGCAAGGTAACAGAGAGCTAACTCACGTTACAAGGATCAGCACAATTGAAATTTTTCATATCACTCCGGTTAAAGTTTATTTGACACAGTACAATATACGCGTGTAATATAGCCGTTAGTGAGCGGTGACCTAAACGGAGAACTTTCAAGGGTAAATCCAAAATATAACTAACGAAAGTGAAAACACTAAACAACGAACAGCAAGGGTTCACTTACAGGCTGAGAATTTGAAGTAGCAGCAGCATTAGCGGCGGAGGAAGGAAGAGACGCCGGCCGGAGAGATCGAGAAAGTTTCCTTTGAGCTATACATCGACGAAATTTAGCAACGGATGGATCTCCTGTAGGGGTACGGGTGGAAGAAGAGAGCATAGACGGCAAAGGAGGAGAATTGAGGACGAAAGTCGGAGAAATTGAGCTAAATTTGAGAATGGACTCCATTGGAATTGGAGGATGTTGAATAATGTAAAATTTGGTTGAATTGAGTTGATCTGATTCAAAGAAACCGCATTGCGCGGTTCCAGTTGTGTGTTTGGTATGCTTAATTAGTATCACGAAGGAGGAGAATTGTGAGAGAAAGAGAAGAAGAATCGCTTTTTGACAACGGAATAAAAAGCGTGGCGTGTGAGAGTTTCCTTTTTTTGCTTTTTTCCTCAATCACGCCGTTAGTCCGTGACCGTGAGAGTTGAGAGTTGACACACAACCCGCCAAGTTGGTCGGTGGGAAGTAGGAACACTGGACAGTTGCTCCGCCTGACCCGCCCAGCTCTTTTTTTGGGAAAGTTTTTCCACATGTCTGCTTGAATCTAAGGCTGTAAATCTGGCGGTTCCGAATCGGAATCGGATCGGAAATGCGGCCCTGCGTTTTGCCTGTTTCGACGGCCCGGTTTTGGCTGTTCCGGTTCCGGCTGTTCCCGGGAATCGTGGCGTGGCGGTTCTACTCGTTGGAACCGCCAGAACCGGAACCGGACCGGTTCTGGCGGTTCCAAACGGTTCTGTAACGGTAATTTTTCAAAAAAAATAATTAAATAATTTCCAAACGGCTCTTTTCAAAAGTAGCCGTTTGGAAGTTTAAAAAATAGTCATTTGGCCTCCAAACTTTAATTTAACCCCAAACTTTATATAATTACACTATTTTCCATTTCTCAACTATAAATACCCCCTCATTCTTTCATTTTTATTCACCAATTCATCAATATCTCTCAATCTCGCACAATCTCTCTCAAGCTCTCTTTCAATCTTTCTAGTGCAAGTGCTTAATTTATTGTTGCAAATTCGTGAAACATTGTGAAGTTGTTGAATTGAAGTTTTCAAGTGTTCAATTTCAATGATTTTCAATTTTCAAGAAATTGTTCGTCAATCTGGTAAACTCGTTTCAACTCTTACGTGCTAAGAATATTTTTGTGTGTTGTTAGTTTGCTTAATTATAATTATTATGGCATTTTCGTTGAAAAAAATATTCGGTTAAGGAAAAGCTAAAACCGGTGAAAGTAGTGGCCAAAATACTACCCCTCCCCGGCTCCCGACCTAGAAAAGATAAGCAAGTTCAAAGTAGTAGCCAACCTAGAAATCCTAATGAACCCTTCGGAATCCTTGATAGTGATCACACGTGTTTTCAATTTAGCGATATTGATTTTCTACATGATGTAGCAGTTGGTGATAGAATAGACGATGATATTATGAATGCTCTTTATCCTAGTGCACCTATCTTAGAGGGAAATGAGGATGATGATGATGATGAAACCCAAGCTCCAGTAGATTTAGATGATACACCTACTAGTCCTGCTCATAACTTAGGTGATGAACCGGCACACCCACTCGTACAAACTCCCACTTTTAGTAGACAACCTCCTAAACGTACAGAAACATCATTAGTTTGGCAATTTTTTATTCAACTAAGAGAACAAGATAAGGCAAGGTGTAAATCTTGTGGGAAATTACTTGTTCATAGGTATATTGGAGATCGCAGCGTCACGGGTAGTTTAGTTAAGCATATAAGATTACACTATAGCGATAAGGCTAGATATTTGCAATTGAAAGCGCAACAAGAGGGGAGGACAAGTGTTGATTCTACAGTTAACCCAAGTACTAGTTCAAATCTAGTTCAACCAGGAATAAACACAGTCACCGGAGGTATATTATATTACGATCCAAATAAGGATCGTGAAGAATTAGCTAAAATGATTACTGTTATATGCTTGCCTTATTCTTTTGCTTCTAATCCTGCATGGATTCATTATATTAGAAGAGTATTTAATCCTACGTATAAAGGTTGGCCTCGCGCCACAGTTAAAGCCGATATTTATAAATACAAACATGAATATGAACAATACTTGCGCTATTTATTTACCCATATAACTAATCGTATGTCTATTACAACTGATATTGGTAGAAGTAATAATGATTGTGATTATCTAACCGTAACCAGTCATTGGATAGACGAAGACTGGACAATGCAAAAACGTATTTTTTGCATATAGGATAATTAATTCACGGCACATGGGTAGGTTTATTGCTAACACTGTTTCAGATGTATGCAGATATTTTTGTTTTAGTGATAAAATAATGTCAATTTCTATGGATAACACTTCTAGCAACACTAGTGCAATAGGTATGCTAACTAGAACACTTAATCATGCTTTTACTAATATTTTCCATGTTAGATGTATATGTCATATTTATCATTTAATTGTTGGTGATGGTATGAGAATATTAAACTTAGAAATTGAAAAGGTTAAAATGGCTCTTAATTGGCTATTTTATTCAAACCGTAGAAGTAGACCTAGAGATTTTAAAAAGTGTGACGAATATGGACTTAGAGAAAGAAAGGTTCCTAAACCTTGCCTGACTAGGTGGAATTACATGTACGAAAGTTTAGTAGTAGCGTACGAATATAGAAACCCAATTAACGCTACGTATAATTCTCGGGATTGTGGTGAGGACGATAATGGCATGCTAACTACACAAGATTGGACTAATGTTAAATTCTTTTAGATTTTTTAGAACATTTTCATGTGGCTACAAATACTTTATCTGGCCAATATTATCCAACTATTTCTAACTGTTTAGTTTATATTGCTGCACTTGCTAATTTGTTTGTTGATTTTAGCGAGGGAGGGGACATTTATGAAATTGCAATAACTGAAATGAAAAAGAAGTTTTAAAAATATTTTTTTCCAATCCCTCCTATATATGGTGTGTCTGCTATGTTAAATCCAACTATGAAATTAGGAGGCCCTAACTTTTGGTATTCTACTATTTATCAATCTTTAGATCTTTCAGAAGTAGAAATTGCTACACTAGCTGATGCAAAAACATCAATTAAAGTTAATGCTCAAACTGTTTATAATGCTTATAAACATGTGTTAGAGCATGCTAGGCCTAATATTCCAACCCCTACTTCGTCTACAACACAGTTGTCTAAAAGAGCTGCTGGCTTAACAGCTCTTAAATCGTGGATGGAGTTCAGGGGTACTCAAGGGGATAATTTAGATGAAATTTCCCATCTAAATGAGCTTCAAGTTTATTTGTCGCAGGGACTAGAGAATGAGAATCCAGACGGCTCTTTCGACCTTTTGGATTGGTGAAAGACAAGGGAAAAGCATTTTTCCGTTCTTGCAAGGATGGCTCGGGATGCTCTGTCGATTCAAGCGTCAACTGTTGCATCGGAGAGCGCTTTTAGTCAAGCAAGACTACAAATAGGTGATCACAGAGCGTCGATGCGGGACAGCTTGGAAAAATCAGTGCTTTTTCGAGATTGGATCCGCGCAGAAAGAAGGAACTTTGGCCTAGCTGAATACATCACAAATAGATGAGTGCTATGAAGAAATGATAGCAGAACTTGCTCAGGAAGCAACTTCACCCGGAAGTGGTGATGAACAAGCTTCATTCCACCACCGCCAACACAACCACCTCCAAACCTTGAAGGTTTTATGAGTTTGTTAGAAATAATGCATAAATTATGATGTAACTTGTACATTGGCATGTCTTCTTTTAGTTTTTTTTCCTTTTAATGGTGGTATTAGTTCCATGTTGTGCTCATTCCATTGGGGGAAGGAAGACTAAGAAAGATGTGCCATTTTGGTCAATAAATATCTTTTGTCTCAATATTTATTTGTCTTTACTTCTATATCAATCCTTGAATATTTATATAACATACAATATATAACATACAACACAATATACTAATGACAACATTCTTTTATCAATATATACTACTTATATATAATTTATACTAATTACTAACTACAATACAATATACACTACTTATATACAATATATACTACTTAAATACAATATATACTACTTATATACAAAATATACATTACTTATACACAATATATACTAATTACCAAACACAATATATACTATACTAATAACATAGTACACCATATAAAATATATTCTACAATATACTAATGACTACTATACAAGATATTGATTTAAAAAAAAAAAATTTAGAATTGCCGGGAACCGGAACTGCCAGAACCGAAATCGGATGATACCCGGAACCGGATGGTAGCGATTCCGGGTCCGGAACCGCCAGAACTACCATCTCTTTTACTTAAATATTTTTCTGTACATTTGAAAGTGCATAATCAAATCCTTAGATTTTGGTTTAATACATGGGATTTAGTTAGTATTGGTTTTCTTATTAGGTCGCCTCTACTTACAGATATTATGCATTGTCAAACATGTGCTGCATAATAATAAAGTTAATGTGTATCATGCATACGTTTGAATTTGAGGTCCTATGTTTAGTAAATTGTTTCCTAACCATTATATTTACTTAGTTGACCAGTAAGTAATATTTCTTATCATTTCGTCCAGATAACTTATTTACAACTTTGAATTTTTTAATATAGGCATTTAATTTCATGATCTACTTTATTTTAGGCGATTCTTTAATAAGCTGAACCTTGAATTTTCAAAAAATTTATTTCAATTATTTTCTTTCTGCTTCTGTCAAAAGATTATGACCAAATCGCTTGTTAAAGGCCATCTAGTCGCAAGACACGAGTCACCCAATCCTTGATATCAGGAACCAAGGGAAGTATACGCTTACCAGCTGAAAGTAAAAAATACGAGCGAGTCAGAAACAAAAAAAAAAGAGATTTAAAATATACGTCAAACAATAAAAAGCCATCACGGTTGAAGTTTCACTGCTCGGGGAACCCGGCTAAATCCGCCACCATGTGTTAAGTCCTGACAAAGAAGTAATTGCACCAGAACTGCCGGTTCACCTTGTCATCCATCCCCGTCACCAATCCTTTAGTCCTACGGTAACAGAGATAAATCAGCGTGCCACTGTAGAAACTGGGCGAGAAGAGATGCAGTATATGACGAATGGAGACTTCGTAACCGACCAACTCGGCAAACTTCGCCAGCATAAAAAGGCTTTATAGGTAAAGGGGAAAGCTGTACCGGGCTGACATCATAGAAGCAACAGAACTCCTCAGTGAGTGGGGGAAGAGGAAGAGAATAACCTACCAAAAATAAGTATTGGTAGAATGTAGAAAACCCAAGTCGCTGAACTTGTATTGAATCATTCCCCACCGGAACAATATTGACATGAGAAGTAATGGGGAATTTAGACCGTAGTTGAGTTATTTGCTTCGACCCCATGGCTGATAATGCCTGCTCAGGAGCGGGGGCACGCTCTTTTGGAAAGTCATTCCAGACCGATGGGTTCCGAGGAATTATCTCCTTCACGGTAGGAAAATATTAGTCCTCCACAACAGTGGGTTCACCATGCTGGTAGGCATAGCTACCGATAAAGGGGTGGCATTAGAAACTATTTCAGAACAGTGAGGAGAGTTTGTCATTTCTGCAAGAGATGTGTGTGTAGTAGAACTAGAAGTATGGTACTAAGGGAAAATTATTTGATCAACGGAAAAGCTAAAACTAAAAAAAAGAGGTAAATCGGAAGCAATGATTAGAGAGAAGCGGAAGAATAATCAAAAGTGCCAAACGAGTACAAAATTTTGAAAAAACTCATTTTTTGAATCTCCTTTCCCCTGTTTATAATGCATTATGACACAAGATCGATGTAAAAGGACTACCATCGACACTAATATCAAAACAACATAGGAACTGAAACAAGGCATTTCATAGGGAAGACCCATAATGATAATGCGTGTGGTCATGATGTCATCATACATTAGCTACACCAGCCATGACGGAATACTTCATGATTAGATACGGGTAAAATCCACTCATCGAGAACCTCCAAGAGAACGACCTTAATAAACGGGGGACTAACTGTAAGGGTCAAAATTAGATTTAGTTTAGTGAATGCAGATGGACGGATGTCGAGGTTGAAACCGAGAAAGGCTTAGTGGCGAGGAGTCGCTCAAAAGAATAGACTGGCGCCGAGGTCGAGCAGAGAGCAAACGAATGCAAAAGTTATAACGTTCCTAAGGTTGACCATTTTGTACTTTTTAGTGTTTCCTAATGATATCTCCTATAAATAGAAAGAGAAAAGAAACAAAAGGGAGGGGAAAACAACTTGGGTAAAAGAACATCTTGTAAAAGAGTTGACTATCAAGAATATACAAAAAGTTTGTCTTGTCTCTTTTGTTGGATTTCATCACATAACATTCTCTTTAGCTCACAAGATACGAGGACACATTGTTCACTGCTATTATATGCTATCACATGTTGCCTCTGACGAAGGAATTATCCACCTCATCCAACATTTGGGTGACTTATTGCTTCTTATTACATTAAATGTCATTTACCACATTTATTGCATGCATTCACTCTCATATTTACACCTAATCATTGAGCATTAACTCGATATTTGTTGATTAGAACACGCTTCACACCATCTAAGTTGTTAGATTTCAGATCTAACATTCATTACTTTTGACTCGGATTCACCCCTTATCCGTTCATTAAATTGGTTTGACTAAAAATGGCGTAACACTTTTTGGCCAAACACATACGATATAATAAAATATGTATAAATATATTGATTTGTATTGTTAAGCATAAATAAATAAATTATCAAGTTGGTTGAAGTAAGAAGTAGAAAATATAATTTTTTTTTATTACCGCAATATGCCCATACTTATAGTGTGATGAATCATCTTAGAAATACTTTAGTAAGTACTGTCAGCAATAAAGGAACTAACCACTATCATTTAAATAAATCCTGATTAAATCAAAAATAAAATAAGCTAAGCTTCAGTATTTTAAAAAATGGAGGTGTAAAACAGGGCGTTTTACTTTCTATAGAACGAAGCGTAAGCCTCGATACATGAGACATAAGCTCAACAGGTTGTTAAATCTATAAATTAATAATAAAGCATTATAACGCAAATATTAAAAAAGCATCAAACGGGCAAAAAATGAAAAGAACTAAGAGACACTCATATAAAATAAATATTTAGCATATTTCACAAGTATAAATACAATGTTGTTAAGCTTGCTATGAAAATATAAATTTATTATAACATCTTAACTTTCAAACAAGTAAAAATGATACTTTCTTAAAAAATATTATCAGACTGCATAATTTACCTTTTTAAAAGTAAATACTCAATGAATAAATACAAAATTATTTTTAAATAGCAAACTAATAATTGTATGATATTTTTGAGAGACATTGAACTATAAGTTGATGATCTTGCAAGTAAAGACATAAATTTTGGTTATTTATTTTTCAATTGAATATTCAAATGACACCTCACGATGTTCTTAATTAGTAAATATGCATTATTATGATTCGTTATTTGAGTTATTCATAATTTTTATATTTCTATAGATGGAAAAAACTTTTATTTGTTGAAGAATTTTGATAGTCAACATTGCTAATAAGTGAATTCGACACATAATTTGTATAGGAACTGTTAGGCGAGCCCTAAGCGTTGAGTGTTAGGCGTGGTTAGGGCTCACAATCAGGCGCTTGGGGGCGTAGCCCCGCATAACTAAATCCCACACATAAACTTCAAGGCGCTTTGATATTACCATATCTCGAGGCGAGTTTCAAAGAAACTTTTTTGAAACATTACTGAGATTTATATATTTTGCATGGAAAATTTGATGTGCCATGCCATAATAAATTTTCAGGCCTAATTTTAAGTTATAATTAAGAAGAAACAAAATGGAATACAGTCAGAACAAATAGTGTTGCGTGCCAGAGTAATTTTTATATTAAGCCAAACAAATATTACTCTGATGGCAATTACTAAATTAGGACATATATTTATGACACCTATATTACATGACATGACATCCCTTCGTCAATCTAACTTGAATTGCATCAATATAAAGGAATCAGATTATATACAGTAACATTTTAGATACTTCTTAAATTGTCATTATAGTTGTAACATGTGGTAGCAAGATAGTTGTCATTTTTTATCAAGTTACTAACCAATATTTATTATAAAATTCTACCAGAGATTAACTTAAGCTATCTAATTGTATAAACATATCTTAAACCACTAATGTATATAACATAAACTCAATATAACTGATCGTTTGTATTTGTTGTTAGTTAGTTTATATTTATTTTTAGCATTTATTTACCATAATAAAGTCAAATTTATGTATATAATATTTCGATTTAAAAAAAAAAAAGATGTGGCACATCTTGCAAAATAAGAACAATCATTTATATTTTCTCTTATTTTTTTGGTACCCTTTTCGTCTTATTAATCTATCTAACATATTTTTATCAAGTTTAAAAGTTCGTAAATACGTTATTATTCAATTAAAGATGAAAATATTGAGAATAAAAAGAAAATGAAAGATAAAAGGCTGTCTTGTAATTTTCAATATCTTTTCTTTATTAATAAATATTTATTTTACACTTCTTACTGTTTTGTTTTTACTTATAAGAGGTTTATGCAATTTCTTTATATATATATATATATATATATATATATAAAGAGATCATCGTTCCTTTTGTTTCTTCCATCATGAAATCAATGTTGCTTGCTCTTATTGCACTTTCTATCTTGTTGGAAGGACTTCATTTATTTGCTGCAATTTTGATCGTTTTTCTTGTTTTGATTTTCAGGATATTAATAAAGAATTTGGTTGTGTGATTCTATTTGGTGGTCACAGTAAAAATCAAACTCTTTATGATGGCAGGGACTTCTTCTTCTAAAACGAAAAGACGACCAAAAGATGATTTCTTTGATTTTGTCATATCACGGTTTATTAAAGATGTTTTTGATGAGAATCCATTTAAAAATCAGGTATTTTTATGTATCTATTTTGTTAATCTCTGTGTGTGTGTGTTTTGCTTCCAAAGAATTTATCTTCCTTGAATAATTTGATAAAATGTGGTTGCTTTTCATAAACTTATAAAAAATGACGTTTTTTGAATATTGTCAAAACACTGAAGGGTTGTTTGGTTGGTGCGCTAAGGGATAGCAAAAATCCTTGGATTAGATGCACAATTATTTTATCTCGCATTTGGTTGATTTTTTGAGTTTGAGATAGCGATTCGAAGATTAATTTATATCATAATTGTGATATTATTCTATCAGGTAAGATAATAATTCCGGGATAAAGCATTACAATGACAAAAAGGCCCTTTTAAGGCTTTTCCCCGACGTTTTTTGAAAAATCTAAGGTTAACATTAAAATAAAAGTTTATCCCAATTTATCTAGTATATATTAAACATATTTTATCTTATACCCGACCTGTATATCTCATATTTAGTCCATCAACCAAAAATCTCCCACTAAAAATATATCAGTTGAATAATTCCACAACTATTTAACTCTCGTATTATAATTCTATTATTATATCTGTTATTATAATTCCAGAATAACATATTTCCCAATTAAACAACCTCTAAGATTGCCCCAATAGTGTGTAATCGCACCTTTTCTAGGGGTAAAGACGATGCACTCATTTGAGGATGTGCTGGGGTTAACAATTATTCTATATTACTGGGGTAAATAGCCCCTTTCTCAAACCGAACTTGATTTATCCGATGCTAGACATAAAAAATTTTATCATGCTTAATAAAATTATATTTTATCGTTAATTATTGATGATATGCACTTTATTTACTATCCACAAACCTAATGTCGTTAATTATTGATTCTATGCACTTTATTCTCTATTCACAAACATATAATAGATTAAGAACATATAATATAGTATGCTTCTATCGTGCTCCATGGTTAGAAATAAAAGTTGACTATGATGTTTTAAGATTTATTGATTTCTTAACAAAAATAATATTTTATTTTCTGAAAGAGTTTTTTATGATTAATAGAGCAATTTGATATAAATTCTGGTGGAATTCACAAGACAATGATGATCTCTCCATCCATACATAGATATAAATACATACCAAAAGACTCTGTTTGGTCATAGATTTTGATTGTTTATTTTATAATAAAAATTAAATTATTATTTGTTCATGGAATATAATTAATTTTTTTAAGTTTTTTTTTGAAATTCTCAAAGTTAGTTTAAGGTAGTATTTGAGTGAATTTTTTTCTTCTATTTACGAAACTTCAAATAAAATATATATCTAAATAGAACTTCAACTTCCAGAAATTATTCTTCAACATAACTTCAATTTTTTTTCAACTTTCCACCAAATTTATATACAAATGCTAGCTAAATTTATCTTCTTTCAATAGAAAGGTTCTGTATAAAATATAAACTATGTTGGGATTCACAAGAACATGATAAAATATATATTATAGTTATGTACTTGTTCTGAAAAATCATTTAAATATCTAAATTTAGCGACCTTTTATCTCCCTATATCTTATGTATCAAATGTATTTACGAAAATTTATTTTGTAAATTCATTGATACAACTGCACATAATACAGACTAATTGACTAGTTCTTAAATATAAAAAGGAATTTGGGTGAATTAATATTATGACCAAGATATTATAGATTTAAAATTATTTTTGAAGCTTTCTAAAAAGGAAAAAACTAGACAGAAAGTTGAATGAGTCGCTCATCCAACCAATAAGAAGTCCTCCTATCGCAACTGCCAGCTAACAGTAGGGATTACATCAGACCACGTCAAGTGGGACCCTCTCCCTCCCTAATCGGACGGCGTATATTTTGCTCTGTAAATCATCTTAGGGCTTTGGCTTTGCTTACACACACAGAATCCCAAAACCCAAATTTTTACTTCTATAAGGCAAAAAAAACCTTCACAATTTATTTCTTCAGCAATTTTGCAGTTTAAAGCTGCCCCTATATCTTTTTTCTCCTCCCTCTTTCTTCCTTTTCCGGCCTTGCCGGCGGCGATCCCTTCGTTTTCCGTCGGATCTCGACTTATCCACCTTCCCTCTCCTCTCTTTATCATCTATCCAGAAAAAAAAAAAAAAAGCTAAAAAGAAAATCTATTGGAAAAAAATCAAAATTTTCTAGGGTTTCAGTATCTTATATCTCAAAATTCTCAGTCTCATCGAGTTTGATTGATATCGGCCTTTTATTTATATGAGATTTTGTATCTGCGAATAAAAAGAGGAGAGGGAAGTCAGAAAAAAAAACAAAAAAATCGGAAAAAAGTTTGAAAAAGAAAATTATCTTTATTATTTTTATTTTTTGTTTTTTTTTTGTGTTGAATTGAGATGGCACAGGTTCAGGTGCAGCAGCAGCAGCCACAGGGTGGTGTGAATAATGCTGGTGGTGTGAACAACCAGTTTGTGACGTCACTGTACGTGGGTGACCTTGATGTCAATGTGACCGATTCACAGCTTTATGATCTGTTCAATCAGCTGGGGCAAGTTGTTTCGGTTCGGGTTTGCAGGGACTTGACTAGCCAACGGTCGCTCGGTTATGGTTACGTCAATTATGGGAACCCTCAAGATGGTTCGTATGTTTGACTTAGCTTTGTTGTGTGTTAGCCATAGCTTTGTTTAGCCACATGAACGATTAGGATTCATATAGCTGACTCCAATTAGCTTGGCATTGATGCATAATTGTTATTTTTGCTGGTTTTTGGGGTTCCTTGTATTTGAAATTGTTTGAACTAGATATCGCTATTAAGAATTGTTTGATGGCATGCATAACTTCAGGAAATTTTGTGATTTGTGAGTGGAAAGTGTAAAGCAATGTGTTTTCTGAATTTCTTTAAAGTTTTTGTTGAGGTGTCCTATTGTTCACACGATTTTTATTGTTAAGTGTTTTGTGGTCCAGATGATCTAAGTTCCGAATTCCTTTGCAAGCTCTTAAATTCTGAGGGAGAACAATGGTCTTTGTTTGGGTGGGTGGGTGGGAGGTAAGTGAGGGGGTGTGTTGGTCCTTTTTTTTTCGTGTTTAAAAGTAACTTTCTAGATGTATCAACTTCCGGCCACTTTGATAAGAAAATGTCATATGCTGGCCCGGACACCACCGTCGTAAAACAGAAGAAAATGTATTCATTTATGTGCGCATTGCTTTTTAGAAAACTATTTGGAAAAATAAGCTGCTGATTATTGTATTGTACTGCAACTGTAATTTTCTGCCCACGGTGGCTCCTGCTTTGGCTTAGCAGCTTATAATATGTCAGGCAACAAAGCAACTTAGTCAGACAAAAGAACAAGTTACAACAGGCCGGATATTTGGTATTTTCAACTGTAAGATGAGGTTGTCTGCGTTTGAATTATAAGTCACTGGTTCGAGCAATGGGAGCAACCACTTATGTTTGCATTAGGGTAGGTTGTCTATATCACACTCGGTGAGGTCCGGCCCTTCCTGGGACCCGGGTTGAACACAGGTTGCTTGGTGCACCGGGCTTCCCTATCTATAAGATGAAATTGCAGATCTCGGATATTCAATTTCCTGTAGACTTTGAGCTCTTTTCTTATTCGAGCGCAATGAGATTAATTTTCAGTTTGACTAGACACCTTCTTTTGCATGCATTGATGCGTGCCTGAGTCCCCGATTGCATGGTTCTGAATTGCATGTGTTGATATCCACGATGTGGGTGGTGTGGGGGCTAGTTTGTGCGCTTATTATGCTATCATGTCAACCATAATTTTCCGAGTGAATGTAGTGCAACTTTGACTACTAAATTGTTTTCTTATAGTATTTTGCTTGTACATATACTAATCAATTTTTTCGTGTCCAAAGCGCTACAAAATGTTAAGCACTATCACAAATAGCAGCAAAAAAAAGACGACCATTACCAATAGCAATAAAGAATGACAACATGTTGTTAGCAAGTTATCCGTCTCTTTTTCTTTTAGATTTTTACTTTAATTCTTCGACTATTTTATTATATTTTTTCTTTGGGGCCTCATCAACTTCAATTATCTTATTTGTAACAGCTGCAAGGGCGTTGGAAGTGCTGAACTTTACTCCTCTCCATGAAAAGCCAATCAGGATAATGTACTCAAATCGAGACCCAACTATACGAAGAAGTGGCAACGGGAACATATTTATTAAGGTCACTTTGTTGAATTTATAGAAAGTTTTTTCTTGTTTCACGGATTTGTCAACTTATGTATAGCTTCAAAAGCTTGCCTGCATATTCTCAAGTCTCAACCTACTTTTTTTTGCCTTTTGTTTTGCAGAATTTGGACAAGGCAATTGACCACAAAGCATTACATGATACATTTTCTGCATTTGGAAACATTCTCTCTTGTAAGGTAGCTGTGGATTCATCTGGTCAATCCAAGGGCTATGGGTTTGTGCAGTATGACAGCGATGAAGCTGCCCAAAATGCTATTGAGAAACTGAATGGTATGCTGTTGAATGATAAGCAAGTATATGTAGGACCCTTCGTTCGTAAGCAAGAAAGATATATGGCTGTGGATAAGACTAGATTTACCAATGTCTTTGTGAAGAATTTATCTGAATCAACGTTAGAGGAAGAGCTCAGGAAAATCTTTGGTGAATTTGGTACTATTACTAGCGTTGCAGTTATGAAGGATGAAGATGGAAAATCCAGGTGCTTTGGATTTGTCAACTTTGAGAATGCTGAAGATGCTGCTAGAGCTGTTGAAGCTCTGAATGGTTACAAATTGGATGACAAAGATTGGTTTGTAGGAAGAGCTCAGAAGAAGTCAGAGAGGGAAATGGAATTGAAACATCGGTTTGAGCAAAGTGCCAAGGAGGTGGTTGACAAATCACAAGGTTTAAATCTATACATAAAAAATTTAGATGACAGCATTAGTGATGAAAAGCTTAAGGAATTGTTCTCTCCCTATGGCACAATCACTTCATGCAAGGTAAGCTGCATTCTTTGTCTTTCAAAAATTTATATAAGCTTCCAGTTCTCATATGTGATTAGAAGTGTGGTTGTTTTTTTATATTTGCTGCTATACAGGTTATGAGAGATCCTAGTGGGGTAAGCAAAGGATCAGGATTTGTTGCATTCTCAACCCCTGAAGAGGCTTCAAGAGCGGTGTGTTCCTTAACCATTCTAATACAGTTAGTAAAAGTCAATTAAACTTGGACAGGGTAGAGTTTGAACTTTTAAATGTTTTCCTTCACAGCTCTCGGAGATGAATGGAAAGATGGTTGTTAGCAAACCTCTGTATGTTGCCCTTGCGCAACGCAAGGAAGAGAGAAGAGCAAGGTTACAGGTATTTTTATTTGTCTTCTTTTTTAGGGTTTGAACAATTGAAAATTGTGCTTTTCATCTCTATTTAATGCGATCTCCGTTTTGAATTTCTTTGTTATCCAATTTTGACTTATTGGCTTTGGCACTTCTGATTTAATTAGTAACCAAGTCTTACCATCTTAAAGATTTGTATTTGTTTATAATTCATTGAATTTCTTTTGAGTCTTTCGAAACTGACCTAACAATACCAAATAAAAAAGAGCCTTTAGTTGGTTGTTAGTTACAACTGCTGATTTTTCTAGAAAAAATGTGTGATGAAGGTTGGATGAAAGAGCAGTTGGCGGAGGAGAGGGTTGGGGAGTTGGAATTGAGGTGGCTGGGCGCCAGGACATAGAGGGATCTTTTGGATATGTGCTCCGCGCCATGCTTGCTAGATATATTGATTAGGAGGCATTTACTAACTTATCTCCTAGTTACTAAATCCTTTGCATGATGATACTAATACATACTTTTATGTTTCATTTGTTTGAAATTGCAGGCTCAGTTTTCTCAGATGCGTCCAATTGCAATGGCATCTTCAGTTGCTCCTCGAATGCCGATGTACCCTCCTGGCGGTCCTGGTCTAGGTCAACAAATATTCTATGGCCAGCCACCACCAGCTATGCTTCCCCCACAAGTAATAAATCGTCGTGTATATTCCATTTTAACGCTCTCTTGACTTAGTACCGTTTGAAACTCAGGATTCTCATTTTTTGTTATTATGGGTCGTTTGGTAGGAGGTATTAGAAAAAAACAATGCAAGCATTAACATTGTGCATCTTTTCAACCTATGTATAACTAATATTTGTATTAGTTATAGAGGGTGTTTGGATTGGTTTGTTTTAAGTGCTTATTGGCTTTTAAGCACTTTTTTAGTTTGTGTGGTGTTTGACAATGATAAAAGTGCTTAAAAGCACTTACTTTTAGACATAAAAAGTACAAAAATAAGCCAAAAGTTGGGTATTACCAACTTATGGCTTTTAGCTTAAAAGCTACTCCCTCCGTTCCAATTTATGTGAACCGGTTTGACTGGGCTCGGAATTTAAGAAAAAAATGAAGAATTTTGTAATTTATGATCCTAAACAAGTTAAAAAGGGGTCCAGAGTATTTGTGTGGTTATAAAAGCTTTTCATTAAGGGTATAATTGTTAGTATAAGCTAAATTGTTTCCAAATTTAGAAAGGAGTCATTCTTGTTGGAACGAACCACAAAAAGAAATAGGTTCACATAAACTGAAACGGAAGGAGTACTTTTTATAAGCCAATCCAAACACCCTCATAGATCCTATTTGGTACTATCCTATGCATTACTAATACACAACAAACCATGGTATTAGCAATGCAAGGGTTTTCAATACTTGCATAAGTATGGTTAAAGATATTGCCCCTCAAATCCCTTAAAGTTTACAAAGTTAAAGAATGTGGAGAGTATTTTTGTAAACTACTTTTTCAAGAAATTATGCAATGCTTTAAATACACCCAATCAAACTATGGATAAGCAATAATCTCAGTATTACTAATACCAGCATTGCTAATACACCCTATCCAACACTATTTTTATACTTCCTACCAAACAACCGCTTAGTTTCTTACTTTGACAAGTGAGTTTCAATATTTTGCTAACTGACTAGTAGTCTCAAAAGTTATATGTCCTGGATTGTCTTTTTTGCGGAGTTGGTATCTTGTGCCATGGATGTGGTTGGAAATTTTTCCGAAACATGCAAAACATACTTTTTGATATGCGGGTCAGGCCGATACTTGATCCCTTACTCTGCTGGTGTTGTCTGTGCCTCCAGTAAAATAGTCAATAGTTGTTAGATACAAAAATCAGTGACCTTGCAGTCTATTCTTCCTGACATTGTTTGGATATTGTCTGTGATCTTCCCCAGATGTTTATTTAGCCTTTCAAGTCGGATGGCTTTACAGTTGTAATGTAGGAGGATTATTAGGCAGAGAATATTGATGAGTTGCTGATGCCTGGTCCTGTAGTAATTATATAACTCAATAGTTTGGAAGGTAATCTGAAATGAGTAGAGGAGGAAGGGAAATATAAAGAGTGAAAGAACATTTCAAAAAAGATAAAGAGTAAAAGAAACTCCTACAGTTCTTGTGTCTCACTTCATTTTTCTGTAGTCAAATTGCATTTATATATTGCCTTCTTTCAATTATAGTGGATCCATATTGGCTGACTGGAACTCTTTATCCGAACTAATTTTAGATCGAGGCATCGCTGATAGAATTTAATGGTGCTCATCTACTTTTCTTTACTTGTCAGGCTGGTTTTGGATATCAGCAGCAACTTGTACCTGGAATGAGGCCTGGTGGGGGACCCATGCCTAATTTCTTTATGCCCATGGTTCAGCAAGGGCAGCAAGGTCAACGTCCCGGAGGCCGACGCGGAGGTGCTGTTCCATTGCAGCAGGGACAACAGCCAGTTTCATTGATGCAGCAACAGGTTTGTGGCAAGTTTTGCTGTCTCTTTGTGCGATGTGTTTATAGAAGTGCTCAAAGTTTGCTTTCATGGCAGATGTTTCCAAGGGGGCGTGGCTATCGTTATCCTCCAGGACGTGGCCTCCCCGATGGAGGTTTTCCAGGTGTAGGTGGTGGCATGTTCTCTATCCCATATGATATGGGTGGCATGCCTGTGCGTGATGCAGGAATTGTTCAACCTATTCCAGTAGGGGCTTTGGCTACTGCTCTGGCTAATGCTTCTCCAACAGAGCAAAGGACGGTATGGTTCTTTCTTTATAGAAGCTAAAACCGATCCCCAAGAACATGAAAGTAATTGTCGCTTCAGCTTTCCTCTTCTGGTTTCTGTTTCATCACCTGACGTATTAGCTTGATCTTACTCCCCAAAGAGATGAAATTTGAAAAGTACTTCTTGATCCCAATAAATTTTGAAAGGGGTAGGAAAACAGAGTTTCTGTCGTTGGAATATTGTAGACCTTAAAGTTCACCTTTCAGCCCCTAGCTTTTGTGATATCTGAATTAATCTTTCCTATTAAACTAATAAATGTGTAAGTTAGCATGTCCATACAGTTTTACTTCTACTTGAATGTAGGTTTGGTTCCTATAAACTATGGGTCAGAAGGTATTATGCTGGTCTTTTAATTTTTTCTTAAACATTCTCCCTTTATCCTCCGTTGTTCACCTGAAGAGTATGAAAATATCAGATCACCTTTATTTTGACGTATATTTACCTAGAAGCACGGCTAATTAATTCTACCATTCTCTCAAACTTTGATTTAAAGCTGACCCAATCGACTAAGTGTGGTGGAGGGAGTATTATTTGATTGCTTATTAAAGGCGTATTTACAGCACTCACATTTGGATGACTGAATTCTCATTGAATTTTTTGAGATGTCCTACTGCTCTCGTGCTTTTTTTTTTGTTTTCAAAAAAATAAAGTCCTATAAAGCAAAGGTGCCGCCAATTGTATGCAACTTTTCTTGGCACGACTAAGTACCAATAGAACAACAGAGGTTGCAATGCTGACTGTGTGGACTATACTTTAGTTCCCCCATTGAACAATTTATATGGTTTGTCTGCAGATGCTAGGTGAGAACTTGTACCCCTTGGTCGAACAGCTGGAGCCAGAAACGGCTGCCAAGGTGACTGGCATGCTTTTGGAGATGGACCAGACTGAGGTATTGCACTTGCTTGAGTCGCCTGAAGCCCTGAAAGCCAAGGTTGCAGAGGCTATGGAGGTTCTGAGGAATGTTTCTCAGCAGCAGTCGAGCAATCCGGCTGATCAGTTGGCTTCATTGTCACTGAATGATGGTCTGGTTTCTTAAGTTAAAAAATATCTAATGCTCTTCACCATCAAGTACTATTCATTTTCTAGGGTGATATCACTTTTGGATTTTCTTCACCTAGACAATCTCTTTGACTTCATTGCTTGACTAGCATATTGTTGGGGTTGCATTTCGCTTCAGTTTGGAGTTTCTCAGACAACTGGTTTACCAGAACCTTTGCGCTGGTACTTTTATTTTTTTGGCTTTTGACAACTTTGGATTATTTCTTTGGTGTACGTTTTTGGTGCATATGCTTGTGCAAGGTTTTCTAGTTGCGGAGCAGGCATCTTCATCATATGCTTAGAGGGAGTTTTCTTTTTAATTTATTTATTACATTAGGGGAAATGGAAAGGAAACGGGGGAATGCTAAGCTATTGATGACATTTGATCCTCCACCTACAATATGAAGGGAAAGGTGCTCTACCCCAATGCTTAGTGGGGACTGGGGAGTCTTAGTAAACTTGAGATCATTTTTTCCATCACCTGAATTTTCTAGTGGCTTTTTTGTTTAATTGCAGATGCAAGCTGAAAATTTAACCCTATCATTCTCGTATGTTATGTTGAAGAATGGAAAAATAAAAAATAAAATAAAAGGAGGAAGATATCATAGCCCTTCCATATCAAATTTGTGTAACGATGCAATTCCTGGTTTGGTCCTGTATTTACTTGCGTTGCCCGTGCCACCAATACAGTAGACAATAGAAATAGTAAATAAAGCTGAAGAAACAAAGAAGTCTAATAAACGTATGAAGAGAAAAGAGAGGACGACATTTTGGTAAGACAATGATCTTATTGACCTTTAAATGGTTACTGATAATGATCTTTGAATCTATATTATCATTTCACCATATTTCCTTTACCATTCTTCATAAGTTTTGATTAAATCTCGAGCGATGTACGTGTTAAACGTACTCCCTTTGAGAGATTGAGGATGTAAAAGAGAAAGGGTGCTGTTGTTTCATAAAGAGTTTTTCCTATTTCAACCCCACAAAAAAAATTGCCTTTTCATCCCATATCAAGCTTGAGAACCCGGCCAAATACAAAATCCTATTTTACGTTTCACAAATACTCCAGTCTCCAGCACCGTTAGAGATGGCAGTGGGACGGGGCGGTTGTGGTGCGGGTTTAGATTCAACCTGCAAAACTTCAACCCGCCTCGCCCTGCATAACAAAATTTTTATTTTCAACCCGCCCCACCTAACAAAAATCTTTCATTTTCTTCAATAAGCTCTCTACTTCGTCTGAAAGTCTAGTTCTGTGCAACCTTTATTTACTGAAGTTTTTTAATTTAAGTCAATTACCAAATCTTCTCATCTATTTATTGCTTGTTGAAATGATATGTTAACTATGCTAATTAAATATTATAGTACAATCTTAAGAAAAATTCATGCTTCCAGATTTGGCTACTGGATTGACTTTATTGGTTTTTCTTATTTTTCTTTTAGTTGCAACAACAGCTTTATTTCAAAACCAAAAAGGGGGGGAAAAACATGAATTAAGAAAAAAAAATTTCAGGTTTTTCTAGTTAATACAATAACCACATCTTTAAAATATTAAAAATCCAAAATCTGCTTTTAAATAAAGGTATAAGAAGAAATGCTTCAACAGTCTATGTACTCGGTGACAAATTTGCTGGAAATTGAACAACCCACCTCACATGATTTTTAACCCGTAACCATCCCGCAACCGCTTTTAGTTTTTAAAAGAATGTTCAAACCCGCCCCGCACCTGTCCCGCATTCATCTGCACCCGCCCTGCATTCATCTCAAACCCGCACCGTTACGCATTCGCACCACCCCATTGCCATCCTTACAGTGCACCGTAGTCCTCTTCTCTAAAACAACAGGAAAATAATGTCATTACCCTCTCCTATATATTCGTCCTTCTCAAATATGGCAGGATTCCGTTTGCAAATACCTGCTCATATGATATGCTTCTTTGCTTCACTACCAAATCTCAGAGTTCCATTGTATTGTTCTAGAGAATCGCTTCCTGTTGAATGAAAACTGCCTTCTCTAAGTAAGAACGATTAACTCTGGACAGTACTGGAAGAGAGGAGGGGAAGACAGATCATCACATGTTTCCTCTTACATTTACATTTTACAAATGATAAATTAGAAAGGACTAATATTCTTTGCCTTTTCCTTCTTTTGCGTACAATGGAAAAGAGAAACAAAAAGTTACTAGACAAACTAGAATTTTTTGAAAAATTGATCACTAATTATATCAATTCCGAGTAAGAGCACACATATTCACAAGTGGTAAATATTACCATAGAGAAACTGCTCAAAACTACTCCAAGTTGGTTTCTCTATTTGTCGAAAGGCAGCATTATAATCCATCCGCAATTTTGCTCAGCCTCCTCAAACCCCACTTCCACAACTTTATTCAGCAGCTGAAGGATCAAGAATGGTACACACTTTAAGCATCTTGCATAACGCCATGCCTGTGTCTAAGTCCTACATCAGCAACCTCTTGGACATCCTCATGCACTATAGGAATCTCTCCCTCTCTGGACAACTCTACTTCATTTTGCCTCCGCTCCCCAAAATTATGAAGTCTACGTCCAATCAAATAACGGTCATCACGTATAGAATTGTGGAGATTGGTGAACCATACGTGGAAACGCTTAGCACAGAAACATAACAGACTGAAACCAAGGCAGCCAAGCCAAGCAAATCGGTAAACAGCAGAGTTGACAAGCAAGGGGTAACCAAATATTGGGAATACACCCTTGGCTAAAACATATGGAACACACAATGCCGTAAGCAGCTTCATGATAATAGGAAGGATAATCTCCCCAAGCACCCAAAATCCTTGCAACCTAGAAAAACCGTTTTCCCTCACCCTCTCAAATTTCAGCCGCCAGCTCTCATCCACCAGTGGCATCATATGATCTAGCATAACCTGCTTTGCGGAAATCAAGTCAAACAATTAGTAAGGTATATAAAATACTAATGTGAAGTAACTATTATGTGCAGTTACACAAAGAAGGGGATATAGTCGCCAAACGACTTATCCTCATTAGTGAACTGTCTTTGCATGGAATGTTAAAAATGGCTACTAGAATTACTAAATATTCTGGTTATTGCTTCAATTCAACCAGGGATATGATTTTTCTCAAATGGCTGCAGCGTCAAGATCTATATTTTTCTGAACCAGCTCAACCAGTTCACAGTTTAAAGTTCAGCATGGAATAACAGGTCCAAGAGAAGGACTATTTGTTGTATTTACGAATTGCTTTTTTTCTTTTACTGAATTGATCCCACCAGAACAAAATTCACTTGATGGATACGTGTACATACGCTTAACTGTTCAATATCAGAATCTGACAAATCGAACCAAATTAGTTTACTAATGGATGCCCTAATATGGTACAAAAGTTTGCTTCAGCTAAATGATCCAATCAAAGGAATAATTGGAACAATGGAATCGAACTGCACTTACACTTGGGACCTATCGTAATGATAAACGGTTCGTCTAGCGTGACCTCTTAAATTCTTAAAATAGGACTCAAAAGTATGAATATGTAAAATACAGGAGTGCATTAAACAAAGTGAAAACAGAAATCTTGCTCTCTACAGTGAAAATTTTGCTCCCAAATGAGCAACAACTACCCAGTATAGTCCCACAAAGTGGGGTCTGGGGAGGGTAATATGTAGACAGGCCTTACCCCTACCCGAAAGGGTAGAGAGGTTGTTTCCAATCGACCCTCGGCTCAGGGAAGGAAAGAAAAAACAAAAACAAAAACAAAAGAGCATTAGTAACTCCAGCAGAAATAGCGTAAATAATTATCTATAAGAACCATAAATAAAAATATAAAAATGGCATACATTAATATCATATTGCAACTACCATAAATAACTACCAAATGAGCAATATGATGAAATTATAGGGGAAGAGGAGCAAATCAAACCATAAACTAATGGGTAAAGTTTGCTTTAGCTAATGATCCAATCAGAGGAAACTGGAACAAGGGTATCGAAATGCACTTCCACTTGATACCTATCGTGATGACAAACGCCTCGTTTCGCCATGACGTTCTTTTGAATTTTCAGATAAGGACTCAATCGTATGGATTTGTAAAATACAGGATTGGATTAAACAAAGTGAAAACTCAAAAATCCTGCTCAATAGCGAAAATATTGCACCCAAATGAACAATATGCAGAAGTTATAGGCGGAACAAGAGCAAATCAAACCATAAATTAATTAGAATCCCCCCCCCCCCAAGGCAAAGGACATGCTCCAGGACAAATGCGTGTAACACCAAAGATTCAGATTCAGTGAGGAATTAAGAACAAAGATTCAAGCCCTGCCTATCAACTAGTGTAGATAAACATGTAAAACCAAAAGCTCATAATGCTACTAGAGTAGATAAACTATATGACACTTACCAGCCTCGTCCAGATCTTTAGAAAGATTAGTCCTAAAGCCCAATCCTGATAAAGAAGGAAGACTGGGCTTTCGTCAATAGGAACTCGCATTGGCACAATGATCAGAAGTTCAAAAAGCAGCCCAATTAACACAGGGATGATAAGAATCTGGAAAAAGAACCAGCAAAACAATTAACATTATGAAAAAAGAATTCAGGATACAAGTACTGAACCAAAATGAAAGGTGCCATACCCATATTGACAATAGTGCAGAACTCTTCAGAACAATGACGCACCATTTCCAAATTTGGTTCATCAAAACTGTAACTCTCCTAGTCCTAATTTGATCAATTGAGTACCTCACTCCAGCAATCGCAGTCCAGATGGTATAACTTCCAATTACAAATGCATACAAATCTGAAAAATTAAAACAACAAAAGGGTCAGCATTTCATTGTCCAGGTGAAGAGCAGAAACCAACTTGGACTTAAATGACAGCAATACCATTGCACTTGATTCCATGTGTTATTGGAAGCAGCGGGAGGGAATTGAAGAGCGCACGTCCAAGTGAAATCGGTACAATTATGAGGGCAGAATTAAAGAGGAGGAGAGTCATCCAAGCCACTACCAACAATAGCACGATACGGAGCACAAAGGCGTACCTGCTAAAGAATGTTCCAAACATCATAAGACTCTTGCTAAAAGTTGTTTTGAGGAAATTAGACAGAGTATCACTATTATTGACTTAAATCACTTGATGCTACAGAAACTAGCAACACGAGCTATGATTGAACGTAATAAGCAGTGTAGCACAATTTGGTCCAACAAAACAAAACTAACAAGCAAAGGGAAGTTAGTCACATATGGGAGTCTAGACTCCAGATGAAAAAATGAAGAACAAAAGGAAGGCCCTAAAGATCAAACTTATATGTTTAGAAAAATCACCGTAGCCTGACAAATATCATGACCCAAAAAGGAAAACTATTTACTTACTCCAGGGATAAAAAATGTGTGTGGCCTTCCCAAATAGAATGAATATGACAATCATGTAGGAAAAAAGCCCAAATATAAGAAACAGCGAACAAACAGGAGACTTAATCACACCACCATGATTTATGCTTAAATAATGAGTCTAGATACCACAATAATCCATTTGTGGAACTGATTGCACAGTCACCAGTATAACACAGTCCACAACAAACACTAGTCTATATACAATTGCCAAATGTACTAAGAAGATTGCCGTTAATGAAGCTCATCTAGGAGTGTTTTTTTATTTAATTTGCATCACATTTGGAAAGAGAGTAGTTAATACTATGCTTCACTTCCAATCAATATGACATCTTTTCTGATTTGTGAAGCCATAATGTTTTGACACTGTTACCTGATAATATTATTTATTCTATACAACTGTAGTTTTTTAGAATTCCAAGTTCACTTTACTATGCACGTATTAAACTTTAAAGTGATGTTTTACCAATCAACCTAACAACCATCCTTTCAACATTTTCTACTACAATTCTAGGAATCTTTGTCCAATCAGACACTAAATGAGATAGAAGAAAGAGGACACTCAGAGAAAAATAAAAAGAGCCTGATGTTCATTATCTCCTGAAGCAAGCCTGCACTAAATGGCTTTAAACATACTAGTGAAGTGACTCAATTTGCCAACATAAGAAATGTTTAATCTGTTCATTGTCCAATAAAAACAGGATTGGTCATTGTGGAGCATAGTTTAACTTACTCGGTATCTGCTTGTTCGTCAGTGTCGTAGTCTTCCACAAAGTTGGTATTAGCTGCTGCATGCCTAGCTCTGTTATCAGGAGCAAACCCTGCCAAGGCCCGATCTGGTACACCATGTGCGGCTTGAAACCACTCCACCCTTCCTTGGTCGCCATTCCCATTCTCCTGTCCACCCTTATCCTCAGGTCGGGGAAGTAAGAAATCAGTAAGACCAAGAGCCCAGCCCACTGCAGTAAACCAATAGCGGAGCAGAGACTTGATTGTTGTACGCAGCTTAAAATGCTCGATTGCAAAGGGAATACAGATTTGGAAGAGAAGCATGTCGGCAGGTATTTCAGTAAATGGATCAGATACACTGTGAAGAGAATAACAGTTTTGTAAGTCCACCAAAGGGATGAAAGCTCAAAGCTCGAATTCACATGTCACATAAATATTGAAACCAAAATCAATTGGGATAGACAGGAAACAATCTTACGAGATATCTAGTGGGAAAATGGATGGAGCCATTCGCATGGCAAGTTTGACAGGCAGATACACGAGCATCACTATTAAGCTTCCATAGACTGCAACTGACAAAAGAACTCGACGAGCATGCTTATGTACAGGATCATCAATCAAATCCCGGAATGGGTTGTAATTGGGGTCTGCCGGATCTCGAAGAAAGTAAAGCACCCCATTACGCAGGACCTATAAAAAGAGTAGGATAATTAATAAAAGAAAACAATTAGAGATAGAGATGGGCTGGAGACACAGGAAGTTTAATTGGAAATTTACCCCTCGAAGAAGGCTAACAAAGATACTTATTTGTAGCATGTAAACAATCCCTACAACCCAATGAACTAATGAGCTTGCCAATGGAGATACTGAAAAGAATTCCACTCTTTGCATGATCGACTTCCCAAACATTCTAATGGTGCAAACATCCAGCCACCATCCGCACATCAAAGGGAAAACCCCAAGTTCAATGACAAGGAGGAAAGCAACCTTAATCATAGTCATCAGATGCCTCATAGCTGCTACAAATTGTCTAAAGAGAGAGGGAATCGTTTCAGCAATGTGAGCAATACCATAGAATCTCCCCAACGTCAAAGGCTCTCCCCTGGTGTACCGGATTAAAGCAACTATCCCGAGGTAAAAGAAGACCAGAGAAAATATAAACATGTAACCAACGGCAAGAGTTGTAACATCAGAAAGCCGGGATGTTCCAACAGCTGACCCTTTCAAAAGATCAGCAGACACTGTTGTACTGAGGTTGTTTGCCACCTCACTCAATCCAGTGGCATTTGCTTTTAACATTTCTGTGGCTTGACCAAGCAAATTGCTCTCTTCGTTAGCAGGAGTTAAGTTTGCAACAGCAGTCCACGCACTATCCAGAGTAATATTGGCCAAGGAAAGTGCTGTCTCAGCAAGTGGCATAACAGTGGACAATACAGGATTGCTTGCAGAGGACAAAAGCCAAGACAAATAATAGAGTATAATTCGTCCTAATGAAAAGGGAACAAAGATCACCACTCCAAGAAATATCATATTACTTGCAAGAACCTGCACAGAACAAGGAAAATCATCACATATCAGTTAATTACTCATGTTCTGTTTGCAGACATGAGAATGTGGTCTTTTGCAGAACGAGAGCTTAGAGAGTTAAATCATTATCACAGAGACAAATATTCACCAATCAGGGTAAGAGTATACTTAATGACTGCAGTTTTTCAGTTTCACAGTAGAAAAGAAAAGCCAAGCATGTGGAAGGTGGCAAGTGAGAACAAGAACATACAGTAAATGCATTTTCAACGAGATGAAACACAGGACCCTGCATGCCAACAAGCTCATCAAAAGGGACATCCTCTGCCCCATCAGCATCATCCAAATCATCAAACATCTGTTCGACATGAGCTTCAAGCCTTGCTGCCTGCATCTCCCAACGGGCCGCAACATTTTCTGCATTTCTCCGGATTATTTGGCCAGCTCCAGCAATCCCCTGTGCACCATTAGCATCTTCCCCGTTTCCATCAGCAAAATTTCTGTTAGCTGGAACAGCAGGTCTTCTTGGAGCACGGGCAGCATTTCTGTCCCCATCATCTTCCCTGTCAGCTTCCTGTCCCCCAAGTTCACGCAAATGCCGGAAGTAATCTCTTAATGAAGTTGCCCCAAGAAAGATGAAAACAATGCTAGCAGAGAGCAGAAACCCATGGAGACAGTCGGTAAGAATAATGGTTGTGAATAAGTGACCCAAGAAGAGTCTCTGAGCTTCTCCAAAACTTCTAACAAAAGCCAACCGCCATATCCAGAATGTAATGAAAGGAATTATGATGAGCCATACAGAAAGCACAAAGCTAAGACGCAGGAAGAATTGCAGGACATGGCAGGCTTTCATTGCCATCCCAACCACAAACTCTTGAAAAGGGAGCCTAGCCGGAGCATTCTCAGCATAAACTGGCGAAAACGAGAATGCATGTTTGCATACCTACGTTAAAATAAAGGAAATTAGTCAGATTCCACCAATAGAGGGATGACCAACAACAACAACAACCCAGTATAATCCCACTTAGTGGGGTCTGGGGAGGGTAGTGTGTACGCAGACCTTACCCCTACCCTAGGGTAGAGAGGCTATTTCCAAATAGACCCCCGGCATCCTTCCCTCCAAGAACTTCCCACCTTGCTCTTGGGGAGACTCGAACTCACAACCTCTTGGTTGGAAGTGGGGGTTGCTTACCATCAAAGCAACCCCTCTTGTCTTAATAGAGGGATGACCTTAGGTGAGAAAACAAGCAATCTTTCAATAGCTATGTGATGTAGTATCCAACCACAATCTTGTGTAGAATCATTTATGATCAATTTTAAGTCTAAGTGATTTTCTAACCATACGCACTTCGAGAAATCAGAAAATTATATATTGCTCATATTCATTTAATAATTATGACTACAAAATTTCAAATCACAACTTTTAACGATGAGAACAAACAACACAACACTATGCGGACTAGGTCGGCTATAAGAATCATCATCAGAGGCGGAGCCAGGATTTCAAGTTTACGGGTTCGGAATTCTAATTATTTTAAGTTACTGGGTTCTAAACTAATTATTTATACATATTTAATGATATTCAATGAAATTTTTAAGACAAATACAGGGTCCGAACCAAAGCTACTGGGTGTGGCTGAACCCGGTAGCACCACTCTAGCTCCGCCCCTGATCATCATTATCCATCTCACTCAGTGCAGACTTGAATCATCCCAATTTCCAATAATGTGGGGTTATCTAATACTAGAAACTCTTTATATTTTCTATTTAACATACAAATTTCTAATAGACTGAAACAACTCCTACCAACACTGAATCTAACATAAAACATACCATCAAGACTAAGCCTTACACCCGATTAGTTGATATCGCCAATCTGGATCTTTACGCTTCTATTATGTTGTATTTTCTTGCTAAATCTTACATACATCCCGAGAGATTGTAGTTTTTCCAATACTACTTCATTCCCTGTGATTTTGATCTATCTTCTCCCCTTTTAAATTTGTCAATCATCCTTGATTCACACCCTACGAACCGAAGGATATAAGTCTATATAGGACACGACTATATGTTTGTTACTTGCACATTCTGTCAGAGATGTGACCATTCCAGATCTTGTTTAATCTTATATGATTGTACATCCATGTTAGCTTCTGCATTTTTACAACACTTGGACCTTAAAATCCCATTATTCAATCCCATATAACATTATTGGTCTTATAACCATTTTACAGTACGTAAACTCCAATCATACGACATTCCCATAAAAATCCTACATTTCAATCATCTACGGTAATTCTATTGCTAAAATCTCATCTAGCATACTAGAGCAGCTTAAATATCTAAATTGCCAACATATAGGCACCATAATTCCATCTAATCTGACCTCAATTTCATCTTTCTTATGTTGGCTAAACTTGCAGTTCATATATTCTATCACTTCTACCCTTAAGCGTTTCAAGTTTTTCACTGACACACTCACTAGTTTCATCAATAAACACATGTCATTTGCAAATAGTATTCACCATGGGATCTCATCTTGCAAACTATCTTTGGCTCATCCATTACAAGGATAAACAAGTACAGGCTCAATGCAGATCCTTGACATAAGCTCGTGTTAATAAAAATCTAATATGTATCTTCTAACAATGCTCTCTCACATACGATAGCTCATCTTGCATATCATTTATGATATTTATACAGTTGATATGACTTCATCTTCCTCAACAACCACCAAAAGATTTTTTTGACACTCAAATCATACAATTTCATCACTCTTGTAGTGCGTCCCTAAATCAACCACCGCTGTCACTTTTTAAAAACTTTCATCACGACTCATAAGTTCAATTATGAGATAAGTACAAACTCCTAAATCAAGGCTCTATCACTCTTTAGAAAGATTCATCACATGACTTAGTTCAATTCTACGAGATAAGTACAAACTAATTGCAAGAATTTTAGTACTCTATTTTGAGACTATATTTGATAATAACATGTTTGACAGCCAGGCACTCATATTAATAGCCTGGCATACAAACAATATTACAAACATTACTTACTGTATCTCAATAAAAGAACAATATTGCACTCTTAATATTAACCGTGAATGTAATCCTCGTTATGGTACTCCCCACCACCACCCCAGTTTCACCTTAGCATTATACTGTGAGATGACTCCAAAAAGTATAATACATGAATATTAGAATATCCTAATAGAATGATCCTACAACACTATAAAGGGCAAGAAGATGAGGATTTGTTTTGCGAGAAAGGGGACAAGACAAGCAAGTAAACTATAAGAAGTGCGTCAATAATGATAACATCCTACATATACCTTGAAAAAGAAGAGAGATAAATCTACAAGTGCGCAAAGAAGATTCCGAACACCCCAACAAAATTAGACATTGAAAAGGCAATTGTGCGGATTAAGTGAAAGATCTAATAGTAGCTATAAGCAAGCCATTTTTTAGAAGGGTAGCTACCAAACCATGAATAACTAGTTATTACCCTATTAAAATTGATCTTGCAAAGCTGCACTAAGAAGAACTTCCAAAAGTGATAAGAAATTTTTACTTTCAAATAAGCAAAACAATCCCTATATTTAACTAAAAGCTTAATCCTTTTTTAAGGAAAGACCTAACAATCTTCAAATTGAATAACAAGAGAGCTTAATTTAACCTAAAAGAACAAATTTTGCAACAAAAAAAAAAGAACCTCGCATTGGCGAGCGTTACTGTGATTAAGCCATTGAAGTAAGCAATCCTGGTGGACAAACTTTATGCTACCACTGCAAGCACAAGGATACCGCAGGGGATTATCGACCTCGCCAGGGTTTCGACAGATCCGACAAACGTCCTCTTCTTCGTCGTCGTCATCATACCTGCTCGTAGCCACAGAACTCGAATCCTTACCAGTCACCTGCGCCGGAGACAACACAACTGAACCCGAGGAAGAAGACGGGGATGAAGACGAATTGATCGCATCAACGGAGGAGGAGCGTTCCGCCTGAGCAATTCCCTCGGCGCCGTTACTAGACGCCGGCACCGCCGTTGCGAACTCCATAAGCGAATAACCTCCTTCGGTATCCGAGGGTTTCTTTGAGATCGTGACGAATTAAAGGAACTGTGTTTGGTTTAGAAGATGAAGGATCGTGGACGAAGGGAGAACGTCGGTTGTGTCTGATTACGGTTTTGTCCCTCGATATTTATATTTACGCGTCTGCTTATTTTTCTTTTGATTTTTGGTTGATGATAACGAGGATTTCGCATTTATCATTTAGTCGGCGAGGAGCTTGGTATATTAGGGGTGTTCAAAATCTATTCGAAATCGAAACTTAATGGCTTATTGATATCGGCTTAACGGTTTAATTGACGGGGAACGGATTGGAATTTTTTTATTAACGGTTTATCGGATTAGGGGCGGATTAGTCAATTTTCTTAACGGCTAATCCGTTAACCCGTTAAAAAAGAAATATATATATATATATATATATATATATATATATATATATATATATATATATATATATATATATATATATATATATTATTTTATCCATATCTATATAAACGCCCCTGGTGCTGGTGCACCTAACGCCCCAGGTGATGTAACAGCTGCTAGCTTCATGTATTGTGCTATCCCAGCACTGTATCCATGCCGAAGCTACGGACACATTTCCATGACTATAAACATCATTCTCATGTTGATTACTGGAGCGTTTGTGAATGGCCCATATGCGTTAATAAAGCTGACATGGGAACACATAGCAGTCTTTGAAGGGCAATTCACGAGCACTTGCAACTGTGACTGCTATTATTGATGGAACTCGCTCAATTGGTGCTGCCATTGGACCATTTCTAACGGGTTACATTTCAGCTAAGAGCTGGAACTGGAATGCAGTTTTCGTGATGCTTATGGCAGCAGCTTTCATTGCTGGTTTGCTTTTGACCAGGCTAGTTGTAGTACAATTTAGTGGTTTACAAATGTGTTCTGCTTTTTCACTCATTGTTTTGAAGGCAGTAGTTTCAATTTCTGTACGTAGACTCAATTGTGTAATTTCGATTTATGAATTTGTATGCTAGGCTGTTAGTGAACAATTAATGCACGCAATACAGGTTGAATTAGGCCGATAAACCGCCCGACAACCGCCCGATAAGAGGTAAACCGATAGCAATTCGTCCGATATCTTATCGGGTGGATAGCAGATTGATACATTTAAAAACCGATAACCATTAAGCCAAATCGTTAAGAGTAAATAACCGCCCGGTAAGCAGCCCTATGGTATATTACGCGGGAGAAAGTGATTGATCAGTATTGCGTTGTAACAATGAACAAGTGGGACCTCACTGAATTTATAATTTTTTTTGGTAATAAAAGTTTATTCAATAAAACCTAAGGCTATCTCCAACAACACTCTATTTTTTTGCACCAAATCTATATTTGGTGCAAGAAATAGAGTAAAATGGCTCCAATGGTACTCCATTTGTTGCACTATTATAGAGTATGAATAGTGTTTTACCAAATTTGGTGCAACACTATTCATTACTCTATATTTGATTTAATAATATTTTATTCATTTAGTGTAAAGTAAATAGAAGATAAGAGAGAGAAATAGAGTTGTTGGAGTAGAAGAATAATATAATATAGAAGAGAGAGAGAGAATTTGGTGTAAAAAATAGTGTAATGGTTGGAGTAGACTTGGTGTTGCACCATTTTAGAGTGAAAAATAGTACAAAAAATAGAGTCATTATTGGAGATGCCCTAAGGATTGTTACAACAGAACTCAGTCTAGGCCACATAGTGCCAAGACTGTCTCTTTTTAGTGCATGGAAAGTAAAGGTAGGGGGTACATCAAAAACTTGCAAGTTACAAAAAGTATCCAGACTACATCCCTTTTTAGCTAATAGGTCTGCTACTCCGTTAGCCTCTCTATAGATGTGCTTCAATTATGGATCATTCGCCCTCCGCAATAGGTACCTGCAGTCATCAATTAAATTTTGATAGAGACAGCTGTTAGATTTTAAGAGGTTTAGTAGCTCCATGCAGTCTGTTTCTATTACTACTGGGAGAAGGTTCTTTGTTAGAGCTATTTTGAGTCCGTGGAGGAGGGCTAGTATTTCCATGTAGATATTGGTTGCATAGTTTAATCCCATATTAAAGCCTAGTATCCAATTCCCGCTTTCATCTCTAAATACTCCTCATAATCCTCATGTTCCTGTGTTACTTCAGCAGGCTCCATCTATATTAACCTTATATACATTAGGATTGGGGGATTCCCATTTTACATAAATGGTTTCTTTCACAGATTTTTGCAAATTGTTTTTTGCCAAGTAGAGGAATTCAATAGCTCTGTTAATGGGTTGGGGTTTATTAATGGGATTTATCTTTTTACCAAAGAGAATACCATTTCTAAAGTTCCAGACATGCCAAAGGAGGAATGGGAGAAAGTCAGACCAAAGGAGGAAACTATCAAATGGTTCTTTTGACTGGAGTTTCTTCTTAAGCCAGATTTCAAGGAAGTCTATTCCTTTGAGATTTTGGTCAAATGGGTGTTTTAAGTTAATTTGATACCAGATTTGTCTAGAGTAGTTGCATCAGAAGAGGATGTGCTCTAAATTTTTTAACTCCTTATTGCAAATGTTACAAATATTATCGTGACATATCCCTCTCTTTCTTAGCATCTCTTTAATGGGTAGTCTGTCCCAGAAGATTGTCCATAAAGAATTTTAGTTTATTTACGGAGTTTAATTTCCATATCCAGTTTAAATCCTTAGTATTGTCCATGGATTCTAAGACAGCTTCATAAGCTGCTTTTATAGAAAAACAATTGTGATTTTTGGAGTTCCAAGAGTATGTATCTTTAATGGGTCCATTTATCTTTATGTATGTACAGTTTATTTTAGAGACTATGTCGGGGGGAGGTCAAAAGATAGATTGGTGAGATCAAAGCTACCATTCTTAATGATGTAAGACAGTTCTTTGTTGAGTTCCCCGCTTGAACAGGGCCATGGATGGATTCCTTAAGTGTTCATGCTTGATTAATCCAACTGTCTTGCCAAATGTAAATATCTTCTCCATCCCCTATTAACCATTTGGTGTTGGTTTTACAAATTTCATTACCCTTCTTAATAACTCTCCAAGTGTGGGAGCCCGTATTCTGATTTTTTATGTGATTGTATTTGTTGTGAATAATTTTGGACCATAAGTTGTCTTTCTCTTCTTTGAATCTCCATTCCAGGCTGCTTTGAAGGAGGAGTTTTTTATGTGGGCGTTAGGTATTCCTAGGCCTCCTTGCTTCTTAGGCATTGTGACTGTACTCTATTTAACTAGATGGCATTTTTTCTTATTTTCCGCGTTGCCCCAGAGGAAGTTACGCTGAATTGCATCAATCTTATTCAAGATAGTTTTGGTGAGGTCATAGATCTGCATTACGTGGTTTGTGATTGCCGCCAGGGTGGATTTTATGAGAGTTGTCCTACCCGCTATATTAAGGAATTTAGTTTTCCACCCAGTTAGTCTACTATTGAGTTTATCCAGGATCGATTGGAAGTCTTTTTTTCAAGGGGTTAGTGTTAGGCATAGGGAAGCCTATGTATTTTCCAAAATTATCAGTATAGTTCATAGAGAAGCAACTGCTTATGCGGATTTTTTGGCATAAATGTGTATTTTTGGAGAACACAATTTTTGATTTCTCAAAATTTATAGATTGGCCCGAAGCATTACAGAATTTGGTGATAGTGTCAATGATAGAGCTATAGGTTTTTGGGTTGGCTTCAGCTAGCAGAATGAGATCATCCGTGAAGAAGATATGTGAGAGTTCTGGGCCTTTTGGACTAATTTTAATTGGAGTCCATCGGCAACAATCAATCTCGTGGTCAATTAACATGAAGAACATCTCCATGCATATGATGAATATATATGGTGACAGGGGGCCCATTTGTCTAATTCCTCTAGTTGGTTCAAAGTATCCCATTCTAGATCGTTTTATACGGATAACAGTTGAGGTAGTAGAGATACAGGACATAATGAGTTTTATAAGGTCTGGGGGGAAATTAAGGGATATTAGGGAAAATCTGATAAATGACCATTCAATTTTGTCGAAGGCTTTTTCCAAATCTATTTTAATCATCATTTTTGGTTTTTTCCCTCTGGAGTTCCTGAAATGACGGAGGACTTCATTGATGATTAGAGCATTATCCGCAACCCTTCTTTCTTTTATGAAGCTAGTTTGGGTGGGGTGTATAAGGGCGGGCAGGAGTGTTTTGATGCGGTTTACGATAATCTAAGCGACGACTTTGTAAGTTGTGTTACAAAGGCTTATGGGCCTGTATTTCCTAATGGTTTTTGCATTTTCACTTTAAGGGATTAGGCATACTAGTGTGGTATTCATATTTTTAAGCATTTTTTTCTGCAAAGGAATATTGGCAAAATTTTATGAGAAGATCACTAGTTTCCTTTCAGAACTTTTGGTACAGAATTGGATGGAGACCATCTGGTCCTGGCGATTTATAAGGTTTGAAAGAATCTAGTGCCTTCCTAATTTCTTATATAGAGGGGATACTACTAAGGGAAATATGGTCCTGGTCCCTAATAGTATCATTATAAGAGAAGTAATTGTTATTGAGCAAGGATTGGTTATGATTTGTGGTGTATAGCTTCTTGTAGAAATCAATAATATGATTTTTAATGGGCTTTTGTTCATGAATCCAATTCCCAGCTTCATCTCTTAAACAAACAATTCTATTTTTCCTTCTTATTTGCATTGTGGTAATATGAAAAAAAAATTGTGTTTGCATACCCGTCCTGGATCCATTGGATCCTGGATTTGAGTTTCTAGAATTTCTCCTCTTGTCTGAGTACGTTATTATATTCATGCAAGAGATTGTTTTCTATATTTATTAGGAATTGGCTATGTGGATAGTTTGGAGAATTCTGAATTCCATTTAGTCTAGCTAAGAATGTGCTTTTCTTAAAAAAAAAATTGCCAAAAGTAGATTTGTTCCATTCTACAGCGTTTAGCCTAAACATTTCTTTAACTATTGAAATATTGGGTTGGTTCGACCAAGAGCTATCGACTAGTGCCCTAAAGGTAGGGTGAGATAGCCACATAGTTTCTAATCTAAATATATTATTATTTGTAGGGAATTATTTGGAGAAGTCTACCATGATAGGGCAGTGATCTGAATGGTTCTAGTTAAATGCTTAATACTTGCATCTTGAAATATTTCTAGCCATTCAGTATTAGCTATACATCTATCATGTCTTTCCAGTATAATGTTTTTGTTATTTCTGCTCTTGTTAGTCCATGTGAATCTTTGCCCTTTAAAGCCTAGGTCCACAAGTCCACAATTGTTCATACAATCTAAAAATTTAGATATTCTACTATAATTAATAGGCAGCCCCCCAAATTTTTTCGATGCACAAGTGACTTCATTAAAATCACCCGCAACTAGCCAAGAACCCTTAAAGTTCTTTGCTATTATTTTGAGGTTTTCCCACATTATTAATCTTTCTTCTATAAGATTACTAGCATATATAATAGAGCATAATCATTTTTTTGATGAATTTCGTTCCTTTACCGTGGCATGTATCTCTTGGTCCGTTCCTCCAATTTGATCCACCATTGTATCTCCATTGTTACACATGAGTACAATACCTCCTGAATTTTCATTTGCCGGCATTTGAATCGAGCTCGTGTAGCCAAAATCCTAGACCAAAGTATGGTGATCCTCCATTTTAGTTTCTAGCAGTGCAACCAAACTAGGACGATGATAATCAAGCATGGCCCTAAATGCTCTCCTGAATTCTGCTCCATTTGCTCCACGACAATTCCAAATGATCATAGACATACTAATTTTTCTAGTTGATACCCCTCCTTCATGGCTGCTCGAGGAATTATTTTCGTTCCTCATCATCTCTTGTTGCATCCAATAATGGGAGAACATCGTTGGTATTAACACCGCCGCGCGTTGGTAGATGCTCGGTGGGTTCACCTTCCTTATGGAGATTGAGCATTTTTTCAAATCCAACGGGCAACTTAAAATGAATCTTTTTTCTCTTCTTGCTTGGAATGCCATTGTTTTCGGGTATCTTAGCACCCCATGTTCCACTATTATTTTCGTTGGTAGTTCTTCCTCTTCTCCCTCCTCTTCCATCAAGTTCGAATTCTGGTTTAGTGGGGTTTGAGATGGGGTTTGGGTTTGGTTCGATGTTTGAAGGGTGGAACGGGGTGATGACCTGGGCAGTGGGGTTGGGAGTATGTTGTTGTTGAACTGTGGTAGAGGCTGTGCTTGGGCAGCCACCATGAAGGGGTACGTGGGTTGGGGGGTTGCATGGGGTTGGTTCGTTGGTAGGTTTTGGTGGTGCATGGCCATTTAAGGTTGATGAGCTGCATGGGAGCTCCAAGGTAAGGGGTGAGGACCCATATTCATGAACATGGGCTGTTGTTGATTCAACCATGGTCTCGTCATCACATTGTTCATTCCGATTTGCATCCCTTCTGTCACAATTTGAGCCTAGTAATAGGGGTCCCCTATTTGTATTATAAGATTCCTACCCTCTAGTTGGAGATTTATGTTCAACGCATGTCCCATGAGTCCACATTCCAACCATGATTAGGGGGTATGGTTTGGTTGGAGTGGTCGTGTGGTGAAGATGAGAGGAGTTTAGGGTTGATGAGGAGTTTGTGGTCTTGTCCATACATGCCTCCTTGTCCTTTGTTGTCTCCTGTTTTGGTTGAGAGGCATTCTTGGCATTGTTTCGTTTGTTTTTGCTAGGATTTTGGATTGTTGCTGCTTTGATTTCCTTAGAGTGATAATCTGTTTGGTCTTCGAATGCACATTTTTTCGGGTTCATCTTCAATTGATGTTTTCTTAACCTTTCGAAGACCTTGCGTAAATTTTCGATGTGGTTGGTTCTTTCTTTTGAAAAGACTACCAAATCGTCCACGTAAGGCTCGCATATGTTATGTAGGAGGTCACTGAACTAATAGGGGTGTGAGGGATACATTTTGTGGTACTTGAGACTTGTCCTTCCTAGGGGTTAGGGGGTCATGTACATTAATGGTGGTTTGACTTGAGTTTGACAAAGATTGAGTTTGATTAGTACTAGGGATTTGTTGAGTGAGATTGGAGTCTTTCGGGGTAGAATGGGGGCTAATGATTGTATGCCACCTAGGTTACGCATTAATGAGAGTGTTGTGTCTTTTGTAGGTCTACTTAGGTCTAGGTCCATGGGAAGGGGGGTGATGTGACGTCGATTCAGGGGGGTTTCTAGGGGGTGTGAGGTGGGAGTTGAGTTGATATGGAAGTTATTGCCTAAGGGGTTATGTGAGTTATGAAGGGCATTTGTGGTTTATATGTTATTTGTGTTAGCATCCTTTGGGTAAAGGCATGAGAAAGAGTTATTTGAGAGGTTTGTGTTGGTAATGTTTCCAGGTGCTATGTTCTTCTCTTTTAGTTGGTGTGTAATGGGCATTATAGCGCCATTAGTTTCTTTCCTGCTATTGTCCAGCGATTGCTTGGTTTCTTCCTCCAATTTTGGTTGCTTTTCTTCTACTTTAGTTTCTGCTTTTTGCCATTTTTATGTATTGGTTAATAGTTTTCCTTTGGTTGGTCGCAGCCTTATGGTTATCTAGGTCATTTCTGTTAGTATTTTTGTCTTATTTTTTGCTTTTCTTTTGGTGTGATACTATAGTCCATTAGTCTACCTTTTGGGTAAGAGTATCCATATGTGAGGCTTAGCCATGGAAGTGGACGAGCTAGCTTTTCCTTCGCTGGTTTTTGTGCTTGGGGAGGGCAGCTACTCACACTGTGGCCAAGTCTGCCACAGCTCGTGCATAGTAGGTTAAAGCCTTCATAGCAAATTTGTTGTATATGTTTTCCAATCACAATGAAGGTTTTAAGAGGTTGCTCTATGGGTACCATGACACACAATCGAGCATACTTGCCTCTTAAGGCGGATTTGGTGCTTGCGTCGATACGTATTAGTTGTCCCAACTTTTGACCAATTTTTGAAGGATCACATAGTCGTAAAACTCTGTAGGTAGATCCGGAAGCCTTTCGCATATAACTGAGTAGGTTAAAGCCGCTTTTGATACTACGAACCTAGGTTCCCATTTTCTAACCATGAGAAATTGGTTTCCTATGAACCAAGGATCTTCTTGAAGGGCTTTGTTATAGTTTTCCTCTTTGGTGAATTTTATTAGGTAGTAGTAACAACCTAAATATATTAGATAAAGGGCTTCTGTGGGCTTCCATATTGCGTGGACTTTTTTTGAAGAAATTGATAGCCTATTCTCGTCCCAAATATTTTAATGATGAGAGCATTCGATCAATTTTTATAGATACGTTTCTTGTTCGATGAGGTAATGGGAATGAATAGTTCCGAGTTAGGGTAGTTGTTTGTTTCATCTTCGTGTATGTCGGATACCATATTAGTTTGGACTGTGACTTGGCTTCCTTCGGGTTCTTTGTTTGGATCATTGCCCGTTACCAAAGTTTAGGAAAGACATTTTCTTCGTTGGAGCTGTTGTGCTATTAACAATTATTTCAGAGTTGTCATTGTAAACTTCCTTGCATATTTCTATATCCATGTTAGAAGTTTCTTGGTTGGTCGAGACTATATTTGTTCTCAAGGTTAAACTCTCGTTCGAATCAGGCGAGTTCGAGTTTTCCTTAGTTCATGTTAATTGGGAAGTGATTTGTTGGTTCAGGGAATTTTTTCCATTAGAGTTTTCCATGTTAAGGGTGATTTTTTGGAAGTATGTGTGCTGGGTTTAGAAAATACGAGGAAGGGGGAGTAGAAGAAAACTCTACATAGAGAGAAGGAGGAGACTTTCTCTCTCTAACCCATTTTTTAATGAGGTCATCTGCCAAAATTTTAAGGCAGACGTCGATTTTCTTTTTATTTTTTTTAAGGAAGACGAATGAAGCGATCCAAATATATTGTCTATAATTTTATCTATGATAATAGTGTAAATTAAAATGGATAATGTACATTTATGTCATTAAATCAATTTATTTTTGTTTTACTCTTTTAAGTGCAAATATTATCATCATTTAAATTGAGTGCCAAAGAAACATTATCTCAATTCTTCTTCTTACATTATTTTGTCCCTCTTCTAGTATGCAACAAAATTATTTTTCTGTACTGAAAACTGAGAATTGCAATGAAAACATTTGTCGCGAGATAACGGTCAATGCAGTTACTCCCTCCGGTCCACAATAAGTGATTAATTTTCTTGATCTAAAACAAATCTTCATTTATATAATCAAAAAAGAATTTAAATTATTTTTATAAAATTAGTATGCAACAGAATCATTTTTCTGTACTGAAAACTGAGAATTGCAATGAAAACATTTGTCGCGAGGTAACGGCCAATGCAGTTACTCCATCCGATCCACAATTAGTGATTAATTTTTTTTTATCTAAAACAAACTTCATTTATATAATCAAAAAAGAATTTAATTTATTTTTATAAAATTATCCTCATATATATATATATATATATATATATATATATATATATATATATATATATATATATATATATATATATATATATATATATATTCTTACTCCTTATATTAAATATTTAATTAAGGATAATTAGTCGTACTAGGTATTTTTTATCGAATTTGATATTTTTTTAATGCGCGTGCCAAAAATAAATTGGTCATTTATTATGGATCGAAAGGAGTAGTAAATAAAAGGTAAAAAGAGAGGGAGAGAACAATTTTTTTGCATTCACTAAAAAAAAATTCTTGGCACAATTGCTTATGATTTACCTCATTTCTTGTTCCATATTTACATTTCAAGAGGGAAAAAAATTACCAGTTGTTACACGTATGAGATCAATATATAAAAAATAAATTTATCAATTGTTCTCCTATTGAACTAATCATGACATCTAATGCATGCACTATATGTGATACAAAAAAAAACTTATTAAAGTATTAATCTTGAACTTTTATGTGATTTTCTTTTATTCAGTTAATATACTTGTATGGGTCGTGATAAGTAGTGCGTCTAATTAGCTCCTAAGCTCGTTCGGGCTAAAAAAAGGTATAACTATTCACCGACCAAAGTACTCCAAGGTTACTTAGCCTAATTAGCAAGACCGCGACCTACTCATTGTACATGGTTGTCCCTTCGATGCGGCCACGACCGTCCCTCGCCAGCTGACAAGATTCACAGCTATAAATATGGGGAGAAAGAACCCTAAAAGGGGGGCTGCTTCGTCTTCTTCACCTCCATTTCTAAAGAAGCGAATGTACATCATTGTAAGGCTCTGAACGTCTCCATGGAGAGGCGGACCAAATCGATATCATTAATAAAAGATCTTTACCCTCCTCCCCTTAACCAATAACTACTGTCTCTTGCATTTCATTCATTTAGTCTTTTGATTTATTACCATATGTTATGATTGGCCTTATTTTAATTGATTTATACTTATAAAGTGTACGAGAACTTTGAGCTTTACTTCGATGAACAGACACAAAATGAGTGTAGTACGTGATGAACGATCATGTCAAACAAAGGCATACTAAGAAAAGTTCTACTAACAATTTACTGTAACTCAAATTGAATGAGGAAAATTTAACATAGAACTATTTTTGAGAATAAGAGCCCGTTTGGACATAAGATTTTTTTTCTTTCTTTTTTCCAAAAAATCACTTTTTTTTAAATGAGCGTTTGTTTATAAAATTTTCAATTTTCACTCGAAAATGCATTTCGAAAATTTAAAAACTCCAAAAAGCTATTTTTTAAAATTACTCAAATCACCCACAAAATTTCAAGTACCATTTTCACTTCAAAAAAATCTCACTTTTTTTTGAAATTTTACAATTCTTACGTCCAAACGCCCACTAAGGAACTAGATAGTAATTTTTACATTCCTATACATTGTTTGAAACTTTATTATCCTTCATACTCAAGTTTGAATTTAATTACATCCTATATGTAAATTTATCAATTATATACACTGTATGAATTAAATGAGTATCCCTTTTCCATCCTTATTCTCTCTCCCTCCTACTCTTTCTCTATATCTTTCAATCCCTAATTCCAGTAATGTAAAGTAAAAGGAAAGAGAACATCAATTCCGTGCTTATTGAAATTTCAATAATGTAGAGATGAATGTGTTGCACAATTGGTGTTCATATTCCAGTAATGTTGCACAATTGATGTTCAAATTAATACTGTCAATCAATAAATTTTGAAGGTGTTTGACTCTCTACCATTGAGAGCCATTAAAAAGCTTTGAAGTTTTGAGATGATATTATATCTTTTAACTGTGTAAAAATATATGCAGCAGTAAAGTTTGATGAAAATACTTTTTAAGTCTGTTATAACCACAATTATTTCCACTTTACTCGTTTTAAAATTTAAATATAAAGAAGATGATTTTTTCTATTTTGCCTTAATGTTGGTAAAGATTTCCAATATCTAAATTACCTTGCACAAAAAAATATTTGATGAGGTATTTGTGTTGAAAAATAGAAGTGTTTGCAATAAATTTACAATATATGAAAAATAAACTGCAACTACAAAATAAGAGATAAATATATTGACTAATCAATTATAATTACAATTTAATCAATTGTGAGTACAATTCTTTTCTCCCTTGATTTCTTTTCTGATTTTCTCCATAATTCAAGGGATGAAGCCTGAGGATGTCTTTGATCTCCAACTTCTAGAACTATTTGATTGTCAAGAAGTATTCGGCCATATTTTGATCTCTTTATAAATATCCCAAAAGTTTATGAGATTTTTGAGACATCTCTTCAAGAGGATATGTATCCCGTTATATAGGTATGAGTTAGAATTTAGGGTAGAGTAACATCCAATAAACCCTAATAAATTCCTATGATTTCAAAGTCTCGTAATATCTTTAATTAGGATTTGACTTTATCCCTTAAAATTGTATTGTTTAACAGAAGAAATGGGTGAAGGAAGATGCAACAATAGCGTTCTGTCAAATTAGCCAATGGTGATTTGTTAGATGAGAAAAAAAAGGAAAAATGGTGAAACTAAATTTCTTAATTGAAAGCACTAATAATAGATTGTGAGCATTTTAAGGTAAAATATATATATTATAGATAAACTTAGTTAAATCGAATAATTAATTAAACATGAACATTTTTTATAATAAAATTTTAAATAGTATATGGGAAAAGAAAATCTCAATTAGAAATTAGATCTCACATTTAATTTTCATTGGGCCAAATCTATGGGCAAAAGGCAAAACATATGGGCCAAAGCCCTGTCTAAGCGGGCCATGACTCTGTCTCTGTCTTAGATTCCGCACCAGTGATTAGACCCAATCATCATAACGTATTGTCTATTTTCATTGTAGAGCAAAAATATTCGACTCTACCAAGCCGAGAATGAAAGCTTCTTAAATATTTGGTTAATGATGCTAATCAAGATGTCCTTCCCAATTATTGAGAATTGAGATGATAAAAAGGATTAGATAGCAAGAGGCCCATAGTTTATTCTAAGGTTCAAATTTAATGTGACTGGAAAATTGATGATAGACTATAATTACGTATTTTAGTCGATTATTATATTCTAATTTACTGTACTTTAGTTGAGTTTGCGCTTTAATCGCTAGTGTGTTGTACTAATGGTATTTTTTATGTTTTATAGGAGTGATTCCGAGCTATATAGATGTTATGGAATGAGTTCAAGTGATTTGGAGCTTTGAAGTCTTAGTAGAAGCCTAAGGAATTAAGTCGGGATCGTATTCAGGGATCAACGGATGATAAAACAACAACGAAGACTCGAGTAGACATATTGCGCACTATTTAGTAAAATACACATAACTTTTTACTCAGAACTCCATTTGGGCTCCACAATATATGGTTAGAAAGCTAACTCAAAGAGCGGCAACTTTCATGTTTTATGTTTTTTCAAATTCCAAAAAGAATAGGGCGTAACCACGGTAGGACCGCGGCAGAATACTACCGCAGATTATGAAGGCCACTATGGCCGCAGTCTTGGCGTAACCGCCGTAGGACCGCGGTGGGACGCATAAATTTCAAGGACCAAAGTGCAAAACACGAGATTTTAAGCCCTAAATCCTATGTTAAGCGAAGGAAGCCGGCCAAAAGAATGGGGAGACACTACTTTATGGTTAGACAGCACCCTTGGAGGCAAGGACACGCGAGGAGCAATGCTGGGAATTCTTCTACGATCTTTGCCTTCCTCTTCCTATTTTTCATTGTTGGTTATGACTTATAGTATTGCAGTTTTACATACTATTATGAATAGCTAATTTTTTATCTAGAGTTTTGATATAATCTTTTGTAGGATAAATTCTTGTTATATTTTTATATAATTGAGCCATTGCTTTTCTCTATTTGTTCAACTACGTTTATATTGTGGTTGGTTGAAGAGCTCTCAATTAGCTGTGCCTATTTAGTATGCATAACTCGGAAGAGAGTACATATTTAGGTGATTGTTGAACAACATCATTCACAAAGTATAAGAGGGATCTATAACTGCGAGTTTAAAGACGAGTTTAGGGATAACGAAGTCTTGGGTACGATCTGAAGTGAGCTATATTAAAAGCCAGCTGGCGTAGCTAGGGAGAGTGCGTCTAGTAAATTGTCATGATTACTCTGGAGAGATTTACGGTAATAATAGTGCCCGTGATCGGTAGAGAATACTTAGGCGAAATTATAGAAGACATAGCGGGAAAATTTTTGACAATTGGGAAAATCATAACTCGAGACATCCTTAATCTTTTCTCTACCACTCAGTATCGTTAGTTGTTAATTTACTATTTTAATTTATTAGTTAATTTGTTAAATACAAGAATATAAATATTTATAAGTTAGGAATTATTCAAGCTTGTCTTCTTGGTGATAGTGAACAGATGTAGCTAAACATTAGTTTACTGTGGGATTCGACTCCGGATGTAAACCAAATTATATTTGCAACGATCGCATTACCCTTTTTATAAGGCATAGTTGGACGTGATCAGAAATTTAACATTCTTGTACACAAATGCATATACAACCTATTAAAGGTATCTTATGAACTGCACGCATAACTCTGTGGGGTCCACCCTATTGGTTGACACTAGTTGGCAATAGCCTTATGTCTATTTTTGCCTATGAATTTATTTTGGCAGAGTAGCTTGACGGAAAATTTTACTTGGAGCCAAAGTATGCAAATATGTAAAACATTTGGAGCCCAAGGTTATTTTCTCCTATAAAATAGGAGGAGCTATCTCACTTCTTCAAACATCAAAAAAGAGAGAAAAAAAGAGTAAGACATTACAAACAGCTATTAAAAAAGCATGTGAAAAAAATAAAGAGTAAACAATATTGTAATGAGGTGGGAATATCAAAAGAAAATTATTTCTTTTGCATATTGCAGTGGTCTTTGTAGTATTTTACTCGGGCCTACAAAAAGTGAAATTTCTTACTATAATGATATCAGATGCTTCTTTGAGGGTCGTGGTTTTTTCCCCTTATTGAGAACAGTTTTCCACGTAAAAAATTTAGTGTCGTTATCGTTCTTTATTATTGTTGATCATCGTATATGAGTGCTACGTTATTTTTCCGCTTTTACTATT